>CM062816.1:1183165742-1184365742 GCA_031772625.1 Pinus tabuliformis
TCACCTAGTTCTGAATTTGTGACCTGTAGTAGCCCTCTATTTCCTCTTTCCAATGCCACAAGTCTGACCCAAATTGGATTCTCCAAGGTAGAGTTATGCGAAATCTCCCGCAGTGACTTGATTATAGACTAGTTTAGTAGAGCGAACTTGTACGACGTGCCACGAGTCACTGTTTCAACCTTTGGATCTGAAAAGTGCATACAAGAAACTACAGTCCGTCCTCTTTCTGCACCTTCTTACTAAATTTCAATCAATTCCTCAGAGAGAAAGTTATGACGATTTTCCCCAGGTCACCTATTTGGAATGTAATTCAGGAGTCTGAAAAAAGACCAACTTCCTCAGATCATATCTCCGCAAATATAGCGTAAAAAGCTCTGAAATTCGAACCCAAGGTTTAGCATGATTTCTTCTCAAATGGGTTTTTTTTGCAACTTCTGAAACATCACAAAAAAAAAAAAGTTATAGTGAAAATGCCACGATGACCTGTTTGGAGCAGCGAAACCCTAGAATCCAAAGCTCTGATAGCAAATGTTATGAAACCAGCTCAAGAGAAGATAGACAAGATAGATAAACGCCTTAGAATTCAGCCTCTTTGAGGGGGCAACCTCCTTTACATTACATAAATGAACAATTCTTGGATGATACAAATGACAAAACCTCCTTTCTATATATAGGAGTCTAAGGAGTCACAATATAATCCAGCCGACCTAACAATAATAATATAAAGCCACAAAAATAACAATAGAGGGATTCTATGGGGCACAATAATAACAATATGGGGGCAATAGGGGCACAACAATATCAATAAGGGGTATAACTACAATATTAATGGGGTGATCACTAGTATTATGGGGACCCAACATAACTACATCTCTGTCTATTCCGAACAATGTCTTGACTTTAATTGAGTTCGTACTTGGCACCCATTATCTTAAAGCCAATTTTCTCCATTTTGAGATGTCCTTATAAGATTTTCTTCTAAAATTTATTTGTTAAAGGTTTTGAGGATACCAAGCTTTATGATCTCATTAATCACATGAAGTTTATGTTATATTCCTCGAAATTGGTTAAAATAACCTTAAGGGTGTCCATGCTACTATGTGCACACATTTAAATCTGTAATTATATTCTTTCATGATGAGTGGCTTTATCCTATTTTGAACTTTTGTTTATTATATGATGCTTCAATACACATCATATTTATTTACTAAAGGTATTATTGAACAATCACTACAACAATACAGACTTCAGTCAAGATTAATTCAGAACGAGTAGAGGTAATAATTATTGTTGCAATTCAAAAGTAAGCATATTTTCATTTCTGTTGAATTCTATGAATTTCAGATTCCCTGAACATGAGTAAATGATTTCCCTTAAGCTGATTTCCCACTCTAATTTAGAATAAATAATGAGATGATTTTGAACAAAGTCAGAATTTTGATAAATCAAAGGAAGAATTTGAAGATTCATGAGGTAAAATTTACAGAGAATTTCTTTCCAGGTACGCATTTACAAGTTCATTTTCATCTATTATTAGTTTCTCTTTTCCTTAGTTTATTTTTTATTCTTGTTCTGTTTTATTTGCAGGTTTTCATTTGTTTTCAAAACTTGAAGTAAGCGGCAAACCCATTTCAAATTTGCAACAGGTTTAGAGAAATTTTATTTGTGATTCATTAGAATTTGAGCATTCTTTAACTTTTCTTTCATTCATTAGAAAACCCAATTGAAATTTAAAACAGTATCACAGGATTCATATCAAAAACATTTCAACTTGATTTTCATATTGCTGATACTATAGTGAATATATATTCGCAATATTCCCATCCTGCTCATCTTCGTCAATTATTTCATTCTGATATCACATCATCCATATCACAACCATTTGTATCATAATATTTCATCGGAAGTAGCTCTTAGCATTTTCTGATAACAAATTGCTGATGCAAAACCTTCGATGTGTTACCTCACTCATTCTCTCATAAAATGCTATATCACATTTTGCATATCAGAGGTTTTCAGTTGAATATACTTCCATTATCTTGAATCACTGATCTCCGATAAAATGACTTTACCAATATTATGATGTCCACATAATTCGGAACCCGATATCAAATTTAAATCAAGTTCATAAAAAATATCGCATCCTTTCAATTGCAATAATGGTAGGGGCATAAGTTTAAAAGTACCGATGTCCCAGATCCGATATGATATTAGATTCTCATAATAAATTTATTGGGTACATTCTTCATCGCATATCGGTGTCTCAAAAATATTACATCATGTACTTAAGTTTGTCGATCGTCAATTTCTTTTGAGGTCCCAAGCTGGTCCCACCTAAGAGCCACGTCATCCATCGCATTCTCGCTATCGCAAGAATCATATTGGCATTTCCAACATGATTTTTCCAATATTCCAATATGTCAATATCGCAATCGCTTCATCGCATTTTTATTATTATTATATATGCTCATATCATAATTCTGAATCTGCGATGTACGATGTGCGATGTGCGAAGTACAAATCACGATGTGTGATGTGCAATTTGTGACGTGACTATTCTCCAACCTTCGATATGACATTTCTTCAATATTGTGATCGCTCCATCTCATCTCATATATTCTCATCGCATGTTCTCATATCGCCAATTTTCCATTGCAACTTCCAATGCGATAGACTCCAACGCATGTCTCTATGTCATTAACATTTAATCAATATATGGCATATCAACAAATGTGAAATTTTGCAGATTGAACTGTAAGCATAGTGAAGAAATATGCAATGCAAATCATTCGATAAGGAATTATGTTGTATGAAATACTTTAAAATCAATCTTGTGTAACCACTATGGTACTAAAGAAATTGATGACAAATTTGCAGCATATTTAAATCATTTCGATTTCTCATATATTTTAGTTTTAAATATATAATTTCATAATTAATATGAAATTCAAAGACCTCTCTATCCTCACATTTAAAGTTCATTATCTTGGATTTGGTCTTAATTCTGGACAATTTATAAAATCATGGAGCTTATATGAAACTTATAATATTTTGAGAACATTCATCACTGCATATTCTCATTCTCATTTCTGATGCACTTTTTTTAATTTCGAATCCATTGAACACAAAGCGTTCCCTTTTTACATTTTACTGCTTGCTTTAGTTTAAATAAAATAAATAATGATTTTGGGCTATAGGATTTTGGTTAGTTTTATTTCTTCATGTTTTAATGTTAACTAAAAGAAGAAGTGAGTTAGTATTGGAGAAATTGATACCTCTCAGGTAATATGAAATGCAATTATCCAATGGTAAGATTCATGTACCCACTTTCATTAATTTCCATTTTGTTACTTTAGTTTCAGTTTTGTTTTCAAATTCCGTTGATTTATAAATCTGTTTTGCAGCTCTTCATAAAAGCTTTCAATCATTCGCCGGATCATATTTTGGAATCCCTAGACTCTTCTCCTGGTTTTATTTCAAGAAACAATGATAATCTTTGTGGAAACAACTACACTAGGAAGTTTTTGAACCTTTAGTCTATTTTTTAAGCATCCCTTTTATTAGAAAATGATTAAGATGATGCTTTGAAACAACAAGATTGACATCAGACAGAAATTTTTTATTGTAGATGAATTTTATCATCACTGTTATCTAAAGCCCAAAACATTTACAACCCCACAAGGTATAATTTTTCTGAATCTCGACATAAGAAGGAATGATTACATGATTATTTTCCTTTACATCATTTTGTTGAGGCATTGGTATAAACATTCTTGTTAGAGTTTATCTTTCAAAACTTAGATTTTCCTTTCCACTTTTAAATTTCTTCATTTTTTTATTTTTGTTGGCTGATTTATTTTCTCACTTTAGCTTAAGAATTCTTTTCCTTTGGTTTTCAGTTTTAATTTTTGTGACTTTGCCATGATTTATATGGAAGGCCTTCTTGTTACCTGACAATGGTCGACATACATAGGGAAAAATTGTTAATAGTCTACTATTGGCTTTTTCTTTAAATCTCTTAATAAAATTTGTTTTTCTTATTATAAAGGTAGACATACTTAAGGAAGAGATTACAAAACAAGAGAAGTTGACAAAGTATCATAAAATCTGAGAAATTTCTTTTTTCATCAAAATTGTAATTATTTTGAGATTTCAATATTTTATTAAGATCTTTCAAAATTCTATTATCAGTCAAGAAAAGTTATTTTTAACCAAGTAAAAACACTTTACAACAAAGCACCTTTAACTCTGAAATTGTCATTCTTAACTCTTAAGGAGTCAATGATTCTCCCTGTCCAAAAAAGTCTTATTTTTCTAGAGTGTAATCCAAAAATATATTTAAACTTAAAAGATAAGAGGTCTCATCATGAGCCTGTTTACCATGATCATAGGGGAAAAATAGGCTGACATTACCAACACTACTAAACAAACCAGGGTAATGGCTTATGATTGCAAACATTATAAGACAAGGGGTCTCATCATGAGCCAGCTTGTTCGGTCCAATTATAACCAGTGAATGGCATTGTCAACTATCTAGCAACCAAACCAGGACAATGGCTTTTAAGAACTAAAAAATTAAAAAAACAAATACAAAGAAAATAAACATATATAAATGGATTTATCTCTAGGTCAATAATTCTTAAATAGATGGGATTCTGAATCATTGATGATTAAAAGGTAACCCTGTCGAGACTATAGATGTTTTCTGGCAACAGTCGCTCTACCTGTGAAAAATGAGTATATTTTAAAAGCTAAGCTATAAAGCGACCCCTGCTTTATCTCTACAACTAATTAAGGACTGATATAGAGTTTTGAAATATTTTAATTTATGAAGAATTTTAAGAAAATTACAATAAAATGATTCTTCCTTTTATTCAAACTAATGAACTTAGTCAAACATTTCAAAAATAATTCTCTTCTTTAATTATTTTTACTTTAATTTTAGGAAAATGTCATTCATATCAAACAGAGATAACTGGTTCTTCTCGCGTGTGTCACCATTGTTGTGGTAAAACACAACCCCCCCATTTTTGACTTGTCACTTCAAATAACGGGGATCCTTTCTATAAAAATTTTGGCTAAACACCTTTTAGGACTTTTATTAAGTTGATTATCCTATGATTTTATTAATTTTTCATTTTCTTTAGATTCTTGTTTTGATTGCTTTGTCAAAATTGATTTTTTATAAGCTTTCCATTGATGCTTGTTTTACATCATTTGGTCAACGAGTTTGTAAATGGAACTCCTTTCAAGTCTAATCATTTATGTCACCTGGGTTAAAAATGCATAAAATGTACACTATTCCAATTTTGTAATTAAATTAGTTCAATAATGCATTTATTTTAAATATTAACTCCTAGTTAGTTATCACTAACATTTTTCATTTTTTACTTATACAACCAAATCATGAAGCATCAGGATTTTAGTAATTTACTCCAATTTTCAAATAGATCACTACTCTCGAAAACCCAGAATCTCAAAGTGGCCATAGTTTAGATAAGCAAAATACGCTTTAAATAATTTTATAACTAAACTAATATTCATTAAAATAAAACCAAAATAAAACAATATATCAAATAAAACAAAAAATAAATAATAAAAAATATATAACACAATCGTGTCCATTGCAAAATCGCACTTCGCAAATTCATAAAGAATCAAGTTTTCAAAACCCCGACGGAGTCCCTTCATGTGATGCGATGTAAGCTCATTACCAAACAAGACCAAAGTCCTCCCCCCCACTTATCTTTTGGAATTTATGTCACAACAGCCTCCACCTCACCTCATCCTACCTCATGCTCACCTCGCTCTCCACGCACTTCCCTCCTCCATCATAAACTCACATGGATGAATAAATAAGGAAGGATTAATTCTAATGGTTTGTATGGTATGAACTTAAGATTGATTCAAATGGTTTGTTAAAATATTATATTTACATTATAATATTATTACATTATAATTATAATCTATATTATAATTTTGATATAATTTAAATTATAATATAAATATAATATGAGAATATTTTTAATTAGGTTTGTTTTTTTAATTCTGTGAATAATTAATTTGTAAATAATTTAGATTAATATCAGATTAGCATTAATTAAACTTAATTGTAATTTAATCATTCTTTAATTAAATAAGTATTAATTAAAATTAATTATTAGTTAGTTAATAATTAATTTAGAGTTAATTATTAAATAATAAAAATCTAATTTAGGACTAGAATTTAATTAACAAATTCTGATTTTCTCGCCCAGGCAACAGAATTTCCAGAATTCTGGCAGTTTTGACTCATCAACTTTGGAGACTCATAGATTAAGTTTTACTGGGTCAAATAAGGCCCAGGACGGCTCATTGGAAAAATAAAATCATGGAGAACATTTTTGAGGAGGTTTAATTAACATATTTGATTATTAATTGGGTCTGAAATCTAGCAGAAGATCAAGCTCCTAATTTTGAATAAAACTAATTTTCCCGAGCTTTATTTTCTGCATTTTCATTTGCTCAAACCTCTTCTGAATGCAAATCCATTGATTAATGATATCCTTGGCTAATTAATTCATCATATGAATCAATAGGAAACTTTGATTTCCTCTCAATTATTTATTTAATTAAATTGGATTAGATTTGTTTTAATTCTAGATTTGCCATTTTGATTTTATTTTTACATTTTAATTTTGTTTTAATTTGTTTTCGCAGGAAAACAGTTGAAAAGATGAGGAGAACAAGATGTCAATCAATGAGAATGCTCCAAAAATTAAAGAATGGAATTTTTAGCAGATGAAAATTCATTGAGAAAATCTCTTCTTCAACAAACTTTCTTGTAAAGAATTCCTTTGCAAATATTATAAATAGCAGATTGCAAAATGTAATAAAGGGCTTCTCTTCTCTACAATTTTGGAATTCTAAAAGCACTTTTGTAATAAGGATTTATAGTTGTAGGTGGGAGGAGTGGAAATCTTAGATATGGAGATTATTGAGGTTTTTCTTTTACATTCTTAGTTATGAATAATTAACAGAGTTTGCACTATTGTAGCTCTACTTTTGAAAGCAAAAGCTCATGAATTGTAAAGGACTATTAGAGACCAGAGCTGGAGCAATGGATTCAATAAATTGGTATTTCGAATACTATTATTTTAATGCTGGTTTCATTTTATGATGACATGAACTGTGTCAATTTACTTACATATTCGTGCACTTTTGTCGGTATGGGTAATTTGTCTATATTTTATGTTATTATTTATCTATACTCTTATGGATTAAATTCTGATTTGAGTAACTATTTACTCAAAAATCTGTCTTATAAAACTAATTTGTTGAATAGTGATATGTCGAGAACTTCTTCCGCATATTATTGTTTAATAATTCAAGTTATTGATTAAATGATCAAGATCATTCTGCGAACTTTTTCCTGAGTGTTGTTAATTGATTATTTCAGTTAATAGGTCTCAATAGGATGTGTTTTGGTATCCATAATGTCAGTTAATTGAACTACTTCATTAACTTGATATTCATTATAAACAAGACATATTTAAATCCCAATACTTTAAATATCTTGCTCTTGGTTGGGTTAGATCTATATCTTCCTAATTGAGATAGGATTAAGATAGTTCCTTTTGCTTGCATCTTAGAATAAGTTTGCATTTAGATTAATTTCTACATTCTTTTAAGTCCTCTTCCCAAAGAGGCAAACTTTAGTAGTGGATTGGCTGAGCCCCAAATCAGCTTAAGGATCACTTTCTTCCCTGATCAGCAAGAGGGTCGATCTGATGTCTCTTCTCCATTGGTGAATGAAAGTCATATTCTAAAGCCGTTGGAGATTGAGAGAAGGAAACTGGACCTAGTTGAACCAATCAGAGCCACCATTCCAAACAGAAAAGGAGCTGCTTTAAGGTCCGGGCTGGGTGCTCATCCCCCTTGTTGTAGCAACGATTTTCGAGGGTTCAACACAGTGGTAGCACAGGTTTAGGGGCAGCGTTCACATTCAACATTGTTGGCATTATGGTTGTTGAACTCATCTATTTCTTAGTTGTATCAGTCATTAGTGTGATATAGCTTCTTCTGTCATGGTCCATATTTCAATGAGTTATATTGGTCATTTGATGTAATTTATTTCCCCAATATCCTTGGGATGGATGATGTAATAATTGTTGTATTTTTGTCAAGTATAAACTTTGGTATATCTCCACTTCGTTGGGAAGATGAGTCAAATATGGTGTATCCCCACTTGGTTGGGTGATTGATGTATGTATGAGTTTGTGGTCATAGGGAGGTCATACTCACTTTGTTGAGTTAAAGTGTCATGTTATTATATTGAATCATCTCTTTGCAGACTTGGCATGTACTCAAGGGGAGTATGGATAGCGTCATGCAAAGGAGGAGAGTAGAGTGGTGTGCCGTTTTCCCTTGATGTTAAAGAGGGAGAGGATTTTGGTATTTTCGTGTTGTATGGTATCTCTAACAGACTTTACAGCTTGCAGTGATCAACACCATCAAGTCTAAAGGGGGAGATTGTTGTCATTATGATACACGTATTGTCCTTGATGGCTACTCTATAGGTCAACTCAGTTTTGATAAGAGGCTAATAGGAATATTCAAAGGCAATAGGGCAGTGGTACAAAGGATTAGGAAGCTGGAACTAAGGTCTATTGATCAGAATAAAGAAATTGAAGGAAGAAGATGATGTAAGAGTAGTTTAAGAGATACACGAAAGTTCCCTTAGTCCATGCAGCGTATACACACAGGTACTCGAAACAGAAATAATGTATAACGTACACACACACTCCCACAGAAGGCAAAGCATGTACATGTTGAAAACCATGGTTTTGGTCTGAGGTATTTGGTCCAAGGTATCTTTGGACCATGATATTGACCCTAGGTATTTAGTCCGAGGTATTCAGTCTATGGTATTTGATCCAAAGTATTGGTCTTAAGTGGATTTGGTCCATGGTATTGAGAAAGGCCAAATACTATATAAAGAAGAGAGGATCATAAGGCCATGTGTGCAAGTGAATAAGATTCTAAGGAATACTTCTATCTGAAGTATATTTTATGTTGCAAGGTTATGTTTGGGACTAGATTTGAAATATTTATGTGCAGCTTGAGTTCAATATTGGATTAGGATCATGAGACCTGAAATGACTTATTCTTGAATGATTCGATATTGGTTGAGGCTAGATCTGATGTTTTGCATGTGTTGTATTCGTTATCTATCACGATCTGGGTTTGTCTGAAGTTTGGAATTGCAAAGTTCTAAGTCAATATTTACAGATATGTACGCAAGTTTCTCTTGACAAAAGAGCGTATGCATGCAGGTTCTGTTCTTTCAAGTAACATATACAAAAGAAAGGCTTGATGTTCAAAGATGACTAATCTATCAGATCAGTATTCTTGATTTATTGTTGCTGCTATTTTACTATTGTATGTCAATGAAGTCTCCTTAGATCTGAATGTAAATCTGAATGCATAAGGAGGTTGATATTTGATTAATTGTATAAGTGAGAAGAAGTTTTTTCTGTTGCCTGCCTATGTAAAGCTCTGTAAGTTGACAGTAGATGTTCAATACACTGGTGGTTGGTACAGTTTGTGATTCAGATATTTTATGATTCAGAATCTTAGAGATATACGCAGGCTGGGCTGAAGGAAGTGGCATATACATGCAGGTTTTCTTCATTGAAGTAGCATATATAGTCTGACACATGAATTATTGAGGTTTCAGTTGGTTCTGAATGTTGATACAGGTTTCTGGGTTCAACAGAGTGTTCTGATGGCAGTGGTATGATTATTTCAAATTAACTGCATGTTGGTTAATGAAGCTTGAGTTTCTAAATTTCTGATGGGTTATTGATGAGTCAAGGTCTTCATATGTCTTGATATGTGCCAGGAGCATTAAGTTTGAAAATTCATGAAACGTGGTCCCTGGTGAAAGAGTGGAGTTTTCTGTAGGCTGGCACCTACGTACTAGTAAACATATTGGCTAGTACAAGAGCTAGGGGGTTGTAGCTCCCTTCTAGTAGAAGCTAGAGAATGAGAGAAGGTTGTAACCTTTTGCAGGTAGAAGCCTGCATACTGCTATGAGTTTGCACCAGTACAAGATTGTAAATAGATTTTCTTATTATTAAAAGAAGACAGAGACGACAAAAACATGTGGTTTTTACCCACATTTGGTTTCCACCTTAAATCTTGGTGTTCATGTGTGTTTCTTATGTGTAATGGTTTATTATGTTTATACTACACATGGTTACTATTTAATGATTGATGAAGTACTGATGCACTGATTAAAGATCAACATATGATGAATTAACTGAATCATAATTTTATTGCATAAACACTGGTTTCCTTAAAGACAATTGCCTATACACGCTAGTTCCCCTCTTTGAAGTAGCGTATATAAATGATTATGAGAAAGAAAAATTCTTGATCTGATAATACTGATTCACCCACCCCTCTCAGTATTATTTCCAACAGTTTATTTAGAGCCTACTTTTTAGAGTACTACATTTTTGAATGAGAGGTTGAATGCCTCATGGCATGCACATATGTAACTTTAGACTATCTGTTGGCATTATGAGACAAGTGTTGTCCTTGATGGCAAATCACACTAATGACAAATCATAGTGCAGAAGGATAGCAGCAAGGAATTGATGATCAGACTACAAGTATGAAGAGAAAATATATATACGCAGGTTCATTATATACCAAGTAGGGTATACACGCTGGTTCACTATATACCAAGTCACGTATACACAGGTTCGCTATATACCAAGTCGCGTATACAAGCAGGTTCACTATATACCAGGCCGCATATACGCAGGTTCACTATATACCAAGTAGGGTATACACGCACTCTCATGCACGGAAAAGCGCGTACATGTCGGAAAGCTTACTTTTGGTCCGTGGTAGTTAGTCCTCGGTATTTGAACCTATGGTTTCGGACCATCATATCTCGACAAGTGTGTTGATCCCAAGTATTGGGCTCTTGGTATTGATTTACTATGGTTTTGGACCATGGTATTGAACAAGGCCTAAGACTATAAAAGGAGAAGAAGATCATTAGGCAAGTGCATCCGAAAAGTCTTGAATATCTGAAGAAGTATGAGATCCAGTATGCAGGTTATGGGTTGATGCTGCATTGCTTGATCTGAGCTAAGGAGGGATCTCACCAATTGATGGAGAACAAGATCTAAGGAGAGATCGGGATCAAATGGTTTGAAATGAACTATCTTTATGATGCTTATTCTAGATCTACATACTGACGCATGTATTGTTCTGTAAGTATTATGAGTATGACTGATGTCTGGTACAGATGCAAGTTATGAGAAATTATTTTTAGATATGTACGCGGGTTGTCTTTGGAAAAAGCGCGTATATACGCGGGTTTGATTCATTATAGTAGCGTATACATTATGAAGGATAATATTTGAAGTTGCAGATGGATTTGATGGTTATGGCAAAGTTCTGTTATCTGATCTGTGTTCTGGTGACTGTACAGGGTTTCAGTGTTTCAGTGATTCAGAAATTGATGATGCTAGTATTGACTGTTTTGTGCTTCAATGATATTTATGGGTCCAGTATGAAAATTTGATGAAACGTGGCCTTTCAGATTATGTGTTGTGCTTCAGGAGTATCCAGTCTAAAAATGTATGAAAAGTGGTACCTGGAGGAGAGAAGATTGTAGGTCGGCACCTACGTACTAGTATCTTAGTTAGTACAAGAGCAAAGGGGGTTGGAGCTCCCTTCCAGGAGTGACTGGAGAACGAGAGAAGGTTGTAGCCTTCTGCAGGTTGTAGCCTGCGTGCTGGTAAAGGACTGCACCAGTACATTGTAAAAGGAGTTTCTTAATAAAGGAAGATAGAAACGAATTGCAGCAGGTGGTTTTCACCCACATTGGGTTTCCACCTTATATCATGGTGTTCATGTGTGCTTCTTGTGTGTGATGATATGTTCTGTTTTTACTACACCTGCTTACTGGTCATATGGTTTATGAAGTTCTGATGCACTAACTAAAGATCAACATTTAATGGATTAACTGAATCATAAGTATTTTGGATATACGCTAGTTGCTTTAGACACAGTTGCGTATACACGCGGGTTCCCTTGAATGAAGTAGCGTATATGTATCTAAGTATAGAAATGAAAAAGTTTTATTGATCTGATAATACTGATTCACCCCCCCCCTCTCAGTATTATTTCCAACAATTGGTATCAGAGTAGGTCCTTTGATAGAAGCTTGATCGCTTGAAGGAGATCTGTGGAACAATGGGAAAGAAGCTTAAGAAGGAAGCTCATACGAAGAAGAAGACATCTCAGAAGGACTATGACAGCGGGAGAATCGATTGGGGATTAGGTATAAGAAGCTCTTCAGATTCAGAATCAGATTCAGAATCATTATCAGGTATGAATGTGTTATCCTCTGATGTTCCAGCTATATTTCCTTGTGAAAGAGATGGAAGTGATAGTGAAACTACTGAACTTGCTCTTATGGGTGAACAAGAAAGATATCAAATAGAGGCAGAATTTAAAAGGCTGACAGACAAAATTAGAGATCAATAAGATCTATTGAACAAAAGGGAATGTGACTTCAAAGAAGAAGCTACCAAACTGAAGGCCCAACTAGAAGAAGGAAACAAGGTAAGAAAACTACTCAAGGAGAAGGAAAATCAATGTCAAAAGTTGCAGGGTGAAGTGATATCATTAAGAGATGAAGTCAATGAAAGAAGCACAACCATCAAGAAACTTAGAGATAGATCCAGTTACTATGAAAGCCTTGAAGCCACGATCCGCTTGCTAAAGGAAGATCTTGAAGAATCAAAGAAGCATAATGAAGATCTACACCAAGAAATTGAAAAACAAGACAACGAAGTCATCAACTTAAAATCCCAGCTGGAAAGTGCCTTCAGAATTCGTCAAATGCAGTAGGATCTGAATGAAGAACAAGAAAAGGAGATTCTCAAACTAAGGCATCAGTTGGAAGAAGGAAGGAAAGTTGAAGAAGACATGAAGAAGCAATGTCTAGAAAAGGAGGAACAACTTCAAGTTGAGGTAAATATCTTGAAAGGTAAATTAGAAAAAAAGGATAAACTGTTGAGATTTCAAGATAGTACTAAAGCCTTGGATGATATTCTTAGTAGTCAAAGGTCTCCTGCTATCAAGACTGGTCTTGGTTTTCATGAATCTTTTGAAAGTGAATCTAGTTCACAAGGTGAGGCAAGGAACTCTAAAGAGAAATCTAAAATGATCAACAAGGAGATGAAAGGTCAACCCCATCAACAATCAAGGAAAGAGACTCCTCAAAGAAAATCGTTTACTCCTCCTATGAATAATGTTGAATGTTATGTATGTCATAATCTTGGACATGTTGCAGCTAGATGTAGAAGAAGAAGGGTTCAAGACCATCATGCAGAAAGATCATCACACTCAAGGTACTTTAATGGATATTGCTTTTCTTGCAATATGTTTGGCCACAAAGCTGTTGATTGCTACAGGAGGAATATGAAACATGTATGATGTTATGCATGTAACAAGCTTGGACATATAGCAAAGGAATGTAGGAACAAAGGACGGACATCACACCAAAAGGAGAAAACATCATCACACTTGAAGATATGGAAGAAGAAGGAAGTACAGTCAGGAAGATGTGGCACAGTACAATGTACTGAGACACAGCACAACACAGACATAACAGAGGGAGCTGAAAGTGTAAAACTTCAGTGTCCTAAATCTCATACGCAAGTTTCATAAAGGGAAGTCGTGTATATATGCAAGTTAGACACTGCAAAGTCGTGTATATGTCAGTATGAAGAAAAGCAGTGGGGACAGGCTCAAAAAAGGGATATGATATGATTCAATCCACTATTTGCTCTATTGGTTAATAGTTACAGTCTGCTGGGGATGTGTGGAAATGTTTTGATACTTGCAAAATGTCTAGAAGTGTTTTGATCCTAACTTGATGATGATGATGTCTTGATGCTTAATCCTGATATATGCATGATCAGATCTAACAAATGGCACAGGTTGAGGGGGAGCATATGCCTTTAATAATGCATTGTTGGCATTATGGATTAATATTTCTTGGTGATGATACTTATATGGCTAAATGATATATCTTGCTATGATGTGGTTGTGAGTAGTCCATATGATTCTTGGGGTTTCATAGTTGATGTTCAGATCAGATTTATGGTTGACTCATTGATGATGCATATATGGTGCTTACATGGTGATCTTCATAAGGATAAGGAGAAGTACAAAGCTTGAATACACATCTTCCTCACTTGATGATGAGTCACTCATATGCTGCTGTCGTCATATGCATAAAGATCATACAGTTATGATGCAGGCACTCATGTGGATAAGGATTGTTGCTGTTGATGATATCAAGAAGTTTTGTCAAAAGAGTTTGAGCTCAAGATACATAGTGCTGATACATGGATGACTACTCAAAGTTGCTTTGTTGGAGACATGATGATGAGTTCATATCTATATGATGATAGGTTGATACTTACATATCTTGGTTGATGCAGATGTTCCCAAGTAATGATACTTGGATCATGTAGAGCTTGATGAAATGGCTATGGTGGTTTCACACATGATATAATGTGAATGACTCGGAATTTTGGTCAAAGGGAAGAATTGATGCAGACATACCTTGTTATAGGTTGATGACTTATTCTCCACAGGACATTTCCAGGTTGCTGATATGGAAATTTCTGTACGCGAGTTGGATAAGGACTATCCGCGTATATACGCTTGTTTATGTAGATACAGTCGTGTATATGATAATTTGAAGGAAATCAGTGGGTCAAACTCAGAATGAGAAGATTCTGATATGGGTCTAACAAAGATCATCTGGTATAGCTTCAGGGGGAGCAGATTAACATCTAATAATGCATTGTTTGCTTTTGGTTCTAGTTCATAGCTGTTGCTGGTTTCAGGTGGAACAGAGGTAGATGGAGAACAGAAGGAGAACATGATTGTTGATATATACAGTGATTGACAGATGCTGCTGATAGTAGTTATTGATGATTTGCATAGTCTTGATATTTCATCTCTATGTCATATATCTCTTTTATGTGGTATCTCTTTCATGGTGTCAAGGTCATGTAACAGCCTATATTGGTTTCCCCACTATGCCTGGGATGAAGATGTAATGTAATTGGTTGTCATATGTAAACTTCTGATGTATCCCCACTTAGTTGGGAGGTTGATCCCCACTTGGTTGGGTGAAGGATGTATGTATGAGTCTTTGGTGCTAGGAAGGTCACTTATGATGTATAGAGTTGTGTTCTTTCTTGTAGAACATCTTTCTGCAGATCTTGCCTTCAGTCAAGAAGAGCATGAACAACACACTTCAGCAATACAGAGGCTTGGCATGGACAGATTGGTACACTTTGGCATATACAAAGGGGGAGCACATTTGGAGATTTCAGCAGGTACTCAGGGGGAGTATGGACAGCAGAATGTTTATCAAGGAAAGAAAATATCTTGGTCCACCCTTTGCCCTTGATGTCAAAGGGGGAAAGTGATTTGGTGTTGTTGCCATCAAGTCCAAAGGGGGAGATTGTTGGCATTATGATGCATGTGTTGTACTTGATGGCAACCCTCTCATTAGAAGAACATCTCAATTACATATAACTAGATCAATCTACAGATGTGACTAAATGCATGGGATGTAGGATAGCTCAAAGGAACAAGAAGATCAAGTTGTAAGTGTGACAAGTTAGCGTTGCCATCAAGTCCAAAGGGGGAGATTGTTGGCATTATGAGACAAGTGTTGTCCTTGATGGCAAATCACACTAATGACAAATCATAGTGCAGAAGGATAGCAGCAAGGAATTGATGATCAGACTACAAGTATGAAGAGAAAATATATATACGCAGGTTCACTATATACCAAGTAGGGTATACACGTTGGTTCACTATATACCAAGTCGCATATACACAGGTTCGCTATATACCAAGTCGCGTATACAAGCAGGTTCACTATATACCAGGCCGCGTATACGCAGGTTCGCTATATACCAAGTAGGGTATACACACACTCTCATGCACGGAAAAGCGCGTACATGTCGGAAAGCTTACTTTTGGTCCGTGATAGTTAGTCCTCGGTATTTGAACCTATGGTTTCGGACCATGATATCTCGACAAGTGTGTTGATCCCAAGTATTGGGCTCTTGGTATTGATTTTCTATGGTTTTGGACCGTGGTATTGAACAAGGCCTAAGACTATAAAAGGAGAAGAAGATCATTAGGCAAGTGCATCCGAAAAGTCTTGAATATCTGAAGAAGTATGAGATCCAGTATGCAGGTTATGGGTTGATGCTGCATTGCTTGATCTGAGCTAAGGATGGATCTCACCAGTTGATGGAGAACAAGATCTAAGGAGAGATCGGGATCAAATGGTTTGAAATGAACTATCTTTATGATGCTTATTTTAGATCTACATACTGACACATGTATTGTTCTGTAAGTATTATGAGTATGACTGATGTCTGGTACAGATGCAAGTTATGAGAAATTATTTTTAGATCTGTACACGGGTTGTCTTTGGCAAAAGCGAGTATGTACGCGGGTTTGATTCATTATAGTAGCGTATACATTATGAAGGATAATATTTGAAGTTGCAGATGGTTATGGCAGAGTTCTGTTATCTGCTTTGTGTTCTGGTGACTGTACAGGGTTTCAATGTTTCAGTGATTCAGAAATTGATGATGCTAGTATTGACTGTTTTGTGCTTCAATGATATTTATGGGTCTAGTATGAAAATTTGATGAAACATGGCCTTTCAGATTATGTGTTGTGCTTCAGGAGTATCCAGTCTGAAAATGTATGAAAAGTGGTACCTGGAGGAGAGAAGATTGTAGGTCGGCACCTACATACTAGTATCTTAGCTAGTACAAGAGCAAAGGGGGTTGGAGCTCCCTTCCAGGAGTGACTGGAAAACGAGAGAAGGTTGTAGCCTTCTGCAGGTTGTAGCCTGCGTGCTGGTAAAGGACTGCACCAGTACATTGTAAAAGGAGTTTCTTAATAAAGGAAGATAGAAACAAATTGCAGCAGGTGGTTTTCACCCACATTGGGTTTCCACCTTATATCATGGTGTTCATGTGTGCTTCTTGTGTGTGATGATATGTTCTGTTTTTACTGCACCTGCTTACTGGTCATATGGTTTATGAAGTTCTGATGCACTAACTAAAGATCAACATTTAATGGATTAACTGAATCATAAGTATTTTGGATATACGCTAGTTGCTTTAGACACAATTGCGTATACAAGCGGGTTCCCTTGAATGAAGTAGCGTATATGTATCTAAGTATAGAAATGAAAAAGTTTTATTGATCTGATAATACTGATTCACCCCCCCCTCTAAGTATTATTTCCAACAATTGGTATCAGAGCAGGTCCTTTGATAGAAGCTTGATCGCTTGAAGGAGATCCGTGGAACAATGGGAAAGAAGCTTAAGAAGGAAGCTCATACGAAGAAGAAGACATCTCAGAAGGACTATGACAGTGGGAGAATCGATTGGGGATTAGGTATAAGAAGCTCTTCATATTCAGAATCATTATCAGGTATGAATGTGTTATCCTATGATGTTCCAGCTATATTTCCTTGTGAAAGAGATGGAAGTGATAGTGAAACTACTGAACTTGCTCTTATGGGTGAACAAGAAAGATATCAAATAGAGGCAGAATTTAAAAGGCTGACAGACAAAATTAGAGATCAATAAGATCTATTGAACAAAAGGGAATGTGACTTCAAAGAAGAAGCTACCAAACTGAAGGCCCAACTAGAAGAAGGAAACAAGGTAAGAAAACTACTCAAGGACAAGGAAAATCAATGTCAAAAGTTGCAGGGTGAAGTGACATCATTAAGAGATGAAGTCAATGAAAGAAGCACAACCATCAAGAAACTTAGAGATAGATCCAGTTACTATGAAATCCTTGAAGCCACGATCCGCTTGCTAAAGGAAGATCTTGAAGAATCAAAGAAGAAGAATGAAGATCTACACCAAGCAATTGAAAAACAAGACAACGAAGTCATCAACTTAAAATCCCAGCTGGAAAGTGCCTTCAGAATTCGTCAAATGCAGCAGGATCTGAATGAAGAACAAGAAAAAGAGATTCTCAAACTAAGGCATCAGTTGGAAGAAGGAAGGAAAGTTGAAGAAGACATGAAGAAGCAATGTCTAGAAAAGGAGGAACAACTTCAGGTTGTGGTAAATATCTTGGAAGGTAAATTAGAACAAAAGGATAAACTGTTGAGATTTCAAGATAGTACTAAAGCCTTGGATGATATTCTTAGTAGTCAAAGGTCTCCTGCTATCAAGACTGGTCTTGGTTTTCATGAATCTTTTGAAAGTGAATCTAGTTCACAAGGTGAGGCAAGGAACTCTAAAGAGAAATCTAAAATGATCAACAAGGAGATGAAAGGTCAACCCCATCAACAATCAAGGAAAGAGACTCCTCAAAGAAAATCTTTTACTCCTCCTATGAATAATGTTGAATGTTATGTATGTCATAATCTTGGACATGTTGCAGCTAGATGTAGAAGAAGAAGGGTTCAAGACCATCATGCAGAAAGATCATCACACTCAAGGTACTTTAATGGATATTGCTTTTCTTGCAATATGTTTGGCCACAAAGCTGCTGATTGCTACAGGAGGAATATGAAACATGTAAGATGTTATGCATGTAACAAGCTTGGACATATAGCAAAGGAATGCAGGAACAAAGGACGGACATCACACCAAAAGGAGAAAACATCATCACACTTGAAGATATGGAAGAAGAAGGAAGTACAGTCAGAAAGATGTGGCACAGTACAATGTACTGAGACACAGCACAACACAGACATAACAGAGGGAGCTGAAAGTGTAAAACTTCAGTGTCCTAAATCTCATACGTAAATTTCATAAAGGGAAGTCGTGTATATACGCGAGTTAGACACTGCAAAGTCGTGTATATGTCAGTCTGAAGAAAAGCAGTGGGGACAGGCTCAGAAAAGGGATATGATATGATTCAGTCCACTATTTGCTCTATTGGTTAATAGTTACAGTCTGCTGAGGATGTGTGGAAATGTTTTGATACTTGTAAAATGTCTAGAAGTGTTTTGATCCTAACTTGATGATGATGATGTCTTGATGCTTAATCCTGATATATGCATGATCAGATCTAACAGATGGCACAGGTTGAGGGGGAGCATATGCCTTTAATAATGCATTGTTGGCATTATGGATTAATATTTCTTGGTCATGATACTTATATGGCTAAATGATATATCTTGCTATGATGTGGTTGTGAGTAGTCCATATGATTCTTGGGGTTTCATAGTTGATGTTCAGATCAGATTTATGGTTGACTCATTGATGATGCATATATGGTGCTTACATGGTGATCTTCATAAGGATAAGGAGAAGTACAAAGCTTGAATACACATCTTCCTCACTTGATGATGAGTCACTCATATGCTGCTGTCGTCATATGCATAAAGATCATACAGTTATGATGCAGGCACTCATGTGGATAAGGATTGTTGCTGTTGATGATATCAAGAAGTTTTGTCAAAAGAGTTTGAGCTCAAGATACATAGTGCTGATACATGGATGACTACTCAAAGTTGCTTTGTTGGAGACATGATGATGAGTTCATATCCATATGATGATAGGTTGATACTTACATATCTTGGTTGATGCAGATGTTCCCAAGTAATGATACTTGGATCATGTAGAGCTTGATGAAATGGCTATGGTGGTTTCACACATGATATAATGTGAATGACTCGGAATTTTGGTCAAAGGGATGAATTGATGCAGACATACCTTGTTATAGGTTGGTGACTTATTCTCCACAGGACATTTACAGGTTGATGATATGGAAATTTCTGTACGCGAGTTGGATAAGGACTATCCGCGTATATACGCTTGTTTATGTAGATACAGTCGCGTATATGATAATTTGAAGGAAATCAGTGGGTCAAACTCAGAATGAGAAGATTCTGATATGGGTCTAACAAAGACCATTTGGCACAGGTTCAGGGGGAGCAGATTAACATCTAATAATGCATTGTTGGCTTTTGGTTCTAGTTCATAGCTGTTGCTGGTTTCAGGTGGAACAGAGGTAGATGGAGAACAGAAGGAGAACATGATTGTTTATATATACAGTGATTGACAGATGCTACTGATAGTAGTTATTGATGATTTGCATAGTCTTGATATTTCATCTCTATGTCATATATCTCTTTTGTGTGGTATCTCTTTCATGGTGTCAAGGTCATGTAACAGCCTATATTGGTTTCCCCACTATGCCTGGGATGAAGATGTAATGTAATTGGTTGTCATATGTAAACTTCTGATGTATCCCCACTTAGTTGGGAGGTTGATCCCCACTTGGTTGGGTGAAGGATGTATGTATGAGTCTTTGGTGCTAGGAAGGTCACTTATGATGTATAGAGTTGCGTTCTTTCCTGTAGAACATCTTTTTGCAGATCTTGCCTTCAGTCAGGAAGAGTATGAACAACACACTTCAGCAGTACAGAGGCTTGGCATGGAAAGATTGGTACACTTTGGCATATACAAAGGGGGAGCACATTTGGAGATTTCAGCAGGTACTTAGGGGGAGTATGGACAGCAGAATGTTTATCAAGGAAAGAAAATATCTTGGTCCACCCTTTGCCCTTGATGTCAAAGGGGGAATGTGATTTGGTGTTGTTGCCATCAAGTCCAAAGGGGGAGATTGTTGGCATTATGATGCATGTGTTGTACTTGATGGCAACCCTCTCATTAGAAGAACATCTCAATTACATATAACTAGATCAATCTACAGATGTGACTAAATGCATGGGATGTAGGACAGCTCAAAGGAACAAGAAGATCAAGTTGTAAGTGTGACAAGTTAGCTTTGCCATCAAGTCCAAAGTGGGAGATTGTTGGCATTATGAGACAAGTGTTGTCCTTGATGGCAAATCACACTAATGACAAATCATAGTGCAGAAGGATAGCAGCAAGGAATTGATGATCAGACTACAAGTATGAAGAGAAAATATATATACGCAGGTTCACTATATACCAAGTAGGGTATACACGCTGGTTCACTATATACCAAGTCGCGTATACGCAGGTTCGCTATATACCAAGTCGCGTATACAAGTAGGTTCACTATATACCAGGCCGCGTATACGCAGGTTCGCTATATAGCAAGTAGGGTATACATGCACTCTCATGCACGGAAAAGCGCGTACATGTCAGAAAGCTTACTTTTGGTCCGTGGTAGTTAGTCCTTGGTATTTGAACCTATGGTTTCGTACGATGATATCTTGACAAGTGTGTTGATCCCAAGTATTGGGCTCTTGGTATTGATTTACTATGGTTTTGGACCGTGGTATTGAACAAGACCTAAGACTATAAAAGGAGAAGAAGATCATTAGGCAAGTGCATCCAAAAAGTCTTGAATATCTGAAGAAGTATGAGATCCAGTATGCAGGTTATGGGTTGATGCTGCATTGCTTGATCTGAGCTAAGGAGGGATCTCACCAGTTGATGGAGAACAATATCTAAGGAGAGATCGGGATCAAATGGTTTGAAATGAACTATCTTTATGATGCTTATTCTAGATCTACATACTGACGCATGTATTGTTCTATAAGTATTATGAGTATGACTGATGTATGGTATAGATGCAAGTTATGAGAAATTATTTTTAGATATGTACGCAGGTTGTCTTTGGAAAAAGCGCGTATGTACACGGGTTTGATTCATTATAGTAGCGTATACATTATGAAGGATAATATTTGAAGTTGTAGATGGATTTGATGGTTATGGCAGAGTTCTATTATCTGCTCTGTGTTCTGGTGACTGTACAGGGTTTCAGTGTTTCAGTGATTCAGAAATTGATGATGCTAGTATTGACTGTTTTGTGCTTCAATGATATTTATGGGTCCAGTATGAAAATTTGATGAAACGTGGCCTTTCATATTATGTGTTGTGCTTTAGGAGTATCCAGTCTGAAAATGTATGAAAAGTGGTACCTGGAGGAGAGAAGATTGTAGGTCGGCACCTACGTACTAGTATCTTAGCTAGTACAAGATCAAAGGGGGTTGGAGCTCCCTTCCAGGAGTGACTGGAGAACGAGAGAAGGTTGTAGCCTTCTGCAGGTTGTAGCCTACGTGCTAGTAAAGGACTGCACCAGTACATTGTAAAAGAAGTTTCTTAATAAAGGAAGATAGAAACGAATTGCAGCAGGTGGTTTTCACCCACATTGGGTTTCCACCTTATATCATGGTGTTCATGTGTGCTTCTTGTGTGTGATGATCTGTTCTATTTTTACTGCACCTGCTTACTGGTCATATGGTTTATGAAGTTCTGATGCACTAACTAAAGATCAACATTTAATGGATTAACTGAATCATAAGTATTTTGGATATACGCTAGTTGCTTTAGACACAGTTGCGTATACACGCGGGTTCCCTTGAATGAAGTAGCGTATATGTATCTAAGTAAAGAAATGAAAAAGTTTTATTGATCTGATAATAATGATTCACCCCCCCCCCCCTCTCAGTATTATTTCCAACACTATCTTAATAAAAGGTTGTGGTTTTTCTGTTGCAAAAAATTAAAACGATTTGGTTTCATATTATGTAAACATATTTTTTGTGATACAAGGAGGGTCTACAATACCATATATTTGATAAATTCGTGCTATAAGTCAATTAACGTCGTTACAAACTCCAAGAGGCTACAATCAAATTCTTGTGTTAAACTAATCCTTTATATAATCTGTACCTATGATAATTCAACCATCTACTAATTTGTATACCTATCCTACTTTGCCATACAGTACCACACTCGTAATTTAGGTGTTAGATAGTCCTGCTTCTATGCCTAATCACAATAATTTGTAATTATGATGAAAATTTAAGTACATATGTGTGTAATTTCCCTGATGGGATGTATGAATTGTCATCCCCAAATTTCCTCTCAATGCTTATAACCTTAAATGGGATAGGATTGGTCTATCTCATCATCTCAAAATGACCAGGTAGATGAAAATTTATAATTTCTATCATCATCACTTTGCATTATCTCATGAATGACCCTTTCTACAAATTATATGCATGAATTTATGGAAGGCCATCACCTCTACCTATCCTATGATCGATTGTGACAACAAGTGAATAAAGGACAACTGACGACTCTTTTTTGACAAAACCCCTTACTTATAAAGTATACTTTGTTCACTTGTTCTCATAATTAATCATAGGTGATACAGGAGCATCTAGGCCTAGCCAGCAATGTGATGGTGTAGTCACATGTTGTGGCTAATGAGAGTTTGGAGGAAGAATTGGTTATTTAAATTTGTTAATTGCAAAATATGTAAGTAGTTAATTTTTGCCTAATTCTGAACAGAATTGCACATAAGTGGCAAGTGATCCTCCCTGCGTGGAGATCAAGCCAGGTAGTTATATTGATTAGTTAGGGTAGGATATGATTTCTAAATATATAGTGAATTCCTTCATATGTGGAAGGAGAAGGTTAGATAGGGCATATATGTATTTTCCTATCTTTTCTGAAGAGACAGGGAGAGAGAGACGAGATTCGAGAGGATTCAAGATGGAACTATAAGCCTACAGGCAGATTAGGAAAACAGAGGCTCCAATTAGAAGAAACAGACCAGAGAGGGTCGGAGAGCCTCAAACATGTAATTATGTGTTTATGAGTTTATATACAGAGAGAGGAATGTTTTTGAGAGAGAGAGGAATGAATGTAATTCAGGCCACCAAGGGCCAAGAAACATAACTCTCTTAATTTGATATTCTTTTAATAGCATCAGTGATGGTGTGCAGGCGACATATCTGTGTATTATTCGTTTTTCCAATTGTGCGATGAATATATGCGAGATTGTTTAAATCCCATTTGTAAGCATGTTGATCGACCATCGATTCCAGTAAGGATCGATGGCGATTCATTGAATAATTGAATGATAGTAATATGGATGTCATAATAGAGTATGGCAGAGGAAGGCATTTTAACACAGAATCCATCAATTACGAATGAAACTAAGTTGAAGAGGAATATATAGGGTTGATGCACGGGAGCCGTTGGATCTATGAGATCAATGGTCCAAATCAAGTCGCATGGAGTAGAACCTTTATATTGCATCGATGGAAACCCATTGGAACGATATCGGAACCAGTCCTTAAAGAGATGCAATTGCGATTGTGCGATGAAGCGACAACCGTTAGATCGGAGCCAAGATCAATGGTTGCGATCTAATCGCTGATTGCAAATCAGAGAGGTCAAGGGTTGATAGACGAAGGACCACTGACGTGTCGATATGTGATTTAGTGCTGACCGTCAGATCCGAAGGAGAAATGGATGACAGAGATCAGAGTGGCACAGGGGGATGCCAATGACCGATAAGTGATATTATTGATCGGTGATCTGAGATCAGAGCGATCGGAGCAGTGGAAAGGATTGGAGCGAGGAGCAGACTTGAAGGAGTTATAGTGGTGGTTCTATAAGTTTTGAGATCCTACCTAAGCGTTTATGGTCTGATTTCTATGTATTACGATGTATTAAGATATTATGTGTTTGTGATAGTCGTGATAGCGATATTGCGATAGACCAATGGCAAAGGGGCGTTGAGCGGACCAAGGGAATTTTGAAAGTGGATTTAATCTTTGTGAAGTCTGGCTTATGTTTTGAAGCGGGTTTTTCATGCATTTTCCTGTGTTTCTATGTATTCCAATAGTTTTGTTGGTCTAGGGTTTTTTTAAAGGAAAAGGAATAATTAACACTTCTAATAGAATGTGTGTTTATAACCACAAGTCTACGCTTGATCAATGGTAAATGAGGGGTTTATTGCCTTAGTTCAATTTACACCCCATCAAGTGGTATCATAGCAAGGATGTCTTGCTTGTGAAGATTATGACTAAAAAGGTACAAAAGTTCGCAACATGTTGAATGAATGAAGTTTGGCAGCGGATTACAACAGTAAGACTGTAGGAAGAACTTTTGGGAAGCTCTTAGAGATTGTAATAGAACCTCATTCCAACTGAGGCTTGGAATAGATAGGGACAGAGGATTCCTTAAGAGTAGTGAGTGTAGCAAGCAGAGAGAGAGCAAGAGTGCTCAGTGCAAGTTCTAAGGAAAGAGGACTTGGAGACCAGGCAGAGGAGAAGGTTGGTGAGAAGATCAACTTAGAAGGAAGTTGATTGGTTGGAGGTGTAGAGCTCACACAGAAGAGAAGATCGCTATGGTAAGTCATATGGAAGGTTCAAAAGAAGGCTACAAGATGAAGGAGAAGGGTGCTCAAACAATCCGTAGGAAATAGATGAGTCAAGCGGAGCTTGACAAGGAAATTGCTAAGATAAGAGAAGAATTTGATGTGTTGGTAACGCTGCTAAAGGAGAACCAAAGACAAGGTTGGGTCTTGAAGAAGAAGCCAGTGAAGTGGCCTAAGTTGCAGAGAAGGTTGCAACAAAGACAGGTAAAGGGGTTAATGGAAAACCTCGGAGAAGCAAAAGCAGAAATGGAAGATTCAATCTGTAGACCAGAACAGGGGGAAATTCTGGGTGAAGAGGATAATGAGAGATCAACTGAAGATCTCATGAACTATTGGAATAGTTCAGAACAATTAGAAGATATGATGACAAGGGAAGCAGATGAGGCAATGAAGCCTTGTGATTTTAATTCTCATAGTTTTTGTATGTTTGCAGGATATGCAGAGGATGATGGACAGTCTGGTGAAACTGTCACATACAGGAATGAAACTCTTGAGGTGAAGTATGATGGAGAATGCCTTTTAAAGGAAAAAGGTGTTGATTTATTGCAGCAGAAAGAGTTCATGGATGAATTTATGTTTGGTGTAAGACAATCATATGAAGTTGATATGGACCAGCAGTCTAATGAAAATGCCATAGTGGTATTCCAAGAAGGTAAACAAATGAATTTGTCTGATGGAATTGATGAAAGAACTTTGCAATATGATATTGCATAAAATAGGATAACTCAGGAGGATTGTTAGGAAAAGAATGAAGTTGAGAATGGAAGTTGTGACCAACTGCTGGAGAGATTTGACATGGAATTAGAGTTTTTGGAAAGATTGCTCAAGGAACCTGAAGTAGAAACGAAGCTTTTAGAACCTAATAAGGAAGAGATTGTGGTTACCATGCATGATAAGGATGAATGTATCAAACATTTATAGAGTTAAGCGTTGGAAATAATACTGAGAGGGGGGGGTGAATCAGTATTATCAGAACTATAAAACTTTTTCAATGCTCAGAAACATATACGCTACTTCAGTTAAGTGAACCCGCGTGTACACGCTACTATGTCTAAAGAAACTTGCGTATATCCAGAAATCTTATGATTCAGTTAGCTTAGTCTTCAGTAAATACATCAGATCATTATTAAGCATATTAACAGTAACCAGGTGCAGAATAACAGAACAGAACATCACACAAGAGCCACACACATGAACACAAAGATATAAGGTGGAAACCCAATGTGGGTGAAAACCACCTGCTGCAAGTCATCTCAATCTTCTTCTTAATAAGAAAATCCTTTTACAATATTTGTACTGGTGCAGTCTTATACCAGTACGGGAGCTACAACCCCCTTTGCTTTTGTACTAGCCGATCCATTTACTAGTACACAGGCTGCTACCTGCTACAATGCTCCAAAGATCTCCCTTAGCTTTTGTACTAGCTTAGATACTAGTACGTAGGTGCTTGCCTACAATCTTCTCTCCTCCAGGTACCACATTTCATCAATTTTCAGACTGGATACACTGAAGCACAACACATAATCTGAAAGGCCACATTTCATCCAATTTTCATACTGGACCCATAACTATCATTGAAGCTCAAAACAATCATCAAACTCTGAATCACTGAAACCCTGTTAACAACACCGTCACCAGAACACAGAGCAGACACAGAACTCTGTAATAACCATCAGACCCATCTGCAACTTCAAGTATCAAGCTTTACAAGGTATACGCTACTTCGATGGATCAAACCCGCGTGTATACGCGCTTTCGCCAAAGACAACCCGCGTACAGATCTAAAAATAATTTCTCATAACTTGCAGCTGTACCAGACATCAATCATACTCATAATACTTATAGAACAATACATGCGTCAGTATGTAGATCTAGAATAAGCATCATAAAGATAGTTCATTTCAAACCATTTGATCCCGATCTCTCCTTAGATCTTGCTCTCCATCAACCGATGAGATCTCTCCTTAACTCAGATCAAGCAATGCATCATCAACCCATAACCTGCATACTGGATCTAATGCTTCATCAGATATTCAAGATATTTCAGATACACTTGCCTAATGATTTCCTTCCCTTTATATAGCTTTAGGCCTTGTTCAATACCAAGAGCCAAAACCATAGAAATCCAATACCATCAACTTCAAAACTAGGGATCAACACGTCCGCCGAGACGCCAAGGTCCAAAACCATAGGCACAACTTCCAAGGAATAACCGCCATGGACCAAAGGTACTTTTCCACATACACGCGCTTTTGCTGAAACCAACCTGCGTGTACACGCGACTTGGGCTTAACGAACCTGCGTGTATGAACTTTCTCTTCTTCTTATAGTCTGATCATCAATTCCTTGCTGCTGACCTTCTGTACTATGATTTGTCATCAGTGAGGTTTGCCATCAAGGACAACACTTATCTCATAATGCCAACAATCTCCCCCTTTGGACTTGATGGCAAAGCTAACTTGTCACACTTATAACTATCATCTGATTCCTTTGAGCTGTCCTCCATCAGTCACATCTGATATCTCTTCTGAAGATTCATCCAGTTATACATAAGTGAGATATTCTTCTATGAGAGGGTTGCCATCAAGTACAACACATGCATCATAATGCCAACAATCTCCCCCTTTGGACTTGATGGCAACAACACCAAATCACTCTCCCCCTTTGACATCAAGGGCAAAGGGTGGACCAAGATATTCTCTTCCTTTGCTGAATCATTCCACTGTCCATACTCCCCTTGAGTACCTGCTGAAATCTCTGAATAATCTCCCCCTTTGTATATGCCAAGGTGTACCAATCTGTCCATGCTCCCTCTGAGTACATGCTGAATCTTTGTACCGCTGAAGTGTGCTGTTCATGCTCTTCCTGACTGTAGGCAAGATCTGCAAAAGATGTTCTTCAAGAAGAACATGACTCTATACATCATAAAAGACCTTCCTATCATCAAAGACTCATACATACATCCATCTCTCAACTAAGTGAGGATATACAAAAATTGACTCATCCACCCAACCAAGTGGGGATACCTCAAAAGTTTACATATGACAACCAATCATATTGCATCAATCATCCCAGGCATAGTGGGGAAACCAAAATAGGCCGTTACATGACCTCGACACCATGAAAGAGATACCACAAAAGAGATATATGACATAGAGACTAAAGACCAAGATTTATGAAAGTTACTATCAGCATCTGATAATCACCATTCAGATCAGCAACCAATTTCGCCTTTGTTCCACTTGAAACCAACAACAAATGTGAACTAGAACCAAAAGCTTTAAGATAATGCCAACAATGAATTACTAAAGGCATATGCTCCCCCTCAACCAGTGCCATCTGTTAGATCTTATCATGCATATATCAGCAATAAGCATCAAAACATCATCATCCTCAAGTTAGGATCAAAAACACTTCTAGACATCATACAAGTAACAAAACATTTCCACACATCCTCAGCAGACTGTGACCAATAGAGCAAATAATAGACTGAATCATATCAGATCCTTTTTCTGATCCTGTCCCCACTGCTTTTCCTCAGACTGACATATACGCGACTTTGCAGTGTCTAACTCGCGTATATACGCAACTTCCCTTTAGGGAACTTGCGTATGATATTCAGGACACTGAAGGTTTATACTTTCAGCTCCCCCTGAGTCTGATATGTCTATGCTATGCTGTGTCTCAGTACATTGTGCTGACTGTACTTCCTTCTTCCTCCATATCTTCAAGTGTGATGTGGTTTTCTCCTTTTGGTGTGATGTCCATCCTTTGTTCCTGCATTCCTTTGCTATATGTCCAAGCTTGTTACATGCATAACATCTAACATGTTTCATGTTCCTCCTGTAGCAATCAGCAGCTTTGTGACCAAACATATTGCAAGAGAAACAATATCCATTAAAGTACCTTGAATGTGATGATCTTTTAACATGATGGTCTTGAACCCTTCTTCTTCTACATCTAGCTGCAACATGTCCAAGATTATGACATACATAACATTCAACATTATTCATAGGAGGAGTAAAAGATTTTCTTTGAGGAGTCTTTTTCCTTGAATGTTGATGGGGTTGACCTTTCATCTCCTTGTTGATCATTTTAGATTTCTCTTTAGAGTTCCTTGCCTCACCTTGTGAACTAGATTCACCTTCAACAGATTCATGAAAACCAAGTCCAGTCTTGATAGCAGGAGACCTTTGACTACTAAGAATATCATCCAAGACTTTAGAACTATCTTGAAATCGTAAAAGCTTATCCTTTTCTTCTATTTTACCTTTCAAGATATTTACCTCAACTTGAAGTTGTTCCTCCTTTTCTAGACATTGCTTCTTCATGTCTTCTCCATCTTTCCTTCCTTCTTCCAACTGATGCCTTAGTTTGAGAATCTCCTTTTCTTGTTCTTCATTCAGATCCTGCTGCATTTGACGAACTCGGAAGGCACATTCTAGTTGAGATTTTAAGCTGGTGACTTCGTTTTCTTGTTTTGCAATAGCTTGGAGTAGATCTGTATTCTGCTTCTTTGATTCTTCAAGATCTCCTTTTAGTGAGAGGATTGTAGCTTCAAGATTTTCATAGTAGCTAGATCTATCTTTGAGTTTCTTGATGGTTGTGTTCTTGTCATTGACTTCATTTCTTAGAGATGTTGCTTCAACCTGCAACTTTTGATATTTCTCCTTGAATAACTCTCGTTGAGTCTTAGCAGTTCCATCCTTTATGTTCAGAATATCTTCTTGAGTTCTAATTTTGCTTCTTAGTCTTCTAAATTCTGCTTCTATCTCATTTCTTTCTTGTTCACCCATAAGAGCAAGTTCAGTAGTTTCACTATCACTTCCGTCTCTTTCACAAGGAAATATAGCTGGAACATCAGAGGATAACACATTCATACCTGATAATGATTCTGAATCTGATTCTGAATCTGAAGAGCTTCTTATACCTAATCCCCAATCGACTCTCCCACTGTCATAGATCTTCTGAGATGTCTTCTTCTTCTTATGAGCTTTCCTCTTAAGCTTCTTTCCCATTGTTCCACGGATCTCCTTCAAGCGATCAAGCTTCTACCAAAGGACCTGCTCTGATACCAATTGTTGGAAATAATACTGAGAGGGGGGGGTGAATCAGTATTATCAGAACTATAAAACTTTTTCAATGCTCAGAAACATATACGCTACTTCAGTTAAGTGAACCCGCGTGTACACGCTACTGTGTCTAAAGAAACTTGCGTATATCCAGAAATCTTATGATTCAGTTAGCTTAGTCTTCAGTAAATACATCAGATCATTATTAAGCATATTAACAGTAACCAGGTGCAGAATAACAGAACAGAACATCACACAAGAGCCACACACATGAACACAAAGATATAAGGTGGAAACCCAATGTGGGTGAAAACCACCTGCTGCAAGTCATCTCAATCTTCTTCTTAATAAGAAAATCCTTTTACAATATTTGTACTGGTGCAGTCTTATACCAGTACGGGAGCTACAACCCCCTTTGCTTTTGTACTAGCCGATCCATTTACTAGTACACAGGCTGCTACCTGCTACAATGCTCCAAAGATCTCCCTTAGCTTTTGTACTAGCTTAGATACTAGTACGTAGGTGCTTGCCTACAATCTTCTCTCCTCCAGGTACCACGTTTCATCAATTTTCAGACTGGATACACTGAAGCACAACACATAATCTGAAAGGCCACATTTCATCCAATTTTCATACTGGACCCATAACTATCATTGAAGCTCAAAACAATCATCAAACTCTGAATCACTGAAACCCTGTTAACAACACCATCACCAGAACACAGAGCAGACACAGAACTCTGTAATAACCATCAGACCCATCTGCAACTTCAAGTATCAAGCTTTACAATGTATACGCTACTTCGATGGATCAAACCCGCGTGTATACGCGCTTTCGCCAAAGACAACCCGCATACAGATCTAAAAATAATTTCTCATAACTTGCAGCTGTACCAGACATCAATCATACTCATAATACTTATAGAACAATACATGCGTCAGTATGTAGATCTAGAATAAGCATCATAAAGATAGTTCATTTCAAACCATTTGATCCCGATCTCTCCTTAGATCTTGCTCTCCATCAACCGATGAGATCTCTCCTTAGCTCAGATCAAGCAATGCATCATCAACCCATAACCTGCATACTGGATCTAATGCTTCATCAAATATTCAAGACATTTCAGATACACTTGCCTAATGATTTCCTTCCCTTTATATAGCCTTAGGCCTTGTTCAATACCAAGAGCCAAAACCATAGAAATCCAATACCATCAACTTCAAAACTAGGGATCAACACGTCCGCCGAGACGCCAAGGTCCAAAACCATAGGCACAACTTCCAAGGAATAACCGCCATGGACCAAAGGTACTTTTCCACATACACGCGCTTTTGCTGAAACCAACCTGCGTGTACATGCGACTTGGGCTTAACGAACCTGCGTGTATGAACTTTCTCTTCTTCTTATAGTCTGATCATCAATTCCTTGCTGCTGACCTTCTGTACTATGATTTGTCATCAGTGAGGTTTGCCATCAAGGACAACACTTATCTCATAATTCCAACAATCTCCCCCTTTGGACTTGATGGCAAAGCTAACTTGTCACACTTATAACTATCATCTGATTACATAAGTGAGATATTCTTCTATGAGAGGGTTGCCATCAAGTACAACACATGCATCATAATGCCAACAGTAAATGTTTAGACTCTTCAGTTAATGATGTGACTGTAGGTATGGAAGACAACATTAATAAATATGATGCTGAAATCAGAGAAATTGGGCAGAAATTATTTGAAAGTAAGATGAAAGATCAGAAACAACAAGGAAGTTATGTCCTTAGAGACATGAAGGAGACCGAAGTATTAATCGAGCAGGATAAAGATGGAAGGAACCAACAATTTAAAAGATATTAGCAGCAACATGTGAGAAAATTTAAGGAAGGCATTAAATTGCATGATTATAGCAACTGGCAACAGAATGAAGAACAAGAGATTATTCTGGCAGTACAAAGGAAGATAGATGAAGAATGAATATATAGATATAGAATGAAGAAAAGGGTCAAGTGGAAGCTATTGCAACAGAGGTGGAATGACAAGCTGATGAACGGATTTAGGGAACTTGAACCAATTCATATTGATTTGTTAGAGAAGGAGAGACTCAAAGGAATGGAGTCACAACAAGGAGGATCTGCTGAAATCCAGAATATGTATGATGGAAGATTGGTGCTTGAAGCATCAAAAGAGGACGGAAGGTATCGTATTTTTAAAACTGATCACTGTTGTGTGTTTGCAGGTTACATAAACTTGAGGGAAAACAAACAGTTATTGGAAATTGTCAAAGTAACAGGTGGAAATATGACTACCCACAGCCATATGAACAATAAAGAGAAAAGTTACAGTCAAGTGAAGGAAGATGTCCAGTCAGATGACATCCAAAAGATAAGTCAGAAGGAGGATGGAAAAGGAATTATTGAGATCAAAGAAGTGTTTCGAAAGGAAGAGATCCAATCATACGAATATGGAACAAAGAGTTTTCTTAGTAAAATTGATGAAGCTAATACAAAGCAAATGGAGAATCTTATGGTGTGTTCAGGAAGTGGGAGTCAACCAGAAGGATTGATGATGAAATTATTTGAGGAGACCTTGGTGTCTCATAGTTTTGGAACTAATATTTTGTGTGTAAATGCACGATACACTGAAGTAAGGAAACTGTTTAATGTTGTCATAAGGGAAAGGAAAACCAAAGATATGATTTTTCAGAAGTTAGAGGAAGGAAATTCACATAATCTTGTGATGCAGAAGAAAGAGAAGTTTTTAAACATAGCTGTAGTGAATTATGCAGATATTGGACAACTATTGAGGACTGAAGCCAAAGGAGAACAACTACTGAAGGTTGATATAGAAGACTTTGTAGATATTAAACAATTATTGAAGATTATTGATCTTGAAGAAAGTCAGAGTAAAGAAGGACTAAAGACAGATGTTGCAGACAATAAAGTTAGTGAAGGTCGTGCAGAGCTCTTGGGAGAAATTCCAAATGAGATGACAGATTTGTGGCATGAGTCTAGTCTTTTCGAGAAGAGGCAAGGAAACCAAGGAATAAGTGATCAGACTGCCCAACCATAATTGAATAAGAATGAAGAAGTTGTCATGGACGAAAAATATGGAAAAGAAGTTTTCAAAAATGTTGGCATAATGAAGAAATAGGGTAAAGCATTTGTTTTTTATGAATTTATTGATTCTGGTGAAGATTTATATGCAGGAACAAGGCAATGTGAAGTCAATTTGAAACATGGAGTTGATTCTAAAGATCAAATTGAAGTAAGTAAGGGTGAGATCAGAATCTCTCAGAAATATGGACTGATGTTGAATTTGCAGTATGGAATTGTTGAACTAGAAATGAGTTCAAGAGATGATAGTAACAGGATTACTATTGTACCGCAAAAATTTATTGATGAAGAATAGGTTGAAGGTGACATTTTAGAAGTAGACAAATATGATGCCATGATCCTTAAGGGTGTAGAAATTAAGCTACTAGAAGAAGAGGTAATCCAAGTACATAAGAAAGAAGGAAGAATTCTTAGTTTTCAGGAAATTTGTGGAATTGCAGGTATACTGGAAATTGAAGTAAGAAGTGATGAAGCCATGAATGAGAAACCAGAAGAAGGAACTGGAATTGTTGCAGGGGATCAATGGAGAAGGTATTGGCACAGGGATTATGATGTTCTTATGCAAGAACACATCCAGTTGTAGGAGAATAGTATTCATCATATGAGAAGTGAAGTGGACAAAGAAATTGATGAGTTGTGGAGACTCATACAACAACATTCCAATAAAATAAGTAGAGGACAAAAGAAGAAAGGAAGATTGGCTGGAAAGAATGGTACAGGTGAAGGTAATGGTAAATTGCAAATTAAGGTGTGGAATCCTGGCATAAATTGTGATAACGAGCAAAAAGCAGTAAGATATATGAAAAAAATAGCAGCAGACAGTGAGAGCATAGCTAGTGGAGCACTATAGCATAAAGTATGGAGACCTGGAGAACAACAACCAACAACAACAGTAACCAAGGACAGACTATCGAACAAAGTATGGGATCCATGAGGACACAGATCAGAAGCACATGATCAGGAGATCATGATTATTTTTAACCTTGGGGGTCGGATGTAGGAGCATCTAGGCCTAGCCAACAATGTGATGGTGTGGTCACATGTTGTGGCTAATGAGAGTTTGGAGGAAGAATTGGTTATTTAAATTTATTAATTGCAAAGTATGTAAGTAGTTAATTGTTGCCTAATTCTGAACAGAATTAGGCATAAGTGGCAAGTGATCCTCCCTACGTGGAGATCAAGCCAAGTAGTTATATTGATTAGTTAGGGTAGGATATGATTTCTAAATATTTAGTGAATTCCTTCATATGTGAAAGGAGATAGTTAGATAGGGCACATATGTATTTTCCTATCTTTTCTGAAGAGACAGGGAGAGAGAGAGGGGATTCAAGAGGATTAAAGATGGAACTGTAAGCCTACGGGCAGATTAGGAAAATAGAGGCTCCAATTAGAAGAAACAAATAAGAGAGGGTCGGAGAGCCTAAAACATGTAATTATGTGTTTATGAGTTTATATACAGAAAGAGGAATGTTTTCGAGAGAGAGAGAGACGAATGAATGTAATTCAGGCCACCAAGGGCTAAGAAACATAACTCTGTTAATTTGATATTCTTTTAGTAGTAGCAGCGATGGTGTGCATGCAGTGTATCTGTGTATTATGCCTTTTTCCAATTGTGCGGTGAATATATGCGAGATTGTTTAAATCCCATTTGCAAGCATGTTGATCGACCATCAATTCCTGTATGGATCGATGGTGATTCATTGATTAATTGAATGATAGTAATATGGATGTTGTAACATAGTATGGAAAAGGAAGGCATTTTAACGTAAAATCCATCAATTGCGAATGAAACTAAGTTAAAGAGGAATAAACAGGGTTGATGCACATGAGCTATTGGATCTGTGAGATCAACGGTCTAGATCAAGTTGCATGGAGTAGAATCTTTATATTGCATCAGCAGAAACCAATTGGAATGATATAAGAACCAGTCCTTAAAGAGATGCGATTGGGATTATGCGATGAAGTGACAACCATTAGATTGGAGCCAGGATCATTGGTTGCGATCTAATCGCTGATCACAAATCAGAGAGGTCAAGGGCTGACGAACGGAGGACCACCGACATGCCGATATGCGATTTAGTGCTGACCGTCAGATTCGAAGGAGTAATGGATGGTGGAGATCAGAGTGGTGCAGGGGAATGTCGATGAAAGATAAGCGATATCGCTGATCGGCAATTGGAGATCAGAGCGATTGGAGTAGCGGAAAGGATTGGAGTGAGGAGTAGACCCGACAGAGTTATAGTGGCGAGTCTATAAGTTTTGATATGTGACCTAAGCGTTTATGGTCAGATTTCTATGTATTACGGTGTATTCAGATATTATGTGTTTGCGATAGTCGCGATAGTGGTATTGCGATAGACCAATGGCAAAGGGGCGATGAGCGGACTAAGGGATTTTTGAAAGCGGATTTAATCTTTTTGAAGTCCATCTTATCCGTTGAAGCGGGTTTTTCATGCATTTTCTCGTGTTTCTATGTATTCCGATAGTTTTGTTGATCCAGGGTTTTTTTTTAAAGGCAAATGCATAATTAACGCTTCCGATGGAATGTGGGTTTATAAGCACAAGTCTATGCTTGAGCAATGGTAAATGAGGGGTTTATTGCCTTAGTGTGATTTACACCCCATCAATAGGCTAGGTATAGGGGACAATCTGCAAGAAATTCATGCATATAATCTGTAGAAGGGGTCATCTATGAGGAAATGTGAAGTGATGATGATGGAGATGGTAAATTTTCATCTGTCAAGTAATTTTGAGATGGTGATGACAAACTAGTGCTATAATCATTGATGGGCAATGTGTGGAGGACAACTCATACATCCCATTATGGAAATGACACTCATATGTACTTAATTTGTTATCATAATCACAAAATTTTGTGAATTGAAAACTAATATATGTTAAAATTTTGTTAAACTAATATAGATTAGAAAATGCAACCAATATATATATTAGATACATTAAATATACTAGAAAATATAACAACCATTCCAGAAATGTCGACTAGTTCATGAGGTATATAAAAATCTATAGATATTTTTATTAATAAGTAATAACAAAAAATATCAATTTAACATTTATTTTTTGTTACAGCTAATGATCCACCCCTCTTGTGGCATCCTCGACAATGTCATGAGTACACAACTAGGCCATCTAAAATAAAGAAAAAGAAAAAGAAATGATTGTAATATCTATATGATTAGAAACCTAGCGTAACATATTATGAAAACATAGTTTATATGATAAAATTTTATGAGATGAAGTACTTTGTGCCTATATTTAATGAATGAATGAATTAATGTTATATGTTAATGAATAATTTCTATATGTCTCTTAATTTACATGACCTTGTTTCATATTATGTAAACATATTTTTTACGATAAAATTTATTGAGATGAAATATTATGTGGATTTACGAATGAAGGAATGAGTGAATGTTTGCTATTTTTTTTATGTATCCTAGTGTCCTGATTTCAACTATTTCCTATAGAGTAGATATATTAGGTGTTGGGGAATTGAGAGTGATGTGGGAGAGGGGGGGGGGGGGGGTGTAGGGGCCATGAGAGATTCCACCTTCACGTGGTTGGCCATGTTATGTAGAGAATAAATTAGGATTTGGATCATCTTAGCAAAAAACACCCTCAATCCAAAAACATCAATGTTAACTTTGATGTTGGTTCGTCGAGTGGAGAGGAGTTTTCTCCAAGTTTAAACTAATCCAACATTTATTCTCGAAACCAAGAGGAGATAATTCAGGTATTCATGCATGCAAGTATTTTTAATTATTATTTATTCATGCAATTAATATTTGATCAAATTTAATCTACGTTTTCCTCATTGGTCTCATGAATATGTGTAGGACAACTAGTTTCAATTTAGATGTTGAAGTGGAACAACTATCTCAAGCAAATAGCTCAAAATGGCAAGGGTTTAGGTGATACAACAATTTTTTTTTGATATTTGTGTTATATGCCTTGGCCAAGAAAGAGTTACATAAACTTTTATAAGAAATAACATACTTTTATATGAAACAAATTCATGTAGTATTTGTCTTTGTTTGACAATTGTGTTTTTATTTGAGTCAAAGACCATAAACTATCATTTTTCATACAGTGTAGTAGGAGAAACTCTTACTCAATTATTTATTGCATCTAAATTCTCCTCCTTCCTTTATTTTATGGGTAATTTAATTTTCATATCAGGATTTGAAAGATTAACTAGGGCTGGAGTCATATTTGCAAAAAAAAACTCATCAAAGTACTCCTCAACTTTAGCCCACCAAACACTTGGCTACTAGGTGCATGATTTAGCTTTGTGTTGCATTTGATTTCAAGCATTTTTTATTTCTACATTGCAAATCTTCCAACACCATATATGTTGAGAAAAACTAGGGAAAACAAAAGTTGGGTTTCTTTTATAATTTTTTCTCTTGTTATATTAACAATTCTTGTGATATAATGTTATTTCATTATCATCATTATTATTTAGTGTTCATCATCAAGACAATGCCAATAAAGAAGATCCCAATGAAAACAAGAACACCAGAAATAGGCTCCAGGCTAAGGCAAAACCCCTCCACAAGGGAAAAACCCAAAAACTTATCTTATTATATAAGTTCAAGGAATAATTCCAAGACCTTTTGTCAAGACAACTCACCAAGTGATAGTCCAACCACCAAAAACAAATTCTTCTCTCTATAACTTGGTCTGTTACACTTCTCTATCTCAAAATCTTAACAAAGATAACTTTCTTCCCATACGTGCGAGATTTCCAAACAAATAATTGATGCATAATCCAAACAAATATACCTTCTTGATTTCCTTGTTATCTTTCATCTCTTTCTCTCTCTAAATTTTCCTAATACTTTTTGAAGATATTGAATTACTTGTGTGACTCAAATGGCGTCCAATACCTCTCCTTTGATGAGAAATATATGGCATTATGTGAGTTAGATTCTTCAATTTGATTTATCTTTTCTTGGCATTTACTTGTGAAATTATATATTGATTATTTTAGTGTTCCTTTCATCAAATAAATTACAACATTAAGATCACAAAGACAAGAACACAATATGTAGGCACATAGCCAGCAGAAAACCCCTATTAAGGGGAAAGGCCAATCAACTCTTTCTCTAGTAGATTAAATCCTGTTGAGACATACTTGACCCTTTGACTAAAGATATATAATTAATCCAACCACCAAACACATTCCTCCTGCAATTATTTCTGCAATAATGGTTGTTGGCTCCTTTTGTTCCAACTTCAAAATTTCTACCTTCCTTATGCAATAGTCTCGATCCTCCTACTTTAGAAATCTCGACCTTCCTACTTCAAAAATTTCATCCTACCTTATGCAATAGTATAATAAATTTATGTAACCATCTCTACAACAAGGAACTTCAGCTTCCTTGTAATTGTTCTGCAAGTGACATTTCCGGCATCCTCTCTATAATAGTCTTCTAATATTCTCGACTTCCTCTCCATTTATCAGCCATGTAATAGTTTCTCTTACTTCTTGAATGAATGCTTCACTTCTCTCCTTCAAATGGTGAAACAATAGGCTATTTATACATATTGGTCACTGTGCATTTGAGTCGACTTGAAAATTTTGAATTGAGGTTGACTTGTAGGCTTGTAATTAAGGCCAACTTGATTATATTTTGTCTGGAATCCAACTTTTAAGGATGAATGGTAATCCTCCTTGGGAAAGGAATTGATTTGGTGGAGGAGATATTTAGGCACAATGTTTTTTTCCTTTATTGACCTTAAGGAGCCCAGGAATGGTCTCTTACAAAAATGACTTTGACTTTGAGTCGACAAAAATCTTAGAAGCCTACAATGGAGGCTTATCCTATTGACCATTAATCTAAGAATGAAACCCATGCATTAATAAGCAAACTAAAAATAAATTAATTTTCTTTCTTATGACTCATATACAATTATGAATATTGACACTAGTTACATTCTTCAACACTCCCCCTTAATTAGGGAGGTATTCATAATTTTTACCTATAAGTACAAGGATGAACTCAAACTGAAATGATACACAAAGGTAAAGAGTGATACATTGTTGCAATGCTTTAGAATTTGATACTTGACCATGGTATCTAATCGGGTGGGACTAAGGTGTGTTCCAAGATTCAACCATTATAGGTACCATCAGGCTTCCACTCTAACACCAAACCAAGGATCTAGGTGCTTATCCAAGGTTCGAGCTCTATGACCAATGCCACCCTCCCTACTTCATGATCTAGACATCAACACATGGGTTGGCCACATGTCCTCCCAAGAATCAAGCACTCAGCCCTAGATGCTTACATCTCTCCCTGTAACCTAAATATATATCCATTTGTCAAGCATGCTTCCAAATATTTGTATTTTATCTTGGAGAGATCATGCACCAACACAACCTCAATTAGAAATAACATTTCAATACATATATACGTTAATATGAACCTTAGGGCTCTTCAACTATATTGATGTCGCTCATGTATCTTGTTTCATTTTTCAAAAAACGTTCAAATCTTCTTCCACTTTATTATCAACATCTTATGAACTCATAGGGGGTATCTAAGCTCTGCCTTTACTCAACAATAGACATTATCAGGTTATTATTTTCATCATTCTCATCATTAAGTAATTTTCAAGATAGGTGAACATATTCAACATTTTGAAGATTTTGTACCTGCAAAGCTAGTAACCATATAGAAATATATAGGAGTATGAGATCAATATAGGTTACCATATCAATATGAAGAGAATATTAATCATAAGTAGTCAAACTTTCGTAGCCTAAACTTGACTAATATTTCATATCCAACTCGAGACCTTCTGCTATGGTTATTGACATAATCCCTAGATTTCAGAGTGAACTGTTAGGTATTAACAACTTAATAGTGAAAGAAATTATTTAAGTCATAGAAACTAGACTTGAGACCCATAAAATCAAATATTGTACATCTAGGGTTTTTTCAATATGCTTTTTAGAATTTAATGACAAAGTTTACTAGGTTTGTTACAACCCCTAGAATTAGCAAGTTCACATGTAGGGTTTCATTCATATTAATCTTCTACATGGATACAAACATTAAACCTTAGAAATTTTGAATAGGGTTTCAATAATTCGCCAAACTGTAAAGGTTTAGGGTTTTACAAGAACCCAAAAGATTAAGGTTTTATCAAAGTATTACCAAAAAATATAAATATTTTTATACTTACAAACCCTAAGTAGCATAATGTTTCAATATTATTGATAATATATTCTAACAATCAAAAAGATATGTTTTTTATGGTGAACCCAAAAAATTAGGGTTTTCAAAAAAATGAACAAATGACAAGAGATATTACAAAGGTATATTCAATATAGTGATTGACCTTCCTAACAATAGTCTTTTGCGATTCAAGTCATAAACATAAAATAGTGAGTAATACAAGGAAAATTTTAAAATAATTTTAATAAATGATTTTTGCAAATAGACATATCTAGAGTTGCTCCTTTTACAAACCTTGTAGATATTTTCCTTGGAGTGATCTCTCTCCTTAATCATAATTTGTACTTGTAATACTTAATGACAAGAACAACAAAGCAAATTATACGATACCAAAAACCGTGAAGTCAATCTAGGATTTCCTAGGCAATTAAAGTTTCCAATTACAAACTTTGGAAATAAAAATATCTTTTACAAACCCTATGAATAGGGTTCTTCATGAGTTACCTATGGTTTTACACTGTTGGATATAAAATACGAATCTTAAATTTGCTAAACCCCAAGATGACTGAAATCTTGATCACACATACCTTTTCCTTAGTTTGTTTCATTGAGCTTGTCTCCCTTGACAAACTAAAGACAATTTTTTGGATAACCAAAACATAAAATATAGAGGCAATACTTACTTGAGATAGATGACGTCTTTGTGCAAAGAATACTAGAAAGAATTCCTCATAATGTTTTCATGATCTACGTAGCTTGCTTGTAAACTTTGATCCTTCTAAGTATTTGTTCCTTGGTGATTTCCACTTATTTATATTAATACACATATCTTATTCACTACTGATTAGAATTGGACTTCATGAAGGTGAGTATAAGAGGTATTCTTTGTTAGCATATCTTTACTACTACAGAAATTGAAGTTTCCCATAACCGGAAAAAGGAGATAGTTCCTTCATAGAGACTGCATATTTTTATTTTATGATCATGGAAACTATTGTTAGGCATGCTCCTGCATGTCATGATTAGAAAAACTATCTTCAAGGGATATAATGACTTTCATTAATGTCATGCGAATAATTCGAACTACAAACATCCTTCTCGTTTGGTTATGTGGTGAACATGTCTTAAAATATCAACTACTTTCATAAACAATTCTTTGTAGAGATCTTCAAGAGAGACACTGGTAGGTTTTCTTGGCTAGCTAACTTTTATGTGCTTGAGATATGTGTAGATATATACCAATATTGACATTGCAACTCTGCACAAAAATTTAACTACATATTTTATCCTCTAAGGTGATTGTAGCTAGATGATAGGCGCAATGAGCCATCACTCTCGATATCCTTTATGCTCAGAAATAATGTGGGAAATCTCAGTTCCTATGTCGAAACCATTTTAATATACTTATGTTTAGAAGGTGGTCTTATGGTGATTGATGTCAGTTCTTATAGTCTTCAAAATAGTATTGTGTATATATATGCCTAGAACAAAGGGGATTTACCACTGAATTCAATGTGACATACTACTGTAATATCAACTAAATACTTGCTCCACAATGATGAGGAGAAGGAGAGTGATAGATTAGTTTAGAACTCTTGACCTTGAGTTTCATTTAAACACATAATGGGTTTCGGTTGTCTTGAAACAGCACAAAACTTGAATTTCTTAAACAACACATAATTAAGATCTTTTTGGGTGATTTCAGAGCATGTCAAGTGTGCTCAGAACATTGATCTATAGCCCAAGAAATTCGGTCTAAAGGGAGATACTTTTCCCCCTATTTAGATTCTTCTAATGGAGAGTAGACTAGGACCTTCACTATTCTGCAGTAGGTTACCAAATGATCCTTTCGATCCTCTAGAACATAAAATATCTCTGCTACTTATCCTAGTGTATGTGCCGAAAATAATTAAGCCTTTAGCATATAATTCTATTTCTCCATCCAAAAAAAATCCCATGGAGGTCTCATCTATATGTAAAATATATAATTCTCGCAATCTAACCCCTCACAAAAAATTATATTCTGTAGTTTCCTAAAATTAGTCATTATTAACAACATATGTAGCGTCCTTTCCTTTTTTTCAATGTCATTTTTTAACAAGGGATTACTAAATATTGCTATGTGTCACCTTTTGGATCTTTCAAAATAAATACTCTTCCTAGCTACCAAATTAAATAATAATATATTAATTTTCACTCCAAAAGTGGGTAAATTTTCAGTGAATTAATATGTACTAGTCCACTTACATTTGTACTAGTTTAAGTAGAATTGGGAAGAATTAGTGTTGGGGAGTAAGGATTACACACCACTAATGAATTTCCTATATCATAAATATGAAATAAGGACTCCATCCCCTTAATCCCATAATTTCAAGCTGGAGTTATTCAAGTCACATATTTTACAAAGTGGGACTATTACACTTGTTGTCCCATTACATTACTTGTTAACCTTGTCACTGTTATTGTCACGGTCAAACGAGTTAAGTCAAAGAAAGAAACTCATAATAGTACTTGTCATGTTAAGGAATCAACATTAGGTCTACCAATTCATATTTGCATAACTCAATATAATGTATTACAATATAGTCCAAAGGTGTTTTAGCTTCATGCAATATGGTTGTCACATTAATACAAGACCATTTCAATGTACCACTATCGAAGACACTATCATGTGTTCATATATATACTCGGAAACTACTTTTACAACTCATAAGGTCACAATGTTAAGTTAGCAATTGTCTTCAAGTCACTATTTCTATTTCAAGTTTAATATATCAATGCCAAAAAAATTCTATATTGAGGTCATATGGACTTGGTATAGAATCCATAATTATTAAAGAAGACATATAATATGAACTGTATAAATAGTCAATGGAGATATTGTATGCAAACTTCAGTCACGGAGCTCAAACAAACTTTATATTAAGGGAATATGGGAAGTATATAAATAATTGATGCGAAGACTATATGTAAACTTATATGATAGAGCCAAAACAAACTTTATATTGAGGTCATATGTATTTGGTGTAGAAACCATAATTCTCTGAGAAGACATACCATACGAACTATATAAATAATTGATGCTACGACTGTATTATATATATATATATATATATATATATATATATATATATATTTTAAATGCATATGTCTGTCGAATATTCAATGAAACAGACTATTTTATTTTTTAAACACAGATGTCATAAAAATATTCAACGACATAGGTCAGCCTTCGAATTTTTGACTCCTATCGATTAGAGTAATTGTCGAATAATCGATGCCAAAATCAATGGAAAGAAGCATCAATTCTTTAACTCTATTGTTGGACAGAAATCTCATCTATCGAATATCTGACGCATCACCATCGTCCTATGAGTGTTAGAGTGATAACACTCTCGTCGCATAATTTACTTATACCATCGATTACACTACACATAAACAACGGTTTTTACTATCGAAAAAAATGAACTATGTGTCGAATATCCGACTTCAAACTAGCATGAGACATATCAGATATTCGACATTTGGTCTATCAGATATTCGACGATTTGTAGTGTCACAAAAGCGACTTTGAAACATCAGTTTTTTAATGACCACTTGAGCCTGTTTCTATGTCAGATAATCGGCATTTGTGCCCTTGGATATTCGAGAGTTACTAAATTGTCTACTATTCAACATAATTCGAGTAATGATTTGATGAACACCAATGTGTCGGATAAACGATGCCAATAAATCACATATCAGACTAATAACCATCATCTATTGGCCCAATTTGTACTAGTGTACAATTATTAGTTTGTAGCTACTCTGATGGGTTTCCTTCAGGTTAAAATGTTAGTCTCAACTTTGATTTATTCTAATTCTACTTCCTCATAGTATTTTGCCTTTCACATGTATGTACATGGAATCATTATCATTTTTTGTTTCTCAATTATATACTTAATGTTATAGCCCTCAATCATGGGGCTTAACAAGAAATAATTTGTAAATTAAATTATCTTTCATATGTTATGCCATACTTCATTTGTCTTAAAAACCTACATTAGTATAGGTGATAAAATCTAGACATACAATTTAGGGATTTTTCCCATACTTACAATGACACTATAAATTGGTTATTTCTAGTCCTTTATATTATTGAAAGATTCAATTCCTTTTCTTAATGTTATAATATAGATGAGTGTGAAATTTATCTTTTGGACATAGACACTCTCCTACCATCCTTATCACCACAAATTTTATACTGTTTAAAACTTTTGTTTTATTGGAACAGTTAAATATAGGGACAAATTTGAGTCTTGTACTTGTCTTACCCAATTATTATAAACTTAGGCATTGGGCCAAAGTTGTTGTCACAGGGACCCTCACAATGTTATACTTTCTTTAATCAATTCATATTTTCTTTTATTGAGATGCATGATAAACAATATATAATGATGAAGAGTTAGTTTGTTATCATTCTATTCCCTATTTCATTATCTTATTAAATTTTTTTCTTATTAGATTCAAATGAAAAGCTTTTAGTCTTATGTATACATATATTCTGAATATTTTTACTTATTTTTCCTACTACCAACATCATGGAATAATACCTAGTATACCCATCCAACTATTTTATACATTGCCTCAAAATAATCCTACATCCCATGCATTAGTTTACACCTTAATTACCCAATATGTTATATATGGGTTATATTTTACATCATAACACTTACATACATAAAATAGCCTTAACTATTTGAATTCCTATTGCAAATAGGTTTCGAGATCCATCGAGAATGTTTTTTTAATCGTATTTTCGAACCCAAATTAATCTTCAAGATCAAAAGAAATATGGAAAATTGATCAAACCAAAGGTTGTAATAAATATAAAATGATAGGTAAGAAAAAATGCTTACTATAAAAACCTAAACGGAAAAAGAGATATTTTTTAATCATAATTGTGAGATATGTTTAATAATATTCTTATTAAAAATCTTAAATTTAATATAATGTAAATATTCCAAATTATTAAATTAAATGTAATATAAATCATTAATGTTTATATAAATATTTTTATTTTTTATTAATTCCATTAAAACTATAAAAGAAACCCATTGGTTATCATATAACTACTTTCACAGTTAACTGACTACTACTTTCATAGATAAGTGTCTATTTCCAAAGCTAAATATTATTATTTGACAAAGCACTAATATTTTGATAATATCATCCTCATACTTGTTTATTTAACCATGCATCCCTCGCCATATATGTCTACCTGTTAACTTCTCGCTTCATTCACTATAAGAATTCCATAAGTTATAATGAATAGATATTAACAATTGAATCACACTAATTCAATAATAAGTAGCTCCATAGCTAGGTATACATTTTCTATAATCAAACCAATTTCTAGCTGAATAAGAGATAGTCTATGTAGATTTTAAACAAAAATAATGATTTTTTTTATTAGCAATAATTTCTTTGGGAAGTGATATAGGAAATGGTAGGTTCCTGCCAACTAACAAGTTACACTATTGGTAACTCCCACATAGCTCAAACTTCTTTCTCCTTGATTCCTCTTGTCCATAGAAAAATAGTCTCGTTCCCTTACTTTTCCCACTTAGTGGTTTGTATTGCTTTCTTCCTAGAATTTGTTTCCTAACAGCATCCTAATTTTAATGTCTATCCACCTTTTTTGCTTTACCTATGCCTTTTTCTTTTTAATTGGTAGAAATTTTTTCCTTTTTCCCTCTCTATCATGTCTTTCACTCCTATTGTTGTTATTCTTAACATTTTACCCAACTTAGCATTTCTCTCTAGCCAAGCTTACCTCTCCACTTAGAATAATGTCTCTCTCCAATTATGTAATTTCATTAGTGGTAATATTTCTAGTAGGAATTTTGGGATAATTTGGGAAGATCCGCAATTTTAAATTAACAACTTATCTATTCCTAGGACAACAAGAATTCCACATTACTCATGCGCTATTTCCCACAACATTTTAAAAATAAAAATATTTATTTATCATAAAGTTTATTTACATAAATAATCAACTTAAGTCATGGCCTCATAGCCATCATGTCTAAATATTTTCAAGAAAATATAAAGTAATCATGTCTACAAAAGAAATTTCACTAGGGGTATCAAACAAATATAGGGAAAAATACAATTAAATACATGTATATTTAAAATAAAGAACTATTTCCTTCACTGACATCCTTTAGATGTTGTTGTTCACTATTTCAAAATCTAAATTGGAATCCTAATGACTTATTATGAGACCCAAACCAGGAAAATATGATGATTAACATATGAACCAACAAGCTTACAATTAAAATAGAAAAGTTAAACAACACCACTAGAATGTAAGACTACTTATAGAGGGTAGTTGACATTTTTCCGAGTAACAAAATGAAACCTTTTTTATTTAAACAAAATTACTCGTTTGAACACTGGTTAGTGGAAACAAAAAAACCATCAATGTACGCTACTTAATATATGTATAAAAGGGTAACAGGAAACCAGAGAGTGCATAGTTAAGAAATGAGGAAAAAAATACTTAATAGGATAAAATGCAAAGAACAATAAGAGATAATAAATAGTGCTTATTCTTCATTATTCAAATGAATTTCTTATAATGAGTTACAAAAGGATCCTTCTTCCCTTATTGGCAAGATAAATTTTAAATACACTATTCAGTATGATAATAAAACCTACACATAAATGGAAGACAAATATGCATTTATTTATTTAAACTATCATTATTATTCCTAAGACAAACTCTTCATCTTATAGGGATGCACACCCAAATTCAATATAAATTCTTCCATTTTAAGGGACAATGTGTCCACACTTTCTCATTGATATAGGGGAATTTTTCGTTGATTTTCACGAAGAGAATTATTTGGCTTGGACAGGAAATTGTTCTTTGAATCCAACTAGATAAAGCTAGTATTGTTGTTAATCGATCGATCTAATTTGCTTGTCTATTGTTGCAACTTTTGTAAAATGAAGATAAAACTATAATATGGTGTACCCTAGGTGAAAAACATGCTCTTATTTTTCCAACAAAGGTGCATTGTACAACTTTAAATTATTGGTATTGATCACATCATGAATTCCAAGATGGGAGGGTAGATCCAAGTGACAAGGATAGACACAAAAGTACTAGTGAATTATATAGAGAGCATAATGCAAAGGATTGATATGATGATGGCACTAACTATTGAACCACTATTTCTCTAAATGGAGAAAAATGAAATCCTACTTGAAACTACAACAAGAGGTGACAGTGATGATGGAGAGATTTGAGGAATGCTTGATAAAATTTAAAAGATGAAATGACCTAATTTTTAATCTTTTTCATCTTTTAAATAAAAAAGGATGTGTTGTACTACTCCCTATTATGTTGTTGTGTGATATTATTTGGTAGAGTGAGGAAACTAAAAAGGATTGAGAATTTGATAGACATAACATGCCTCGAAATGAGAAAAACCCACATAAATAGTATTTGTAAGTGAAAATATTTAAAGGAAAAAAAAATGGGACTAGACTTGAGAGGAATAAATGATAATCATTTTTTGGGTGGAGGTGATTTTAGTAGAAGGAATAAAAAAGTACATCCCAAACAGCCAATAGACTACAACCAACTATAATAATCTTCCAACAATGTCGTGGGAAAAACACATAAAATTGATAGAAAACATATTCCCATAGTTGTGAATGGATAGGAAAGTGTTTATAAAGTCTCTATTTCCACATGGTTAGCCTATTGGTGTAAAAGAGAGGGAAATTACTATTGAAAGGTGCAAGCTAGAACTACATGACTAGAAACACACACCTCATAGAACTAAAATGATCAACATAGGATGAAACGAACACCTCATAGATCACCATCAAATGATTTTGGTGTCTAGGGAACAAAAAAGTATATGAGGTGTTATAACTTTCCATATTGGGTAGAGTAATCCATTGAAAATGGAATGCATGTATTCGGTGGGATGTTGGCATGCATGTGGAATGAAGCTAAAGAACGAATTCATAGAATAAATAGTTTTATATTCGTCATAGGTAATACAATGAGAATTAATAGTATTTAATACAAGAGTAGGAAGCTGATTGAGCATATTAGTCACCTAAATCGAACTACTACTTTTACACTTGATCACTACATGAAATTATTGGATTTATGAGGCCCATTTAATATGGATATCTCTTGAATATTAAGTTGAGAATTGATAAATATGAAGGGGTGGTGATTAATATGTACAATTTTTAATATTTTATGTAGAATCTTATGATGCCACTATTTTGAATCTTTCACAATAACACAAATTTCATTTCCATTAGTGTACTTGATCTTGGTCCTTATGAATGCCTCTAAATGAGCATCCATGGGGTGGCCTCCATATTTAAGTATGGAGGTCAATTATGATTTCAACGGGATAATGTAGGTCAAAGTTGTGAAAAACTAGATCAAAGAATAAGGTTTTCCTCAAATTATGAAATATTTCTATGATTGTCTTATTCCATGTGAATATTGGTTGATTAAACAATTTACTTAAGCGAATTATTGTCCATGAAATTGAGATATAGATTAATATTAAAAAATTTGGCCACCTAAAAATATCTTCAAGGTAGAAATTATCATAGGTACTTGCAATACTCCTCCACTCTCTACGTTAATGATTTACTATTTTTAATCCTAGATTATTTTTAGGTTGTATGGCTAGGAAAGCCATGGTTAAATTTTCGAAATAATGTGACCAATAAAAATTAGTGTGATGTAATTAATATATTATTATTAATAAATAAAATGTTCCAAATTACTCAGCAAAGAAGCACTCGAGTTAGAAAATTATTTAGAGGATTGGAAACATTTACTAACGGTTTAATTAAAGATAAATCTTCCCTTAAATATATCCTAAGAATCCCTAGGAGGAAATGACGAGATTTAATGTGAGGGGAGACAAAGATCTATTAAATCACTTAGTTGGAGAAATATAGTAAGTTTGGGTTGAATAAAGCATTAAGGGAGAGAAAGGTAGGGTTTAAGGAAACAGGAAAAGGAGATTTTTTCGGAAAAAAATTAAAAAAAGCAGACATAAACAAAAAGTCCTAAGCAAGTGGTTTGGAAGACCGAAAAAGCGGGACACTGCAAAAATCTACTATGGAAGGGAAAACTTATAAAATGCACCATTCAGGAATCAATGAGGTTATTGATTCTAATGGCAAGCAAATCTTAGCTCAGAGGGGAACTAGTGGACTCAGTTCATGGTAGGGAGGAACATGCTCAGTTCTTGAGCGAGTTTTCCAACTCGAATTCTAGTTAGGAATATGGTCTTCCTGAGTCAAATTGCATTTTAATTTTGAAATTATGTTTGCACTAGCGAAAATATTGGCTACATAGTCTCTTGTAAGGAATTGATTTCATCTTATATGTACGACATATTGATATGTAGTGATGAGTTTTGACTATGTAAGTATATAGTTGGTCATTTTAAAAGTATTATGAAATTGTGAGAAAACCTCAATGAAGTATATGCGGGATGAAGAATATGATTTAGCTATAGCTATAGGTATGTAAAATATCATCGAAGGAAAGTTAGTTAGTTCACTTACGGTAAAGAGAAATACACTTGTGTGAATTGGAACCTATCTTTATCTCTGATATGCTTGTCATAAGCGAATTCAGTTTTCTTTTATTCTTAAAATTAAACTGGTTCTATGCCCTTGTAAGGAAATAAAGGAGATAATGTAAGGATCACAAATTTGGATGGTGTCAAATTACGTAAAAAATATATAGCTAGGAAAGTGATAATATACCGAGAAAGATGAATTTTCAATTCCAACTCAAAAACTCCAGTCCTATTGTTTCCTATCGGTCCTAGAAGGGAAAATGAAAGTGAAAGGGTTCAAAAAATAAAAACAAAATACTTGAAACAAATTAACAAGTGTTTGTGGTGAAAACAAGGAAAAAGTTGAATACAAGTAGTGGATATCTTATATGCAGCAATCTTGTCTATGTAAATTAACATTCATAGAGAACAATGACACATAGACTATAGCTTTATGTGATTCAATGACACATAAGAAAATTGAGTTAACACCATGCACCAATGACAACCAATGAGACTGAATATGATTAAGAGTATGGGAGGATAGAGTCAGTGCTCCAATGGTCAAGATTTAGTGAGCCTTTACTGGAATCGAATATCCAACAAGATGGAGTTTTCATCAGTCAACACCTAACTTCAAAACTCTATCAAGAATAAATTTGCTGATGTGTGGATTACCTCACCAGATCATAGACAAGAAAACATAAAATAATACCCAATTAAGTCATGAACCATAAATTGTATAAACCAGAGGTTGCTTAAGGAAATAAAGAACAGTTATTATATCTACGCAAACTTAGATGCAACAACTTTGGAATGCAAGTACCGAGTAAAAAGGGATCGCGCGTGGATTATATGATATATTCCCAAATGAAATTATATTCGAGTGGAAGTGAAATGCATCCACTAGTGAAGTCATTGTTTCAATTTCTAGATAAGAGAGAAAAAACTATATAGTCATACAAACAATAGAACACCAGAAAATTTAGCACACGACATACACTGTAAAATCATTAGAATAGTTTATTGAAGAAAATACCCTTATTTTACTGAAATTGAGATTCATCTCAGAAGTATAAATCAACAAAAACTTCCTAGTGGGTAGCCATCACAAGCTTGCCTACAAGGTAAACTTAATATATAATATCAATGAGATGTATAGCCTCTATGCCATGAAAAGTACACAAATTTAATGTCAAATGTTGTTGAGGGCCAAAAACACACAAAAAAATAGGCTGCACTCATAACGGTCATGCCACCATCATGGAAAATTTTCCCTAATATCATTCCCCTAATAGAGGAGGACATAAAACAATCACTCTTTATACTGAAAGTGAAGGAGAATACAATAATGTATTCCACCACGCCTTGAGAATATCAGAAAGATGTCAAAATTGTATGTAGTGGAAACCGACCTGTACCAGAGTAGGAAGGAGTCAGAGGTGGAAGGAACATCCTTTGCTTTCTGGGACCCCTAAGTTAAACTTAATTCGTGCATACATGTAACAAGTATTCGAAGCAGGTAGTGAGTACTAGTGCACTGAAGATAAATATGGCCACGTTCAAAAAAAAAAAAAAATCACTACTAAATAGAAACAAGTATACTTGTAGTGGTGACACCTCCAAGAAAACTTCCCCTACACATTACCGTAGCATTCCCATTAGTGCCATGAAAATTGACAGGGGTTGGATAGTCCTTCCTAGGGACATGTCAACATACCATTCTAAAGAAAAAAAAACACAGATAACAAACTAATGTGCACCAAGGTGCTATGAATTCTTCCCTAAAAATAAACTAGAAGGCTAAGGTGCATTCTCCCACCTCTAACCACCATTGGAAAAAGTTATATAAATGAAGGTCCCTCTAAGGAAAAATTTCTCAACAACCAATTAGGGAAAAAATGAAAACCATAGAAAAGTTACTTGGTTCTATGTCCAAGAAAAGCCCCTTTCCAGACGAGCCTATCCAACCCTTCATAGAAAAATACTAGCCACTTAGACTCATCAATAAAACAAAGAAGGGAGGTCAAGAAACCCCATTAAAGAAATTGATACGAACATGAAATTATAAGAAAAATAATTCATATAGAAGGAGAAAGGAAACTGAAATTACCGTGAGGGAAATTTGTGGAAGTATACCATGTAAGTTGTAGTAGCACTCAGGAAAGGAAGAGGAATTGGCATTATCACAATGGACATGAGAGTACCCCTAGAGGAGCATGAGAAGGAACCAAATCGATAAAAGAAAAACATATAAAATTTGAGTTGTAAATAAAGAACCGTAGCAAAATAACTTAAACTTACCAGTTTCCTTTGGGAGCTAAGAATGAATATGAAGAGACCACAAAACCTAGTAAGAAAGCACAACTTCTATGGTACTAGAACCTCTCATGGTGGTTCTATATGAGCTTAGCATGAATTAGCTAGCGAGAAACACCTATGAAAAGGGAATTAACTCGATGCATTAGGTTATGGTTTATAGAACCGATTCCCAATGTTGGATGGATACGGAAAAATCCCCACTCTTTGTATGGATCAAGTGTTGGAAGCCAAGTGAAGTTCCCATGGGCCTAGAGGAGGTGTCCATTTGGAATTCCCTCATGAAACTCCATGAATGCCAACTACCTTAGCCCCCTTAAATTCCATTTAAAGTCCCTTGTTGAAGAAATCATATAATATAAAGTGGGTAAACAATAGTTTCAAAATTAAAGTTACTTACAAACCATCATGTGAGACCATCATTTACCTTGTCTCAATGTAGGATAATATACATATACCTTAGGATTTATTTTATGCGCATTAGAGGTAAGAATAATTAATCGAACCTGGATCGATTCCACTTCTCTAGGATAAGCCCTAGTGAGGTTGTATATAGGAACACATTTCATGTAATAATAAATTAGAAGCATACAAGCCATAAGGATTCATGAGATAGTAAAATTGGATTTATTAACCATAAGAGGGAGAGATCATATATAAATATGTATAATTTTTTTGTCTGAAAAGCCTAGGTATGTGACAGTACTAACCCAATAACAATAGTGTGGACTCTGGTTTGTTTAATACAATGGAGATTGGATCAATGGTAAAATTGAGATACTAGATGGAAGAATTCCCAGTGGACAATTTCTTCCATTTGAACTACAACTTAAGAGTGTGTATAAATTACAACACTTAGATTCATACATAACATTGGAGTTCATCCAAAGTTTTACTAAAGATGAGAATATGATCGAAACTATTCATAATCAAATGGCCTAGGTGTAGGAGAAAATGTAATTACTCAATGTTATAAAGTAGTGGGGACATTAGTGAGCCTAAATGAAATCACTAACCACTCCTACAAGACATATTTTCTTTTGAAGGTTTCCCTCCAAGTATCATTAGAAGTCATGTGAAATTTGTGAGAGTTGACTATGAAGCCCAATAATGGTAAAGAACTATGTACCTTGGAGGTGGTCTAGGAGATCGTCAAGAGAGGGTGAAGAATATCAATTTTTTTATAATTTCATTATTGAGTTCATGATAGATGATAACCAGCCACCATTTGTAAATATAATTCTCAAGAATGATGAAAATTTGAGTACCATAAGGGAATGGGTTGCGTTGAATATGACAACATATGAGGAGATATTCTAGTTGGTTTTTGATTTTATTATCCTCATGAGGAGTGAGGTGGTAGGTTAAGGCATTTTGAGGAGACATCCAAGTAACTAAGCCAATTGTATTTCAGATAAGGTGCATATGAGGGAGGGCATACATATTGTGAAATACATTTACGAGTTAATAAAGTAAATAATACATAGAGGATAGGGGTGGGTGCAAATCATTGTCTAGCATAGTTATGAGCACCACATAAAGTGAGAATCATTTGGATAAACTATTTTTATAACCACCATTTTCCTAGTAGAAGGGGGAATGTTAAATGTAGAAGGTGCAAGGTCATAACCTTTGTCATATTTCAAAAATCTATAAGAGTTACATTAGGATGTTAGAAATTATATATTATGGAGCAATGGAACACATAAAATATTGCAGAAATATAAACACAGAAAACGCATAAAACAAGAGAGACAAAGATATATGTGGTTCACCCAGTTTGGGCTACGTCCACCCCGAACAGCCAGTGCTTCCTTTGTATTATCCAGCAAAATGAAGAGAAACAACCTACATCAGATCCGCTCTAATATCCTCTGTTTTCTCTCACAGTCTCTCCTCTCTATTTCCCGCTCACACAATACACATCTATGACACGGCCTCAAATACAATGCCCTCATACAAAGAGAGGGGTTGCCTTCTAGGGCAAAAAACCCTAAACTAAACACAAGTTCTACCGTCAGATCATTCGCCTAATGAACGGCCTAGATTGACTAGAAATTACTATACTTTTACAAGGCAATTTTATAGTTGTTTTTAGCTTCGGGGACGCTTCCCCCGAAGCCCCCCACCAGTGGGGGGGCTCCCAAAGGTCACAGCCGCCCCCCCTTAGACCCCCCCTGCAGGGAATATTTTACGGTCGGCGTTGCCGCCCCCATTTCGAACTGGGGTCCAATGTGGTGATACCTTTGAATATAGAAGATAATCAGGCTCCACATCCAACATAGGAATCATACAAGACATTGTGCTAGTGCTGTTATCGGATGCCTAGAAGTAAATTAGTAAAATCAAGTGGGTAAACATCACAGTTGATAATATTCCACAATATTCCAATAGAAAATGTAATAGAATATCATTTAGTAGAAAGAAAACATGATTTATTATTCTATACCAATCCTAAACGATAAGGAGAGGGACATCCAATAGTGGGAAGCTTGAGCTACTTGACTAACTTATGAGATATTAGGTTTTTTTGTTATCAAAGTTCATGATTATAATGAAATTTTTTTTAAACGATAAATTGTGTGTGAAAATAATGTATAGATGTCATATCCCTAATTTCCAAAAAAAATAAAATCCAAACAACATAGTAACTATGACTATTTTGGGTCAAACAACAATCACTAGAATTAATAGTACACAATATATGGATGATTTTCATAATGAGCTAAGTTCCTTGACTATGTGGTTTTCTTGATGTTATCCTTTAACACTTACCACTATAGTTTTTATCTCACTGGTACCTCTAGATATCTCTATTAGATGGCGCGACCAATGTATATGAGATTAGAGTTTAATACACTTGTCACATAGTTAGTGTTCTCACATTTTGTTTTATACAACATGGTTGTTTCTTGATAATACTATACGCTCATGTTACCTTAAGCCTTGATTCCTAATGTGTTATAAGGCTACTTATCCAATACCCTGTATTCCCGTGTCACGATAATTTAATTTTCGGTCCTTTTTGTGAAATGGATAGGTTCTTTGGAATTTGTGTGGCATGCTCCCACCCGTACCTCCTTACGTTACCATACCACTCATCATTAGACATGTAGTTCTCTCCTTATGACCATCACATGGGTAACACCCAACACTCAGTACTTGTTTTATGTGGACTGTGAGGATCCACTTCACTAGTCTAAGGGTAGAGACCCTTTCTTGATTTGGTAATTATAATGTTTGAGGTTTATGCTCTTGGTTTGCTGTTCATTTGTTGCATTGTGTTATTAACCTTTCTCTATTTGCTGAAGAAAATTTATGTTCCTAGATAAAATGTCACTAGGACACGGTTGTAACAATTCCACCTATGACATCATGTAGTGTATGTGTCATAATGTGTTAACCACCCTTATTTTTTGTTGGCCCTCTGAGGTGTGGACAACTAGAATGTAGCTTATTCTTCTCTTAGCAAGTCTCCTTCAGCCCCAAGCACTCGTAAGCATTTTTTGTATCAAATAAGTCCTCTCTTAATTTTTGGTTTTGTTTTCACCTTGTTGATTTGTTCCATCAACTTCTTTTTGTTTATAATTTTTTATATAAATAAAAAATGAAGGTTATATTTCTGGGTATGTTCTCTCAGCCTCTGGATATTTTTGTTTGTTTTTTCAGGGATGATGGTCTCAAAATTCCTTGGTCCATACCAAGATTTGTAGCTGTTAGCCTCATACTTAGAATTAATAAGTCCAAAATAATAAAATTATGAAACTTGAAAAATATAATTCCTACTTGTCTTTGATGTGCTCATCAATTCTAGAATGAGTTTGTTCCTAATACTTGGGAGTTTTTTCAGTTCTACTTGGTTAGAGATTCTCTCCAACTAGTTAGCCTCCTAGATTAGTGTGTGGTTGAGATATTCACTCAACCAAGAGATTGCATGTCCAAGATAGACTAACTATCTTGAGACATAGCTTGATGTATTTATATTGTACCATTATTATTTTTGAAAATATACAATCAACATTAAAGCATTTTCTGCCATGTTTTTGTCTCTTGATCTATTTATTTGTTTTCATTTATTAACTTTAATTAGTATCAGGCCCATGGGATAAAGGTGTTTGAAAAATTTCTATTTTTCATGTGTGAAAGATGTGTTGCGTGTAGAACCAGTGTGTGGAGTGTTATGTTTTAAGCTTGCGAAAGATGGAAAATACATGACAATTGATGCTTTGTACATAAGGAAAATAAAATTAGATTAGAGTTTCTATTATTTAGTTGTAGTTCTACTTGGAATTTTCATGCCGACTGTAAAAAATCCATGGAAGTCATGGGAGCGAGGCTGATGATGAAGGATTTTATTTGAAGATAAGCGCTAAAGATAAAATCTACAAGCAGAGATATCACGTGGGTTGATGCGGTGTGGAGAACCCTGTTGTGTGTGATTGGAGACAACCAATTGGAAAATATCATGAGAAGAGATTGGATCACCACAACTTTGTTCAACATTAAAAATGTTGATAGACTAGCCTGAAGTTTCTTCCAACTGTTGAGGCTGAAGTGTTTCAAATCGCACAACAATAAAAGCGTGGAGTTTGAGAAGTGAATTCTTGAAAGAGCTATGAAGAATGATTTTTTTTCTTCCTCTGGATTTGCATTACTTTCCTCCAAGATTTTTGCAGGAGGCTTCTCATCAAAGAAGCAAGCGTTATGTCTGGTTGTGTTCATGATATGCCAGAGAAATCTAGTGTTTCTTCTTGGTTCCCCAATCGATCTACGTTGGAAGGCTTGCATATTAAAAGGAGCTGCAAGTAGTTTTTAATTTTTTCGACTGGTAATTCCATTCTGCAAATAAAATTTAGCAATTTGTAAATTACTATAATTTTGTTGCTCTGTTTAAGAAAATTTCCTATGCGTTGTTATCACAATTCTTGAATTGAAACGAAAAATTATTTACTTCGAGGATGGTGATTGTGAAGGAACAATCATACCTGATAAATGGTTGACAAAAACAATTTCTTTTTATTATATTAAAACTCTGCCAAGGATAAAATCTCTCACAGGTTTGAGCACACCCTTTTTGGCAAATGAAATTCATTCAAACTTAATTCAAGTATTGAAATAAATCTCCCATGTAACAACATGGTTTCTTTGATACATTTCTCTGTGATTTTGAAATTGTTATCTTCTGTGAGGGAAGAAGTTGAGGTTAAGGAACGATGATTAATGTGCAGAATATTTCCTAGTTTCTTATGTAGCAGCTTATCATTCCATTTGTTTATCTCTTGAAAGTAGTACATCAAAATTTTATCGCACAACTGAATGGTGAATGGAATTAGAACCATAGAGACGTTTCATCAAATAGATTTTGGAACAAAGGATATTTGCGTTGAGGAAGAGTGCACCTACAACAAATCCTGTGTGATGCAAATTTTGACTGAAGGTTGAAGAGTAAATTGCCTTGCTACAACATAAAAAAGTGTCCTACTCTAATTGTGTTGCTTAATTCACCAGGAGGAATCAATATATTCGTCTTTGCATTTGTATTCTAGCTTAAACGAAAATAGTCACCCTCTCTGGCTGTCTACAAATATGGTTTTATTCAGAAGCCTCCAATGTGGGAAACTAGTGACATATATGTTGGACGTGTGAAGGAATTATGCATATGAAGACTTGAGAATAATCAACTCAAAGGTGCATAAAATCTCCAAATCTTCTTCTCACGTTCTATTTTCATGTGGAACTTGCAAGTAACATTTAGTTTGGACAACAAGAAGAATCACATTTAGAGGAATCAAAACCCCTTGTACGGATCTTCGTTTCCTCGATGCATCCTACTACCAAATATTTCAATGGAGGCTGCTTGAAATCCAAAAACAAAAGGAATTGCATGGAGTAAAGAATCATTGTGTGGAGTGCAACACTACGTGAAGGAACATCAAGTCATTTTTCTGTGTGTGGTAAATGCATCGACATTGACGATATTGCTGGATGTCCCATTGTTTAGTTGAGTGAAAGACCAACAACGTGGGAAGACTAGCATGTGGAAAGACTAGCATGGAGGATCCAACAAAATTGAGTGTATACAAAGCATATAACCAACAACGTGAGCCAAAACGAAACGTGTTTGAGTGGAGGAATTCCATGGAGCAGAGTAGAGAAGGAGCCAACCATGGCACCTGCTGAAAAGGAGCTATGCTGAAGATGAGCAAGCAAGGCCATCACTAGTACACCTTAACCTCACCTTCACTGGCGTCCATGGCCACTCTTCGACCAGGCCCTATCATGGCTCTTTTACACTAGTCATGACCGTGAGTAAATAAAAGTTTCACTTTTACATGCATACACTTTTTAAATATTTTAAGCCTCTTTTGCTTCTTATAAAGTGATATAATAAAAATATATCAAAATGTTTAAGGGAGAGTATATAAGAGTGATTACAAAATTTTTAATGGAGAGATAAGATGTGGAGAAATAAGGTGTGGTTTTGGAGTATTTTTTTTAATTTGTAATGTTTTTTTGAGTGATAAGTAGATTTTTTAAAATAATGTTTTACTTTGAGAGAAGGAAAACTGAATCATTAAATTCAATATTGTAATCAAACTTTGGGGTGAATTATAAGTAGGAACCGACATCCTAAGGTGACATAAAAATTAAGTGAGCATGTATTCAAGAAAGAAAGTTAAAATGGATCAGAGTCTTGAATTGTTAGAGTTTCTAAACAATATGATATTATACACTCTTTAGGATATAGTGAAAGTCAACAAATCCAGCTTTTCGATATTAAAAGTCATCTACATTATGCACATGAGACCATTGAATTTCTCCAACTTGAATCATAACTACAACGTGATGAGTTGCAATAGAAGAGTGATAAGCCATTCAACAACAGAACTTCAAATGATGAAGATAACTCCAAGCCACTAAGCGATACAACTTCAAGTGTAGAAGTTGTACATGATCAAGTTCAACCTTCTTGTTCCAAGGCAATCATCAAACCATTGGAGGAAATCAAATGTAGCAAAAATCAAAGTGGTTTAGGATATGAAAAAGATGACAACAATTTGCATATTCTTGATTATTCAAAACCAATCAAGTTCATTAGTGGAGGATTTCTTGATCAAGAAACATAAAAAATAAATGAGAAGCTTGAAGAAAATCCAAAATGTCACCGTTATCAAAGAACTGGTCATATGGAAGATCAATTTTTTTATCTTCATTCCTGTCACGATTGTGGCAAGAAGAATCACTCATGATAGAGATGTTACAAATGAAGCCAATGAGCTAGATTGAAGATTAATTATGTATGGATTGATCCTTGGGAGTAGTTATCTATAGTCAAGTGATTGTATATGTTTTACTGCAAAATTTAATCTCACACGAAGACAAATATTGCAACCAATAGTGAAAATATGGTACTCTCATGCACCTGAAAGGGGGATTACAATAGCTAAGTGCTCCTACATCTTAATGGGGGGAGTTCAAAACGAATGCATATGGTTATGGTCTCTCCTTTAAGATGAGAAAGGGGGGAATTGATGATGAAATTGAAATTAAATTGATGATGGTTTTTAGACTTAAAGTTTTGACAACAACACAAGTTTCTAGGGGGGATCAAATTTTGTCAGTGGACAAGCGATTGCGATGTTGATTGAAAGAAAATGTGGGAATTGTTTTTCACTTGGATAGTCATTGGACCTAGAAAAGGATAGATAGATCCTTTTGCATTGTATCTTGGCATCAGATTGAGTTGTCAAGAATTTTCAGGGATGTGTTAGAATTGGAGTCGATTCACTTCTCTTTGTTCTCTCTCTTCATATTGGGATTTTCGGCATCCAATTTTGGTGGTTTTTCAAGATTTTTTTCATTGAGGCTCACCTCAGCAGTTTTAGCATGAAGAATTGGACATGGTACCAGGTTCTTACTCGGGACTTATGATTGAGGGGGGGAATGTTAGCCTCATACTCATAATCAATAATTACAATATAATAAAATTACGAAACTTGGAAAATATAATTCATATTTGTCTTTGATGTCCTCATCAATTCTAGAATGAGTTTCTTCCTAATACTTGAGAGGTTATTAAGGTCTAGCTGGTTGAGAGATTATGTCCAAATAGTTAGCCTCCTAGATTAGTGTGTGATTGAGATATTTACTCAACCAAAAGATTGCATGTCCAAGATAGAATAACTATCTTGAGACATAGCTTGATTTATTTATATTGCACTATTATTATTTGTTAAAATATACAATTAGGATTAAAGCCTTTTCCACCTTGTTTCTATCTCTTGATTATTTATTTGTTTTCATTTATTAACTTCAGTAGCTTGGAAACCTGTGGTTTATAGTGTTCACCTTCCCCCAAGTGTGCTCCCCAGGTTCCAGTCTAATCCTCGTGCCTCTGTTTTGTTATATTCTCTTTCTATCCTCCTTTGAGCTCGATTATTAAACTGAAAACTAAATTTGATTTTTTTTCTTTCATTTGAAAGTTCTTCCAGTTTGGAAAATACGAATTTGGTACTAAATTTATTTGTTGGTTTTATTACTCGGAGTGACCCTCCATGTGGCTAGGTGCGACAATTTTCATCAAACCCTCAAGTAAATTATTCACTATGTTACGTTTCTGGGTTTATTACAATTTTTTTTTCAAAAGCCTTCTATTAAGGAAGAGTCCTTAAACTTCCCACATATATTTTCAAGTAATTTAAATGCAGGAGGAGTGGTAAGAAGAATTTGTTCACAGGTAAACTTTCATTCCAGGCCCTTATTCGAGTTTAACAACTGCCTGTTATCCATTTAATTTATTGTGTTACTCATATACTCATGTGTTTTGGTTGCAAGTAAGTGGGAGTTCTATTTTCCTCTCAGGTCATTCGTCTGTTGATGTTTACACACCCTAATTGGACCCCCTCGATGAAACATGTTGATGTATGTGGCGCTATCCCCACGCTAGTCACTTATCTTCTGCATTTAGAAGTCATAAGCTTCAATTTCATGATTTCATTTACTTTTGTCATCGATACCCGAAATATGACTTCGAGTTCCTTGGCTCTTAGCAGCAGGGAAAATTTAAAATTTGAGATGTAATAGTGAATCAGTTATGTTTTGCTTTTTTGACTAAATTTATAATCAAGTTTTGGGTTCACATCTACGTCTAGTAGAAATTTTCTTGTTGCAAGTTATGACTTCATAATGAGGCATAACCCCTCTTTATATATATATATATTTCTATTTAATTTTTTGTTTTTATTTTCCTTCGTTTACAATAGTGATTGGTTCTCTCTAAAACAAATGTGGGTATATATAATTTTCATAATGGATTCTTTCTATGAAATTTTCTATCTATTTCCAAATTATATTCATGTATAAGAGAAATGTGATTTTTATTATGAATCGTTTCGAGTCATAATTTTTCTTCTCTTTTCCCAAATGCACGAATAAGTTTCCTAATTAAAAATGAATATTTCTAGAAATTATTTCTGGTAGTAGGGACCTTAATGTATAGTAAAATTTTCATTTATTTTTTCTATGGAAGGTTAACTCCGCCAATTATGGAAGTGGTAGCATTTACTAGGATATTATTGTTATATGCTTTTTCTTTCTTTACATTTTCTTGAATAACCATTCCTTGCCTTTTAACTTCACTATTATTTAGAACAGAGGCAACTCTTGTATACAATTGTCCCAATTCGAAGTAGCTCTATGCCATATATGTGTAGTAATCCCAAGTCTTAACTCCGAGTGTGCCTAGTTGTTTCCTTTCCAAACGATTATGTTTGGCTCAGTAACATGACCAACTTCTACTTTCCACTTACTCACTTTTCGCCCTACAAACTAAACTACTTATCCTCTACTACAATAACCCTATAAGGAATATCTCAACTTGGGATTTTATATTCGCATATTCAATGCATGCCTCTCAGTGGGCACAGGGGATTCTTTACAATGAGAGAAATTCACTCGCCCCCTTACACTTAGATATTGGCAACCGTCGGTCATAAAAAAAAACGATTTCGATCGACCTTTAATATAGGTATAGAGATTTTACTATGGATTTTTAATCCAGTTTTACTCATATCTACACACCGCTAATTTCCACTAATTAGCATCTTACACAAAGGAATTTGCTTAACTAGAAAACCCATAAAAATTTGTCATATTACCGACTCTAATCTGTCATAAAATTTTCTAAATGATGCAACATTATAGTAGCTGGTATAGAAATAATATTTGTCACCACCGTTCTCTCAATTATAACTATAATCATGCAATGCTATCAGCACAAATAAAATAAAATTAAATAATACCCATTTGCTAGCTCTGCAGTTAATGTAATTCAACACTGCAAATTTTTTTCTCATCAACTCTGACTCACGCATTCAAACAGTTTTTGATTCGCATGCGTAATAGTTCATTGGTTAATACACACATTCAAACTGGATGTTAGCGATTATTTTTCCATAAACTTATAACTGAAGAATAAAAACAAACATTATCACTCATTACATTTAAATACTCTGTTGCATCTAATATTTCACCCATTCAATTAATTATTCACATTAAACATGTAAAAACAAAAATGAAGTAATTAAAAACTCAGGAATTCTAACCAAAACCACTTGCAAGAACCACTATCCACCCAACCATGAACCGACCTCCAATTTCCCTCTTTTTGAGATCAATCACCAGAGGGATCAATCCCAAAAACAAACCCCTCTTCCTTCCTGGATAAGGTGTTTTTAGCCTTATATCCCTAGCATATTTTCTTACCATAGTGACGTTCTGCTTTTCAGGATTTGCCAACCCACTAGCCTAGAATTTTCTTTGAAGCTCACTTTTCTGTCCCGTTCCGCTTTATTCCACCCTTTCCTCGATGTTTTTCAGCAATTGAGTTATTTAATAGATTTTCTCTGCCATCATATTAAATATTTCTAATCAACTCGTAGGGATTCTTTTTAGGAGTGATTTACGAGAAGATTTGATTTGATCTTATCCATCAGTCTTGGCTTCTGGATCCTTCCAATAATCTCTTTAACTCCAATGTTTTTTTCCCAAGTAATTTATGGTTTTCCTTTTCATTAATATAATTCATTTATAACCTGGATGTGGGTGTTTACATCCGCAATCAATGATCGTGCCTACCTCGCAGACACCTGGCCTGACGGATGGCAGGCGGGAGATTAACCGGGTATGCGTCATCGAAGTTTGTTTAAGGTTTAAGGCAGGCGAATTAAAGCCTGTTCAGTCTCGAAGTAAGCTGAATTTCAATGCGCGCATGGTTCCTCTGTCCTTGATTCGGCTCATCAACATGGAACGCCTAAATTCCTATGCTGCAGTAAATGCCTTTGCTCTATATGAAACCATGCTGCCTCAGTTCCCTTATCTGGATTTTCATATCGTTTTAGTGGGTCGGCTCCGGAATTGTCTGGACACCAGTAGCATTCTAGCCACTTCGGGTTTCCTCTGTCTCAATCAATTGCTCAGTTTTTCTGGCTCTGTTGCAATGCTTCGCAGTCGAGGTATTCCGCGTCGGGGGGGGTCGGTCTGTTATCAGATCTAGCCCCACTCAATCTGAGCCCCAGCAAATTGCTCCAATGGCCTTGGTCCCTCCCTTATCTCCGCTGTCAGACCAAGAGAGATTCATCCCAAACAACTCTTACCAGACATCCAGATTTGTTTTCCAAAGTCGGCTCAACAGGCCGACAGTGACAGTGAATTTTACAGTTTTTGTTTCTGAGGAGGAGAGCTACCAGCTCAGCTCGACCCCTCCGGCTTCCTCAAATTCTCAGGAGAACATCATTTTACTTGGGGATATGACTGGACTGGTGTTTCATGTCGACCGCATGAATGAGGGCGCCCCTGCCCAGGAAGTGCCTCAGCATCCAGCTCCAGCCAAGGATGATGAAAATGTCTGCGAGCCATCTCAACGCCCAACTGGCTGTTTGCATTTGGTCACTGATTCTGGTGGAGTGCCGCTTCTGGACGACGATGGGTTTGTTACTTGGGTCGCCTCTCCAAGCCAGGCGAAGGAGGATATGCAAGCTGATCCAAGTTAGGCGGACAGAATTTCCACTGGGTGCACATGCTATGCATTTTTATTCTTTGTCTTCGGTTTTACAGCTAAACTCTCTTGTCTGTTTTAGTCTTATGCTTCAGATAGTAATTTTTGTCAACTCAGACTTCAATTTTTGTTGTAAAGTCAGCTATGATAGGTGCTACTGTGTTTTTGAGATCACTAAAGGGTATGATAACTGTAGTCCGGGTATTTTTTGTCAGTATGTCAGGGACCAAAATCATATTCTTGAGGTCTGCATTGTAAATCCGGTTGACAGGTTAAACTGTATTTTCCCTGAGTTTATGGTTGAGGAATGGCCTCGGCCTCCTCTGAGGCTCTGACCTCATTGTACATATTTTTTCACTTTTTTAATAGAATAGTATTTACAGAGAAAAAAAAAATATAATTCATTTATTACATCATAAACCTTTATTTTAAGTTGAGTTCACTGTGGCTCTCTAGCCATCACCATTAAAAATAATTCAATCTAAAAACAAAAGATATTTACATAGAAATATAGGGGTATTACAGTTTTCTCGTTCTGTAAATAGCACCATCCTCGGTGTTTATTATTCATTTGCTTCATTTTTTAACAATGTCGGTAATATTATTTCATTGTATCCTCCTGCTCCCAAGTAGCCTCCTCAGGTGTAAAGTGAGTATATTGCACTCTAACCTGAGTGACGACTCAATTCAAGAGCAAGATCTCTTTCTAATCTAAAATGTGGAGTGGCTTTGGCAGGAAGTCTCCTTCGGGTTCCCCCTATGTCAAGTTCCAATCAATCACATGTGAATTATCATGAATATATTTATTTAACAAGGACACATTAAAAACATTATGAACTTTAATATGGCTGGGAAAAGCCAGCTCATATGCTACTGGATCCACTCTGTCTAGAATTTCAAAAGTCCCACAGAACCGTGGTGCCAAATTTTCACAAGTCCTAGTTCTTAGAGTACTTTTCCTGGGCCTTAATCTCAAGTAAACATGATCTACAATGTTAATTCTTCATGAATTCTCTTCTTGTCTGTGTAACTTTTTTTCTGTCTTGAGTTGTTTTGATATTTTGCCTAATATTTTGTACCTCTTGTTCCATCTCCTGCAATGCCTCAGGACCCAAAATTAGTCTATCCTACGGCTAACTCCAATTGGGTGGTGTATGGAATTTTTTGTCATACAGTGCTTCAAACAGACTCGTTTTAATAGAAGTTTGATAGTTTTTCCTATAAGCAAACTCTTGTAAATGCAAAAAGTCCTCCCATTTAGTAGGTATGTCCATGAGCTACATTCACACCATATCCTCAAATATATAATTAGTCCTTTCTATTTATGCATCTATTTGAGGATGATTTGCAGTGCTGAAATTTAATTTAGTTCCCATGCCCCCAAACAAATTTGTCCAAAATTTGGAGGTAAATTTAGCATCTTTTTCTCACACTACCATTCTCGACACTCCATGTAGTCATAAAATTTCCCTCATGAACATCTTTGAAATCTATGTGGTCCCAAAAGTGGACTGCACCAGTATGAAATGTGCTTCTTTGGTCCAGATGTCCACTACCACCATGATGGAGTCATGTTGTCATTTTGTCCTTGAAAATCCATAATCAAATCTAACGAAATTACTTCCCATTTCCATTTGGGAATGGGCAGTGGATTTAGCAATCGGGCTGGGTGTTGATGTTCCACTTTTACTTATTGACATTCTATACATCTTGCTAAGTATTATGCCACCTCCTTCTTCATACTTGGCAAAAATAAATTTCTCTTTAATGATGTTATCATCTTTTGGTATACAGGATAGCCTGCATACGGTTTCTTTTGATATTCATCCAATATCAATTGTTTTAATTCATTTACATTGGGAACATATAATTTATTTCGATAGCTTATCACTTTTTCAGCATTTTCAGTGTATCCAGGAACTTTCATTTGCTGTAATTTCTTTTGAATTTCTAAATATTTCTTATCCTGTTGCATTGAATTTTTAATTTGTTCCATAAAATATGTACTAATACTACAAACAGATACAACCATCACTGCATAAACATGTCTTATTAAAGCATCTATGATTTTTTTCTCTTTTCCTTTTATGTGTTTTATATTGAATTCAAGCTCACTAGGGAAAGATGGCCACCTTGCTTGTTTAGCATTTAGATTAGGTTGCCAAAAAAATATTTCAAACTGATGTGATCTGTCACCTCGGTAAATGTTTTCCCTAATAGGTAGTGTCTCAACATTTTTATATCATGTAATACTTTTTATAACTCTAAATCATACACCAAATAATTCCTTTCATGGGGTTCCAGTTCCCTAGCCTCATAGGCTACTACTACATTTTATTTCATTAATACCCCCCCCCCCCAAGACCTTCCAAGCAAGCATCATTACAAATAGTTAATTCTTTATTTGGCTCTACAATTTTTAACATAGGAGCTACTCTCAGTAGTTTTTTTAACTTGTCAAAACTTTCCTGGCATTTTTCCGTCCACTTAAACTTTGTCCCCTTTTTTTGTAAAGAGGTAATGGGATAAGCTAATTTTGAAAATAAACCTATGAACCTTTGATAGTATCTGGTTATGCCCATAAATGAGTGAACTTCTGACACATATTTAGGTATGGGCCAATTCATAATGGCCCTAACCTTTTCAAGATCAACAGTTAGCCCCTCCTTAGAAATGATGTGACCTAAGTACTGTATTCTGTCTTTGTAAAACTCACATTTGCCGAGTATTGCATTTATATGATGTTATCTTAGAGTTTGTAACACCAAATTCAGATACTCTTTGTGCTCTTCTTCATTTTTAGAATACACTAAAGTACCATCTATGAATGCTAGCACAAATCTATCAAGATAGTTGTGGATTACAATGTTCATTAAACACATGAAGGTTGTGGGTGCGTTAGTGAGAACAAAAGGTAACACCATGGACTCATAATGGCCATATCTGGTTCTAAAATTTATCTTATGAATATATTCATCTTTTATTCGTAGTTGATGATATCCAATCCTTAGATCAATTTTTGAAAATGTAGTTGCTCCCCTCACTTGATCAAATAAATCATTAATTCAGGGCAACGATTATTTATTTTTTTATAGTTAACTTATTCAATTGGCGATAATCAATGCACATTCTAATGTGTCATCCTTTGTTTTAACAAATAGTACTAGGGCCCCTAAGGGCAAGACACTTGGTCTGATATACCCTTTGTCTAATAGTTCATATAATTTCAATTTCAGCTCTAGTGACTCTGGTATACTCGTTCAATAAGGGATTGTAGACAATGGGGTGAAACCTGGCACTAAATAAATGGAGAAATCTATGTCTCTTCGAGGAGGTAAACCTAGAATTTCCTCTGGAAAAAAATCTTGAAAGTCATTGATGGCTCGTAAGGCCTCTAAATTTTCCTTTTCTATTTGTTATTTATTGGTTTCCACATGCATCATATATTCCTGGAATCCTTTCCTTGCACTCCTTTTTAGCTGTAGGGCTGATATTTGTCGGACTAATATTGCCTTTGGTTTTCCTCTAATTAGTTAGGCTTTCCTATCTTGACCCATATAATTCTCGCTTTTCTCCAAACAATTTATTATAGCTCCTTGTTTCTCCAACCAATCCATAACTATTAATAAATCAAAAAATCTTAAAGTAAGAATATTTAAATATGCCTCTATGGAATAACCATTTAAGTCAATGCAACACTATTTTATTTGACTTCTTACTCATTTTTTGGTACCAGTCACTAAATGAATCAACAGTGAGTTCTTAAACATTTCAGGCCTTAATTTACATTTTTCTACTATTTGGTGAGTAATATAGATTAAACTAACCCTTGGATCAATTAAAATAGAAACAAATTGGTTTAGAATGGTACCTACAACCTCAAACATTGTAGCATGCTTGTCTTCTAGTGTAACAATGATCTTGGGAATATTTTTGGCAACATCATTTATCATTGTTGCTTCATGGACTACTTGAATATTTTGAACAAATCGTGGATTATGAGAATAGTCCCTTAACAAGTATGGTTCACTACAACCCCAACACTTTAGTGGTTCTATTTCCTTTATCCCACTGCTTTTTTTACTCTTCAGTTCCATGGGCTTTGACCTAGTGTAAGACTATGCAGGTTGATTTACATTTCCCTTGCCAAATTTTTTCCTATGTTGTTCCTTTCCAAAATTCTTATGATAAGGATGTTTCTATCCTTTTATAGTCATTACATACTTTGTCTTGTCCTTATTTTCCCATGGTTTTAAACATTCACTTCTGTTTTTGAACTGTTGGTAGCACAGTCTAGCTTTTGTTACCGCCTCATCCATCCATTTAGGATTGTCAAATTCAATCCTTCCTTTGTACGAGGCTGGTCAAAAGCTCAAAAATCATAGTACCTTAGCTTTTTATTCTTTAATATAACGAACATACCATAATAAGCTTGTACATTTTGCTACAAACATTTCCATAGTTAGTTGTCCTAGCCTTAATTTATGGAATTCCTTAGCACGATCTTCATAGTATCACTCATTCAGGTAACATGTTTACACTTTTGGCCTCTCCCACTAAAGAATTACTTTTGGGCTTTAAGTGTATCTATTTCCATATTATATTCACGTATAAGAGAAATATGAGATTTACTATGAATGGTTTTGAATCATAAATTTTCTTCTCTTTTCCCAAATGCATGAATACATTTCCTAATTAACAATGAATCTTTCTAGATATTATTTGCATTAGTAAGGATCTTAATGTACAGTAAAAGGTTTTTTTTGTTCCTATGGATGGTGAACTCCATCAATTATGGCAATGGTATAATTTACTATGATATTATTGTTATATGCATTTTTTCCCTAAATAACTATTCCTTGTCTTTTAACTTCACTATGCTTTAGAACAAAGGCAATTGTTGTATATAGTTATCCCAATTCAGAGTAACTCTATGACTTAGATGTGTATATATAGCATGTCTTGCCTCTGAGTATACCTATTTGTTACCCTTCCAAATGATTGTGTTTGGATCAGTAACAAGACCGACTTCTGCTTCCCCCTTACTCAATTTTTGCCATACAAACTAAATTTCTTATCGTATACTAGAATAACCTTAGCATGAATATATCAACTTAGATTTTTATTTTTTCATATTCAACGTGTCCATCTGAGTCGGCATAGGGTATTCTTTACAGTGAGAGAAATTTCACCTTCCCCCTTGCACTCATATCTTCACTTCCGTCAATCATAAAAAAAAAACTATTCTGATCGACCTCATTTTAATTCATAGAAATAGGGCTACAACTTTTACTATGGATTTTGAATCCAATCTTACCCAGATGTATACACTAATAATTTCCTATGATAACCATCTTACATAATGGAATTTTCTTAATTAGAAATCCCAAAAAAAATCATATTGTTAGATCTGAGACTTTTGTGATCCATATAGTAGAGAAATGCCTTTCAGATTAATCATATCATTAGGATTTGGTCGAAGTTTTGAACCAACTAATGTGGTTCATCATCGCAACAAGTTGGGGAAAAAATCATACAATCTTCATGAATAAATAGCAGGGATACATCATTGCTCAAGGTTCGCTGTTGAAAACTTGTTGGAGATTAGTTAAAAATAAAAATTCTAAATTTTTTATTAAAATTAAAAAGGATAAAGGGGATAAGAATTATCTATAATTAAGTTTTAAATTATTTAATATTCTCCAATAAGTTATAAAATATTTAATATAAATTATTTTATGATGTTAAGAATAAGTTAAGAGAATTAGTTAAACATATAGAGATTTTAAAAATCCTAAAAAAAGTGGGGGTAGGAATTATCTAGAATTCAAAATTTAGTTTTAAATTATTTAATATTCGCAAACAAGTTATAAATCATTTAATATCTTGAATTTAGTTATAAATTAAGTTAAAATTATTAATAAAATTAGTTGTTATATAGTACTAAATAATAATTAAAAATTATAAGGGGGGTTATAAATATTAATAAAAATAGTTGTCTTATAAGATAATTACAACTAAAATGGTTAAGAGAAGTTAAAGGGGGAAGGGAACTATTTAATATAATAAATATATATAGTTACATATTAATTTTTATTTTTTTAAGGGGTTAAGACTAGGATATAAATAGATTATATTAAAAGAATAATAAGGTATGTCAACAATATATATTAATGAAGAATTAGGAAATTATTTATAAAAAAAAAAAAAGAAAAAACGGAGGGAATTTTACTATGAAATCAAGAAGTTAGGAGCTTGAAATTTTTATCTTTATTTTTATTTTTAAAAATGTTAAAAATAATGAGATATAAACTATAAAGAAAAAGCGGGGGAGGGGGGCATAAGGAGAGGGTCGGAATCCAGCTCTTACTCAATTTCTAACCATCATCCATGTTGAGATTTATAGCATGCCTTTCAATCTCAATAGCCTACCTAAGTTTCCTATGGTGGAAATGATTAATCCTAGCAAGGACTCTGGATTCCTCAATACAAACATGGTTCTTAGATTTCTCCACATGCTCAGCAAGAGCTGATGAGCGGGAATGATTGTGCCTTTTATCTGCAGCGTGCTCATGGATCCTGTGGTTAATTAATCAACCTGTTTCTTCAATATATGGAATACCACAGGAACATGGAACTAGGTAAACCCCTTTCATGTCCTTCAGGTCTACAGGGTCTTTAATCGAACCAAGAGAATTTCTAATGGTCCTGAGAGGCTTGAACGAGGAGGAGACATTATTTCTTCTAAGGATATGGGAAATCCTATTTGTGGTCCCTTGAATGAATGGGAGATGAAACTTAGAGATAAGATCAACACGGGTAGTTTTAATTCTTAATCTGTTACAGGCTCTAGGAAATGCTTTGAGGCCCTGAGTTTTGTTGTACCCATTATTTTTAAAAACTTCAAGGAGATGAGATTTTTCTTGCTCTAGGGGGTTTTCATTAGAGATTCTCAAAGAACAGGTAGCAAGGGTGTGGAGGACACCAAATTTTTGAGCAGGAAAATGATGAGAATTAGCATGAAGATATTTTTCCTTGTGAGTTTTTTTGCTAAACACCTGGTGAGAAACAGAACCATCATTCATTCTAGAGAGGATAATGTCAAGCAAAGGAAGGCATATGTTCACCTCAACTTCCATTGTGAACTTGATCGATTCATATTGGGAATTAAGGTGGTTCGGTAACATATCTAATTTTGGAGGACCATGGGGCCAAATGACACATGTGTCATCAAAAAATAATTTCCACTTCTTAGGGTGAAATTGAGTTGAGGCTAAGGCCTTGTTCTCAAAATATTCCATAAATAAGTTAGCAACAATAGGGCAAAGATGAGAGCCCATCACAACACCACATGTTTTCTCATTGAATTCAACTTGAAAACTGAAAAAAGTCGAGGTAAGGCAGTGGCCAAGCAATTTGGCAGTGTCCTAGTCAGTGATTCGACTAATGACATCAATGGCTTCTTGAATGGGGATTTTGGTATATAAGGAAACAACGTCAAAACTAACAAGCAGATCCCCTGTGTCCAACCTCATAACCTTCCATTCTTGAACAAAGGATGCAGAGTCCTTAACATAGGAATCAGTGTGACTGACTCTAATCTGTCATCTTATTTTCTAAATGATGCAACATTCTAGTAGCTGGTATAGAAATAATGTTTGTCACCACAATCCTCTCAATTATAACTATAATCATGCGATACTATTGGCACAAATAAAATAACATTAAACAATATCCATTTTCTAGCTCTGCGGTTAATGTAATTCAACATACAACAATTTTTTTTCTCATCCACTCCAACTCACCCATTCAAGATGTTTTCGTGATGCACATGCGTAACAGTTCATTAGTTAATACATACATCTAAATGACATGTTAGCTATTATTTTTTCATAAAACTTATAACGAAAGAAAAAAACACTAACATTATCACTCATTACATTTAGCAATTATGTTGCATCTAATATTTCACCCATTCGATTAATTGTTCACATAGAAATACCATGAACATAAAACCAACATGCCCAAAACCATGTGCAAAACTTATGCACAAAGCCATAGGTAGGTCCGCCCACCTAATATAGGGTCTGAAAACTTTTCTCGGGGCCTGTGTGACTAGTTGGGGAAAGAATATAACACACAACCAACAAACACAAAACTGAAGTAATTAAAAACTCAGAAATTCTAACCAGATACTAGTGGAAACCCACTTGGAAGAACCATTATCGACCCAACCATGAACATCGTGACATCTAGTCCCCCCCCCGAGCTAAGATCTATCACCAGAAGGATCAATCCCCCAAAAGGAACCCCTCTTCCTTCCTGGATAAGGTGTTTTTATCCTTACATACCTAGTACATTTTCTTTCCATAGCAGCACCCTACTTTTCAATGTTTTCCAACCCACTAGCCTAGGCTTTCTTTCTTTTTCTTTAAAGTCTTATTTCCTCTCCCGTGACACTTTATTCCACCCTTTCCTCAGTGTTTTTTTGCAACTAAGTGATTTAATATAGTTTCTCTCTCATCATATTAAATCTTGCTAATAAACTCGTAGGGATTTTTTTTAAGGAGTCATTTAAGGGAAGATTTGTTTTGATCTTATCCATCAACATTGGTTTCTAGATCTTGGCAATAATCTCTTTAACTCTAGTGTTTTTCTCCCAAGTAATTTATGGTTTTCCTTTTCATTAACATAATTAATTTATTTCATCATCAACCTTTATTTTAAATCGAGTTCACCATGGCTTTCTAGCCATCATAACTAAAAATACTTAGATATTAAAACAAAATATATTTACATAGAAATACAGGGGTATTTAAAATATAAAATGTTAATATGAGGCTTTAGTCATCAATATCATTGTAGAATTGAGATCTACTAAGAATTTATTATAGTAAGGAATGAAATTTCAATAGGCAGTAGAGGTGACAAGGGTTTTTTGGTAGGTCGATAATATGTGGTTTACATACAAAATATTAGTGGAACTTTAACATTGTTGGTAGAGGAGTGGAATGGCACCTTATGGAAATAGAACCAACACCCAAATGTAGGAGAGGAATGTGAACTAGGAGGAGGAAAGTTCATGACATGAGGTAAAGAAGTTATAAGTTGTAGAGAAAAAATCGTGGGTTAGCCATGATAGAAGATATTCAGTTTTATGTTTAATAATGAGGGCACGAATGAAGTCTTAGTTGAGGGAAGTGCTCTCAAATACGGCTATCCCATGTCTTAAAATCTATAATATATTGGAATTAAATTTTAAAATTAATACCTCACTAAATTAAGGGACATGAAACAAAATCTATAATGTCTGTAAAGACATTATTGTACTACTAGATAAACCACCTTGACATTTGATAAATTTACAACCATTTTCACATTGAGTTTTGTAAACAGACTAAGTTAGGATCATATATGATGATAAAGGAAAAGAATCATAAATCATTCCACATCCTTATCTATGTGGGGGTTGGACTATTCGATTGGGAAAGATTATTTTGATGTATGAACTAGGAACTTCAATTTGGCTTCCCACCAAGTTTATATGATGCCTTGTAGATATAACTCGATAAATTATAAGTGAGTGGCATTAGAAATGTCAAGAAATGTTCTACAATATTTAGTGAGAGTATAGATCTAGGATCCTAGTAATTAAGATTTTACTTTCCCTTCATATTTTGGTAGAGAGAAGTGAATTTCCAACTAGATGAGAAATAAGGAAGCTTGAGGCTATAGCATAATGATGTCTTTGAATGCAAGGATGATGTCCATCTTTGGGATAATGTTTGGATCCTCATATTCTTTAGAAGATAGAGCTCTATGTTGAGGCATGCTACATAGAAAGGATGAAACTAAGAAAGAAGCAAGCAAGAGTGAGAGAGGGAAAGGTAACAAGAGCAAGAAAATGAGACTTGGTTGAGAAGGAGCATTGTTGGGAACTCGATTAGTGTAACAATGGGTCACAAGTCATACTTTCAAAAATAAAAATGGATATAAATGAAGTGGGGTTGAAGGGCATTGGGTCAATAAAGTAGTATGGATGTTGAAGAACCCAAGTGGATGTCTTAAACCAAGAAACTAGATTAAGAGAAAATACATGCATGAATCCACCACCTTTATAATAATTGGTAAGAAACCATAGAAGATATAGTTGAGAAATGAAAACAAAAAATGCTCTCAATTAGATAATACATAATGACAATAGGAGAATAAGAACTATTATTCTATATTGAAGTAAATTGCATATAAAAAATTACAAAATTACATTTCCTCATTTTTAAGATCAACATTAATTATACAACTCATTATTAAAACAAAATATATACAAGAAAAAAAGGGTTGTGCAATTATTTATTTGAAATGTTGCAAAAGGTATACCTTATTCATTTGTAATATCAAATTCAATTATAAAACTAATTATTAGGCCGTTTCAAAGACATGGGTTATAACGATATACCATTGACATGGTATTAATTAACCTTTTCACTATAAATTTTTGCATTTATTATATTGTTTTATATTAGAAAAGTATATTATTATTAGTCCCTGCCTGGTTAGTCCCTACCTGGGACTATATGCGATCGATCGATCGCTGACCGTTGGTTGATCGATGAGATTTTTCATTATAATAACATTATAACCTAACTCGAACCAAAATTTTGGGGTGGAAAGGTTTTGGAGTCTTATTACGGGCTTCGCATTGTTCGAGGTGAATGCGTTTATGAGGAATTAAGTGGCTGGTACCAGATGGCATGCTTCGGCTCAGTGTTTGACGTTAGTATGGTACACCTGGGGACTAGCATGGAACTGTTGTGTCGGCATGCCATGAATGATCAGCGGAATATTAGATGCAGGGGGATGTTAGGGTTTATCATTTTAGTGGAAGCTGGGAGAGCGTTCTGTTTAACCCCTATGCGGAATGAGCTGTGAGTTTCCTCTGCATTTGCTGCAAAAGCGCGTTATCTCCTTTCAAGTCGAGGTAAGAATCGCCGACTGTGAATATAAAATAGTTTTGGTGGTTAAATCTACAAATGTAAATTAGGGGAACGATTGCGAATGGCTATTGTGTTTATTATCAAGGTGACGGAAATTAGTTATGTTATTGCAGGTTGGGCCTATTTAAGAGTTGTCGAATCGGCTAGGGTTTATCATTTTAGTGGAAGCTGAGAGAGCGTTCTATTTAACCCTTACACGGAATGAGCTGCGAGTTTCCTCTGCATTTGATGCAAAAGCGCGTTATCTCCTTTCAAGTCGAGGTAAGAATCACCATGGGTCCTATCTTCAAAAGGCTATAATGAGAAATAACTCTTCCTTTGATATGCATGTCGCCGACTGTGAATATCGAATAGTTTTGGTTGTTAAATCCAAAAATCTAAATTAGGGGAACCATTGCGAATGGCTGTTGTGTTTATTTGGGGATGTTAGGATTTATCATTTTAGTGGAAGCTGAGAGAGCGTTCTGTTTAACCCCTACGCAGAACAAGCTGCGAGTTTCCTCTGCATTTGCTGCAAAAGCGAGTTATCTCCTTTCAAGTCGAGGTAAGAATCGCCGACTGTGAATATCGAATAGTTTTGGTGGTTAAATCTACAAATGTAAATTAGGGGAACCATTGCGAATGGCTGATGTGTTTATTATCGAGGTGATGGAAATTAGTTATGTTATTGCAGGTTGGGGATGTTTAAGAGTTGTTGAATCGACTAGGATTTATCATTTTAGTGGAAGCTGAGAGGGCGTTCTGTTTAACCGCTACGCGGAACGAGCTGCGAGTTTCCTCTGCATTTGCTGCAAAAGCGCATTATCTCTTTTCAAGTCGAGGTAAGAATCCCCATGGGTCCTGTCTTCAAAAGGCTATAATGAGAAATAACTCTTCCTTTGATATGCATGTCGCCGAGTGTGAATATCGAATAGTTTTGGTGGTTAAATCCACAAATGTAAATTAGGGGAACCATTGCAAATGGCTTTTGTGTTTATTTGGGTATTTGTTTGCTAAAAATGTTTATTTAGGGTTTTTGGCCAAAGCCATCCTAACTAAAAATGGAAGGCTCAGGGCGTTGAATTTAGTAGCTGGGACCAGATGGCATGCTTTGGCTCAAGTGTTTTACGTTACTATGGTGCACCTAGGGGCTAGCATGCCCCTGTTCTCTCGCCATGCCATGAATCATCACCGGAATATCAGACGCAGGGGGATGTTTTTCACACTTTGGGTTTTGGGGATGGTTCAGATTGATCGAGGTGACGGAAAATAGTTATGTTATCACACGTTGGGCCTATTTAAGAGTTGTCGAATCGGCTAGGGTTTATCATTTTAGTGGAAGCTGAGAGAGCGTTCTGTTTAACCCCTACGCGGAATGAGCTGCGAGTTTCCTCTGCATTTGCTGCAAAAGCGTGTTATCTCCTTTCAAGTCAAGGTAAGAATCACCATGGGTCCTGTCTTCAAAAGGCTATAATGAGAAATAACCCTTCCTTTGATATGCATGTCGCCGACTGTGAATATCCAATAGTTTTGGTGGTTAAATCCACAAATGTAAATTAGGGGAACCATTGCGAATGGCTGTTGTGTTTATTTGGGTATTTGTTCGCTAAAAATGTTTATTTGGGGTTTTTGGCCAAAGCCAAATGAAAAATCACCGAGCATAAGAGTTTCATCTTCCTAACTGAAAATGGCAGGCTCAGGCTGTTGAATTTTCAAGTGTTTTTTCTGACCATACGTGCTTTTACTAATAATAAAACGCCTGCCTATATGCTTTGTTTCAAAATTTAGTCAAATCGGGATATAAGCAGTATTGGCAATTTCTCTGAGTTTGAGGAGCCAATTCTTCATCAAGGGAGTTCTGCTGGATTTGGAAGGTACGCAAGATTTGGGAAATTTTGTGGGTTGGTGGTGTCATGGGGGTTTTGCTGATTACCATTTTTGTAGTAATGTCGCTAACATTGTATATCATCTTTGGCAGTGTCAGAGCTGCTCATGGGCTTATCACAAAAACTACTGTTGAAGTTGTAATACCTGAATGCGCAGTTGCAGCCATTGTAGGAAAGTCTGGGAATGGTATTGTTAAAATTCAATAGCTAAGCTATTCTCCTGATTTCTTTATTTTAGGTTAACATAATCTGCTCATGGTATATCCCTTTTTGGGGATTAAAGCCCACGTTAATATCTATTGGCCTAGTTCTGACAATTCTACGTTGCCCTTTCATTTCCATCTTACTTACCGGATGAAGCGCAAGAATGTTTGGAGTCCGGAACACTATTTTGTATGGAGTTTTTGATTTGGCTTTGACATTTTCCAATATTTGCTGAGATTTGGAAAATGTGCTGAGCATTTGCCAAGTTGTGTATAGATTGGACGATCTATATTCTACTCTTGAACAATTAGTAATTTAGGGCACTCGATGAATTCCTCTCCTGTCCCTCTGTTGGTACTTTTTGGTTTTGATTTCTTAGAATAGAAGCAGATTCTTTGCTTCTAATGCAGTATCATGGCTATCGTATGCAATTAAATTTCTATTTAAGATAATTGAGCATAAATTTGTCTGCAAACAGCAACCCCTGTGGTACTGACTATATGCTTTGTTTCAAAATTCAGTCAAATCGGGATATAGGCAGTATTGGCAATTTCTCTGAGTTTGAAGAGCCAATTCTTCGTCAAGGGAGTTCTGCTGGATTTGGAAGGTACACAAGATTTGGGAAATTTTGTGGGTTGGTGCTGTCATGGGGGTTTTGCTGATTACCATTTTTGTACTAATGTCGCTGACATTGTATATCATCTTTGGCAGTGTCAGAGCTGCTTGTGGGCTTATCACAAAAACTACAGTTGAAGTTGTAATACCTGAACGCGCAGTTGCAGCCATTCTAGGAAAGTCTGGGAATGGTATTGTTAAAATTCAGCAGCTAAGCTGTTATAAAGAAGAATAAATTTAATTTGTAAAGCTGGTGGTCAAGTTGTCACATATTTGAGGAAATAAGAATGTGTTAAATGGCTAGTAATTCAAGCTCGATTGTTGTTACCATGCTATGAAGGCCCTTTATTTATCATGTTTTCTTTGTATCTTCAGATTTCTGCTGCCAAAGTTAATCTTCTTGAAGTTAGACCAGGAACATCTTAAGGAGTGGTTGAAATTTCAGGCACTCCAGAGCAAACAAATGCAGCCCAATGCTTGATTCAAGCATCCATTGTCAACATCAAACCTTTATTTCTTTAATATGCCAATGAACAGATTTTATGGTAACATAATCGTTATCCAAATTCAAAATCCCTATGCAAATATACGTGATTTCTATATTTTAGGTTAACATAATCTGCAAATTCCATGGGATCCTCTTCAACTGAAATTTTTGAAACGTGGAGACTTGGAATGAAGTGTTGTAATTGCCAAAAATGTCGCCGGGGAAAATTTGACATTGTAGTGAAAGACATTGTTTTTCCACTGCGAGCGCAAATGTGTTTATTAGTAATCAATACTTCTTTATCCGGCTTATAAAGTGGGATTTCTTTTACTTGACATAAATGTATTTTGGAACAAAAATCACAGAATGATTTTGATAAACAGCAAGTGGATTATATTTTGAATTTGGATTCTACTGCCAGTGGTTATGGTTCAAAACCAATGTTATATGTTTTTAATGTTTGGGGTGTACATGTTTTGAGGGTCCAGTTAGACAGTTATCCTGCACTTATATTTGGTCATTATCATTTTATGAATTTGTCATTTGTCGTTATCATAGGAGGTTGGACCAGCTCTCATGATTGGCATTAAGATATGTGACTGTCACCAAGGCAATTTAAATCTCATGATAATAACTGACCAAAGTGGATCTTGGCATTCTGCCAATAATTATTTTTATTATTTTCCTAAATACATTTCACAATCAACGTAAAATCACAGGCCTTTACATCTCATTCAAATGTTACAAATACTTCGCCTCAGCTGACATGGACAAGTAACTATGTTCTTGAACATCAAAGAAGTCATTTGGTTCTTCTGTAACCTGTTCTATGTCTCTCTTGCAGCCTATATCAATCATGAAGTCCCTCCAACGCTGGCATACATTCTGTTAACCGGCAGGGACTACCGCCACAGCAGTGGCTCCTTGTTTATTTTGAATTATGAAATTTTACTGAGATAATATATTATTCGTGGATAGATTTGAAGTTTTTTACTTATATAATATATTATTCGTGAATAGATTTCAAGTCTTTTTTTTGCAATTGCAAGTAAACTTCCATTTTTTTTTGTTAATTGAGATATTAGTTGCTTTAGAATTAAGTGCTGTGAAATTTTTGAATTTCTATTACTCTAAGTCATCAAATGGATGGAAAAAAAACAATGTATTTTTTTTAAAGTTAATACAAATTTTTGAATTCAAAAAAAATCTAAATAAGTTTGATTATATATATATATATATATATATAAAGGACATTATATATATATATATATATATATATATATATATATATATATATAGATAGATATATATTTATAATAAAGGACATTATATTAGTAACTATATATTAACTATTAATATATATTATTATTGTGCTATTTTAATTAATAACTATTATTAAAATTAAAATGTATAATATAAAAAATTATTATAAGTTAAAATATTAATTCTAATTTTACTAATTAATTTATTTATAATTAAAGAAATTAAATGGTTGGTATTAATACTATTACAATCATATAATTTGAATGGTTGAGAAATGTTGATGGGAAACATCAAAAAAATTACTTCATGATATAGCTTACATTGTTAAGATTAAAAAAACCATAAATGTTAACTAAACTATACCATTATATTAAACTATTAATTTTTTTGTTGGCTTGACCGACAAGGGATTTGAACTTTGAGTCTCATGGTTTACATAATACTTCATAACACATAAATGTTAATTGGGTTGGCCCCCATGAGTCTGTTTAAAATTATTTTTATTATTGATTATAAAAATAATTAATATACGAGTTAAACATATAAATATTTGACTCATGACATGTAAACCAATTCATTTGTGTGGGGCTTAGTCCCCATTAGGTTAGAAGTTCAAATCTCATGGGGAGGGGTTGAGGATTGGAGCCAACTTTCATAAATTAAACTATCTCAAGGGAGCCTTGGATTCAAAAGGAACATACAAACATTTAGAAAAATATATAATAAGTTTTTTAACTATGGAGATTCAACCTGCATTACCATGAAGACTAATCAATTTATTTAAAGAAAATTAATAAATGGAATAACCATTTTCTGAATATTTTTTTTGTTCTAAATCTAGTAGAGGCTTTTAAAAATCATAAGTTCATTCAAAAGTGCATTTTGATAAATCAAAACCTTACTGAAAGTTGTATTGTAAATTCAGGCCCAAAGACTCTCTCTCACATAAATTAACTCTAATATAATTATTTATATATATATATATATATACTAATTAGTATTAAATATATAATATATCATAGCACAAATATATAACATTATTTTAATATCATATTAATTAATATGTAATAATATTCTTAATTATGGAGATTCAACCCATTTTATTATGAAGAATAATCAATTTAATTAAAGGGAAAGTAATAGATGAAATAACCATTTTTTAAATATTTTTTTTTGGTTAAAATTCATAACTTCAATCAAAAGTACATTTTGATCAATAAAAATTACAAGCTTACTAAAACTTGTATTGCAAATTCTAGCCAAAACTTCTCTCTAACTAATAGAAATATAAATTAACTATAATATAATTATTAAAATATAACAATCATAGATGGATTATATACATAGTTAACTAATTAGTATTAAATAGATAATATATCTTAACACAAATATATAACATTATTTTAATATTTTATTAAATAATATTATAATAAGATGTTGTCTAATTTATAGAACTTAACTAATAAGAATATAAATTAACTATAATATAATTATTAAAATATAACAAACATAGATTTATTATATATGATGATGATGATGATGGTGGTGGTTAATGTCGAGTGAGACCAAACTTTGGTCTATTAGACCTAAAGGAACAGATTATTTAGTTTGATTTAAGATTTTATTCCTATGCTCAAAAAGCTTGGAGAGAAGCCTCCTGAGCTCACTATAATTTCGACATCGTGAAAGGCTAGGAAGGTCAGTATTGCAACAAAGATTATGAAACTAAGATCAAATGTGGTTGTACGCGGGGCACTCAAAGAGGAAGTGATTTTCATCCTCGATGTTCATATTGTCACAGAGATGGCAAATCATTTCCATGCATGGTGTTTTAGGAACTGTCCAACGACCCGTTTCACTGTGGAGCTCATGAGAGTTCATTCTAATCTTGGCTATATTAATTTTCTTCTTTGAGCTAGTTAAAACAAATAGATACTTTTGATCTTCTAGGGTGCGGTTGATGACCTCCTTATAATATCTTAATTTTCTTTTAGCGACTAAATCTTTCTCACAACACATTTTTTCTTTGAACTTAGGAGTAACAATATTTTTAATGTTATTAATGTTTTTTAGTGCAACATTCTCGTCGATCTCTCAATGGTTTAACGAGGCCCTGGTGTCTTTATACCAACCTAATTTAAGCCTTAGGTAGTTTTGGCTGGAATTTAAAGCTAGCTTAGGAAGTCTATGGTCTGCTATGTTATTGAGTATGTGCTTGTATAACAATAGTCTAGTCCTAGCTAGGCTCCTGATAAGGGAAAGACCCACTTCTATAAGGAGAATATGATAAGGTGTATTGCTTTTAATTTTGAGGTTATACGTTATAAAACGCTTCTGGATTTGCTCAATATTTCTCCACGATTCTCTAGAGATGTTGCAACCCCAAACCTCACATCCATATAAGATAACAAGAGAGACTAAAGTTTCAAAGAGGAACTTTTTTCTATCCCACATTACGAGGTTTTTCATTTTACAATTATTTTCAAGACCAAAATAAGCTTTCCATCCCCCATTAATCCTTTTCTCAATGTTATAGTTCTAGTTGAGCTTGTGATGAATATCAATTCCTAGGTACTTGTAAGACAACACTTCCTCCAACTTACTATTGTCATACATAAAATTAGCATAAGTGTCTTTGTTGGATTTGATAATCATAACTTTTGTTTTGTCAGTGTTAACAGTCATACCCATGGTAGAGCATAAATCATTAAGAAGTCTAAGTTTCTTATCAAGATTAGATGGGCACCTTGCGAGAAGAACAATATCGTTAACATAGAGAAGAAGGATGATGACTATCTCAACTAAGATCGCACCAGCACATCCTGCTTCCTCTAAACAACCTTCTAGCTTGTCGATGTAAATGCCAAATAGGGTAGGGTAGAGGGGGAAACCTTGTCTAACTATGATATTACACTTAATATCTTTTGACCACCCCTCATTTCTCTTTAACTTGGCAATTAAATTCTCGTATAACGTTATAACGATAGCTCTCAACTCGAAAGGAACCTTTAGCTCTTCTAATCTATTCCATAGGTTGTTTCTAGGAACCGTATCGAAAGCCTTTATAAAATCCACAAAGAAACACAAGAGATTGGATTTATCATTGCGGCATTCCTCCATAATGATCTTAAGCGTAACGAGGTGGTCCGTTGTTGAGTGTTGCCTTCTAAAACCCGCTTCGCCTTTAGCCCACTTACCTTCACTTTCAAGCCATATGCTCAACTTGTTTTGCAAAATAATACCATATAAATTGGCTAAGAGTAGGATGACCATAATTTTCCGATAGTTAGATGGGCTATTTGTATCCCCACTTTTAAAAATAGGGATAATGAGGCTCTGAGTCCATGGTTTAGGGAACCCTTGCTTGACTGCTTGATTGAAAAGCTTGTGGATGTGGGGGATGATGACAGGACCTCGAATCTTTAAGATTTCTACGCAGTAATCTTCAATATCCTTAGCTTTCCCATTTTCTAGGCATTTATCCCCAAAATCAATGTCTTCTAATGAGAAAACGTCTTTCGTTGTGAGCAGGGTTTCAAAGTTATCCATGACATTTGGAGATTCATAAAGGTTTTTAAGATAGGATTTCGAGTCGTGTAAAGAAATTTTATTATTATATTTAGTTCTCCTTGTTAGAATCTGCCTCCAGAATTTCTTAGGAGCTACCTTAGAGAGGTGTAAGAGATTCTCTTGTCTTTTACGAATACACTGCCTTTTTTTTTCTTTTAGTTACGGCTTTGTATATTTTTATCTTTCCAATTTTAAGAGATTCATCAACAACTTCCTTAATTTCTCTCCTCGCACTTTTACAATCTTTGTCATACCATGGGTTGGTTTTGCTATTTCTTTTCTTAGTACAATATGGGAGGGTTGTAGTAAAATTATGATAGTGGTCTTCGATGTTGTTTATACTAGATAAAGGAAGCAAATTAGTTTTTAATTCATTTATAAAGATATCGTTTTTATTTCTATCAAAGATTAATTTCTTTTGGATATAAGGTTTATCTTCTATGGGATCTCTATGCATGACAAAATTGAGAGTTATAAGTAAAGGCCTATGATCAGAGTCAGGCTCGTGGTCGTTTAAGATGTCAAAATGTATTATTTCATTGTATAAATGGAGATCGGAAATAACATAGTCTACCACGCTGCTACCAAGCCCATGGATGCAAGTCATATGGCTAGAATTGGGCCACTTCTTTAGACCGTTGCAAATTATGAGATACTGAGCACTACAGAGCTTGACTAGCTCTGACCCAAACAAATTCTCCCCGAGGTCTTCAAAGCTCCTTTTGTATCGGCTATCCAGAGTAAGGTCTTTGTCTAACCAAAGAGGATTAGGGTTGGAATGATTTATTAGAAGAATAGCTTGGTTGGTTGAAGTTAGAGCATTAAAATCACCCATTAAAAGGATATTACATTCATTCCTTAGGCTAGAAATATTATTCTCTAAACCATTGTAAGGACTATTTTTATCTAGATTCTTTTTCTTATAGAAGTTAGAATTGATGGGGGAAAAATAAAAGATTGCTATGTAGGTCTTTTTATCATTAACATCAGTAATCTCTATCCAACTATATTGGTTGTAAGGGTCATTTTTATAAATCTTAGCATGGGGAATTCTTCTTAATGTAACAAGTTATACCCAAATGCCTCTATAGGAGGATCGCTTGTTCCAGGTAGACCATAGTGCAAAGCCATCTATGTTAGGGACCTTAGATTCTTCGTGCTCCCAAGTTTCAACAAGAAAAATAATATCAACATCATTCGAGATCCAACTTAGATTGGGGCCTTTGTTCCATGGAAAGCCCCTACAATTCCAAGAAAGAATCCGGAGCATGTTGAATTGCTATTTATTACTATATTTTTGGTTTCTATCTCGATTAACGACTTTTCTCTTTCTGATTATTGCCCATTTTCCTTCCATCTTAGCTTCTTTTACCTTTTGAACCTCCTTTCTTAATTCTGCTTGATCTTCTGGAACGAGATCTTCATTTATAAATATTCTCGTTCGTTTTAGACTTGAGGTTTTACTAAGTATGTCATACTTATGGTGAGTAGAGTTCACTTTTATTCGGATAAACCTTCCTTTATTCTTAGTTAATTTCCCCAACCTTGTTGCTTCTGTGAGACACGTTTTTTCAATTTGTAATCTATTATGCAATTTTGTTTGGGCTATCGCTAAAGTATCCTCGTCTATCTCATCTTTGAAACCAAAGATTATATAGTTAACTAATTAGTATTAAATATATAATATTATTTTTTTAATATTATATTACCTAGATATTATAATAAAACGTAGACTAATTTATAGAGAGATTTTCAGAAACTTGAGTGGGTTTTCAAAGGCCTTGAATCCATTTATGCATTCAAAAATGTTTTTTAAATAATAAAAAATATTGAAATTATATCACCAATTTTAATGAATTCGGTGAAAAGAACTATTATATATATAAGTTAAACTACTCTTTATAATAATATATGTTAATATTAATATTAATAACACTAAATTAACCATAGAGAAAAAATAATAAAAAAATAGTAAAAATAAAATTAAAGGGGAATGAAAATAGAACCACGGAAAAAATTAACTATTTGAAGAAGTTTTTGTAATTACCTTTCCATTTAAAGCTAATAGTTGTGTGAAGATTTTTTAAAAACATTATATAGGTTAACGTGCGTATGAATATATATTACTTTTTTCTAATAGCATAAGCTTAATAATTAATATATATGAGATATTATGAATAGATTTAATTATTATAATAATACTTACATTTAATTTATAATTGAAAGATATTTTTTAGGGTTTGGAGTATGCTTTAAAACTACTTCTTGGTTAAGAGCTCGTTTTCCTCGGACGTAAGGAAATAAGTTAACGACCCAAGACCCAAAGGCATCTCGTAGGAGTGAAATCCTGCTCCCTTACGGACCACCAGCGGGTTATTCCAGGTGGCTTGATTTTCCTTAATAACAGTGATGCGTCAACTGACATTCGCGAATAGCAACCAGAGATGACTGTCCTCACTGTTGGTTTGACAACTGAATTTGATAGATTTTTCCACGTTTTGAAAGAAATAATTAAATTTAAATATATCCCCTAAAATTTATTTTAATAATAACTAATATTAAAAGAAAATATACACCATTTTTAAAAATTTAGATTCATTTATTTAAAATTTTCTTATCTTGTAAGGATGCATGGCCACGTTCCCATATCAAAGGCAATCAGGATATAAGGTGGAAGCCAAATTTAGATCAATTCGATATCGTTTGAACACTAATACGTTCTTTTGACTTAAGAACAGCCATTTAATTTCAATATAGGAAGTACACAACAAAACAGACAAGATGCCTCATGCCGGGAACAATAAAGTCAAATGATACATTCTTCTAACTTCACAACAACCATATAATTCCAAAATAGGAAGTACACGCTTACGCTGACAAAATGTCCCAACATGAAAGTCAAATAAAGTAAGAAATTATTTGGAGGTTAGCCAAAGTGAAAGAAGTCGTTTCATTTATATAAAAAATAGTTTATTATTTATGTTTGACATACTAGATTATATATTTATAGTTTTTAATGTTTGACTTGATTTACTATTTATTTATGTAAACAAGTCATTTTATTTTTTGTTTGGCTAATAATTTTTTTTTAATTCTGTAACTACTTTTTTTTAAGTGTTGTTACAAGTTATTTGACACATTATTGATGAATTTTTTATTTTAATAAATAAGATTAATAATAAAATGGACTTTTTTCCATAAGATTTATCTTTTTTTCATAAGGTTGCTCCTTCTCCTCTACCTTATTTGGTATATACATCGACAAGCTAGAAGGTTGTTTAGACGAAGTAGGATATGCTGGCACAATCTTTGCTGGGATAGTCATCATCCTTCTTCTCTACGCTGACGATATTGTTCTTCTCGCAAGGTTCCCATCTGATCTTGATAAGCAAGATATTTTTCTTAAGGATTTCTGCTCTACCATGGGTATGATTGTTAACACTGACAAACCAAAAGTTATGATTATCAAATCCAAGAAGGACACTTACCCTAATTTTATGTATGACAATAGTAACTTGGACGAAGTGTCTTCCTACAGGTACCTAGGAATTGATATTCATCACAAGCTCAACTGGAAATATAGCATTGAGAAAAGGATTAATGGGGGATGGAAAGCTTATTTTGGTCTTGAAAATAATTGTAAAATGGCAAACCTCATAATGTGGGATAGAAATAAGTTCCTCTTTGAAACTTTAGTCACTCCGGATATCTTATATGGATGTGAGGTTTGTTGTTGTAGCATCTCTAGAGAATTCTGGAGAAACATTGAGCAAATCCAGAAGCATTTTATAACGTATAACCTCAAAATTAAAAGCAACACACCCTATCTTATTCTCCTTATAGAAGTGGGTCTTTCCCCTATCGAGTGTCTAGCTATGACTAGGCTTTTGTTGTACAAGCACAAACTCAATAACATAGGAGACCAAGCTAGCTTTAAATTCCAGCCAAAACAACCTAAGGCTCAAACGAGGTTGGTATAAAGACACCAGGGCTTGGTTAAACCATTGGGAGATCGATGAGAATGTTGCATTGCAAAACATTAATAACATTAAAAATATTGTTACTTCTAAGTTCAAAGAAATAATGTGGTGTGAGAAATATTTAGCACCTAAAAGAAAATTAAGATATTATAAGGAGGTCATCAACCCCACCCTAGAAGATCAAAAGTATCTCTCTCTTTTAACTAGCTCAAAGAAGAAAATTAATATAGCCAAGATTAGAACGAACTCTCATGAGTTCCATAGTGAAACGGTTTGTTGGGCAGTTCCTAAAACACCATGGATGGAAAGGTTCTACCATCTATGTGAGGATACGAACATCAAGGATGAAAATCACTTCCTCTTAGAGTGCCCCGCGTACAACCACATTAGATCTCAGTTTCAAATTCTTTGTTACAATACTGACCTTCCTAGCCTTTTACGTTGTCAAAATTACAGTGAGCTCAGGAGGCTTCTCTCCAAGCTTTTTGAGCATAGGAATAAAATCTTAAGTCAAACTAAATAATTCGTTTCTCTAGGTCCGACAGACCAAAGTTTGGTCTCACTGTACGTTAACCATCATCATCATTATCATCATATTTACCTTCTCATAGAATATATATTTAATTGATTATATTTTTTCTAATTTTTAATAAGCAAAATTTGTAACAATAAAAAATAATTTTGAAATGTAAAAATTTTATCAAATCTTACCAACATTTAATATACAAATTATAAAATATTATAGAAAATTAATTATAAAATTATTTAAATTTATGATAATTTTAGATATGCTATATAAAATTTTAATGAATCATTGAAAAAAACTATAAAAAGGAAAAAATTTAAACCTATCAATATTAACCTCTAAAATTTTCTATATTTACACCATTATTTAAAATAAAACACAAAGAAAAATATACATTTATTTATTAGAATCTTCTTTGTCTTCGAAGGATGCATCCCAAAGTTCCCATATGAAAAGGTGACCGTGATTTAAGGCGGAAGCCAAATTCCCGTATCAAAAGGTGACCATGATTCAAGGCTGAAGCCAAATTTGAACGTTTGAACACGAATACATGCTTTTGTCTTCACAACAACTATTTAATTCCAAAATAGAAAGGTACGAAATGAAGCATAGAAGATGCCTCGTGCTGGGGAAAAGAAAATTGAATAAACAATTATGCTGATGTTATCGGAATACAGAGAAGTCGTTCTCTTTAAATAAAAATAGTTCATTGTTTATGCTAGACTTATCAGAATTTAAGTCATTCCAAAATTAAAAAGAAAAAAATTAAATAAATAAAATAATGAGTTATTAGGTTTTTTTGCTCATTATCTATGAATTTTATGGTCGCTGTTTGACGAGTAATGTTGATATTTGAATTGTTAATGAATTGTTATTTATCATTTTATTTTATCAATTTTATTGTTACTGCTTGACCTATCAAGTTGATAATTGATTTATTATTTATAGTTTTATTTTGAATAGGTGTTATTTAATTATGTCAAGTTTTACAGTTTTTATCTTCCACTCGGTAAGTTTCTCCCATATTAATCGTGACATATTAAGGTTCTTCATTTATTTGTCTTATTTTTTTCCAGATTTTACTTTTATTTAGGGTGTTTTTGATGTATAATTAGTTATTCTATTTAGATTATAGATATTTTACAATCTATAATTTTAACAGTTTTTAACTAAATAAATTACACTAGAAAATACCCCCGAAAAACTCCAAAATATAAAACAAATAAAATACAAGTTTTAAATATTTGATTTAAATAAAGAAAGATCGGTAACAAAATGGACAATCAGACAATCATGGATCTATGCCAGCAACTTCCTTCCACATATGCCACATATTTTATTATTATGGCCGCCGGGTAGGTTATGTCGGGATTAAATGCGATGCTCTCAATGCGTAATGTTAAAATATTATTTTCCAAAATGAGTTCCATAACTTTTTTTGGTTGTAAATTGTATTTTGTAGACGCAAAAGTCTATGGATCCTTTCGAAAGAAAATTTATATCGACGTTTATGGTCAAATATTGTTCCAATTGAGAGTAAGGAGACTTCTTCATTCAATTACATAAACCAAAAAAGGAAATTTGATAGTCCTTTCTTGGATGGTTCAATATTGGGCCTGTCTTTACATATAAAAAGCAGGATCCAAAGAGTTTTTACAGCAGCAAGATTTACCATTTTTATTTATTAGGTTAATGTGAACGGTTATATTATTATTTTTCCCCATTATTTTTTTGTTGTTTCTTTATTTTTAAAGAGAAAATAATATATAAAATATAAATTATATTAAGCAAAGTTTTTTAGTAGAAATTATATAAGCGAAATTTTTAGCTTGTGTATTTCAAACCAACAAATGTGGTTCATTATTAGGACCAGATGAAGAGACATACCATGACAAAGGCTTATATAGAGAGCAATGTAGAGACATAATTTCATCATTAGGACCACATGAAGAGGCAAGGCATGACAAAAGCTTAAATAGAGAAACTGCTATATTTAAATAATAATATTTAAATTATGACATTAATTTATTAATATATTAAAAAGAAATATTATTAAGTAATGGCTATATTAAAGAGTGATTTTTAAAAAAATAATATTTAAATAATGATATTAGTTTATTAATTTATTAAACACAAATATTAATAAGTAAAGTCGCAAAATCATATTAATTAATTTATGTTGATTAATAGTTAACACATAAAATCAATCTAAAATTACTAAATTAGTATTCTATATTAATTAAAGATGAGCGCAAACAAAATTAATATATGACTAAATTAGTCATTTATAATGATTGGTAATGAAAATAAATGAAATTAATATAAACTACTAACTCAGTGTTTTATATAATGAATATGAAACTACCCAAAAAAGATTAATGATTATTGTAAATGAATTTTTTTTTATTACAAATGAAGACTAAATTTTGCATATATATATATGACTATTAGTAGCTAATGTATAGTATCTTATAACAAGTCAAAATTTTATTCATATGTTTTTGTCATTAACTAGCTTCAAACGATGACTAAAATTTGCATATATATGACAATTAGTAGCTAATTTACAGTGTTTTATAACGCGACCAACATTTTGGTCATATTTCTTCGGTCATTAATTAGTTTTATCGGGCAAGCATATAGTAGTATATTTTGTTGTGTATTTGGTCATTGAGTATAACAATTAATGACTAAATTAATGACTAAATATACTACTAGATGATAAATTTGAGATAAAAAATTATTGACTAAGCTAAATACGACTAAAAGTTGGTCGCGTTATAAGATACTATAAATTAGCCACTATTGATCACCGATTGGAAAATGACCGTTTATATTCAAATTTTAGCCACTTTTTTAGTAACTAATTAGCCATTTTCTACTAGTGATAATTTTTTTTTCAAATGATAAACACAAAATTTATTTCTAAAATCATGAATAAATGTTAGGAATAAAATCTTCAACATGGATTGAGTTTGCATGCATCTACATAAATCTATATGCACACGTATATATGCTCCTTGACTATACAAGAGGCTTCTAAAAAAACTATCTCAATCGTTGATTTTCTAATTCAATATTGGCATTCCCTTAGCCATTGATTGCTTCCTCAAGAGATTAAGATTCCTAAAAGGTAGGTGACCATATCCAAGATGTAGAAACCAAGTCTCATCTATTCTTGAGACATTTTGTGCATATGACTATGACATATTTACACTTCCCATATTCAATGGGAATATTCTATTCTTGTTGATTTGGAACTTTGCAACAAGTCTTATATTAAGTGACTTATCTAGGATTGTACAAGTGGAGATTTTAAATATGACACCATACTCGTGTTGACTCAAGATATTTGTTTAATAATTTTCACATAAAAAGGCATCACAAATTTTTATCCTCTCAATTTTGTTAGTCAGGATAGACGCAAAACATTTTCCTATGCCTTTAACGTGATAATTATCGCCTAAAGTAACTTCAAATTAAACAAAGTAATCAATGTTAGAGAATAAATTCTTGTTACTTGTCATGTGATTTTTATAGTGACTCTCTAACAAAAAAATATTCTTGTTTTTTTATTCTTCAATGACTTTACATTAAATGAACATTGACTTGACTACCCCTTCTTGAGTGTTGGAGACATTTTCTTTACCCTTTCTTAGGTCTGGTTGCTTGCTTTTGTAGTCACTTTCATAGTGGCCTTATTTTTTGTAGTAGCAATGTTATACAACATAATAACTTTCCTTGAACCAAATACTAACTTCAAAAGAGTCGAAATTGTAGTAATTCCTTTTCATACTCCTAATTCCCACTCAAAGTTGTTGTAAACCTTATGTATAATTTGCATTAGTTCTAGACATCGTTCTAGATTGGTACTTATTGTTACGCAACAACCTCTTCACAGGCAGGTATTTTCTTGAGGTACCCAATCACAACCCTTCTCTCACATAACTGTATATACATTCACCAACTCCGATCAGATTTTTTGGTTTTTAAGACATTATACTTCATATCAATATTCCCTATTAAGAGACATATCCTGCTAAAGAACAAATCAGTGTTTTGACTTATTAAAATAGTGATTGTTGACACAAAAAACATATATGTGAATATTAATTAAAAAAAAAATGTGGTTCACTAATTTAAGATGCTTAGATATTAGTTTTCAAGTAATGGCTGTTCATGCATGCGCATGTGCTTCTAGTTGTCCTTCATAGATGAACATACTTCTAGCTATTATTGCATATAGTGAAGTGAAGACACAATTTCTCCAACATCTCATCACCTAGAACATCCTCTGGGAAGTCATCATCATCCCAAAGAACTTTCTTATTTCGTTTTGTCCCACTCAAAATATTAATGTTTTATGTGATTCTATCCCAATAATTTGATTTTAACTCCATTTTCCGCTTCCTTTCACTCAAACTTGAAAATTTCAAAAGTAAATATATTTGAACCAAAACATACTTTTCTTTATGAAGGACATACATTTATTTTATTGCACTTCAATTAATTTTTCAAAACCTCACTGAATTCCATACTCAATGTTAATTTTAACCACCATATGCTAATTCACATTCTTTTGAATTTAAATTAAACACTCATGTCATTTAGTTCTAAGCCGTTATAATTTTATTTTAAAATAAAACCTCAAAATTTTCAAAGTTATGCTTTATGTTGAAATAATAATCATTTTTTCTTACTCTCATTGATCTTCCATTTATGTTCTGTTACACAAAATATTGTTAGCATGACTTTCTGTAGTCAATGTGAGTCTATCACCACTCATACTGTCCTCCTTTGCAAGTCTAAAACCTCAGCTCTTCATTTCAATCCTTAAAAATGAGAGAATGTCTTTGATAATCAATAAAACTTTGGTTCCACACTTGTCTTACCATTACCTACGGTCCTGCACCCCTTGGTCATGTTACCTGTGGACCTTCCCGCTCTGTCTCTAAAGGAGTGGGTGCAGACCCCTGTAAAAGTAAAAAAGGTGCAAGTTTATTCTTAAAAACTCACTTTGGGTTAATTATGGACGTTTTTAGAAGGAATCTTGATGTGGTTGGTTCACTCCTAGGTGGTTCATGCATCCCATAACTAAAGGATCTAACCCCTTGATGGGAGGAGCTTATCGCTTTGAAGGAGGGCTTTATCCCTTTGAAGGTGGACCTAGTAACTTCCCTCCGTTGCACTATAAATTAAGATATTGGGCTGGTTACTGGGGAGGTTGAAAGCGGAACATTTTTGAGGGTAAATGTTGTTGGAATTGAGACTTCCTAGTTAAGCTTGAGAGGAGAGATTACATACCTTTTGGCTTCATTGGGAAGAGAGTGAAACTTGTCAAAGTAGAGGACATTCTTGCTGGACCCTGGGAGGAGCTTGTACAACATCAAGGCACCAAGGTTGTAAAGTTATTCTTTGATTAAAGCTAACAAAATCATATTCATTTTTCTCAATAAATTGTCTTATATGGTTTATTTCATGAATTCCTTGATCATCATGATAAATATGCTTTATTATATTGACTTTTCAGGTGCTATTTAATGTGTGTGTTTGTTAGTGTTGTAGATTCTTTAAAAAGGATCTCATTTGGATCAATGGAGCGTTGCTTCCACAAACTAGCACTGGACCCAAGGTAGGCCTAAAACACCTGTTTGCCTTTATTTATAAATTGCATATTTAGAGAAAGATAGAATTTGTTTGGTTTTCTTGTCGCTAGATATCCATAGATACTAGGGAGGTCAGTCTTGTCTGCAAGAACGAATTATCCGGCCGACAAAATGGCGACTCCACTGGGGAATTGAATTTTTGGTTTTTGCCTTTGTTTTTACTTTGACTTGAGAAAATGTGTCTCTATTTCTGGTTTTTAACTTGATGTGTGTTGGATTGGGTAGGTTCTGTAGATGTTGAATTATTTTTTGTTTTTCGTGCTTTTGGAAGAGGACCGCACCCTCCGTTTGTAACACCGTGCGGACATACCCGCACTTTTGCTTTACATACAGAGTGGTACCACACCTGGGTATACTGGGAGCCTGGGGACCCTCTCAAAATTTTGAAAAACTTAAAATTTTCTCTTTCAGTCAGCTTAGGATTTGTTTATGTGTTATTAGCCTCTGCCCAAATCTGCACGTTTCATGTCAGAAACGTTTCATAGGTTAATTCCATTGGCATTTAAGTTTTAGGTGAAATTTCTAGAAGCTTTGTGTGTCGGGCTTGATTTTCGTTTGGTCGTTGTAGTAACTCAGAGCTTAGAAGCCTTAGAAAACTAAGATCAGCTTGGTTTTTCCTGGTATTCTTATGAGTCTGACCGATTTGTAAAATCTACCTTTGTTGAGGAATCCATCTTGTTTTTCTCTTTGCAAAGCTTCGAAAGAACTTGTGTTGAAAGTTTTGTCTTTCATTTTTAAGAAAGAAAACAAAAGCTGGTTGTTTATTGATTAATTTGTGATTCTGGACAAATTAGTCCTTAGTTTGCTCATAACTAAGTAAAACATCCTTGAAAAGAAATCTTGTAAGCTTTTACTTCAATTAGATTTTTAGAATTTATAGATCTCAAGATTAGATTTTTCAATAGTTTTGAGTGTTTATAAAAAATTAAAAAATCTCTTTTGAAAAAGTTTGTTTTTGTAGTTTTTGAGTGTTTGAGAAGAAAGGGAAATTTTTGTGAGCATAAATAGTTGTCTCGTTTTGAGTGTATTGGAAAAGACAAAAAGTTCTTCTTTTGATTTGGTTGTTAAGGAGAGATTTGTTTTTTCGAGCATTTGCATTCTCAACTCTTTCTTTAGCTAGAAATTAATTGAAGAAAAAGGATTATTTTTCATCTTAAGTGCATTTTTAGTGATTTTGAGTCGAGTCTTCACACCATAAAGTTTCATCTCCGCACCTTTTGACTTAAGAAAAAACCAATAAAAATAATGCTTAAAGTAAAATCTATATAGTAATCTTTTTATTTCTAGGGCTCTTTATCACCAACATAGCTTAGGCTAGTATCTTGGAGTAGGGAGTAATTAACTCTCCAAGATAGTAAAACAAACAAGTAGCTATACCTTGCAGTAGGAGATAAATTCCAATTGTTACATCTATGCTCTGGGAAGCTCCTCTTAAAGGAGTCAAGCACGAGATCATGTCCGAACCAGTGGGGCAATCAATCCTTCCTCATTGGGAACGATACAAGATATACACATATTAAAAACGGTAAACCTCAGATTAACCATTGTCAAGGAGCCTAGGGTCACTTGTAGGTAAACCTTGGATTATGTCAAGGAGCCTTCAAGGGGATTGAGCTCGCTACTTTTCCCTTGCATGTGTATCAGATGACAGACTGTTCCCCCAGGTATATTTGTTTCGGTTGGTAACCATAGTGACCATATTCTATAGGATTCTTTCCTAAGGTGACAGTGGAGGGAAGATCCCACTGTACCTGGAGCAGACATCAGCTAGACTCACTTGGATTTTCTGGGGGGTTCTCTTCACTCGAGACGGTTTAGTGGATAAACTTGTGCCAGTCTATTCATTAAACAGGTTTCCGGGGTAACTGTTCCAACCGCCATTTTTGTATTGAATTCTGCGACGTTGGATTTCATCACCAACTAGTGTTTTCGGTATGAAAAGTTACTGTTTTTGTGTGGTTTGAACTCCTAGATTCTTTAGGCATGTGATTCAAATTTGTTTGGTTCTTTAGAGACTTTAGGTGGTTTTCATTGAGATTTTTCTTTTTTTACATGTGAAGTAGTTAAAATATTTAATCGTGGTTGAATTACCGAGGAAGTCCCGTAGACTTCGGGGCTAGCCTCCTGAGTTTTCACCGAGCCAGCTTGAAGGGCTACGAGCCCTTGTAACTCCTAGTGACAGTAGATTTGGGTCACCTGGAGAAGGAGAGTCTTCTTTAGTTGTACATCCTGATTATCAAGTGCATGCACCAGAGTATAGTTTAGAACCTCTTTCTTTTTCCGAAGTTACTGGTAGTTTTTCTTCTACTAGTGAGTTAGCCGAGGAACCTGAAATATCTGAACCTGAAACTGAATCTGCTGCTACTCCAACATCGGGATTTTCCTCTCCACCTTCCAGTGGTCCTGGTTCACCTAGGGTAGAAAGAGTCATTACCCAAAATCTTCCTTCTGGACTTATATCTATTGAAGAACTTGTTACTTTAGAAGAAGGTATACCTATCCCTAAAAATCAACCAACTATAGAACTTAGGGAGCATGAATCGATATTTTACAGTCCACCTAGGAGGGACGCTTGGTATCTTTCGTTGATCAATTTTTTGGAAAACCCGAGACTATGTTTTTCACCACCTCACATTCCTTTTCACCCAACACCTAGGGGTTATTATCCTCCTTTGAATATGTCGAGATAGTCGTCCATGTTTTCTTAATCTCTAGAAACCTTTTTGTATGGCGATCCTTCTGTTCCCTCTGGGTATCAGTCACTTACTGGTACATTTTCGGGAGCATCTCCTCAACCTATTGAACAAGGGTTATTAACTGGTAATAACGGAACTAAGCCGTTGAGTGTAGAAGATATTCTTATGATTTGAGGTACCATTCCAAACCCACAACCTCAAGGTGGCCAGTTACCACCTAGGGGGCAGCCTCAAGGTCCTCAATTATTGCCTGGGGGGAAACCTCAAGGTACCCAATTACCGCCTGGGGGGAAACCTTAAGGACAATACATACCTACGGAACAATATATTCCTCAAGGTCAACCCCAGACTCAGTATGTACCTCAAGGTCAACCCCAGTATCAATATGTACCTCAAGTTCAACCCCAGTATCAGTACATGCCTCAAGGTTATCAACCTCAAGGTCAGTACCCAACCCAAGGTTTCCCACCACCTTCCGTTCAATCATTTGTCCAAGGAGATAGAAATGTACCTTTGAATTATCAACCCTACCCTCAACCCGGTTATGGTCCTCAATGTGCTCAACCTTCTATGGGTCCATACCCCGGAATGAACTTAGTGTCAGATCCATCTCAATCTCAATAGATCTTGCAACCGAACGTGTTGTTGTCATCTCAATCTGGACAACCCTTGGTTTCTGGTTCAACCCAACAACTTGTTCAGCCTACTATTCAAACTTCTGTACCTTCTGTAGTTTCTTAGCCTGGGCCTAGTTCGCCTCGAACTCCGCCTCAAATGACTGCTACAACTGCTGCAACATCTGTTCAATCTACCCCACCTAGTTTTGGAGTATCGACAACTCCGGTTTCTACTGTTCCTGCATCAATTCCTCAAGCATCTTTACCTCAGTCTAGACCCACAATCCAGACTTCGGTTCAAATGCCTATAGGACAACTTGGTCCAAGTACGGTTGTCACATGTAAACCTCAATTTACTTATCAACCATCATACGAGGGATAGTACCAATTCGGTCCTGCTGTCCAGAATCCAGTCTATCAATATCAACTGTACCTTGGATATACTTATCAACAACCTCAACAACCCCAGTATGGTCCGATTAATCCTATCTTTCTGAGAGGATATAATATCCCAAATGCAATTCCAATTCCTAGTTATCCTGGATATGCTCCTCCTGGGGCTGGTCTCATGACCCGGGGTTTCAGGGACCCTAATCGTCAGTTACCGTTCATTGCAAGTTTGGACTTGCCTGACTTGTTGCACCTTACAAACGATCCAATTAATTATCTTTCGTTTTGTCCGCCAATGCTGAATAAGTTTCCTAGTGATATTCCTAAGTTTGAAGGTAAATCAGGAGAGGATCCATCAAACCATGTGATGACTTATCACCTCTGGTGCGTCTAACTCCATTTCAGATGATTCAATTCGTTTACGGCTTTTTCAACGCACTCTAATTGGTGTTGCGGCCAAGTGGTACATTGAGTTACCACGAGCCACTTTTTATAACTTTAGTGAGTTAACTACTTCATTTTTAAGTAATTTTCAGTTGCCAGTCAGATATGACAATGGCACGGAATTATTAACTTCATTAAAACAGTCAACGTCCACTTACATTTCAGATCACATTCATGAATGGAGGCATCGATGGCGTTTAGTGAAATTTTTTATTCCGAATCAGATCTTACCAGAATGGTTTGTCAATTCTTTATTATCGAAAATCACTGAAGATGTAGCTAAGGCCAGAGTCATTACTGAAGAGCAAGTAATTGCTCAAGCTCAGTACCTTGACCTCGTTTATACACAGTCAGGTACGTTACATGAGAAAATCCTTGACCTTCCTAAACAAAATCAAATAATTTCAGCTCCTTCAGGGTCTCATGTTGCTGATGGTATGATTGGTATAGTTAATACCACAAGTAAGAAGAAATCTTCCAAGAATTATTCTCCTATCATAACTTTACCAGATTCCCCGACAGGAGATTCTTCCATGGAAATTTTTGCCGATATTCATGTTGTAGAGTCATCTATAGCCAAATCAAAATCTGGCGGTAAAAAGAAAGGGAAGAAGAAAAATAAAACAGATAAAAATTCGAAAGAGAAACCAGAAAAAACAGAATCTATTGATGAGAAATGCAAACCTCGTTATCCTTGTCTCATTTGTGACGAAGAGAATTTTACAAGAGACTGCACTCATCGTGCTGAGGTTGCGAAAATCGTCAAAGGTTCTCAAATGCCTGCTGTTTTGAAGGATCCTTTTCTTAGTCAAGATAGTAAGATGATAAGTTCTTCCTCAAATGCCTCAGAAGAACCCATAATGATGATGTCCCATGTTAGGATTGTGACATGATCACAAGATTATGGAAGTAAAAGTCCTGTTGGTGGTAAGGAAGTAGAATGTTCTAACTTGAACCCATCAACTTCAACTCCTGGTTCCGATCCGCTACAGATCGAGAAACCTAACCTAGACTTAATGATCAAACCGCCCGCCAAGGGTATACTTTGAAAGTCAGCTTTCAATCCACATGCAAAAGCTACTCAGAACTATAACATTGTTGAAGATGTGGCTATTTCACCTTCAGCAATGTCGACTTTCGAGGTACTGCAATCATGTCCAGCACAACGTAAATTTCTATTGTCGGCTATAGGAGCTGTTGATATTCAGGACTCGAACCTTATAATTTTCAATCTAGAAAATAGTACACCTCGCTTACCACATCAAATGGCTTTCCAGATTCCAGTGTTAGTCAAAAACAGACCTTGCTATAGGAATGTGGTTGATGAGGAAGCCTCAACGTGTATTATGTCGATCCAGTGTTGGAGATCGCTTAGTTCTCCTACACTTAATCAATCCCTGACGATTGTAAAGGCCTTTGATGGCTGTGGGTTCCGTACTTTTTCCATTCTACATGATTTACCTATAGGGGTTGAAGGAAAAATTGTTAATCTAGATGTGGAGGTGGTTGATGCCCCTCTAGATTACAACCTTCTCTTGGGTCGTAGTTGGTGTTACGCTATGATTGCTGTTGTTTCATCGGTCTTTTGGCTCATAAATTTTCCTCATAATGGAAAGATCGTAACTATAGACCAGCTAACTTACTTTTCATCTGACCCAACCTCTTCTAAAAGTATCCAGCATGTCTGGAAGACAACTATCCCTTATAAGGATGTTGGAGTAGGACTAGTTAAAGATTCTGGTTTACTAGGAACTTTTTCCTTTCCTCCTCCCAACGTATCGCCTTCTACTGCAACCATTCATATGATTTCATCAGACACTATTGTTTATGATGATCCTTGGATCGTACCTTCTGAATTTGAGATAGATTCATTTGGTGATGCTATGCCTTTGAGTCCATATGAAATTGTGTACCAGGCCGTACAGTAATTTTCCGACCCTTCTTCAACCGAAATTGACTTAATGAATGTGGTCCATGAAGAATCACTTTCAACATCAAACTCAGATTCAACAACTTTTTCCGAACTTGTTCACACTGATGAGAAAATTCGTGAAATCTTGTGTGTTGATGATTTACCATGGGAAGATCTTCATCATAGATCTTCGTTTTTACCTGAGATTGATCGCTTTGAAAATGATTTTTCATCTATTTTTACAACTGATTATGTCAAGGAACCTCAGAATCCAATGAAAAATCCTGATTCTGAGTTAAATTTGGGAAACATTTCTCGAACTATTCCTATTGACATTTCGGTTAAGCCTGGAATTGTTGAAAACATTCATATAGGTGCCTCTTGTACAAATGATGATCTAGAAATCGCTAGTACCTTGGGATCTGCATGCTCCAATGGTAGGTTTCTCGCCTTCGACAATAGGTTTCATCATGGACCTTCGATCAAAGGATTCCGTGACATGTTCGACATCAACACACCTATTCACATTTCATGGATTGTACTGAGTACTTTGAGAGACATTGACATTACTGGTGGTTTCTCTCACACTTGTTAACAGTTTACATCATTGACTGGTAATCAAGTGGTTTCTACCATGTTCGAATTCGACACATTCATTCACATGGATAGAATCATACTATTTCGGGAAGTAGAAATCAAGAAACTAGATCTAGTTTCCACCATCTAGGCTGCGAGGAATTTTGTATTCATTATACAATAGACTATTCATAAATAGATGGTTGCGTCCATATTGTGTCTACATGTGTCTATACTTGTGATGTATTGCAAGATCATTCCTATATCATAGCAGTCTAGTTAGTTTTCTAGTCAGTTTTGATCTGAGTATGGGAATGCCTACCTCATCGATGATATGATCTCATATATATATTTTGTATTGAATGTTTTTACAGGTTCCAACCAGGCTCTCCACAAGATGATCCTCGAAATGATAAAGTAATTCACTCTTCTTAGATGATAAATGAAATCCTCATCTACTACAGACTTCACACTTTACGGGGCAATCTGTTACACAAAATATTGTCACCATGAGTTTCTGCAGTCAATGTGAGTCTATCACCACTCATATTGTCCTCCTTTGCAAGTCTAAAACCTCAGCTCTTCATGTCAATCCTTAAAAGTGAGAGAAAGTCTTTGAAAATCAATAAAACTCTGGTTCCGCACTTTCTCTTACCATTACCTGCGGTCCCACACCCCTTGGTCATATTACTTGTGGACCTGCCCGCTATGTCTCTAAAGGAATGGGTGCGGACCCCTGTAAAAGTAAAAAAGGCGCAAGTTTATTCTTAAAAACTCACTTTGGGTTAATTCTGGATGTTTCTAGAAGTAATCTTGACGTGGTTGGTTTGCTCCTAGGTGGTTCATGCATCCCATAACTAAAGGAGCTAACCCCTTGATGAGAGGAGATTATCCCTTTGAAGGAGAGCTTTATCCCTTTAAAGGTGGACCTAGTAACTTCCCTCCATTGCACTATAAATTAAGGCATTGGGTTGGTTGCTCGGGAGGTTGAAAGCTGAACATTTTTGAGGGTAAATGTTGTTGGAATTGAGACTTCCTAGTTAAGCTTGAGAGGAGAGATTACATACGTTTTGGATTCATTGGGAAGAGAGTGAAACTTGTCAAAGTAGAGGAGATTCTTGCTGGACCCTGGGAGGAGCTTGTACAGCATCACGGCACCAAGGTTGTAAAGTTATTCTTTGATTAAATTTAATACAATCAGATTAATTTTTCTCAATAAATTGTATTATATGGTTTGTTTCATGAATTCCTTGATCATCATGATAAATATGCTTTATTATATTGACTTTTCAGGTGCTATTTAATGTGTGTGTTTGTTTATGTTGCAGATTCTTTAAAAAGGAGCTTGTTTGGATCAACAGAGCATGGCTTCCACAAACTAGCACTGGACCCGAGGTAGGCCTAAAACACCTCTTTGCCTTTATTTATAAATTACATATTTAGAAAAAAATACAATATGTTTGGTTTGCTTGTCGCTAGATACCATAGATACTAGGGAGGTCGGTCTTGTCTGCAAGAACGACTTATCCGGCCGACATGTTCTTGTCTCACATCTATTCTCCTTCACAGATGAGGAGCCTCATGGACTTAAATCTCACAACTTATCAAAAAATGAAATATGGCTCTCTTGCATACTTTCATTGATTTGTTTGGATTACTATTGATAATATCCCACAACATCTTGCAACTTATTTCCTTTTATGAATGATTAGCATCAATGGGTTTATGCAACAATTATCTAACAATACACTTCAAATAACAAAATTCTCAAGTGGATACATGTTTGTTTCCTTCACCATAATATGATATATTTATTTCTCTTCTTCCCCATTGACTATAACTATTGTATGCCAATGCTATAGTTCCATCCCTTATCACAAGAATATATTCTCATGTTGTTTTCCCTACAAAAATGACCCTCCAATTTGTTTTCCTAACTCAATTATGGAGCCTACGTGAACTAATGTTCCAAGTTATTTAGTTTTGTCATGTTGTTTGATTGACTATCCCAATGTCTTCTCTAAGTGTCTTTTTCTTATAAGTTACTTTTTTCTAAGTTTCGTCACCCTATCTTTAAAATAACTTGTGTTATGTTTTCCAAGGATAAGGCAGGGTGTAGTTTTTCTTAACTTAGTAACTAGTTTTGTTTAACATGCAAGACACTAATAAAAGTAAGAAAAGCACTTTTCCTTTCACAATTGTAGTTCAAAGAGGCATTGTTGGCAAAAAATTCGCCCCCCCTTGGGCAAAAGAGCACTCCAATATGATGAATCATTGTACCCTTGTTGAGTGTAGTCCTTTAGGATGAACAACTACACCCTAGTTCAGCACAATCCATCAAGTTTAGTGAGTGTGGCTCGAGTTGAGTGCGCTCCTTTGGCATGAAGAACTACACCCTCTTCAACTTCATGCATGCACTTTTTGTTTCATGTTGGCGCACTCCTAGAAAATAAGATCCCACTTCACTCAACTAACTCATTCATGCATCAAAAAGTGGTCATCACGCATGGAATGGATTTGCATGTAATCTCTTTATAATCAACCCAATTAATCATTCTTTCACATAATCATTCTACTCTTTATTGAGCACACTGCTTTGGATCAAGGAGCTCTTCACTGATTCTCTTTCGAGGTAAGTTTTCCATGTTGAATCTATTGATTTCTTTTTGTTTTTTTTGTCGGTGATATTTTTTCATTCTTGGTGTTTCACTTCTTTTCATTTTCTTTATTGGAATTTCAGTCTATTATTTTTAGTAAAAGTGTCAAATTGTTGTCGCAGGTTGAGAATCTTCACATTTTATAACTATTAATATTATGATCATGATTGCGATAGAATATATAAGAATTTACAAACCCCTCCTCTCAGCATTCAAATCATTTTGTCTTATTGTTGGACTTGTTATTGATCCATTCCAAGCTAGAGCACACTTATGGAATAAAGGGCCGGACTGTCTTAGAAAACTATGCCCACAAAATCAAGATTTCCTCTTGAGCGCTCTTTTGACTAAAATAATTGCACCATCCTTGAGCGCACAAGCATGCCCTGAATCGATGAATTCCTTCTCCTTCATGCTTTGGTTATATGCCATGCACCCTCCCTGTTCTTCTTAATTGTGCTTGAGCGTACAGGGAAGGCTTGAATCATGACCCCTTCAACACATCAACATGTGCCCTTGCACCCTCTTAACCTACTTGAGCACATGAGCACATCCTCAACTCATGAATAAAATCCATTTATGCTTCGACAATGTGCCCTGCACCCTTGATTCTCTCTCTCTCTCTTACTTGAGCGCATGAGTACACCTTGAAGCCTTGAGTGAACCTTGAACTTCCCTTCGTTCTCTGACATTGTGCCCTCCTTGTTTTGATGTAGTTTTATTACCTATACAAGTGACCATGTTCCATCTTCGATACGATTACATTCTTATCTAGTCCTTATGGCTTTCTGAACATGATTTTCAAAGTTATTGATTGTAATAGATAAAGGTTTTCTTTAAGCTAATATTTATTTCCATGTGCATGTTTCCTTGTTCAAGTGGTTTACCTACTAATATTATTGCTCTATCATCATAGTTTGGAGTGATGCCTCGCACTACTTTTCAAGTGGCCTCAAAAGAATCTTCAAAAGCAAGCACTGAAGAAGTAGTGGATATCAGACACTCATGCAGAAATAGTTCCATGAGAATTTGGTAGAAAAGCAAGTCTACATGAACATCAAGCAGTCTAGTATACATATGATTTCATGCATGTTCCTAGTCATTCCTTGTGTGGAGGTAATTGAACAGATTCTATCTCATATGGATGATTCAGATCTAGTGCTTCGTAGTGAAAGTGGGGGTAAGCTTTCTACCTACCATGGAGAGGACATGCATGTTTATTATAAGATGTTGAATCTCATAGAGTATTTCAATAATATATTATATACTAGATGGGCCAATCTCAACACAAGTGATATCATTAAGTCTTGGTGTTAAGAGCATGGAAAGTTGTGACACCGCCTAAGTGCATTTTACTTAACTAAGATTTTGAGATAAGTGTACCAATATCTTATTGTTATGTTTTGTAGGCTGCATGGGAAAAATAATGTAGAAGTATTTGAAGAGAATTAGATATTCATGATCAACTTGGTTATTACTCGTGGAAAAGCATTTAGCTGGCTAGATATTCTTTCTTTTGAGTTGTAGTGACACGTTGGGAAGGACAAAGAAGATCTATGGGAAAACAAAGAACCAAAGTTCTATATGTCAGCATATCTCTTAGATGGAGTCTATGCCTGATATGCAGTCCCAGGGATGTATTGGAATTGGACCCCACAAGACAAGTTTCCAGTCTACTTCCATTGTAAGTTATTATCAGAGTTGATTTTCAGAGGGGTTATGATAGATTGGAAAAGCATTGCTTTACAGTCATATTTCAGATGATTTATGAAATCGACCCTCCTTGCATGGATGACTAGGTGAAAGAGGCATTACATGATATCATAGATTGGTTCGGTGCACTAGAGGTTACACATATAGATGTGTCGGATGCCAAAGTCCACCTCATCTTATGCCACGATATGTGGCTAATAAGGTGGTCTTTCAGGAAGTTCCTTATCAGTTAAATAAATGGTTGTTAGGAGTTATACATATAAGGAAGAAGGCCCCTAGGCCCACTTTCCCTTTGAGGATTGGAATGTATGAGCTGAAGAACCACAAGGGAGTAGAAGTTGAAATGAAATATTTAGACCACTTGCACTTTGTAGTCAAGAACTTTTACAGGTATGATCCTAGGAAATTTGCAAGAAACATTGTGATAGAAATGGATTCACTCGGGGATATACATTGGTGACCACTATAGAAGATGAAAAGGTGAATAACTAGTACAATGCACTAAGAAAGAAACATGCAGGAAATGAAGTCTGTTGCCCCCAAGTTCAACCAACTCGGGAGGTACTGACTCAGGAGGCACCACAAGCAACAACAACTCAAGCTAGTAGCATAGCTCCCAAGACAAGGATCAAGCATGACACACTAATAGAACGTAGCATAAAATGGAAACCTAACCCACTGAATAAGAAAGTTATTGAAGATGAACATGAAATGAGGTAATTGGAAGCAAAGATGCAACAAGAAGAAGAGGAGAAGAGGAAGCAAGATGAATTTATTAGAAATAAACAAGAAGAAGAGGAGGAAAGAAGGAGAGTAGAAGAAGAACAATGAAGGCATTCACTAGAGGAGGAAGAAACACAAATGTTGGAAGAAGAACATATGAATTAAGAAATAGTAGAAGAATTGGAGGAATATGATTCCATCCAACCCATAGATGATGAAGTTCGTTCTTTGGTAGAACCTCCTCTTACAGGTGGCCATCTCACATTTGATGAGATGGGAATCACACATCCAATAGAGGACAAATTCATGGACGTATAAAATGTTACATTTGACGAGTTGAAGAAAATAATCATGCGATGAAGGTGACATTATTCCCAAATGATCCTTATAATGTAGTTTCACTATCCATAGAAAAGTGGATAACTAGAAATACTAGGAGGAATCCTTAGGTAATCATGGAAGCTAATGTTATTTTTGCTACAAAAACATATGATAATTTAGAGTATCTTTTGAATAAGAATGCACAATTGAGGAAAGATTTTGTTGTACTAAAGAAACAAGATGAACACCTAGATGTAGAAAGCTAGTGACTATCTTCCCTCAACTTCAACACAACATAATGGCAGTCATCCATACAGGAGGAATTGGGACCAATGGAGGATACCATGGCACAGTTGCATGATGAAATGCCACTTTTACGTGAGGTAGTAGTGACCCTAGTTGGTATACAAACGAAGGCACAGGAAGTCCTAAAGTTCCTAAAGGTTGAAAAGAGAGTTTCCGACCAAATCTAGGAAGCGGCTACCAAATATCCAGATGTTCCACAATAGTTGATTAGAAAGGATAGGATTTTTGTTGAAGAAAATAGTTTAGAGTTGATACAACCAAGTCAAAACTACATCTATCTCAAAAAATTGTCAGCTATCACTATAGCTTCTTATAATTGACTGCATAATGATTTGGATTCCTTAGCAAAGAAGCATGATATTCCTTCAACGAGATCACTTGGAGAGACCAAAGGTAGGGATATCATCCTACAAGAGTTGATGAAATACATTGAGAAAATAAAACAAACAAAAGAAAAAGAAGTCATGGAGATCACTAAGCACATTATTCTACAACCTACAATTGCACCAGCTAAAGCTCACATGAAACTGTCATGGTTATGGAATAATGTATAATATAGCTCCAAATACATATTTATAGAAGCATTGGAGGTGAATATGCAGTTTGCAGTAGATTTTCCAATAGAAATCAAAGCCATTTCGACATAATTCATAGCATGGAATATATACATTACTAATGAGCTCCAGGAAGAAGAAAATGACTTATCTATTTGATAAAATTTTGTCCTATTAGAAGTTTTTTCTCACATACCCATTGTCTTGTATGTATTTTGTCTTTTATAATAAGTTTAATGTAATGGAGTTCGAGAGACACATGTGCAATATGAAAAGGCACATGTGGATTGTAAAAGGTCCTGTATGGAATGTGAAAGCTTGTATGAAAGCCCATAGGTCATAGGAGTTGAAGAGTCCTGAGGAAAATCAAAATTAATTGTCATTTGTTATAAGTAGCTCCTCATAAATCAAGTAAATGGATTGAATTCTTAAAGTTTTACCTTGGCTTCTCTTGTATTACATAGGAGGTAAATCATACTTTGGCGAAGAAAGTTGTTCCTTCATGTTCCACTACCGAATCTACTATTTCACCTACGTAAGAGTGTACTTGGAACCTTTCATTAATAATTAGAAGATCTTCATGCCAACACTTCTTCATTCATGTATCATAAATATAGTAAGACTACTCTTGATGTATTTGCAGTATATGCTGGTGTATTACATACTAAGACTAATGAACTATTTCATTGCTTAGATATGAATATTGTTGAATGATTTATGTTATGTTTTTATGATTATTGTTTATCTTGTGAACTAATTTGCAGGCAAATCAACAAGTATTTCTCATATTCTCGCGGGTCTCTCTTAGGATAGTACTATTACTTCCCTCATTTCCCTTTACCAATTGTGAAACAATCTTGTACATTCTACATCTCTTGTCACACAAAGTTTACATACTGGCTACCCCAAAGAGGTGTTGTGACCTCTTGTGTATGTGTCGTAACCAAGGCATACCTATTAAACCTTTGCAATGGTGGGCATACCATAGAGTCAGATGGGACTCCTACACCAAATAGTGTGAAGTCTGATTGGGACCTCATATCGGGGAGATCCCTTGTATGTTGGCAGTATCCAACACCTTCAACACATATCTACTACAACTAAGGCTATGTTTACATAGTTACATGGTTAATAACATCACACTTTTTATGGCAATAATACGAATTGTTTGCTTTAATAGCCTATCAAAAATGCATGCAAATATAGATGGGAAATAAGACAAAAGAAAATAAGGATTAAGATACCCTAGAAGGGGAAAATATATTATCTTATACTGGTTCCCTATGTTACACTTAGAGTACAAATGGCCCCATATATAACTCTAGAAAACCATAACAGTTATGTTAGGCTCAATTATTATGCTTTAACCAAACATAAGAGTTTCTCCCTAGTATGATACAAATTTATATTTTCACCTTTTAGATTAATAATGATATCTAATTCCTTCAATATTTAAAAATATTTCAATAGGCACCTTACATAAAATATTTGAATATCGAGAATAACTAATAGACTCATATATACCTATATCTAGAGAGAGAAAGTGTGTGTGTGTGTGTGTATAGAGAGAGATGTTTCAAAGCTATATGGTTTTTTTTCCACAACACTAGCGAAACATATATTTAAAAACACTAAAAATTAATGTAAACATTAATGTGAGTTGACACATGGCATATGTCTGAAGGTGATTAATGTATACTAAGACCCACATGGTCTCTCATACCTTTATAGGGTAAGAGATTAGTGAAAATTCTTTGACATTCTATTTCCATGTTAGAAAATAAGTGAAAGGAGCTTTACTAGATCACCATAGTTTTTGCAACTTGAAAAACCAAGAAGGTTGGTAGTGTAACAAGTATTTTTAAAGATAAATTGAATTTCAATATAAGATGGAAAATGTAAGAGAAAGTTCTAGCCACCTTTGACCCTCTTAGTATCTCACTAGTGATAGAATCTTCCATTCGATGGAATTTTTGGAGTTGACCAATTCCCACATTCACTATGAAGCTCATGATACTTAGTTCTCTTCTAATGCTTTATTGTTCCACAAGTTCTCCTTAGATTTGGAAGTACTATAATATTTACTATTATCCATGTTCCAAAAGATTATATCTTCCTTTATTCCCTAATGGTTTAGGAAAGACGCAACATGCTTATGGCATTCTCACTTGAGCCGAATGTGGGGGCATAGGTTAGAGTTAGAAGCAATTTTAGGAAACATCTTAGTGTTCATGTTGTATAACTTCTTGTTATATATAAGATACCTAGTCATGGCTATGGTTGCAATGGAGGAAAGGTTAACTTGAATCCGAAGGATAGGGTAGGGAGTATTTCCTTTAATTTTGAGTTTGTAGGATATAAATTTCTTTTGAATCTATTCAATCTTTTCCATAAATCTTTAGATATATTACAACCCAAATGCCACATCCATATAAAAAAATATATGTGGCGAGTGTCTTAAAAATGATAAATTTTTATCGTATTTTGCAAGAAATATAAAATTACAATTATTTTCAAGCCTATAGTAAGCTTTCCAACCTCTTCCATTCATCCTTTTTCAATGGTATGATTCCAATTATTCTTGTCGATATGAAGGAACTTCCTTTGAAGGAGTTGTTGTCATAAACAAAAGTATGATAGGTGATAATTTTGGATTCAATTCTCATGACTTTAGTTTTGTTGGTATTAATAAAATCTTAGAGGATCGTTAATTGGTTGGCAAGATGAAGAGTTATGACCATACCAATGCCCGTGGGGCAAACACAATATGCATTTTCTGAACACTCTTATCTTAGAATTTATCCAACCACTCTTAACTTAGAATTTATGAAGGGTACATGCATCAAATATTTTCAGTTACAAACCTCTTTTAGAGTGCAAAACTTGATAAAAAATTTACATCTCTAGAGATTTAATTTCCAAAAATGTGATAAATCCAAGTAAAAATAGATCTAAATTGATAATTTAAATTTATATTTAATATAAATAAAAATTACATCTTTCATAATTAAAATTTAATATAAATATAACTTGTATTTTTTAAAGGTAACCTATTATTTTTATTTTTTTTGGTGGGTAATTTGAAACCATAAGGGTTAAAATTATTACAACACAGTAAAGAAAAGAGCCGAGCACTTTGGGACCATAGTATGGTATCGCTCACATGCTTTTAAGTATACATAATTATAATGGCTATTAGGATTGAGATTTAATTTAAATAGCCAATTTATTTCAATTCATGACTTTTTAAAATTAATTAATCGTAATATTTATGTTTTTATTTTTATTTTTAAGCGGTGGCTTTTTATATTATGTATATGATTTTATTTTTATAATTTTAGTAGTTTAGTTATTGAATGTGTATTTAATTCATTCTCGAATGAGATGATAGATTATTTTATAAAATCACGAATTTTATTATTGAAAGTGTGTTTAGGAATTTATTAAATATTTAAAACTTTGAAAAATTGAAATTATGAAATTTAATATTTAGAGAATGAAATTTAGAAATAAAAATGAGAATGAAATTTAAAATAAAATCAATGAGGAAATATATTGAAAAAGGAAAAACATATTATATATATATATATATATATAATTTGCTGATAAGATAAGATAGTTAATCAAGTTTATTTTTTAATTTTTTTGGTTTGGTTTTTGATTTTTTTGTTTGGTTTTTGAGATACATAAAAATATGTATTTAATTTAATTTCTATTATGATAATAAAAATTATGATTTTTTGAATATATATATTTATCTATATATAAAATTAAATTATTTTTATCATTCTATAGAAGACTTTTATCGTTTTCTATTTTAGTAAAGTTGAAACAAAAGATAAAAGAATGGAATAGTTATTTCTTTTCTAAGAAAGCCTATCATAATATAGTGGTGAAACCAACAATGAGGACAATTATCACTCTTAACCGAGGAAAACCACATCACCTATATTTGATGTCCATAATTGGATAGGCAGGAAGACAAGCTCTTAGCCACGCAAAAGCAGTTTTATGGAATAATTAGCTATTTGTCTTTCTCTCTCACACACACATATATATGACTTGGTCGAGAGGTGCTCTACAACCAACTTTTGGGATATCTTTCTCTCTCACACACATATATATGACTGGGTCAAGAGGTGCTCTACAACCAACTTTTGGGATATGTGTAGGGGTTAGATGTTACATGAGTACGAGTTAAATATGTCAATATTTTTAAAATGTTTGGTCATAAGTATATATTTTATGTAATGAAAATATTTTGACTTGGTCAAAAATACATAAAGATAAATAAAATTTAATAATAAAATAAAATAAAATTAAATATTAAAACTAATAATTAAAATTAAATTGAGATAAAATATTAAATTTAACTTAAGTTTTTGGTCTTCAGGTTTGATGGTTGTTTTGTCCATGGTTTGACCCATAAACGCTCTCCAACCAACTAGACAAAAGATGTCCAACTATGCAAAAGATGTTGTAATGTCCTGCGTTATAAACATTTTGACTACGTAAAAAGATTAATGTAATATAAAGTTATAAACATTTTGACTACGTAAAAAGATTAATGTAATATAAAGTAAACATTTTAACTTTGTCAAAATATAATTAAAATAAAAATTCTACTTTATTTATTTTTTATTATTTTTGGCTGAGTAGTTAAGGTAAACTTACCTTGATGAACTTACGGGTGGAATTTGAGCTCCACGTTTATGAGAACCCATGGTATTACCCATTATATTCATGTGGAACCAACAATATATTCAACAACTCTTACAAAATTTACGACTTAACAAACTTCCACTATATTTAGTCTTGGTACCTACCTCTACTCCCAATCACTCTAAATGTGCCTAGACAACTCTAACATAACACTTTTCATGTGAAACCAACAATATATTCAACAATTCTTACAAAATTTATGACTTAACAGAGCTCCACTATCTCTACTCTTGGTATCTACCTCTACTCCCCATCAACTTTAAATGTGCCTAGAGAACTCTAACATGACAGTGTTACGAAATTTATCATCTATGATCTTTGGAAAAGCTCCACAAATCCTATTTCGCTCAATTCCATACATTCTTAGAGAAGTTCAAGTATCAAAATCTCCAAAATATAATCCACTTTGGAAATTTGGTTCCCACAAATCCTACGGATCTAATATTGTACATGATTATAAACCACTTTAAACTATTCTAAATATGAAAGTAACTCATCCAGAAATTATGAATCTGAAACTTCCATTCAACAAAAACACAAATCAATTCTTTCGGGGCAAATTAATCATCTCCAACCTCAATCACTAAATCTGTGATGAAAACCGTAACATAGAAATTTTCAATCAGCCGACAGAATTTTATTTTATTCACTTTACGTAAATGGTAGAAAATGCATAGGGTCTAAGAAACATGGGAAAGCATAAATTTGAAGAAACGTGGAAAAGAAGAGGCGAAAGTAGGAAGGAAATATTCTCATTCTGTTAAACTATGAAAACAGTTCAGAATTGACTCAATTTACTTATGAAAAATTTCCGGAAACAAGATCCGAATTTTACTGAAAGTCAATTCCCCGGCAATTTCGCGGGGACACTGCCCTCAAACGGTCTATACCCGAATGGTAGAAAATGCATAGAATTTAAGAAAAGTTGGAAAGCATAAACTTCAAGAAATGTGGAACAGGAAGGAGACACATATTAAAAATATGGATAATAAATTGAGAGTCGTGGATAGAATCGCGTTGTCAGAGAATGGTTATTGCATCTAGTCGTGTTCATCCTGTTCCGAATATTCTTTTTTGAACCAGTTATGCTTCACTATTTCCGTTCCATCCTCTTCAATACTTTTCATTTTATTTTTATTTTTTTATACCACATGGTGATGTTTTGACTTAACATAGAGGGAGTCCCTTTCAAAAGCTTGACTTAACATAGAGGGAGTCCCTTTCAAAAGCTTGAGGGCGTAGGTTGTTTTCCTCTTTTTCTTTTTGAAACGGTTAAGAGTTTGATAATTTAACAACTCATAAAAGGAATTGAATTTCAATTTTGACCATTTTTAAGCATTTATAAGAATAATCAAATGATTGATAAAATCTTAGCAGGTATGAGACTCTAACCACTTCATTTTTAACAACTCATAAAAGGAATTGAATTTCACTTTTGACCCTTTTAAGCATTTATAAGAATAATCAAACGAATGAAAAAATCTTAGGAGGTATGAGACTCTAACCACTTTATTTTAAAGATATATAGTAATTTAAGTTCAAAAAGATGTTTAATTATATTTTATTCGCATTATAAATATAAATTTTATAATAATTAATTAATCAATTAATTACTTATGTAGAGCGAGTATTTATAGTTTAAAAACAAATTAACAAAACCATGTTCATATTCATAAAATTTGACTGGATTGGTTTTGCTCTGTAAGGTAAAACCAATCATTAAAATAAACCAAAAAGAGAGCAAGTTTGAAAAGCTACAATTTTAAGGAAAAATGAATATATATATATATATATGTAAATATGAGTTTGATTTAGAGAGAGGTAGAACATCCCTAGTGAAAACTGGCAAAGCATGGAAAATATTAAATATCATAAATAAAAAATAAACTGGCAAAGCATGGAAAATATTAAATATCATAAATAAAAAATAAACATATACTTTAAGAGGACATGAAAGTGTCAACATTGATGGGTTGCTCCTTTACTTTGCAACGTAGTGGTGCAAGTGAACCCCAAAGTAAAACCATTTTCAATGTTGTGAGGCAACCTTTAGCCTCTAGCATTAGATCTTTTAGGTCATCAATTTTTTATGCACTATCCCATGTTTGACACCTATTTGGTATAACTTTCCCCAAAAACAATTTGGCATGGTACTAAAAATTGTGTTACTAATATATAAAATCCAAACAACAACCCATCCCAAACCTCTAAACTTTATTCCTTAAAGTTCATGGGTAATCTCCAACAATCTCGAGAAAAATAATACATTGTATTGTACGTGAGGGGAGGAGCAGAGGATACTCAAACTAGACCTTCTCCATTAGTGAGCGCCAATATAGCCACGAGGGAAACCAAAAGACGAAATACATGTAGTTTTTCGTGAGATACAAACTGCAACCTAATGTCAAAACGAGAATGGGAAACAACATGAGTATGAAGAATGAAAATAGTAAGGAAATCAAAACCTCGGAGCTAGAGAAGTCCACTAGTGAGGATGCGCGGGCATGGAGGATAGTAAGATGCACGGGGCAACATAGCTCATTAAAACAAAAAATAAATAGTCGAAATAAAGCAGGTCAAATCATTCATCTCAAATATTATTAACACATATCATTCCAATCATTTGAAGAAAAGATATTATTAATATATAAGTAACAATACATATGGAATATCATATATATTATTATTTATCATATATATTAATTGGGTTGAGTGAGATGTTATAATATCATGTTTAATATTTTCATTATATAAAAATAAAACAAAATAATATAAAATTAATATTTATATTTAATTAAAATTAATAATTAATAATTAAATTAATTTAAATCTAAGAAACATAAAAAAATCAAATTTTTAAAAATATAAATTAAAAAAAAAACGTATTTTTTTTAATACTAAATAAATTTCAAAATAAACCAAAAAAATTATAAATAAATTAATCATATATTTTATATATATAAAAGTTATGCAAAAGGTCGAAATCTCAATACACAACGAAAATATAAGTCTCCCTTATAATTGAATGTGGGCCTAAAATAAAAGGAGAGATCCTCGAAACCGTATGAGAATGTTTATCTCATTAACACACTGTTTAATGCTAACATAATTGCATCTAAATTAAACCATATAAATAGATATTCTTTGGGAAAGTGTTGGTAAAAGTAATGACCGTTGTTTTAGACACCAGTAATAATAGTTATATAAATTATTTAAAATTCTTAAATAATTTTAATATTTTGTTGGAATAATAAATTTGTTTCTCAGTGACGTACTTAAAAAAAATTAAAGTATAATTTTACTTTTATGAATTTTATTTAATTGTTGTGCAATTTTACACATTTTCATAATTTAAAAAGAAATAATCATAAAATCATTGATATAATCTCAGGGAGGGAGGTGGTTTACATGGAGTAAATTATAATAATCCCTTTTTTACTGACAAGATCTTACTCTAAATCGGATTTTTCACATTAGCTCCATTTGTGGGAAACTATATTATTGTACACATCTATAGAGTAGGTTTTAAAATTAAGAAAAATCAAGTTAATATATCATTTCATATTAAGGACGGAGAGGTATTACTAATTGAAGTAGGTTTATAAATATTGAAGTAGGTTTTAAAATTAAGAAAAATCAAGTTAATATATTATTTCCTGTTAAGGAGGGATAGGTCTTACTAATTGGAGTAGGTTTATGGTAAAGGTGTTATAGTTATTGGGTGATGGTTTTTTAGGTGAGAATTTAATGTATAATTTATATTGGTGAAATTATTTTTTGGAAGTAGAAATTGGCAATGAGGTCATACTTTCCTTTGTTTTTTTAGATAACTTGAATACCTCATATCAATTACACTACAAGGAAAATATAAGGAAAATACATTCTAGCATACGATATAACATAAGTTTTTAGTGGTATAAAATTGATAAAAATTGTCAAAAAAAACTGTGTGCTAAAACATTTGTTTGTGGTAGAAGATGTTTTAGTAGAGATTGTAAATAAATTTCATCACAACTAAAAAGAACTGTGTAATGAGAGGTTTTAGCATATGTTTTTTTAGCAACATGCTTCATGGAAAAGTTGCACCAGTGCACTAAATATATAAAAGCATCATGTCTATATACATAACTAAAAGCATTGAGGCGTTGAATGCAAATAATGTTGCTGCCTCAAATGTATACTGTATGGTGCATACATATTAAAAAGACACCACGGGGCATTCTATTCAGGAATGACACCAAGGCAGGCAAAAAAATATTGTAGACTCGGTGCTTCTATTTAAACTCGTAGCTTTGATGTGTATGATTTGCATAAAAGCACCAATGCAACACTGATATAAAAGAGCTGATGTTATTAATTTGAATAATGCACTAGGAATGGAAACCATATTTGTAGCATCAGGGCATTAGTTCTATGAAAGTAGTAGTGCTTTAAGAATTACAATTCACTAGTGCTTTAAATGCAAATAATACTAGTGCTTGAAAAATATGACACCCTGGTGTTGTCATTCAAAAAGGGCACCGATCATGCAAAAAACTTGTTTTAATGGTGCTTTTAGATAACGTAATGTACCAGTGCATGTTTACGTTATGGATGCACCGATTTTTTTATTATGATATTTTTTCTTTTTTACGAACATAGATATTTTTTCTTTTTTACGAACATAGACCTCTGACAGTGCACTTAATGTGACTTTTTATATATTTTATTCATAAAAAATAAACATATATATTATTTTTTTTTTTTTTTGTAAGCTGGGGTGGGACTCTCTGATTTACATGTCCATTATGTACCCCTCTACGGGGGAGGGGTAGCCCAAGATTTGAACCCAAGACTTCCGGTTCGGTGAGACTTCATTTCCACGGCCCTTGCCACTTGAGCTACCCCATGTGGACATAAAATAAACATATATATTATAACAATATTCATATAAATTAAATTTTGATTAGTGCATTTGTATATGATGTTTGGATTAATTTTTTATATTATCATATTTCCCATTTCTCCATTAATATATTTAATCATCCATATATTTAATGAGTGGCATAATAACATGATAGAATAAATTAAAATGTATTTTATTACATATCAATAAGAGGATCTTCGTCATATAAAATGGGATAGTTATTGGTAACCGCTTGTCTTACAATTGGGACACTATGCCAATTACATTAAATAGAATGTCTGATTTTTTAAAAATACAACTTCTTATATTGATATCCAAATAGATCATCATCCTTCACTCGAACCGTTGTTAATGATCGAGATACTTCCATAACTTGTTGTGATTTGGACAAATGGTTTTTTACTTGCATTGATTGTTTGCGTCGTCTTCTTGATCTTGTTCCATCTGCAAACATAAAAATAAAGTGTAATGAGTGTATCTACATTGGTGAGAATAATGAAAATTGAGATAAATGATATACATCAATGTAAATTGAATATAAATGTAGCATAGTAAGAAGTGACTCATGAACTGTGAACCTGGATTCAAAACTGAGTCTCATGCCTTGTTGCAACAACTCTTCTGTTGGCGTAGTTCCATACTTTGTTTCCTGCCAGCTTTATACCACATTGTAAATCATAGATTTAGTATAATTTTTTTTTTGTTCTATTAATTATAAACTAAGAGAAGTAAAATAACATATATACTTACAAATTCCACAATTAATTTTTGATACTCCAACATATACTCACAACCCATATTAAACCCAATGTCAATCAATTCTTTTGATGGCTCTTCTTTGTGTGTTAGCACCTATGTGAAGACATTCAAGAATCATTTTTGCAAAACAACTTAAAATATACAAAAGCAAAACCTTAGGTTGTTATAAGAAAATATTAACAATTACTCACGAAGTTTGATATCAACCCTTTTCTTCTAGGTCCTCTTGTTTTATGTGTTGAATGAGTTCCATTTTGTTTTCCTTTCTGTAGGAAAATACTTGGAAATTAATATTTAATGTGAAATTATTTGTTTATATGTAAAAAGTCAATCATGATTACATACATTTGAAGCATTTTATAGTTGAGATGGTTCCTTCCGTGATGCAATTATGTCCATTTTTTTTACCATCTCCTTTTACACTTTTTTGTACATTCCCACTAACATGTTTCACATATCAATTCGTTAATCTTTTCGGATTTTCATATTCTTCCTGAAAAAAAGTAATAAACAATTTTTATATTAATATATGAAAACTAAATATAACAAAATTGAGATTATTAAATGAATGGCTTGTAGTAATATATACATATAATTCTAGAAAATCATTTTAAATAGGAATATTAACTTTTGAATGATTATTTTTTTTTGTTGTATGTCTTTGCTATTAGAAGTCTGGCAGATCTCATTGACCATTTCTCTAGAATTTGTTTTTGTAGTTTTCATATAATTTGGTTATTGGAATGATTGGATTGATTTTTTATTTTTTATTTTTTTTAAGTGGAGAGTACGTCTATATGTTTTTTCCACTCTATCTCTCATAATTTTGTAAAAGAAAATCCCCCTTTAATTAACCTCCAATGCCACTGTAGACGAGTTAAGGACCAATTCATCAACACTTGCATGTTCTATAATTTTCTTTTTCTTCGAATGAAATTGATCTTTTCATTCGTTGTTTTTCTTTGTGGAACATTAAACATATATAAACTAATATATTGTTTGAAACATGTTATCTAATATTCTTAAGTATATTATTAATGAAAATTCAAAAAAAAAAAAACTAATATCGAATAGTATTTTTTCATTCACCTAATTCATCATTCTACAATTTTTCTATCATACTTTTACACTTAGATCTATTTATATTAGAAATAATCTTATCATACTTTTACACTCATATCTATTTATATTAGAAACAATCTTATCGACCTTCTTCATTATGTGGCTCTACATAACATGCAATAACCACTACGTATTAGTTAATCTTACATATAGTTCAAACCTATCAATTTTGTAAAGAACTTACAAATAACTTGTATTTTTTCTTTTTTGGATGTGCTATCATTGTGTCAATCAATATGTTTGTTACTTGACAACTTCTCAAACTTTATTTTATTTATATACAACTTGTACCATTCAATACAGAAGCCATTAAATATAGTTGATACATAAATCAAACATTTTTAAGCCAAAAAGAGCTCTGGTAATTGGTTGTTGTTATATGAATAAACGCCTTGGTGCATTTAATCTATTAGGCGCACTAAGAATTTAATTTTTCAGTATTGACAATGAAAATTATTTTTTAAAAATAATTTTAAATTATGATGGCGTGATTTCTAATGATAAAAGCATCGTCGTCACTTAACGATGTTATTTAATAGAGGCGAGTCGATGTGTTGTATTACAATGGGTGCACAGATAAAAAGACTAAGCAAGGTTGATATGATTCAATATTATATGTAACAATAGAAGGATCACTAGCATCGATGCATTATATTAGAGATGACACACTGCGAAACATAAGTCATTAAAAAAAAAAAACAAATAGGGCCAACAATTTTTGGATATAATTCGATAAGTGATCCCTTTACTTTAGATTTCAAACAACATATATATAGAAAGTACACAAACCCATTAAATGTAACATGCCTAAAATGAAAAACCCTAACTGTGATGTGGTAGAGGGAGTTAAACCTTAAGGTGAAATTCTGTAGTCACATAAGCAAGAAGAAACAATGGTTTAAGGTAAGTATTGATTTTTTTCTTTCTTTTTTGTTTTTTTTTTGTTTTTTGTTTTCTGTTTTTTAATTAAATCTAAATAGGAATAGAGATCGTAAAATTTTTAAATAGTAAAACTAATAGTGTTTCTTTTTATTATTAAGGGTTTTTAATTTTTTTTCTTTTATTTATTTTGAGAATTTTGAGTAAATCTAATAGAAATTGTAAAAAACTTTAAGAGTAAAATTTATAATTTTTCCTATGCAGGGTTTTAAGTGAATCACCAAACATTTTAAATTCTAATCCTTCTATGATTCCAAAATATTTTGTTGCTCCACAGTACTCCCAGTATGTCTCTCTTGCAAATGATCTCTCATTTAATTAAACCCTAACAAAAATTGTAAATTTTTTTGTTAGTAAAATCAACAATAAAATTTAAATTTTTTACCATCCAGTGTTTTTAGTGAATCACCATACCTTTCAGCTTTTGATCTTCTGAATAGTTTTTGCTTCTGATATCTCTCTCTTGTAAATCACTTCCTTGAAGTATTGGGAAAAATAATGAAATAGTGAATAACATTTTTCTATGTGTTGAAGCTCCAAAAATCGGGTCTACAACAAGGGGGATACCCACCCGGTCCGGACCTTGAAAGCAACTCCTTTTCTGTTTGGGATGGTGGGTCCGACTGGGGATAATGGGACCAGTTTCCTAATTTGTGTTTGTGTGTGTGTTGATTGATATTTCTGTTTTCTAAAGATTTCTAAGTAAAATTCTTTTAATCTAAGTCTAATTTAAACATGCAATTGTATTCTAATGGACAAAAATATTTAAATCTAGAACTAACCCGGGATTCAACTTTTCACTTATGCGATCTAAAATAATTTCTAATAGCAATTGGTAATAAACATCATTTAATTGCTACGAGAAAAGAATTCGATAAAAATGGATTGTTTCCTATAAAAAGTTAGCCGAAACAATTGTGAGAAGTATATCACATAATAAATCATTCATACATTAAGCATAAATAGAATAATCATCACCGTACAAAAGTGCCAAATGATAACTCAAACATTCAAACTTTCATATATAAATAACTGAGCATAAAATATTACTTTGACACATAAGCAGAAATCATTAAGAGATAAAAGTACCATTAATAACAAGTTCTACTCATGAGCTTCATCAATATAGATTTATCTCTTCCTGTTCAATATCCACTACGAGTACAAAAGTTCATTTCAGTAGCAGACATTAAACACAAATATCAATAAATATCGTTCCTTTCATTCATCAAAACCTCCTCCGAGGGTGCAGAAGTGCATTTTCTGAGGAAACGTTTTGGACAAATTTCAGGACCCATCACTAAATGCATGAGAGGGGTTAAAATACTACTAACTAAATGCTAAAAATAGTTTATTACAAAAATATACGAGGAGCTTTAAATGAGCGTCCTCTTCTAAGGCAAAAATAAATCAAAACTAAAACTAAAACTGTATCTGGAATTAACTATCTATGTATATGTTCTCTATGGTCGCAAGCATTCAGCATCAGCTTGAGGAGCATTGGTTCGCCGACCTCTAATTTTAGTTGACCTGTGAAAACAGAATCGGCAAGTGTTGGTGCTATCTTCTTGGCAGAGTTCGTAAGGCATTTGAGAGTCATGCATTGACTGTGTGGTTTAACCAAGTACTGCCAGTAAGTATCCTAATTCAACTTGGTTAACTTCTTGGTGGACTCTACCCTTTCCTCAACTTTCTTTCTCCAGCTTGTCTGCAGTTGCTGTGCCTTTGGGAGAAATCTGGGAGTGGTCTCTGATATGAGGTTTGCTCTGTGAAGGTTTTCATTGACACAGTCGATGATGTTGTTTGCCGTTGTAGCCACTTCTACTACCTCACGTTGGGTGTTGAATGGAATTGCTAGACTTCAGCCAAATCCGCTTACCGCCCAAGGGTATACCTGATAAATACCATCGGTTTTGGAGCGCGGGTACCACCTTTAGCTTCTAGCATTTTTCCCTGTGATTTTTTCGGCTTCTTTGTGACTGAGTGCTTCGAGGCTTTCCTTCTTGAGGGGTTTTCCTTCATTTTTCTGATCCGAGCTTCCTAGGTGCTATTTTCACCTCTTGCGCATTTGCGATGGGCATCAGTCAACGCTTTTTTGCATTTTTTTCAGTAGTTCTTCTCTTACCAACCAGATCTTGGTGCATTCTACCTAATATTCATTTTCTTTGGTGAACTTCTCCACAAACTATTTGTTGTAGGTTGCCTATGGCTCTGGTAAATGATACATAACCCTTAAATCTTATGCAGTGAATGACCCAATGAGGTCTTGGCCTCGATTTCTTAATTGTCTGTCTGATATATCGGCACTTTCCAGTATCCATTTGACCATGTCTGTGTATGGAAGAATTTTAGGTCTTGTCGCTATCTGGTGCAAGAATGAACATGCAAGTTCAGTAATTGATGCCTCAGATGATCCGCGTGTCTCTGCTATTGCTTTAACCTCCATAACTCTGGGATTTTCTTCTTCGAGAAGATTGTACATGCCTTCCCAAGTAGTTATGCTGGCATCTCTATTACAGGTGGTGTCTGTGTATAAGGGCATCATCTCTTTGTCCTCAGCAACTAGAGCTTTTCCCTTCTTTCCGATTACGCTCTGAATATTGCTACATATATTATTCTGCTTACCGCTCCTGCAAATTTACGAACAAGGAATGGTCTTAATGCTGAAATTATATCAAATATACCACCTTACATGAAAACAACCTTTCGATCAGATTTACATCTTATCTCATAAATGACCAGCGACTAACCATTAAATTGACATTAATGCCCATGACTTGGTATCAGATTATGAGAAAGGGTTTATCGAACGATGAGCCCTGTAGATCTGCGATAAAGCGATTTTTGTGATTTGCTTCACAATATCGCAGATCACAATGTCACTAATTTGTTTTGTTAACAATCATTCATTAACTTATATATCTGTGAGATGCGATTTGCGAGATGCCTTATCACATATCGTTGGATCGGAATATTCTACCTTTGGTGATACACGTGGCATATGCAATCTGCGATGTGTGATGGGTCTTTAAGGCACGCAATTTCACATCGTGTTTTTGCAATTTCAGAAGTTTTCTTATATGATGTCCTCCATTACCTTTTGCGATACAATTTTTTATTGTTGAGAGAATGATTTTATTTGGAACTTATCATAAAACATAATTTTTTTGGGTTTCACGGGTGTTTTCCCAAGTTTATGATAACATGTTTTATTCAAAGGGAAACGTAAGTTCTAGATTTTATTTTTAGAAGGGTCCCCATTTATTTAGCTTTATTACTAAAACTAAAGAAAAAGGGGGGGGGGGGGGGGGGGGGGGTTGTTGCTGTCCACAATAATTGGCGATTCACTAGGAAGAACCAGTTATCTCTGATTATCTTTTGAATTTTCTAAACTTCAAAAACAGAAAAGTTTTCTGGAAAATCAAACCTTATTATAGAAATATAGAGTGCATCATGCTTTCAACCATTAATGGTAGTTTGTTTCTTCTGTGTTAACTCTGATTATTTACTTCCCAAAGCTAGTCATTATATTTACATCAGCCACTACATGGTTTTATAAAGATAAAAACAAAGACTTCTTTGTAGATTAGTTTTAAGTATTCTCATTTGTCATAGGTAGAGCCTCTATTGCCAGCAGGCATTCATAGCCTCGACAGGGTTACCTATTACCCAACAATGATCTTGTATCCTACTTGGCGAAATGTACAACTTTCAAAGATAAATCCAGATGCAAACTTGTTACTTTTTGTTTTCCTTCAATTATTAAAGAACAATGTCTTGGTTTGATAACCAAATTATGACAATGCCATTCACTTGATTTATAAGTTTGTTGAACAAGATGGCTCGTGATGAGACCCCATATCTTTTGATCACAACAATCTTGAGTCATTTCCCTATTTCTTATGCAGTTTTGGCAATGTTAGTAAGTTATAATATCTATGATTATGGTAAGTCGGCTCGTGATGAGACCTCTTATTCTTTAAGCCTATAGTGTATCATGGATTATTCATTGAAACTCATAATTCCCTAGGTGGGGAGGAAGTCATTGGTTCCTTAAGAATAGCTCTAGATGACAATTATAGAGTTTTTTGGAAATAGCTTTTGTTTTGTTACTGATGCTTTTCATTGACTGGTATAAAACAAATTCCCACTAAAGGTTGCTTTTCATCAAAATTCGTAAGGATGAAACTAGTAACATTTTCAAACTTATAGCCTTTGACTGTATCTTCCATTAATAATGATCAATTTTTCAAATCAGTTCTATTTATACAAGCGAAAAACAAAATCTAAAAGAAGCACTAATATTTTTCATGAATTCCAAAGGTAACCATTTACAACCTCTTTTATTATCAAAATAAAGTTGTAAACAATAATTTACAAAAATAGAAGAGGTGATCTTCTATGGAAAGTATTTTTTGAGGATTTGCCAATTAATAGGTAAAGATTCTCTTTTCCCCGCTAAATCTTGCAACACAAAAGTGGATGGACCTATTATTTCAACAATTTGGAATGGGCGAAGCCAGATTTGTTGGAATTTCGAATTTTTTCCATTTTCTTCACGAGCCTTATCCCATTTCAAAACTAAATCTCCAATTTGAAAATCTTTCCTAGATGCCATGCTTGAATCGAAGGAAGCCTTTACTAATGCTTGATGATGAGCATGTGTGACTTTAGCATGCTCTTGTTGTTCTTCTAGCTTAAGGATCTGTAATTGTCTTAGTGGTAAAGATGAAGTTGGTGTTTTGTCAATAAATTGAACTAAGGCCAAAGAAGGAATTGCTAGATGAGTTTGGAGAACTACTTCTTTCCCAAAACTAAATTAAAGGGAGATGTTCCAATGGAAGACTTTTGGGTTATTTGGTCTGCCCATAGAGCATACATCAAAGATTTGTGCCAATTTTTATGATTCTGATCAATGGTTCACTTAATGATTTTGATTAAGTTTTTATTCATTGATTCAGCCCACCCATTTGGTTGTGGGTAATAATTGGTAGAATATTTAAGCTTAAAACTTCTTTTAAGTGAAAATTCAGTCATAGTATTGCCAGAAAAATATGATGCATTATCAAACATTAAAGCAGAGGGTAGACCAAACCTGGTGATTATGAATTGATCTATGAAATCAATGATGTGTTTAGCATTGGCTGTTTTGAGAGGAACTGCTTCTACTTATTTAGTAAAATAATCTGTAGCTGTAAAGATATACCTATGTTGTTTAGAAGAGTGAGGAATCATCTCACCTATTATATCCAATCCCCATTTATCAAAAGGTTGATCGATATTGACTGGTTGCAAGGGCAATGATGGTTTCTTTTTCCTCCCGGCAACAGTTTGACAAAGTTGACATTTGCTTACATAGCTATGTGCATCTTTAAATAGTGTAGACCAATAGTATCCTGTGCGCAAAATTTTATGGGCTGTAGCATCTCCCGCATAATGTCCACCTGCTAGTCCATCATGGAGTTCCTGCAACACCTTTTTAGCTTCAGATTCCTCAAGACATTGAAGGAGAACAGAATCATAATTCATCCTAAAAAGTACATCGTTTATGAGTTGATACTGCTTAGCATTCAATCTTAAGGCTCTTTTATTTGTATAATTCAGATTTAAAGGAGCATATCCATTCTTTAGATAAAATATGATATTAGCATATTATGATTCAATATCGTTTAGGCTTACCTCATACATTTGTACCTCTTGATTTGGAGATGGTATTTCAGAAATAAGCGATGCTCCAGCCAACATCTTGCAAAAGCCTTGTCCTTCTACAATATTTGCTGGCCTGATCTTGGCATTGTATTCTCGTAAGGCAGTGACCCAATTTACTCTTTTTTCACCCACATCTTTCTGTACTAAGAGATTTCTTACTATTGGAAACGGTACTATGATCTTTGTATGGGTTTTAAGAAGAAAGGGTCTAAAATTCTTGATCGCTTTAAAAACAACATAAGCTTGTTTATCAATGTCAGAATAATTTAACTCAGCCCCTTGCAGATTTGAACTAAAAAGGCAATTGGAGCTTTCGCCTTGCTTGATTGGCTTGAGTGAGTATCGCAACATATGACCTATCAGAGGCAAATGTATACAAAATGAAAGGATCAGAAAAAATTGGAGTCACTAGGGATGGGGCATTAATAATTTCTTGCTTAATCAGATTAAATGCTTCATATTCCTCTTGGCCCCATTTGAAGAGTGAATTCTTCTTTATCATTGCTTGTAATGGTGACAAAATCCTTGAGAAGTCTTGAACAAATCCCTTAACAAAATTAAACTGGCCAAGGAAGGATTGCATGGCTTTCTTATTATGAGGCAAGGATATTTCGGAAATCTCCTTAATTCTATTGGGATCAATATGAATTCTAGATTTTGACACTATACATCCAAGAAGTTTTCCTTCACTTAATGCAAAAAAGGACTTTTTTGAATTAAGTGAAATCCCATACCTTTGGCAACGTTGGAAGATCTGCTTTAAGTCTTTGAGGTGATTACCACGTCTTTTTGAACATACAGTTATATCATCCAAATAAATCACCACTGACTTGTTTACCAATCCCTTAAATGTGATGTCCATGGCCCTTTGGAATGTGGCGCGAGTGTTAATCAGGCCAAAAGGCATCTTTTGATATGTGTAAGTACCCCATTTGGTTCTGAACGTGGTTTTTAGCTGATCGTGAGGATGGAACAGAACCTGGTTGTAGCCAGAGAAACCATCTAAAAAGGACATTAATTCTGATTCTGCAACTGCTTGTACTATTTGTTCGATAGGAGGCAAGGGAAAATTGTCCTTTTGGCAGGCTTTGTTAAGATTTTGAAAGTCAATACAAATTATAATATCTCCGTTTTTCTTTCTGACGGGAACCAAGTTGGAAACCCATCTAGAATGTCGAATGAGAAAATAATCTTTGCTTTCAATAATTTATTGAGCTCGGATTTAATCTGACTTTCCAGATTAGGATGGTTCTTTCTCAGCTTTTGTTGGACATGTTTTTCATCAACTATCATTGGGATAGTATGTTGAATGATTGAAGTGTCATAAGTCTTAAGGTCATCGTAGTTCCAGGCAAAGACACTTTTGTATTGTTTCAGGAGACGAACAAAGGCTAATTTTTCTTCGGGGGCTAGGCCAAGACCTAGGTTGATATTCTGTGGCTTGATATCTGTTCCTAGATTTATTAATTCATCGTTCAGAGTTGAACTCTGGAGTTTTGAATTGGTAGACCTTTTAAATAAATCTTTCAAATCATATAGGTCTTCCAACTTGACTACAGATTTTGGTATAGCATTATTGGTGCTCTCTTGTTGTAACTGTTTGTCATGTTGGTCGTCATCAATTATGTGGTTAGTGTAAGATCTTTTCGATGTCAGGAAACTTACAATATCAGGATCATCGTTGAAAATTCTCCTGTTTGTAACATTATTAGGGATGGAGGGCCTAAAGATCAATTCGATTGAGAATCTGTCTAGGCTATAGTCTTCTGAGGGAATGAGTTTCAAAGCTACATTAGCCAGGAGGTCAGCACTAGAATTTTAGAGTCTGGGAATAGATGAAATATTGAATGCTATAAAACGTTCATTCAAATCTTGCACTAAAGATTGATAATGCTTTAAATGAACTAATAGACAATGTATAGTATTTCGTACTTGTTTAATAACAATCTGAGAGTCTTCGAAGACTTGTAAATACTTGATATCTAATCTGATTCCCTTGTAGAGTCCTTAGACTAAAGCTTCGTATTCTGCAGTGTTGTTTGTGAAATCAAACTCAAGTCTACATGTTAGCATAGTTTTGTTTCCCTCTTGACTAACTAATACACATCCTGCTCCTCCTCCATCATTAGACTTAGAACCATCAAAAAATAATTTCCAAAATAAAGAAGTATTTATAGGACTATCTATAAAATTAACACATTTAAAACTATCTATTTGAGAAAAGTTTTCTACTTGAGACATAACATAATGTTCTAAGTAGGGCGAAGTATGAGCATTAAAATTTCCTAAGAAAGAGTCAACAGAATAGTTGCCAATTATATTGTTGATGTATGCTACAGGTTCATCTTCTCCTTCCAATTCCATCACTATGTATTTTTGGTGTCTTTCTCACTCAACCTTTATCTGATTTGGTCTACCATTGTAAGGGAGCTACATATGTGACCAGTCGATCGTAAAGTATCCATGAAGCTTTTCAGACCAATCGCTACTAAGAATTAAACAATTAAATTCGGGGATGTCTGCAACTAGAATATCAATGACTTGACATACCTTTGGATTAGATGACAACCTTATGGTAACTTGATTTAGTTCACCAATTACTTCAACCTGCGATTGGTCCAGCTGAACTATGCGTACTACATATTTTTGAGGTTGGACGTTCAACTTTGAACATATTGTTTTGGGTAAGATATTAGATGAAGCTCCTGAATCTACCAAACAATTATGCAAGTTTTTATAGAAAATTTCGTAAGTAAGAAGGAATGGAGGAGTATGTGATTTTGACCTACCTCCAACTAAAGCAATATCATTTGGATCAACTTTATTTGTCATATTAGTTGGAGGTCTCCCCATCTCATGAGAAGCTTGCGAGATTACAACAGCAGGTAGAGGAGCAACATGTATTGCATGTAACTCTTTCAAAAGTAGCTTCTGTTGATGTTTCAATTTGCTTAATTCATGAAAGGTAATGTTAGCCCTAGTCTTCTTCATATCTTCAGCGATATTATACTCCATCTTGTCAGAAACAATCAATGTTTTAGATGGAGTTGAGGGAACGGATTGGACTGGGCTTGTTTGAGTCGCTTTTGGTGATGATTTCTTACTTGTGACTTTATCTGTGGATGTCGAGCTTGTGCTCTTCTATTTTGGACTAGGTTGTGGAGGATCGAGTTGATTTCTACTTCTGGTACTGACTTGTGATGCTTCCTGATCCTCTTCGTCTGGAAGGATAAAGTCCCACATTCACTGTAACTCTACGACTTCATCTTCATCAGTAGGTCCTTCTTTAGAAACTTCCTCTTCTTCTCCTTAAATTCTGCATTTGTTATAGCATTGGGAGGCTTTGAATTAGTTGAAGGGTTTTTTCTATAAGGCTTGTAGGGTTTCTTAGAAGAAGTCTCTGCTACTTGTCTCTTAATGTCAACCATTTCGTTAGACATGGTTTTTAGAACTTTCTGCAATCCTTCTAAATCAAATGGGTCTTTTGATTGCTTTCTCTTAGGATCATCTCTAAAAGTAACCTTCTTAGATTTTCTTTCACTGACAACGTTTTTCTTTTCTAAAGCTAAGATACATTTTTCTACCGCTATTTCTTCCTTCATGTTTTCAGCCAATGTTATCTTGGTATCCCTGTCAACGAAGATCGCTATGTTTGATGGTAAAGCAGATATATACCATTCACTTCTAACTTCTTTGCTCGGCTTGGAAGCTGTTAGAATTTTATTAAAAAGTTGAAATACGAGTTAAAATCTTTGATAGGCTCTCTTGATTCAGTCTTTAGATTCAATAGATCATTGATCAGTGTTGCTATAGATCTATCATCGCCAAACTTAGTCAAGAATTTCTCTTAGAAAATGTCCCAGCTAGTAATGGATCCTGATGGTAACAAAAAATACCAGGATCCAGCTGTTCCTTGTAAAGTGTAAGGGAAGAGTCGAATAGCAGCATCTTCATTAGTAACACCATTTAAATTTATCAATAACATAAAGTTGTTTATGTGTTCTTGTGCTAGCATGCCTGCTTCGGGATTAAACTTGGGCAGCCATTTTATAGGATGGGCCGGTATTTGACTCAAGGGCGCAGGCATTAAGACTGCCCCTAGGTTATTCCATTGGGTTTGGGCCATCGTTGAACTACTAACAAAGGAAAGTGTAGACGAAGTTCCTTGTGACTAAGAAGGAGTGGATATTACAGTTCCAGATGGTTGAGAAGTAGATTTTGAAGTTCCAGTACCCTGTTGTATGACAATTTGGAGTGGGGGAGTGGATGGTTGACTTTGCAGTGGAGAAGTTGAGATGGATGATGATGATGAAAGAGTCTCACTATCAGACCCTTGAGGTGTCTTCCTTGCTCTTTTCCTTTTAGGTCGAGGTAATTCAGTTGGTTCGATACCAAACTTTTCACACTGTAATCTGGTAAGAGAATGAGAAGGATTGTATTGCAAAGTCACACTACCTTAAGATATTTCATACTTTTGCAGTGATATGGAAAATACTTGAAGCTTATGAATCAAAGACTCAACTTCAGGATCTTCAATAGTACATTTCTCTGAACTGTTTGGGTTTTTGGCAGTGGTTGTTGTTTTCTCAAGTTCTTGCTTAGAATTTAAAGATTCAGAATGCGATGGCGAAGTTGGGGGAGATGTTGAGGGCGACTTACTCTCAGAATGGTATTTACATTTGGATTTACTAGCCATTCACAGTTCGAAGGTTCAAGCCCTCCTAGTGCCAAATATGTTGAAGCCCCGAAAATTGGGTCTACAACAAGGGGGATACCCACCCGGTCCGGACCTTGAAAGCAACTCCTTTTCCGTTTGGGATTGTGGGTCTAACTGGGGATAATGGGATCAGTTTCCCAATTTGTGTGTGTGTGTTGATTGATATTTCTATTTTCTAAAGATTTCTAAGTAAAACGCTTCTAATATAAGTCTAATTTAAACATGCAATTGTATTCTAATGGACATAAATATTTAAATCTAGAACTAACACAGGATTGAACTTTTCACTTATGCGATCTAAAATAATTTCTAACAACAATTGGTAATAAAGATCATTCAATTGCTACAAGAAAAGAATTCGATAAAAATGAATTGTACCATATAAAAAGTGAGCCAAAAAAATTGTGAGAAGTATATCACATAATAATTCATTAATACATTAAGCATAAATAGAATAGTCATCACCATACAAAAGTGCCAAATGATAACTCAAACATTCAAACTTTCATATATAAATAACTGAGCATAAAATATCACTTTGAAACATAAGCAGAAATCATTAAGAGATGAAAGTACCATTGATAGCAAGTGCTACTCATGAGCTTCAACAATATAGATTTATCTCTTCCTAATTCAATATCCACTAAGAGTACAAAAGTGCATTTCAGTAGCAGACATTAAACACAGATATCATTAAATCTCGTTCCTTTCATTCATCAGAACCTCCTCCAAGGGTGCAGAAGTGCATGTTCTGAGGAAACATTTTTGAAAAATTTCAAGACCCTTCTCTAAATGCATGAGAGTGGTTAAAATACTACTAACTAAATGCTAAAAATAGTCTATTACAAAAATATAGGAGGAAGTTTAAATGACCATCCTCTTCTAAGGCAAAAATAAATCAACACTAAAACTAAAACTATATCTGGAATTAACTATCTATGTATCTGTTCTCTATGGTTGAAAGAATTCAGCATCGGCTTGAGGAGTGTTGGTTGGCTGACCTTCGATTTTAGTTGACCTGTGAAAACAGAATCGGCAAGTGCTAACACTATCTTCTTGGCAGAGTTTGTAAGGCAATTGAGAGTCATGCATTGACTGTGTGGTTTAACCAAGTACTACCAGTAAGTATCCCAATTCAACTTGGTTAACTTCTTGATGGACTCTACCCTTTCCTCAATTTTTTGTCTCTATCTTGTTTACAGTTGCTGTGCCTTTGGGAGAAATCCGGGAGTGGTCTCTGATATGAGGTTTTCCCTGTGAAGGATTTCATTGACACAGTCGATGACGTTTTTTGCCACTGTAGCCACTTCTTCTGTTGCCTCACGTCGGGTGCTGAATGGAATTGATAGATTTTAGCCAAATCCACTTACCGCCCAAGGGTATACCTGATAAATACCATTGGTTTTGGAGCACGGGTCCAACCTTTAGCTTTTAGAGTTTTTCCTGCAATTTTTCTGGCTTCTTTGCAACCGAGTGCTTCGAGGCTTTCCTTCTCGAGGGGTTTTCCTTCCTCCAATTCAGGATACCCAGGTGCTATTTTCTCCTCTTGGGCGTTTGTGATGGGCATCGGTCAGCACTTTTTTGCTTTTTTTTCAATAGTTCTTGCCTTACCAACCAGTTCTTAGTGCATTTTGCCTAATCTTCATTTTCTTTGGCGAACTTCTCCACGAACTATTTGTTGTAGGTTGCCTGTGGCTCTAGTAAATGATATATAACCCTTAAATCTTGTGTAGTGAATGAACCAATGAGGTCTTGGGCTCGATTTCTGAATTATCTGTCTGATATATCGACATTGCCAATTACTCATTTGACCATGTCTGTGTATGGAAGAATTTTAGGTCTTACCGCTATCTGGTGCAAGAACGAACATGGAAGTTCAGTAATTGATGCCTTAGATGACCCACGTGAGTCTGCTATTGCTTTAACCTCCATAACTTTTGGATTTTCTTCTTTGTGCAGACTGTACATGCCTTCCCAAGTAGTTATGCCAACATCTTTGTTACAGGTGGCATCTATGTATAAGGGCGTCATCTCTTTGTCCTCAGCAAATGGAGCTTTTCCCTTCTTTCCCATAACGCTCTGAATACTGCTACGCATATTGTTCTGCTTACTGCTCCTACAAATTTATGAACAAGGAAAGAATAATGGTAAAAGATAAGGTGACGGGAATGCTCTTAATGATGAAATTATATCAAATATATCACCGTATGTGAAAACAACCTTCCGATCAGATTTACATCTTATCTCATAAATGATCACCAACTAACCATTAAATTTACATTAATGCCCATGACTTGGTATCAATTACGGGAAAGGGTTTATCGAACGATGAGCCCTGCAGATCTGTGACAAAGCGATTTTTCAATTCGCTTCGCAATATCGCAGATCGCAACATCACTAATCTGTTTCGTTAACAATCATTCATTACCTTATATATGTGCAAGATGTGATTTGCGAGATGCCTTATCGCATATCGCTGGATTGGAATCTTTTACCTTTGGTGGTACCTGCGGCGTATGTAATCTGCGATGTGCGATGGTTCTTTAAGGCGTGCAATTTTGCATCGTGTTTTCGCAATTTCAGAAGTTTGCTTATATGATGTTCTCCATTACCTTTTGCAATGCAATGTTTTATTTTTGAGAGAATGATTTTATTCAGAACTTATCATAAAACTTAAGTTTTTTGGGTTTTCCAGGTGTTTTCCTAAGTTTACGATAGCATGTTTTATTCAAAGGGAAACATTGTTGAGTCCCTATAATACTAGTGATTACCCCATTACTATTGCAGTTATACCCCGTATTTATATTGTTGTGCCCCTATTACCACCATGTTGTTATTTCTGTGCCCCATAGAATCCCTCTATTGTTATTTTTGTTTATTTATATTATTATTCTTAGGTCGGCTGGATTATATTGTGACTCCTCAGACTCCTATATATAGAAAGCAGGTTTTATCATTTGTATCATCCAAGAATTGTTCATTTATGTAATGTAAATGAGGTTTCCCCCTCAAAGAGGCTAAATTCTAAGGCGTTGATCTATCTTTTCTATCTTTTCTTGAGCCGGTTTCATAACATTTGGTATGAGAGCTTTGGATTCTAGGGTTTCGCTGCTCCAAACAGGTCATCGTGGCATTTTCGCTATAACTTTTTTTTCTGTGACGTTTCAAAAGTCATAAAGAAACCCATTTGAGAAGAAATCGCGCTGAACCTTGGGTCCGAATTTCAGATCTTTTCGCGTGATATTGGCAGAGATATGATCTGAGGAAGTTGGTCTTGTTGCAGACTCCTGAATTACATTCAAAACAGGTGACCTGGGGAAAATCGTCATAACTTTCTCTCTGGGGATCGGATTGAAATTTTGTAAGAAGGTACAGAAAGAGGACGGACTGTAATTTCTTGTATGCATGTTTCAGATTCAAAGGTTGAAACAGTGACTCTTGGCATGTCGTACAAGTTCGCTCTACTGAACTAGTCTAAAAGCAAGTCATTGTGGGAGATGTCACATAACTGTTCCTTGGAGAATCCAAATTGGGTCAGACTTGTGGCATTGGAAATAGGACATAGAAGGCTACTACAGGTCACAATTTCAGAACTAGATGATCTGAAATTATAGAGATACATTAGATTCAATATTAGGCTTCTATAAAGTGAAAAGATGTGTGTAGTTTCTTTTAAATTTTTGTGTAAGCTTGGTTTAACGGAATTCAAAGGGCATAGTAAAGAATTATTATCGGTAACTGATGCCCCGAGGAAAGAAAATGCAAACACCTAGTAAGGAACCTGAAAGCTCTAGCATGACTCATGAATAAGAGGAAGAAATGCTACATGATATATCAAAATTACAAGAACAAGTGCAACAAATGTCACGCTCACAAAAGCTAACAGAAGCTAAGATAAGTGGCGCGGAATCTAAGATAAATGGCGTGGAATCTAATATAAATGGTGTGGAAGCTAAGATGGATGATTTGAAGATATATTTGAAGATAGATTTGAAGAGAGACATGGAAAATTTGAAGACAGATTTGAAGACAGACATGGCAGATTTGAAGACAGATTTGACAAATTTTCTACAAGAAATACTTACTAATGGTGAAAAGGTTGTAAAGGAAACTCATGATGTGAACAAAAGTAATGTTAATCATGATTCCATAGACACTAATGTTGGATCGAAGACCCACCATATTCCAAAAATCGATATGAGGAAGTTTGATGGCAAGGATCCTGCCACATGGATATTACAGATGGAGCAGTTCTTTGATCTCAATAATGTGCAAAACACACAAAAGGTACGTATGGCAACTGTATATTTGGAACCAAATCAGTTTGTATGGTATCAATGGCTTTGCTCTCGTAAAAAATTTATCACTTGGGCAATTTTTAGGGAAGAATTGATAGCACATTATGAAGATACAAAAAGCAACACTTTTTTTAGCCAATTAATAAGTCACAAACAAAAGGGTTCAGTAATGGAGCACAATGAGGAGTTCCAAAAATTGAACATAAGGGTAAAAGATATTCAAGAGGAGCATAGGATTGATGTGTTCATAGGGTCTTTAAAGGATAATATCCAACATGATGTTCGCCTTTGGGAACCTGATTCATTAGAGAAGGCATTGAGGTTAGCAAGAAAAATGGAAAGCAAAATTATGGAAACCAGGAAGCATACCACTCACAACTATAAAGACGGAAGTGTTGTTTCCCCTAGTCTTCCACAACCTATAAGGTTGACACCACAACAATTGGAAGAAAAAAGAGCAAAAGGGCTTTGTTACAGTTGTGATAGCAAATACACTAAAGGTCATAAGTGTGCTGAGAAGAAATTATTCTACATAGATTGTGAAGAGGAAGAAGAAAAGGAGCAAGAAAGGTCAAAAGAAGAAGATATACTCCAGGAACAAAGCCTAGATGAAGAACAAATAAATCCGACCATATCTTGTAATGCATTGGCGGGAATTACCACTCCTCAAACCATCATGATAGAAGGACAAATCAAGAAGAAAAAGGTAATAGTGTTGATTGATTCAGGAAGCACCCACAATTTTATTCATTGTAGGGTAGCAAAAGAATTGAATTGCTTCCTATATCCAGCACCAGAGTTTCAAGTGATGATTGCAAATGGAGGAACAATAAATTGCTCTGGAAGGTGCCATAATATCAAGCTATCCATGGGAGAATATGTATTGACTAGCTCAATGCTTTCCATTCCAATGGGAGGTGCTGATGTTGTACTAGGAGTCCAATGGCTACAATCCTTGGGTACAATAGCTTTTAATTTTCAAGAACTTTTCATCAAATTTTCTACGGAAGGAAAGGAAGTTGAATTAAGGGGTATTGTAAGGAAACTAGGAAAGATAATCAGCTCTAATGGTATGACAAAGCTTCTAAAAAAGGAGCAAAGAGGTGTAATTGCACAATTATGTTCGCTAGATGTTTCCACATCGGAATCATCTATTTCTCTAGATCTCCAAAAAGTCCTAGAAAATCATTCCAAGGTATTTTAGACTCCCAAAGGTCTCCCACCTATGCGTGATCATGATCATGCTATTCATCTGATTCCAGGAAGTGTTCCCCAAACATCAGGCCGTATAGATATCCCTATGTCTGAAAAAGTGAAATTGAACATATGGTTGCAAAAATGCTAGAGGCTGGTATAATTCAACCAAGTCAAAGTTCTTTCTCTGCTCCAGTAGTATTGGTGCACAAGAAGGATGGATCATGGTGCATGTGTCAGGATTATAGGGAGCTCAACAAGCTCACTATTAAAGATAAGTTCCTCATTCCTGTCATTGATGAATTACTGGATGAATTGCATGGATCAATTTACTTCACCAAGTTGGATCTTCGTTCGGGATATCATCAAATCAGAATGAAGATTGAAGACATTCCGAAAACAGCATTTAGAACTCATGAGGGTCATTATGAATTTTTGGTCATGCCTTTTGGCCTTACTAATGCACCTTCAACATTTCAAGGTTTGATGAATTCAATTTTCAAACCATTCCTTAGAAAATTTGTGTTAGTATTTTTTGATGATATACTAATCTACAGCAAGTCTTGGAAGGATCATGTTGAACATGTTGACAGGGTGCTACAACTATTGGAGGAGAAACAATTATATGCAAAAAGATCCAAATGTTTCTTTGGAGTCCAGGAGGTGGAATATTTGGGTCATATTGTATCTCATGAAGGAGTTAAGGTAGACCCTAGCAAAATTAAAGCCATTAAGGAATGGAAAATCCCCACATCCATAAAGCATCTGCGAGGATTTCTTGGGTTGACAGGGTATTATCATAAGTTTGTTAAGAATTATGGGAGAATAGCAGCACCTCTAACAACATTATTGAAGAAAGATGCATTTTCATGGACTCCGGAAGCAACAAAGGCCTTTGAACATCTTAAAGAGGCAATGTGCCAAGCACCGGTCTTAGCTACACCGGACTTCACAAAAACCTTTATTGTGGAATGTGATGCTTCAGGAAATGGAATTGGTGTTGTTCTAATGCAAGATGAAAGACCCATTGCTTTTGAAAGTTTTCCAATCAAGGGAAAGTTTTTAAGAAAAGCTATTTATGAGAAGGAAAGGTTGGCAATACTCCATGCACTTAAGAAATGATGACCCTACCTAATGGGAAGACACTTCAAGGTAAAAACGGATCATGATAGCCTTAAATACTTTTTAGAACAAAGATTATCCTCTAAAGAGCAACAAAAATGGGTCACAAAGATGTTGGGTTATGACTTTGAAATCATCTACAAAAAAGGGAAGCAAAATGTGGTGGCAGATGCACTCTCAAGAAAGGATGAGGATGTGGAAGCATTGTTGTGCGCCATTTCTATTATCCAACCAGATTGGATAAACGAAGCAAGGGAGGAATGGAAGAATGATGAAGAAGTGTGGGCACTTATTCGAAAGCTACAACAAGATTCTAGTACTCTGATACATTTAGCTGGAAAAATGATTCATTATGGTACAAAGATCGCTTATACCTTTGTAAGAATTCCCAGCTAAAACAAAAGATTCTTATGGAATTGCACACCTCTCCCTTAGGAGGGCACTCAGGATTTCTAAAAACTTACCACAGGTTTAAGAAGGAACTTTTTTGGGATGGCCTTAAATCAGATATTCAAAAGTTTGTGGCAAAATGTTTGGTTTTCCAACAACATAAAGTTGAAACAATTAAGACACCGGGTCTATTACAACCTTTATCCATTCCAAGCCAATGTTGGGAGGAGGTTTCAATGGATTTATCACAGGTTTACCCAAGTCTGAGGGAAAGAGTGTCATCATGGTGGTAGTTGACAGACTTACCAAGTATGCACATTTTTGTGCATTATCACATCCATTTAAAGCCAGTACAATTTCTACTGCATTTATGGAAACAATTCAAAAGCTACATGGAAACCCAAAGATTATTGTAAGTGACAGAGATCCCATTTTCACTGGAAATTTTTGGACAGAATTATTTTCTTGTCTTGGTACTCAGTTAGCTCATAGCTCATCTTATCATCCTCAATCTGATGGGCAAACTGAGATAGTAAACAAATGTTTGGAAGGATATCTTTGTTGCTTTGTATCTGATAAACAGACACAATGGGTCAAATGGTTGCCTCTGGCTGAATGGTGGTATAACACTTCCTTCCATAAAGCAACAAAAATGACCCCATTTATGGCACTTTATGGGTATCAACCACCATCCATCACATCATATTTAAGAGAAAATTCTAAGGTTCAGGCAGTGGAACATCACATCGAACATCAACAACAAGTCCTCCAACTCTTAAAGGATAACCTCGTGTTGGCACAAAATAGAATGAAACAACAGGCAGATCAACATCGCAGTGAAAGAAGTTTTGATGTAGGTGATTGGGTATTCCTACAGCTACAACCATATAAGCAAATGTCCCTAAAGCAAGCTAAGAAGGATAATAAATTATCACCAAAGTATTATGGTCCGTACAAGGTGTTGCAAAAGATTGGTACTATGGCATACAAATTGGAGCTTCCTGCAACTTCTCGATTGCATCCAGTTTTCCATGTTTCATGTTTAAAGAAGGTTATAGGCGACAAGCTCCCAGTGAAAATAATATTGCCAGAACTTGATGAGGAAGGAAAAATTATATTGGAACCGGAAGCAGTCACGGGAACAAGAACTCGACAGCCACAAAATCGCTCAATTTCAGAGTATCTGATCAAGTGGAAGAACTTATCCGCTGAAGATTCCACATGGGAGGATGATAATTTTATGCAAAAGTATCCAGAACTACTCAAGCGTTGAGGACAACACTTTTTTGAAGGAGAGGGGCATGTTGGGTCCCTATAATACTAGTGATTACCCCATTACTATTGTAGTTATACCCCTTATTTATATTGTTGTGCCCCTATTACCCCCATGTTGTTATTTATGTGCCCCATAGAATCCCTCTATTGTTATTTTTGTGGCTTTATATTATTATTGTTAGGTCGGCTGGATTATATTGTGACTCCTTAGACTCCTATATATAGAAAGGAGGTTTTGTCATTTGTATCATCCAAGCATTGTTCATTTATGTAATGTAAAGGAGGTTGCTCCCTCAAAGAGGCTGAATTCTAAGGCGTTGATCTATCTTTTCTATCTTTTCTTGAGTTGGTTTCATAACAAACATAAGTTCTAGATTTTATTTTTAGAAGGTCCCCATTTATTTAGCTTTATTACTAAAACTAAATAAAAAGGGGGTTTGTTGCTGGCCACAAAACTATGTAGAACATTATGAAATTAGATTTTGTAAAATCAATTGCGCTCTTTTTTCAATTAAAAAAAAACTCGAGTTTTTTTTTTTTTTCACTTAGTCTGAATATCATTGTGTTCGATAGTAAAGAGAACTAGTGAATTTATAAGTAAAGCACATCGAAATTGTCGGGGTGCCAAATTTTATAAATGCGTCAACATGATAGGAATTTTTTTTTTTTGCTTTTTAATTTTCGTAGTCCTCGGGTAGTGCCATTAATATTTTAATGAAACAACCCAGTTTGTATTAAATGCAAAAGTGTTGTAATTATTATAATAGCACTAGCATGGCATAATTCGTTTTTATTTTTGAAATCTCAAAAATAGGTGTGGATCGATGTTGTTTTTATTTAAACACATTGCTGGTTTTTTAACAAGAGCATCGATATAATAAAATATTTTTTTATTCTTGAAATGTCAGAAACTAGCACCATTATTATTTAACACATCGATATAATTATTATTGAAACACGTCGGTTTTGTTAGTCCTGAAAAGACCATTGGTAGGGTTTAAAAGCTACCTAAAATTTTATTTTCACAAAAAAATGACATATTCATCTGAAATTATCCTTTAGGAGGCATCCATATGAGTTAAAGTAGTTCACAATATACATTTTCTACTTAAAGTTTCCTTATTCTAAAAAAATGGTTTGAAAACTATATTGGAATTCAAATTGTAGTTATATGGTTCTCGAAATTTATTTTAGATATGTACAAAAAAAATTATTTTTTATTTTCTCAAATGCAAGGAGAATATATCATAATATCAAATGGCCAATTAATCAAATTCCAGCCGGTTCCATATTGCTCGTCAAATTCCTTTGCAGAGTTCTCACTTTCCATCTCCAGTAAGTTCAAGTTTTATTTATGTTTTGATTATCTATTTTATTTTTTAATCCATGTAAATTTGAATAAAAATGTATCCAAATTTGTAGGATCCTAATTCAAATCGAATTTAGATAAATAAAATATTCCTCTATTTCAAAAATGTGGGAAGCTCTTATTAGGAGCAACATATCAGAAGCAGTTGGTAGATGAAAATTGACAGCCACTTTACCCTACCAATTGGAACATGTCATCTTCCAAATGCAATCTAGGATCAACGTTGGTGATAATTTTTTGTATAATGCAATTTCAACAAACATATTATATTGATGTGCTTACTAATATCATTGATGTACTAATGTTTAACATTTTTGGAAACTAGGGTTCTAGTGATGATGAGCGTCCCACCTACCATCTTTTAGTGCACGCCACTATAATGTCAAATTGAGAAAATGTTGCACTAAGAGAAATACTTAGAGAGGAAGAATACAAATAATGGTTGAATCGACTACCCATTCAATTCCCACAATGTCCAGATTCATTGATTATGAATGACTATAATAATAGTAGTTCTTCATTACAATTTGAAAAGTAGGAAATCAGATAGAGGTTGGTGTGGATGATTACTTACGGGATATGAATTTAATGAAGGCAATGTTGTTATATTTTTTTTCTGAACAATGAGCTATGGGATGATGCTCATATGACTCAAACCTTATTCGAAAGCTTGAAATTTTCTTCTACCACCCCTCTCCTTGGACTAGGTGGTAAGTCAAAGTCTACTCAGCTAGGGATAATCATGTTATAGTGCAACTTGAACGATTTTTTTTGCATGTCAGATGCATGATTCTTGGAAATATTGAGGTAATTCACCTTCATGATCGATCAAGTCCCTTATATTTTGAAAATTCTTATCACATAATCAACAATAAAATTGGTAAATTTTATGAACGTTAAATATTAACATTGTACAATTCTATTCCTCACCAATTGCGTGTTATTAAAAGATAAAGTGCTTTCGAGTGATAATGTCTTGTTGGGTAGTTTCAAAGAGGCAAAGTAGTTGTTGAAAAAATGTATGGTGTTGAGTACATATCATACTCTGCATGTTCGAAGGGTTGTATTCTATATAGAGGAGAATATGAAGACAAAGAAATGTAAAAAATGTGGGCATGATAGGTACCGTAAATAAAAGAAGCAGGTAAATCATACGATCCTCCTAATACGATATTGAGGCACATGCCTATAATCCCAAGGATTCAAAGGCTCTTTCATTGCAAAGAATTAGCTATGTTTTAGGGATGGAATCCTTAACATAGAAGTGAGTCATGATTTATGTGAACCCAACAGATTCAATAGCCGTGAAGAATATAGAGGATACATGGCCTAAAAAATTCAAGGAAGTAAGAATTATATGACTTAGCATAGCCATGGATAGCCTCAACCCATATTCACTCCAAAACACAAACTAATTTTTTGGCCTATAGAAATTATTAATAAAAATAACCCCCCATGGTTGTCTGTGAATAATGAACATTTTATGTTAGCTCTCATAGTCCCAAGTAGAAGACAAGTGAAGGATATGGATGTGTACTCACAACCATTGGTAGATGAATTGAAGGAATTATTGGAAGGGATACATGTGTATGATGTATCAAGACCCATTGCAACAAAGAATATTTTTATTTTGTATTTTATATGTTATTACACCGTACATGATTATCGAGGCTTAATAGTTTTCTCTAGTAAATTACATTTTTATTGATTTTTATATATAGATAACAATATTGTTTCATATATTAATTTAATAAGCTACAATTGTTTCGATCTTCATGATCGCTAACATTCCATGTATACAATAATTTGACCAGTCTTGTAACAAAAGAGTATCATATATGTAAATGTTGTGGACTTTCTTCTCTAAAGGTTAGATGGAATGACCACCTAAAAAAAGTATGTAAATGTTGTGGACTTTCTTCTCTAAAGGTTAGATGGAATGACCACCTAAAAAAAGTAGTGTATAACTATTCTAGGGTATTCTTCCTGGTAGAACATCCTTGTAGAAGAGAAACATCCGCTTTCAATGGTAAACCAAAGAGAACCCAAAGGCCCGCAATAATGAAACCACATGAATGGCTTAGAGAATATGAGAGAGAGAAGGAGAAGTAGTTTACATAAACGATTAATTAAAATAGGGAGCCTATGTTCAATGATCTAGAATTCTTCAAAACCTATGTTGAGAAATTTCTCATTGGGATGAAAAGGAAATCTGTCTTTTATGAGCTCCCATATTGGGAGCATATTAAGATTTCCCACTTATTGGATCCAATACATATATTTAAAAATGTTACATCTTCTTTATGGAGACACATATCATAAAAAGAAAATGGCAGACTAGCACGAGAGGTTTTAATTTTGTTCTTCATGGATAATGGAAGAGTTTATAAGTAAATTGTTTAAAGTAGACATGTATTTATCATTGTGAACATGATGTAATACTACGTAGGATAAATGTGAAAATATGAATTTTAGTGGCTATCTCGTGATAGGTATGTGGATCAAGATATTGTAATTCAAAATATGAGTTGTCAATTTATAACTATATTTTATTAAGATATAAATCTAAATATAGTCATATTATCTCCTTTCTCAGATGAAATTGTGAGTATCAATATAAAATAACTCACAAAGTGATAGAAAATGGACAAGTAAAATCATATATATGGTATATATGATTACTAAAAGGTCTACTACAACCACCGTCAAAGTTTTTCAATATAATAAAATAGCCTCCATTATTTTCACTATGCAACATATCCCCATAAATATAAATGCAGTTTAAAACACTGTATACAATATCTATCCTAATAAGGATTCAAGGCCACAATCCTTCTCAACAAGGAATTGAGAAGAATATAACAAAAATGAGAAAATAGGAAATTGGGAAACAACATTGAAGATTTATTCTAGATTTAGGTACATATTGGTTTATTAATCAATTCACATGTTTTTTCTTCTTGTTTATTCCAAAATCAATATAGATTGTGCAGTGATAAATATATGAGGACTTTAATAATGAAAAAATTGAGTATTAATATGTAATATTAAATTCTTGACATGAGAGGTAAAGTCATATTTACTATATTTAATTTCCAATTCTTGGAACATTATGTAAACTAAAAGGAGGTCTTATGATGTATAAAATTTTGATTTCATCTTTTAATGGACCATAAGAGAAACAAATGGCCATACATGGATGCATGAGAGGTTTTATTTTTTGTTCATGGATAATGGAAAATTTTTTACTTTTCTTTTCAATGGTAATTATAAATAAAACTTGAATTACTAAATATTTTATGCTTAAGAATTAAATGATAGATAATGTGATGATGATTAAGACGAATTAGTTTGACTTTCTAATAGACTTGTGATGAATTTTTCTTTCCTATTTAGATTATGTAAAATAAATATATGTTTTTATGTATTTATAAGGAGATTATTTAAAGTAGACATGTCTTTATAATTGTGTAAATGAAGTAATATTAGCTATGAGAAATGCGAAAACATGAATTTTAGTAACTATCACGTGATAAGCATGTGGAAAAAATAATATTTCTTTAGTTGTTCATTAAGAAATGATAAACTATATTATTTTTCAAAACGTTAAATCTAATATAGTATGATTTTCATATTATTTAACTTATATTTATTATTAAAATAAAGATAAATTTAAACCACGATAGCAAATAAATAACCAAAATAGCACCAAAATGATGTACATGTCAAAATATTTAATCTCTTTTAGTGATTGATAAATATGTGACTAATATGGTCTACAGTTGTTTTTTATCTCTATATATAGATCAACCATAGTGTAATTTTTCATTGGTTAAATTGTATTTTTGAATAATTTATTATTATTCCTATTATTTTATATTAAAAATTGAAGGAGTTATACATTTTTGTCTTATTAAGAACTAACTAAAATATTATACCTTTAATTATTTTTTCCTTGTGAGTATTGAAATATTTTATTAATAAAGTTAGAGTGAATATGAATGAACTATCTAAGCAATAGAAAAATATCTAGGGTAATTTTACAATTATAGTTTCAACCATACTAAACTTTGTAATTTATAAAATGTCCTTCCATTTTTTCGAAAGTAGGTAATTTTGCACGTAATTTCATATAGAAAATTTCATATAAATTCACGAATACATTTATAATAAATATTATTTCATAAAAATAAACATCACGATGATAACCATCTAACAAACGTAAATCTCATTTAAGATACACATTCAAATTCACTACCATCATCTAGTTATATACACATCTAGTACAATGTATAAACATCATTAGGTAGCACACAAATCTAATAATCTACTAATCTAACATGGCATGATCATCGTGATCACATCTAACAAAACACAAGCATTCTAATCTAACATCGTCACCGCACATGTCCTCAAATTAATATACATATCATGTCAAATAAATATGAATGAACTACCTAAGAAATAGAAAATTATTTATGGTAATTTTACAATTATAGTTTCAACCATACTAAACGTTGTAATTTATAAAATTTCTTTGCATTTTTTTAAAGTAAGTAATTTTGCATGTAATTTCATATAAAAAAATTTCGATATAAGTTCAGGAATACATAATTTTTAATAAATATTATTTCATAAGAATAAACATCACGATCATAACCATATAAGAAACCTAAATATCGTTTAATATACAAATTCAAATTCATTACCATCATCTAATTATATACACCTCTAGCACATATAAACATAATTAACTAGCACACAAATCTAATAATCTAACACGGCATGATCATCGTGATCACATCTAACAAAACACAAGCATTGTAATCTAACATCATCACCGCACACTACCTCAAACCAATATACATATGATGTTAAATAACTTCTATCACATACATGTCTATTTGCAGGCACATTAAATGAACATATCAATCATGACCTAACAATATACACATCCACACCAACATATAAAATAAGTACCTAAACATGAATAAAAAAATCCAATATATATATATATATATCTATATATAGACAAGTCAAACAATTGCATTAGGTCAAATAATTGCTATCAAATATCTGATACAATAGACATAGTAGTGGAATCTTGGTATGTAGTACAAGACGATGGATGGTCAAGTACTTCCCCCACAATCGAACTATCAAGTGGAGGAGAAGGTGGTTGGTATTCTCTCTCAAGAGAAAGACGAGGAAACTCCACCAGTACTGGGACATGATCATCAGGAGAATGATGAGGAGGTGTACCACCAAAAGGATCATCGACACCCTGACCATGATCTAATGAGGTGGTATTACCATAAGCATGATCGCCACCCTCATCATCATGTTTTGACAGGGTAGAATTGCGTGAATACTCATGTGACATATCCGTTGCCCTAAATCCCTCCACACTGTTAGTATCCTGGTAGATTCGATGATATGATGCATAAGAGTGATTATATTGTGTGGACAACCATTCAAGAGCTCTAGGAGCCTAGGATATTCCCTAATGTCTCGATCCCTCACAAGGAAGACCCCCTCCTTAACAAAAACTCTATACAATTGGTTGTAGTAGTCCACCTTAAATATTATATTATCCCTACGATCCTAGATGCCCACGCCCCTATGCATTTCAGGATATACCTCACCCTCTTGGGCCTCACCCATATGTACATCTAATCCCTCAGGTGTGGGAGGAGGCATTTCCCCAATGAATATGCCAATGTCTACAAAATATATAGCACACAACAATAATTAGAAAATTTCATTAATCGATTTAATAAATCAAGTTAAAGAACATTCTCAAACAAATTTTATTCTAATTGATTAAGAAAATAAAATGATACTAGATTAATTTAATGAAAACACTAATATTACCTCTATCATCTGTAGGCACATTCAATGGGAAGTGGATGTTTAGACACTGTCTCCAATCCATCCCTGCATATGGATAGGACACCAAGGTAAACATGTGGGCATCCTCATTGGTTAGTAGCATCAGTGCTTAGGAATAAATATTGGATGGATACTCTGGTAGGCCCCTCTTGAGCATCCTCTAGCCCCACATGTGAATTTTCACCTCAGTTATCCATATAGGAGGGCGATAGTCAAATGTAGTCCTCGTGTGTGGAATCCTATCAAAGAATAAACAAAAAACTATGAAGCAAAAGGCAAGTTCATCCTGCCATGTATCATTGCACGAAATCTATCTAAAGCCCTACAAAACTACCTCAAACAAATGGTAGACAATATCATACATTGTGGTGCCTGCATCAAAGACTAAACATAAAGTAAACGAGGGAAACTAAAGCATTTCCCATCACTACTATAGTGTGCAATGGTGGTCACTAATAATGAGACACCTAACCTCCTATGCAAAAAAGGAAGTAATTTGTAGCTGTCCACCACACACATGAAAATCTATTGGATAGACTACATGACCTCGAACATATCTTTGAGAGTAGGCAAGCTAACTCTCTACTGAAACCCTATGGGGAACATTAGGGAACTGAGGAAAATGCCCCCCTCTCCTATATAGGGCAATGATAAAATATATGTTCTCCTTAGAGGGTCTATACCATATCTCAGGACTGATACACAAAGACTGTTGGTGGAAATTCCATCGACAAATTAGTTGTGCAAATAAGCTAAAGTGTGCCTTTAGGGATGTAGCCTCCTCATAGAACCTAAGGTGGTATACATTACTCAAGAGTGCTTGAGTCACTATGTTAGTAGGGAGACGGTATAATTTCCTCTCCATCTTTCATGCTTCCCATGGTTAGACAACATTGTATTGGTCTTCCATTTGCTCCTACTCTTGTTGTTTCTCCCTCTGTTGACATCCCTACTACATGATTTACATATAAAACACATCAAACTCGGACATAATTTTTTTTTTTTTATTAAATGAAAAATATATCTATAAATATGGACACATAAGTTTCAATTAAAAAGAAAAAGAATCATTCCTGGTGTGCCCAAAGAAAGTAGTGCGTCAGCTCCGATGCACTATCAAACCTAACAACACTGGAAATAGTGCATACATACATATGATGCACTACTTTTGGTTCTCATAAATACATTTTCAATGAAGTGCGTTGAGACAAACTTACACATTGATGCGTATGTATAACCTTTTAACAACGATAGAGAATCTTCATGTTATCAAACAGACTGAGCTATATGCTTTTTTAATATTATGTGTGCAATGCATTTGGTAAATATAAGTGCATTGGTAGTAACTAAAAATGTATGCACCAAGATACAATTTATAGCTTTTTCTAGTTCGTTGTAATTTACGAAACACACTGGTAACACTGTGTTGTGTTATGTTCGTGCATCGAATTGTAGTGCACCCTATAAATTTATACGGTGCGCCTCTATTGGTGGGAGTCGAACTAGTCGAATGCACCGCATATAAAAAAAAAATGTGGACTTTTGTTCCTATTTTGTAATTCTAATATCCTAAAATATTAAATTAAAGAAAAACATAGACATTACGTGGACATTTGGTCATGAGCAAGGCATAGTTGACATGTAAATGAGTAAAGAAAATTTCACCACCATTTGAGAAAATTGGAAAGCCACTCACTAAGCATGGTATGGAAGGATGGTGAGCAAGAGATGCACTGATGGTAAGGTGCTTGCTTGGGGAAAGAGTGAAACTAGTGCTTTAGAGCTCTATAACACTACAAATGGTAAAAAGGAAATTTTCGACTAGTAGGTTTTTTTTTATTTAACCTTGTTTTAGTGCGTTATTATAACAACAATACTACATACTATTTCCAAGAGAACCACTTTTTTTTTAATTAAAAACCATATAACAGTGCTCTTGTTAAGACACATCGAGGTGTTTTAATACATGAATTGCACTGATGCTTCGTGGAAATATATCACCACATTTTTTTAAAATTAAAACCCCATAGCGATGCTCTTTCTAGGACACACTGGGGCATTTTAATACATGAACAACACTGATGCTTTGTGGGAATATAACACATTATTTTTTAAATTAAAAACCTATAGTGGTTCTCTTATTAAGATGCACGAGGATGTTTTAATACATTAACCACACCGGTGTTCATGGGAATATAGCACCACATTTTTTAAAAGTTAAAGACCCTCTAGAGGTGTTCTTTCTAAGATGGACCATGGAATTTCAATACATGAATAACATTGGTGCTTCATGGGAATATAACACCACATTTTTTTAAAATTAAAAACCCTATAGAGGTGATCTTTTTAAGTATGTACCAGGGTGTCTTAATACAAGAAAAAAATGGGTGCTTCGAGTGGACATAACATTGATATGGTGAAAATAATTTTAGGACCAATGTTTTTTAAACTTAACCTTTCGAAGGTGCTATCGATTAGTGTAAGTACCCATGTGTTGTATATAGGTGGAACACTTTTGTTTTAAATAACATTTACAGTATACACTATATTTTGTATGCATCATGGCATTAGCATACTGGCTAAGCATTAGGTCATCATCACAATATAGCTCAGACTAGGAAAAATGAATTTTATGATCGAAATATTAGTAGTTTTAACCCTTTTCTGGTTCTATTGAGTAGTATACACACGAATGTGATTTTTAATTTAGCACAACATTTTTATGTTATTTCAAAAAAATAATTGTCATGGTGTACAATATTCTATTAGGAACTAGTGCTTATATGTATATTAAAGCTTCAATTCATTTGTATATTATACATGCACCATTAAAAAAATAACTACTAAAACATATGCTCACCCATCTCCACTAGTGACCTCCAATGCAAATGAATTTTTGGGCTATTTTTATAGGGGCTTCTACAAAAACCTCTGGTAGAGGGTTCTTGTAGTGTTATATGATTGAGAACTAGATTACCTATGTGAGATGCCTCAATATTCGTTAGTGTTCTCATCCCTATTTTTATTTATATTTATGTATTTATGGTTTTATACCTAATTTGAATGTTTTACTTTGCTACACATTGGTTTCATGCATTCAATAAACCAAATAGTTTAATCCCATGTTGAATATTAGACACATTTTTCGATCTAAGGGTATCTCTTACAGACTCTAGTTCTAACTATGTGAGGCTATTTCTAAGAGAAGGAATGAGGATTTTTTGCATTTTTAGAATGACAAGGAATTTAGTATCGCCACACAACATATGTGATACATCCATCCACCTAACCTCACCGAGATGTGTTTATTTCCCCTATTCATTGAGTCGGTAGGATTATGATTACCCATAGTTTATTGAACTTACATAACCAATTAAGTCTCATGTTTGGAAAGATGAATCTCATAACTCAAATGTAGATAATATTATTGGTGTTACGTCCAACATTAAAAATAATATGGAAAAACATAATAAAATAATAGGAATAAGGAATAATGGAATAATTTCTATCTCCATGATAGTAAGAATACCCATAGATAACAACACGCCTTATGAGAGTGCCTTTGATTATGAATGGTAAGAAAATAGGATTGGGTTACCAAGTAGATCACTTTTATTAATATTACTACAAATATGAGATCATTACATAAATAGATAAATATTTTTCTTAAAATGTTTAGAAGATCAAATATCTAGGGACATATGGTTACAACTTGAGTACCTCATGTTTCTTGGTATACAAATAAAACCCATATACATAAACCCCTTCAAAAGTCAAAGAACTACTATGTACTATACAAAAGAGATAGATGGAAGTATTATTACACTAATTCATTGAGTAGATAACTCTCTTAGTATAGTTTCATATCCCTATGTTGGGATATATCTACATTTATTTACATATTTTTTGGTTATTCCTTTATTTTCAATTCTATAAAGCTTTTTCCTTGTCTAAAATGTAGTGGTAGATATAAAAGGGGGTATTAAAAATGGCATGAAAAAATAGATATCTACAATCTGTAGGGAACATTCAGGGTCTTTTATTCGGCATATGTATTTGGTGATGGTTTTCAACAAAATCAATTTCAGAGGAATTTTTTAATATTTAGTGAAATTAGGGCTATTAATTAATATGTCACAAATAAATTAGTTACGTCATTGTGTCACTCACTAAATCTTCAATGACTCGTCTACCTGAATCTCCCTTCCCAATGATCATTGATTCATAAATGATCATGGATATTCCACTTTACAGTTATCCATAATAAATCCATTAAAATAATACCAAAATCTGAAATCTATTCTATGCAGGTTAATTTAACTTATATTTTATAAATTATTTATTTTTTCTTATTCATGAAATATATAAAATGAGGAGAATAGATAATAGATAAAAACATCACATATAAATCATAATAATACCAAGATATGACTTGTGAATGGAAATGGTGCAAATAAAAATGAGTCAAATGCATGGCTTGTGGGCCACTACATAACATATATCCTCTCTATTCTACCCTCTCTCTATACATTCTTATATACTCTACCATATTGTGGAACAAGATGCACTAAAACAAAATAAAAACCATTTTCTTCTCGGTGGCCCAACTATAGTGCAGTATAATGGAAAAATAAGGATTAAATTTGAACATTCAACTCTCAACATGTGTTACAAGTCAACCCTACTAGAGTATTTTTCATAGTGCCCATGTCCCCAACCCACTTTCCTTCAGTAATGGGGGATCATACAACATCCTATCAAATTATAGTGGTCAAACACGATAGGTGAAATTCTAGGAGTCGTTACTTTTTCATATGAACTCTAATTGATGTGATTATTACATCATTGGAGAGGTATTCAATGTAGAATATCACTATGGATTTGAGTTCTTAAGAAATAATATTTTAACCCCAAAACATGTCATTTATGTCCTCAAACTAGCCCCAAAATATTTATAACACCATTTCTCGAAACTATCTCCTATTGCTAAGACTTTTCATGTAAGCTAATTTATCTAATTTTTTCACCCTAAAAGAATTGCTCTTGATGCAAAAAAATATAATGATTTGATCTGAATCATGCCTCACCAATTTGGGAGGCTTCTAATTGTGAAAATATTTTATTGAATGAGGTGGGAAAAAAATTCCTCTACCTTCTCCCCAAATTACTATTTAGCCTTGAACTATTGTCGTCCTTTGAACCCAATCTAACCAAGGCCATGTTACCTATATATTTTAGTTCTAGACCTCTTCTACAAAATTGTATCCTATTTCAACTTTGAGTGAGCCTATAGTGATAAATTCTCTATAGAAGATAGTACTCACTCTTGTTCCTAATCCAACATGGAAGCCTTATAAATTTTCACGTTTTCCACATTCACCATTGAGTAAATGCACATGTATGATAGTAGAATTCGTATATAGACATTATCTCCTACATTCTCTAGTTTTTCAAGGGAACCATATTGTAGATCCTTCATTTTCCTACTATGACTCTGAAGCCTCTTATTTGTTCAATTATAACCATAATTTTTCTCCCACCTTTAAAAAAATCTCTATTCTATGTTGATTATTCCTCGCCTTATACTTTTCGTATGACTTATTCATTATCTCAAGCACTCACAGATAGATGTACTTGATATTCTCCAAAAAATTTATCTTCTCTTACAACATCCCACATGAGATCAATCCTCTCTCCTCCTTGTTTTCCACATATAATATCCAAAACTAATGTTGGAAAATATCTGAAACAAGTTTCAAATGGGGACTTACCAGTAGATGTCTGGACTATTATATTCTAAGAGTGATGTATATATATATCATATTTTTATCCCAAGTATTTAGATACTTCTACTTATAACACCTCAAAAGTTGCACCAAAATTTTGTTGACTATTTCCATTTTCTGATTTGTTTGTGGATGGAATGTTGTAGACCACTAAAAAAATTGTTTTGATCTTCTCCAACAATGTAGTCCAAATTTCATTGAGAAATATTGTATCGTTATCTGAAAAAATACTTCTTGGTATCTCAAAGTACAATTATAACTATCCAAAGATTAAGTTTGTTGCTTATTTCCCATTGATGGCCCCTTTATAAGGCATGATACTGCACATCTTGACCTATAAACTACCATAAAGAAGTACTCATTTCTCTTTTTGTTTGTTGCTAAACCTTTCATAAAATCCATGAAAATTCTTTCCCAAGGATTAGTGAGAACATGCAAGGGATGGCATAAATCATGTTTCATGTTACTAGGAATAGTAGTGCAATAAAGCATACCCCATCTTATGAACCTAACTGCATATTCTTACATATTGAGCAAAATATATAGATTTGTAAGTCGGGCATTTTCTTTCCTACACCCAAATTCCCTACAACCTTGGTGGTGTGAGCCTCTTTCATTAGCTCCAATTGACCGCCTTTAGGTATACATAACTTAACCAACCTATAAAGTAACCGATTATAGAGATGATATTCAATTACATTGTTATCATCAAGTAGATGAATCTAGCCCTATGATTACTAAAACACCTCTTTGAATTTCTCATCTTTATATATGCCGCACTTTATGTATCATGGGTGAAAGGATCCATGTGCGTTGGTCTTCTAAAATTTGTAATAGTTTATGTGGGTGAAATTTAAATCATGTTTCCAACTTGGTTGTACTTTTTTCTTGGTTATCATGCATGGGATTTGAACTAGTGACCTATCATAGGGAGTGCCTTAACAATGAACCCATTCACCATTAATGTAAAGCCCCATTGGAAAAACCAACTTTTTTTATTTGTGTTAATTTAATTGATCTTTAAATGAAATTGTTATAAGAACTCCCATCCATTTGTAATTCTTGGTCTGTTGTAACCTACTTTGGGCCTACAGGTATTATAGTAGTTGGTGATTTATGTGATTTACTGTCTCTTTTCCTATCTTATAGGTGTCATTGGAAAAATACCTCTTGCATACAAGAGTGATCTCCCTAGACTCAATGATGAAATATAGAACAAACAAGACAATGCATACTATCTTCAGTACTGAAAAATATTTTAACTCAGGTTGAACTTCTCTTGATTGTTGGAAATGTGTTTTCATTGATGGCAATGGAACAAGAAAAGGAAATGGAAGGGTAACCGCATTGGTAAATATGTTGTCATTGGTGGCGAAGGTAAATATTGATGGAAAAGGCAATAGAAGAGGTGGAAGTAGAAGGTAAATGTTGATGGAAAAGGAAATGGAAAATATGAAACATGCAAAGTAGGGAAAGGAAAAGGAAAAAGCATTGTAACTGGTAAAGGAAATTGGAAGAAAGGTGGAGAGGATTTGGAGCCAATTCTAGAGCAACATATCATCTTAGGAGTAGATGGAAACCACTCAGATGGATAGATATTTCGAAGAGATTTCCAATGGTATATGGAATATAAAATTGGCCACCTCGATTGTGGGATAGGGCCAATCCAATTTCTATGACCCCAAGTCAAATATTTTAGAGTTAAACATGTTTGGGAGAGCCTTTGCCACATAGAAAAAGTTAGATTAAGTGCCAATCTTGGCAGAAAGGTTGGCAAAGCCTCTATGATAAGCTTTGGGAAGACGTGGCAGAAAGCACAACAAAGGGAACCATTTTTATTTTCCACAGATGGAGTGGGATGATGCCATCTCGATGGTGGTACTTTAGAGAGTTCATCCCATAGGATTCAAATATGGTGAAAAAGTTAAGCGCTGAGACATATCAACAGAGTCAACCAATGAGATTCTAGCAGGAGGTACCCACTCTGACAGCTCATCCTGCTAAGGTCTAGCCTAGATTTTTAACAGAGTTACGATGCAGTAGAGCATTGACCCGACAAAATAAGGAAAGGGAAAAGAGTTGGGGGATGTGCCAACTTTTCAACAACACCCGAGATGCGACTTTAAACAAGCATTATGTTCACCAGAAGTGCTTTCCCGCATAGTCAATTACGTAGACCAATGATGGAGATCCACCCCAGAGGAACCCCTCCTAAAACCACAATCCACTCAAGAGTGGTTTCAAAGACAATTTTTGAATCTCAAGGTTTCTTCCTTTAAAAACTCTGTTAATGAAAATGGTTGCAAAAAAAGGCCTCGAGGACCCTTTATCTCTCCTCTCACAGAAGACAAGTGGAAAAAATTGATTGGCTAGGATGACGTTAGAGGATGATGTCAACATCGACATGTGGCAGGTGAATTCATCATTTTTGGGTACCTGAATGATCCTTTCCTGGGTGACACATGTCACCACTCATAGGTTGACATGTGGCAGGAGCGACGTTATTGTGAAGTCCTCCCGGAGGTATGACCCCGTTGGTCAATGAAAATGTGCAAAGGGAAATGTCAGGAGGATTTTGTTGGGACACAATGGCAGTGGATAGAGCGACAACCAATGAAAAAGGCATCAGGTAGACCCTAGAAGCTAGCTCATCCCGCTAGATAGAGCCTGACGGTTTATTTTGGTGCGAATAAAGGTGGGATTAGGTAGTGGTTGTTGGGCCACATTGGCACGTTGACAGGGTGGAAACCAATCACATAGCACCTGTTTGTCCCCATTAGACACGTTGACCTGACGAATTAACTCCGGTAGAGGTATAAAGCTTATAAAAATGAAAGTGCCAAGAGAAGTGGTACTGAGGTACACCGACACCAATAATCAATAATGGCATCCAAAGAAGTGGGCGCCGAGTGGTCCCCATAGGACATGTCAACTGCAAAGGCAGACTCCGGTGGGTTTATTAACATGCACAAGTGGGAGGCACTTGGATAAGGGATTTATGGAATCAGCGCTTCGACACTACCCTCAGCTTGTTTCATGTAGAAACAAGATCTAAGGCATAGAGAAAAGAACCACAGAGGATTTGGGAGCAGCTAAGCGTCATCGCCTTAGTTTTATTCGCTTAGGAACAAATGGGCGTGACACATAATATATTAAGGCTCTATTAGATAGGGAGCTCCAACCTTTGGGTTGAAAAGTGAGGGTTTCATGTAGAAACGTTACAAATGGCATGAAGTTGTTAACAAAGGAAAAATACCTATGGCATGACTTAAAATGGCTTAGTGCCCACGGCCAAAGCCGGTGGTTGCAAATACATAGTCTTTTGGAAGATAATAGTAAAGGTGTCAGCAAAAGGGCCATAAAGGCCAAACTCAATAGAATTCGAAGAAAAATGCCTTAGGAAGTAGAAATTTGGCATCATGACCAATTTGGTGGCAACGACATGATTAAAAGCACATGCAAAAAAGGACATTTGGCAATAATATTCAACAAATCCTTTGGGATTTAGAATGAACAGTTGACAACCATGTTTTTTATGAGACTACTTATTTAGGTGGCACATTTTGCAGAAGAAAATGTAAGCAACAAAAGAAAAGGACTTAAGCTCAAATTCGGCTGAGCCTGTCATCTTTCTAGTAAATTTGGTAGTTAAGCCAAAATTTAATCGTAGTTAAAAATAAAACAAGCCCAGATAAACTAGGTAACAAATCCAGAATGGAGGAAAAAATAGTTTAACTCAAAATTGAGCCTAGAACTACTAATAAACGATTAAAAACTGCTGAAAATAGTGAGAACAAGTTAACTAAATATCAATTAAGAAATATCAATGCAAAAGTCTATAAAGCAGAGCTCAAGAAGCAGAGAGATGTATAAGAAGTGAGTAATAGTAGGTGGCTACTATTAGGTCATGAGTGAGAGCTGTTAGGGACTGTAGTAAAATTATGAGTAGGAGCAGAGTGTTGTTGGCACATTGGAGAGAGTAGCAGGGTGCTCCAGAAATAAGGGTTGCATAAGAAAGAGTAGTAGAGAGTTATTGGAATGGGGTGTTGCATGAGAGTGTCCAACAAAATGTTTTCGAGGTATTTCATGAGAGAGCAACAGATTGTGAGAGAGAAATACAATCGTTGGTGCAACATAATGGTGAGTAGAGATTGGTGACCTTATTTGTCTCTCGAATGTGTTTTAGAAGGAAGAGAATGAATTGGTGTTGATGTTGTTGGTGCATACAGTTTGGTGATTTTCTTAGTAATGAGAAATTACTAAAGGTGATGGTGTTTGTCTCAGTAATCATAGATTGCTAAAGGTGATTTTATCAGTAATCAAATATTGTTGAAGGTTTTGCTGATTGAAAAACACAATTATTTTGAAAGAAGAAAAGGCCAATTGATTTGAGTTTGAAGATGGATGAAAGATTGGTCAATGAGGATGGCAAGTGGTAGCTTGTAAATCAGGGGTAGCAAATCCTTCTAGTGGGTGCTAGTAAATATTTAGGGGTAGAAGTCCCTTTTATCAGAGAATAATAAACGAGCAGGGGCAAGAGTCCCTTCCAGTGGGTGTTGGTAAACGAGAAGGGGAAATAATCCCTTTCAGTGGTAGATGATAAATGAGCAGGGATTGTAGTTCCTTTGAGTTGCAATTGATAAACCTACAAGTGGTAGCTTGTGGTGCCATGATGTAATCAAGTTGGATTTTGTAATAAAAAGAAGATTGGTGTCTTGTGTATATGATGCTCGTGTGCTTGATGTTTATGATGTTATGTTGTACATGATTGAGTTGTGTTTTTGATCCATGAATAATTGTTAAACAGCTTAAAAAGTGAAATTTGTGAATAACTGTATAATTTTGCAACACTACTAATTCACATTGCCCTCTCAGTAGTGTCATAGTTTCCATTGTTTCTAAAAATTTGTATTAGAGAAGGTGTCCTTCAGGATTAGTTTAACAACTAGAAGTAAGATCAACGTTCATTAAGAGCTAGGACTGGGTTACTTTAGATGGAGTTCCGTTTTTGAATTTCTAAAATTATACAACTTGGAAGGTAAGGATGAGAAGCTTCTTGCAATCTCTTGATATGTATCTATGTCTATATGTGGAGTATGGAGTAATAAATGATAAGTTTGAGAGACAGGCCAAGAAGGAAATCATGAGAGGGTTACCGAAGTCAAACATTGAAAAAGTAATATGTTTTAGAACTCCAAAAGAGATATGGGACAAATTGCAGTCCATCTATGAAGAAGATGAAGAAATCAAAGATTCAAAGAGAATTCAAGATCATGAATAAGACTATTTTTCTTTGGTATCAATAGGCCAAGTCGATGATCAACACCCAGAGAAGTTGTAATCTACAAGTAAGTTGTTGGTTTTTTGTTATTGTAGAACAATAGACTATTTATCTTCAAACTACTAAGCTACAAGCACTCGTAAAAGTAAGAGTTGCTCATCAAGATGTAATGAAGATAGAGCTACCTTAATAGTGACAGAATATCTGTACATTGGTTAAGTATATAATGGGTCCACCTCTGGTGACGAGGAAGAAAGTAAATCTCAATGTATCAGTCAAAAAATCCCTAGAGCCATCAAGGGAACAAAGTTTTGAGAGTGAAATAGAATGTCATTGTGAATACATTTTCTCCTCTATTGAATTCAAAGATATTGAAGAAAATATTTTTTTGAAGAGGCATATCATATCATATCTTGAGGAGAATAAAAAATTTAGAGCTATAAATATGAAGCTGGAATAGGAGAATAGGGCATTAAATGAGTAGGTTTTAAATCTTTAGAATCATGTAGAGAATTCTGAATCATTTAAAGATAAGAAAAATAGTGGTTGTTGATCTCTAGATAATGATCAAACGTTGTTATGAGCTACCTCCATAAACCATTCAATCTACATTTCTTTTGGGTGCTAAAATAGCTCCTGTGTAGTTCTTTTGTTGCCTCTCAACTCTATACTCAACATTCTAGAAAAATAATTTCTTGCTAGATTTGCATGCAGTTGCTTTATGCCCAAAATTATTACACCTTTATCATTCAAATTTATTAAAAATGGGACAAAAGAGTTATACTTCTTACCAAATATTATCCATGTCCAATTTCCTAGATTGTAATTTTCTATCTTTTTTCTCTTATCCCGTTGAAAATATTTCCTTTGACGAGAAAATCCCCTCTATGATTAGATGGTCGAATTTCTCTTCTGAAGAATTCATGGTTGTGGTTCGAATTACACATTCCACCTATGTCGTTGCACCTTAATTTTCCTTTCTAGACACTTGCAAGTAAAGTGTCATGTGTTATTACAAAAAACACATATGAGGGGCTGCATGCTCTATTTTGACTCCTGGAAGTCCCTTTAACTTGCTGTTTTCTTTTCTTCACCATTTCTGCAATGTTGAACCTTATTTTAGCCAGATTTGTGGGTACCTTTAACATTGTTTCTGATTTTCCATCACCTTCAATTGTTATCTTAGCCTGAGAGGAAAAATCTCTAGTTTTCTTATCTTTAAACGCTTCATAGTTCTCTGCATGCTTGTGAAGATTCAAAACATACTCATTTAATGCTCTATTATCTTGTTCCAACTTCATATTTATAGCTATGAATGTCTTAATCTCCTCAAGAGATGATATGAGGTGCCTCTTCAAACATATATTTTCTTCAAAACTAGATAAGAATCAAAATATTAGCACATCAGACTTTGAAATTCCGATGGTTGATCTCTCCTATATAACTTACAATAGGAAGGGACTCAAATGAGTTAAAAGAAGCATCGTCATCCTTGAAATATATTCAAAGGAATACAATCAGAAAGAAGAGAAAAAAAGGTATGTATGTTCAGGAAAAGGAAGAAATCCATTGAGTCAGGCAGATTAGTGTAGGAAACTAGCTCATAGTGTTGAGAAAATTCAACATATGCAGGTGTGGAAGAAAAAAGGAATATAATCCACTCAGGAAGAGTAGATTTGTTGTTCCTTTTCATTGAAAAGAATGGGTTGGTTTTAGGGGAGAAAGCAAGGTTAGATGCAAGGATAAGAAAGCAACATACTGATGAATGCATCTGAAGGATAAAGGGGAGTGTGCCATTTTATGTTCATTACTGAGTAATGTGGTTGATTGAATGTTGTTGGCAAATAAATTGTTAATCTGAGTATGTGTTGATGGTGATGATATGTTTATTGTTGAAGTTTCTTTATCAAGTATTGTTTTATATTCCTAACACAAAGAGGGAGCATGGCCACGGGGGTAGTATAATGAAGTCAAGATTTGAGTATGAGACTATGCATTAACAATTGGTATCATTGACTAGTATCAGTTGTGTGTTGCATGATAGAGGCTAATGGTGTTTATGACATATGAATGGATTGAATTTTATGATATCGTTCCAATTGGTAATTAGCATTATACATGAGATTTATAGTGAAAGGAGCATGATTAGAGGGTGAGGAAACTCAGTCATCAAGTGCTCAACTATTTCTAGTAGTGGCATCAACACAACAATTGACATCATTTTAATTTGGTCTCATGTCATAAATTGGTAACAAAAGGTATTTTCAATTGGTATTTATTTTCAGTAGACTCTTTTTCAGAGTACGATGTTCATGTTGTCTAGCATTGACAGGAAAGTATTGATGAGTAAAATGTTCAAGGTGATCTTTTTGTTGTTATAAGTCTGCTAGTTGAAGTAAAAGATGAGTTGTTTGAGTATACATTGGCGAGAGTCCCTCTATGTTTGTCAAAGTGTCGTACTTTGTTGCAATTTATTTTTTCATGCATAGAAGTAGTTGTTATTGTTGATAGAGGTTGGGTGTATGTGTTCAAGTAGGCATGGTTATGAACGCAATCCTAGCTAATACTTAGACCAACATGAATCTTTTTCTCATGGCTCAATTGTACAAGCATGTTTTGTTTCAACAAGAGATCTCCCTTGATGTCTTAAGGAAGAGATTGGGAGTAATTACTCCTGTCCTTTATATTCAATATTATTCATAGGACAGAGAGGGAGTTGCTTGGAATAGATCATAGGTACCTAAGTTTTTTAGAAAAAGAAGAAGTAGTTGATAGGTCCATAGGATCAAAAGACAGAGGGAGATTGTTGATAGGGGGAGCATGTCAGTATCTTTTCCATTCATTTCAAAGGGGGAGAAGCATTGCTGATCAAACATAAGATGGTAAATGATCATTGGCAAAGAACAAAGAGAAGTATCAATGAAAAGTACTCATGATTAGTAATGATTTTTTGTTTGACCTTGGTGTTGTCATCAATGCCAAAGGGGGATATTATTAGAAATATGTTGTCATTGATGACAAATGAAAAAGGAAAAGGAAATGGAAAAGTAAATGCATTGGTAAATAGGTTGTCATTGGTGGCCAAGGTAAATATTGATGGAAAAGGAAATAGAAGGCACAACATAGGAAAAATCCAAGAAAATGAGAAAGGTGGAACAAGAAAAGTAGGCAAGATCATTGCAACTACTGAAGGCCATTAGCAAAAAAGTGTAGAGGCTTTGGAGTCAATTATGGAGCAGGAAATAATCTCACGTGTATATTAAAACCACTCAAATGGATGAATTTTTGGAAGAGATTTTCAACAGTATATGGAATATTAAAAATGGCCACTTGGATTGTGAGATAGGGCCAGTCAAATTTATATGACCCCAAATCAAATATTGTAGAGTTAAAGGTTTTTGGGTGAGCCTTTGGCACATAGCCAAAGTTGGATTAACTGCCAAACTTGGCGGCAAGGTTGGTGGAGCCCCTACTCGAAACTTTGGGGAAGCATGACAGCCATCATAGTACTAGAGACCATTTTTATTGGCCACAGATGGAGTGGCATGAGGGCATCCCGGTGGTAGTACCCAGACGAGTTCACGCTGAAGGATTCAAAAATGGTGAAAAAGTTAAATATTGAGACATAGAAGTAGAGCCGAATAATGAGATTCGAGTAGGAGGTCCCCACTCAGATCGCTCAACTCACTAGGGGATAGCCCAAAGGTTTAACAGAGTTACAGTGCAATAAAGCATCGACTCGACAGAAGAAAAAAATGGCAAAGCGTTGAACCACGTTCCAGCTTTCCGATGGCATTCAAGATGGGACTTTAGAAAGGCATTATGGTCATGTGAATTCATTTCCCATAGTGTCGATTGTGTATATAAACAAAAGAGATACATCCCAAGGGCACCCATCCTCAAACCACAATCCACTCAGCAATGGTGCCAAAGACAGGTTTTGAATCTAGTCAATTTTGCCTTAAAATTTTTATAAAGGAAAATGGTTGCAAAACAAGGCGTTGAGGACCCTTTCTCTCTCCTTTGACAAAAGAGAGATGGAAAAAATTTATTGGACATGATTGCATTAGAGGATGATGTCAGCATGGACACATGGTAGGTTGATTCATCACTTTTGGGCACTTGAATGGCCCTTTTCTAGGTGACACGTGTCACCATTCACAGGCCAACACGTGGGAGGAGTGACGTCATTATAATGTCATTCTAGAGGTATGGCACCAACGATTAATAGAAAGGAGCACAGGGAAAGTTTCAAAAGGTGTTTGTTAGGGCACAATGGCAGGGGATAGAGCGATAGCTAATGAAAAATGCATTGGGCAGACACTAGCGGCCAACTCATCGAGCTAGATGTAGACCGATGATATGATGACAACAAATTAGAGTGGACTAGGTGGTCCCCGCTGGACATGTAAACCTGAAGAATCGACCCTGACGAAGGTATGAAGGTCATACAAATGAAATTGTTGGGAGAGGAGCAATCGGGATATGATGACACCAACATTCAACAACGATGGCCAATGGGGAGTGTTTTAGGCATTCCCCATGGGATATGTTAACATGGAAGGTAGACTCGAGTGGTTTTGTTAACATGCACAAGCAAGAGGCACTAGGATAAGAGAGTTCGAGGCTTACCACCTGGACACTAGCCTCAACATGTTTCGCATAGAAACAAGATCTGGGTCATAGAGAAAAGAGTTGCAGAGGCTCTTGGATAATCTAAGTGCCAACTCCTTAGATTTTTTCATGTAGAAACAAAGGGGCATGACACATAATAAACAAAGGGGTGAGAAGATAGGGAGCTCCGACATTTGGATTGATGGGTGGTTTCTTCATGTAAAAAGGTGATTAATGGCACAAAGCTGTTAACAATGGAAAAAAGCCTCCAACAGGACTTAAAATGGATTAGAATCGTGGGAATAAGCCAGTGGAAGCGGAGACACAATATTATGGAGGATAATAAGAAAGTTGCTAGAAAAAGGGGCCTAAATTCCAAACTTAGAAAACTTGGAAGAAAAAGGCCCAAGAAAGCCAAAATTTGGCACCATGACTAATTGGGGCAACAACATGATTGGAAGTACATGCACAAAAGAACATTTGGCAACAATATTCATCAAAGCCTTTGGGATTTTGCATGAACAATTAACAACCTATTTTTGAAAAGACTACCTATTTAGGTGGCAGATTCGGTAGAAGAACATGTAAGAAGTAGAGAAGAATGACTTAAGCTCAAATTCAACGGAACTCTCAGTTGGGTAATAAATTTTGAATTTAATCAAAATTTAACTGCAATTATAAATAACAGAAGCCCATATAAATCTAGTAACAAAGCCAAAATTGAGGAAAACAATAGTTTAACTAAGTAATTGAGCTCGAAACTGTAAATCAGATATTGAAAATCAATGAACATAGTCATAGGACTGAAATTAACAAGACAAATGCAAAAATATTAACTCATGCAACAAATTTGAAAAAAAAGTTAACTAAATATCAATTAAAAAATATCAGTGTAGAATTCTATAAAGTAGATCCCGAGCATCAAAGAGATGTATGAGAATTTAGTAACAGCAGGTGGCTACTTGTAGTTTATGAGTTAGAGCTGCTAGGGTGTGTAGAAAAATTGTGAATAATAGTAGTGGGTCATTGGTGCGCTAGAGAGAATAGTAGGGTGTTGCAGAAATAGGGGTTGCATAAGTTAGAGCAACAGAGAGTTGCGAAATCTGGGTGGTTGAATAAGAGTCTGCAACAAAATTTTGAGTGCAAAAGAATGTTGTTGGGGTGTTGCATGAGAGAGAAGGAGATTGTGAGAGAGAAACCGAGATGTTGGTGCAACATAATGGTGACTAGACATTGGTGATATTATTGGTGTCTCTAAGGTGTTAGAGGAGGAAAAGAATGAATTAGTGTTGATGCTATTGGTGCATATAGTTTGGTGATTGTTTTAGTAATGAGAAAGTGCTAAAGGTGATGGTGTTTGTATGAATGATTGGATATTGTTGAAGGTGATTTTATCACTAATAAAATATTGTTGAAGGTGTCAGTGATTAAGGAATATAATTATTTTGAAAGAAGGGAAGGCCTATTGATTTGAGTTTGAACAATCCTGGCAAGTGGTAGCTTGCAAATCAGGGGTAGCAACTCCTTCTAGTGGGTGCTAGTAAATCATTGGGGGCAACAGTTCATTTCAGTATGGACTGATAAACATGTAGGGGCAAGAGTACCTTCTAGTGAACACTGGTAGATGAGTAGGGGAAGCAATCCCTTTCAGTGGTAGCTAATAAATGAGCAAGGATCAGATTTATTTTCAGTAGCAACTAATAAAACTATAAGTCGTAGCTTGGGCGCAATGATGTAATCAAGTTGAAGCTTGTAATAAAAATAAGAGTGGTGTCTTGTGTATATGTTTCTCATGTGTTTGATGTTTTTGATGTTATGTTCTACATGATTGAGTTGTGTTGCTGATGCATGAATAATTGTTAAAGAGATTAAAATGTGAAATTTGTGAAGAATTATATAATTTGGCCATAATACTGATTCACCACCCTATAAGTAGTTTCCTAGTTTCCATTGTTTCTAGCATTGAACATTTGGCAACACTATACAAAGTTGGCAGCACTCACTCAATATGGGATCAAAAACTAGTATGAAGTCTTTCAAGGAGGTGTGATAAAAAAATAGGTAAGTGGATTTCCCAACCCAATCAAACACAAAAGTGAAAGAGTGTCATATTCAAGAGTGACATACTACAAAGTATTAACTCTATACACTATATTACCAGATTTTCCCCATCATTTTGGGTAAGCACCTCTGTTTTTTTAAAAAGATTGAGGAAAATAACATATGCTTGTAGTATAAGCTCATCCTTTGGATAATTACTTCGAATTATTTTTAATAAAGCCTGGGAAGAAGTGGTTTGGGCTCATCATGACTGAAACGTTTTGCACTGTTTACATTATATGAGTCTAATAAAGGGGTAACACAACTTCGTTTTCACATTTAGCGAGTCTACAAAATAAATGAAAAGGGAACAACAAAAGGCTTTTTTTCATACATTTAGTCCGTGTAGCCCGAAACCATGTAAAATAATACAAGGGACAACTCTTTTAGTCATGATTGACTAAAGTATACCTTTTGCCCTAGATATTCTACGTAGTACGTAAAAGTGGTAAACTTGTACTAGGTAGAATTTTCTTCATATACTTTTACAAGCACAAAAGAAACAAGTTTACTTAGTAATATTTTCATATTTCAAGAGTCTAAAGAGAGCTTAAATAGGACTCTTGGGGATTCCTTCTTCATTCAATTTTTGCAAGCCTGAGAAAGTGATAAAATTATACTCAATAACATATTCTCATGTATTTACTAGCATGAGTAGGAAAATGACTAAACTCAAGATAAGTTTCATTTTTTGTAACACCCCTCCCTTGTATGTTAGACTATTGTAACCTAAGCTGAGAAAACGTAGGTGTGATATGTAATATGGAAAAAAATATTATCAAATAAATTAACAAATAAATCATTTGGAAAAGCAAGACACCAAGAGATGAGATTCTTGCCAAATCCCATCAAAGAATGGGATAGGATCAACCTTTCATAATAAAGCTTCTAGATGTGATTCTAAATAATCTTGGACGGATTGGAGATAAATATCCATCAAGGAAAAAAACATAAAATATGTGTGGGAGATAAAGGCAAGATTTTATGAGGAAAATCCTTGCAGGAGCTAAAGGAGAGCTTTTCTGAAAAAGGCCCAGGAAATTGGATAAAAAATCCACCTACAAGTGGGATGCTGCTAAAAGAAACTATATCATGAAAAATGGTATTAAATACCCATTGCATAGATCAATTGGAGGCAGTTGATCCATGGCAAGAACCTTGGCTCGGGGGGCATCAAAGGTGATTCATGGTTGGGTGGTGGTGCTCTGCTCTCCAAGTGATGTTCTTCCTCTCTTTACTATTGGATTCATTGCGATGATGATCTGTATGTTGGTTTCTCACCTCTCCGTTATAAAATTTACTTATCTTATGAAAGAATTTGCATGAGTTTCCCCTTTATAGGAATGATGAAAGGAATTTTTATGCGACTATTATAGATTATATGTGTTAATGGCTTTACGAGATAATTTTATGTGGATGCATGCACAAATTATGGCTTATTAATGTAGTCCAAGTTAAAATTAGTAGAGGAATATATTATCTGAATTTGATGGAGTAATGGATATTTTATAGACTTTGGCTAATGTGTTAATATGATGCATGAGATATATAATTTGGTTCTAGCACTTGATACTATCTATTCTAAGTTTACAATTATCTATGTTATTCCTTTATATTATGGAATGATTGAGATCTACTATGGGCTTGTTATACACATATATATGTCAGTACTCTCCGTAGAACTTGGCTGATGATAATTGTGGTAGATTTATGTTAAGGTTCCATTAATACTTCTATGAAGCCATATATATTAAAGGTTGAGACCATTATTGGCAGAAGATATAAGTGCATGCAGAACAATTAGGGAATAATGCTTATAACTATATCCAATAGTTTAGGATATTTATACCTTGGATGTCATAAGAAGTTTGACGATTGCATGTTATGATTCATTTTTCTTCCAAAAATGTGGTTTATGCTTAAGGTTTGATCTGAAAAAATATGTAAAATTGTGTCTATGGTATATTTATCCCTACTGGGTGTGATCCAGTAGTAAGATTAGGAGTATGGACCATGAAACCTTAACTATAAATAAAAGAAATTTTAACTTTTCTGGAACTTAACGGCTAAATTTTCGGGTACTTTTGGGAGGTTTGTTACAAATGGAATAGGAGCTTCAAGTTCAAACCTTTTCAGCCTATGGGCCCATTCGCCTCTGCGGGATATGACAAAGTAGGAGAATCAAATAAAAAAAAACACCCAAAATTTAAAAAGGGTAAAGTTAAGTTTTGGAACAAATAACATGTGAATATTATATTTATTTCTTGGAGGTTATGATTCCTTGAGGCAGAATCCAAATATTAACTTGGTTTATTGAAGTAACATTTATATGTTACTTCACTATATATAACATTTCCAAGCAGTTAAAAGTGATGAGGGGTTTCTATGCAGTTCACGAAAAATGTGGTCCTTAGTAAATAAGGGTTTTAATTGATTAATTAGAAACTAAATAAGTTCGCCCTTCATCCTATCTAAGTTACACAGTGTCACGAATAAGATCATAAGTGAATTGAGGGTAAAGTTACAAAACGTGGTTATATGAGCTGCTTGTTATTACATGATATCATTAAGATTAATGGGGGTTTTTAGGTATACAATCCTTATAAATAAGGGTTAAGGTATGACATTAATAAAAAGCAAGTTGTGCGTAGTGTGCATGCTGGGATATGGGGTGACAAAAGAATTATAATGCAGGCATATCCATTAATTAGCCTATGATTTATCGATGAAGAAAATGGGTGGTGTTGGACGGGTTCCAATGATAGCATATGTGAATCAAATATCACATTACAATATTAGTTTTTTTTAATACGGGAATTGATTAATGATCCCAATTAAAAAATGAAGGAATACATCGTACAAGGACAACTATGTTATAATTTAGAATTAGACGTTGCCGCTGTTCGATGCCCCTTTAAAGTTTTCCTGCGTATACTGAGCCTGACATCAAAGGGGGATTAGAATGTTGACCAAACATAATATAGCTACATGAATACGAGCTCATTGCACTAACACTGACTATATTCTCACGAGATCAAAATCTAGCCTCCCTTAGTTGAGTGACACTCTTAAAAAACATCTTTTCATGTTGTTGGCTCTCACAATACTGTTCCTTTCATTAACCTAGGCCATTGCGAAAAAGGACAGTGGATTCAATAAGAAATCCAGCACCGCATAAGCATGAGAAGTTTTCTTTGTCGAGAAAGGTAAACGAATTCGTAGGGAGAACTATCATCATAGTTTTAAACCAAGAGAGGGATAAGGCTCCATGCATAATGGCTCAATTTTGGGCTGAGAAAAGACTATCAAATTAGATAAGTTCAATCACATGTATGTGTGATTTCCCAAATTAATCTACTCACCTGCATTCCATTGATGATGGTTACCTACCAGCTCCCAAAAAGGAAATAATGCTATATGTTCATTACCCATATGGATTTGGGATACGTTTGACCATATCCGTGACTTGGGAACCATCTAGGAGAAGCTTGACCTCATCCAATGATTCAGAGAAGTTCGATTTCAAAAGCCGACTTTCAGGGTTACAAATATATGGACGTTATTCACTGACCCACTGGTAAAAGCAGTAATGTGTCATTTTGTGGAAGTTATGGATAGGACGAGGACTTATATTAATAGGATAAGCCTTGCCAATCGTGGAGGTTGTGGCTTCTATTCTGATTGTCTTAGAGAAAAAAAATGATTTATTTTCCAATGAGGAGTTTTCACAAATAGAATGCACGCTGGGCAGGGTGTTTCTCGGCACATGTTTTATGGGTAAAGCAAAAATGCATGCCCAATTAAAAGAGGGAGGAAATAATGGCTGCTATTTCCCTTCTAAATACTACCTTTTGTGTCTGAAAGTGGACTTATGCGAGTTAGCCGAAGCGAACAATAAAGTTTCCGTGAGGGATCACATAAAAGATGTAGCATTGTTTCCTTGATTGACTGGAAGAACCTATCCCCTCGAGTGAAGGAGATAGGTTGAGATGATGATTATCCTCATCATTTCTCTTATTCGGATTAGGACCACCAAATGAAAACTGGTCAATAGTCATAATGTCACCATTATGGGGGAAGAAATCACATGAAAGAGTGTAGATAAACCAACTTTCATTGCATATACAGAGTATTACTGAAGGGACAAATTGAAATCCAAGGGAGTTTGGACTACCATGACATCAATACAAACAATTTTTCCTTCCAGGGTAATGGGAAACTAAGGAAGGATCCCCAAAGGTTCAATTTCTCTTTTGTTAAAAGCCAATAGATTCTTAGTAACAAACACAAACTGAGGGAACCCAAACCTTTCCAAGCAGTTGAGGATAAAATACTAACAAACGAACCTTCATCTATAATATTACGACACATGTTCTTATCATAAGCCTTCACAATGATTTTGAAAGGGATAGAAGAAGAGAGACATGCCTCTATCAGTCTTTTCCAATCAAAGGAAATGAGCTTAGTTCTTGGAGGGGGTTCTATTGAAATGGGTGAAATTCCCTTGTGTGTGGTGGAATTCGATGTAACAAGAAGAACATGAGTGATATTAACTTCACTATCTAAGGGGAGAGTAGGATCAACTGAAGATAGGATCGATTTGACCACTTCATCAACCAATGGTTGATCAACCTGCGTGATATGGGTTTCACTATCCAAGAGAAGAGTGGGATTGATCGAACTAGGAATAGGATCAATCACTTTGTCAACTAACAATAGGTTGGATGAAAGATTACGATAAGTATTTGGAATTTTATTTTGAGAAATAGTAAGGTTTTCCAAAAATTTAAAGGCTTCATCCATTTTAGGGCAAAGTTGAGTTTGATGACTCAGTTTTCATAACCTATAAGGAATCCTAACTTTAACCTTTTTCCCTAGAACCTTATAATCACTAACTGAAGGACCAAAAGTAAGTTTATGAGAATATTTAGGACACACTTATAATACTTTAAGTATACCAGGACAATCCTTAAGAATTTGGGCACCCTTACAAAGATTGCATGGGTATTTGGGCTTGTGATTCATGTTGGAGGGTTCCTCAACATTATCAACACTTAGAGAAATAGTTGGTTAGTTGGCCTATTTCTTATCTTGCTTCTTCTTCTTCTTCTGAGCCTCCTCATTACTAGCATGATGACTTTAACTAGGAGAAGAAGAAGCAAGGGTAGAAGACATGATGGGTGAAGAATCAAAACAGTCAACAAGAGGTTTTTGTTGTTGAGGTGAAGCAACTTAGGTATTTGAGACCAATGTGGTTGGAAACAACCATACCGATAAACCTATTGTAAATATGGGATGGGACAACATAGTCATATAAGGAGGACTCACATTTCCAAAGCAAATAAAAGGACTAACATCCCCGTTAAAAGGGGTTCCATGATTGGAAAATTTTGGAACTATTTCCATAATGAATTTCTATTAAGAAATTGTAGTAATGTATGATAGTTAAATCAGCAACTTTAATCAATCAAATAAACAACAATAGTAAAAAGGGTCACTAGGTATCACTGTTTTACCGAGTTGTTGTCAAATGCCATATACCATTGAGTATACGTAGGTTATATCCCCAAATGGTGTGTTTAGTGTATCAAAAAGAACATGTTGGTTGACTCGGTTACTTATACATGGTTTGGAACCTAGAAGGTGGCTTCCTATATACACGAGTGTACGTGGAAGTACAACTTTTGTTAGTGATGTCTAATGTGTAACTCTACAATGGGAAGCATTCCTATATACTCATCATACATGGACCTCCTTCTTATATACCCAAAGGTATGTGGAAGAACGGTCCCATATACTCTAATGTACATAGATTACTAATCACTTGCATAATGTAACACTAACAAGAAATGACAACACCTATGTTTATAGACACTGAAACATGTCTTCTAACCTAGACCCACACTAAATGTTATTATGGTTGATCAATTGTTCATTTTAAATACATTTATTGATTTTATTGTCTCACTTTTCCTTGAAGTTAATTCCAAACTAATCCAACAAATATGAAATTAGAACCTCTTCAATTCGATGAAATATTATTTATGGGAAGGAAGAACTCTTTTCAAAGAACATGAATATGCAATGATTCCCTTTTGTAAACAAATTTCAAAAGATAAACCAAATTAAAATTCCAAGAAAATTATATTTCAATCAAGTCCCAATAACAAAAAATGTATTTTTCATTTCTACTGTTTTATAGAAAGAATAATAACTATTTAATTCAATGTAATCAAACAAACAAATTCATATTGAAGCTATCTTTTGTGAGAATTACTAACTTTTCGATCGATGAAATAATTCTTTACAACAAGCATAAATGAATATTTGATCATATTTACTAAAAGAAAAGAGAATGATATAATGAATTCTATAAGAAAAAGACCCTTTTTTTTATAGATCAATAAACTAATAAGACCCAAAACCCTAAAAATGTAACAATAAGTATATTTTTCAAAATAGACAATTAAATACAACAATTGAAATTTAAAGTTGACTTTCCATTTCGAAAATATATTCAAAAATCCACTGCAAGCAAAGAAATTTAGATCAAGAAGAAAAAATTCCTAAAAAAACTCAATTTTCTAAGGTTGTTGTAGGAATATTGTTTACATCAATTGAGTGTCACAGCTATAGCACACGAAAAATGCAATAATTAGTCAATTGTTACACTATTATGAAAAGAAAACTATCACAATTTCTAATTGTCACACTTTCATCATAATCTAGGCTCAGAAACTCTTAATTATCACACTATTCTCAAAAGAAAAGTGTGAAAACTATGAGACACAAAGAAAATATAGAAAAATGCTCAAAAAGGTCTAAAAAACTAGATTTTAAGAATGAAAATACAATCCGAGAGTATTGGAAGCCATGGAAGGAAAATAAATCCACTAAAGAACTAAATGTTCCCTAGTATGGTCACCAGGTTTGTTATTGGAAAAAATCCCTCTTGCAGATAAGAGTGATCTTCCTAGACTGAATTATCAAATATAGAACAAATGCGACAATTCATATTATCCTTCTCTAGTAAAGTTTAAACAAAACTTACTTATTTTTAAAGAAGTAGGTATTCAATTTAATGCTCTTCCTCCTTGATTTCCTTCTCTACTTCGATCTCCAAAGATTGGAACATGTAATGAAAAAGATAGAAAAAAGGATAAAAGCATATTATGGATAAATAAGTTGAAGCAAATACTAATCAGAAGATTAAGGATATCTAATACAATGAATGCAAACAAGAAGAAAATCATGTGAGGAAAATATTATATATTGTATTAACAAATAAGGGTGTTAAATTACAACCCAGACCTTGACGTCATATCCCTCAACTCAAATATTTCTAATCCTTCCTTTGTATACAAGGTTTCCATCTCAATTTCACAGCATAAGGGCATAAATGAAGTACTCAAAAAGTCAACCCCTTCTCCTTTGATCTGCACTATATTTATAAGAGTGAAGAGGAGGTTGATGATCCATTTTCCATGGGATAAGATCCAAAAAAATGGCGGAATAGGCTCCATAATGAGTGGGATTAGATCCATCAATCCTGGGATAAGGTCCAAATAGGTAGGAGCTTGAGCCCATCTTATTGGGATAAGGTTCCTCAAGAAGGCTTTTAGAATTTAATTTTCATTTTTACCCATCTAGAAAGGTTGTTTCACCTTTTAATGCAGAGAATTATGATAGTGTTCACATGCTTTAATTATTTAACTTGTATTGTAACAATTTTTCATGGAGGGGAGTGCAACAATGATTAAAATTAGTGTTTTTTCATAATGTAATCAAAGATTCCTGTAATTCTTAGAATGATTTTTCTTCTGGCTTTGTAAGCGATTACTGACAAGGGTTCATGAGATAGTAAGGGATCTAGTTTTGTGGTCATTTTCCTAAGTGCGAAAAAGTGACGTGTAATAAAAAGGTTTCTAATTTTCAATAGCTTATTCCAGTGCATAAATATCCTTGTGATAGGTAGTGTATTTGAGAGATTCCACATGAAAAAACTCATAATCGTATCATATAATAGTTCCTCCCTACAAAATATTTTAGTCATAGCATTTCCACTTGCATCCATATCTGTGTTCAAGGGCTAATACAAGTTTGGTTATGCAATAGTTTTTGTTTGGCTAGCTTTCTTATTTAGCTCCTCGAGAACCTTCTACTGATCCTTTCCCAGCTAGAAACCCTTGTCACTTGTTACTATGTTTTGGAGTGGTGTTGCTACTACTAAAAATGGGGCTATAAATTCCCTTAGTTATTATGCTAACCCAATGAAACTCATAATGTCATAATAATTGACACACATTGAAAACTTAATGATGGCCTCCATCTTAGTAGGATCTATCTTTTGGGATGCCCCACCATTCACATGTCCTAAATACAATGACTATTGTTGTGCAAACTCACAAGTCTTAAGATTTCATAGCAATTGGTTCTTCTTCAATGTCTCTAGCACTTGCAATAAATATGAATTATGCTCCTACCAAGTAGCATTGTATACCAATATATCATTCAGATACACAATAACAAATGAATATAGATATGGACACGGTATATCATTCCTTAATGTCATGAAAGTAGTTGGTGCAATGTTTAAATTAAATGGCATGACAAACCACTCATACATAAATTGCTTAGATTTGAAGGGAGTTTTACATGTACCTTCTTCTTTTACTTGAACCTAGTAATACCATATGTTTAAGTCTAGCTTGGTGAAGTATTTTTATTGTTGCAACTAGCCCAACAAATCATTTATCCTTGGAAATGGGCACTAGTTCGTGAGCGTAATTTTTTTTAACCCCACGCAATCAATGCAAATTCACCAAGAAGCATCCTAATTTTCTACAATTATGATGCATGACGCAAATGATGAGGTACTTGGGTTGAATAACACAATAATTTAGCGATTGTCGTAATTACTTCTTCACTCACTAGTATAAAAATGACTAATTAGTTACTAAAAAACAACTAAAATTTGCATATAAATGACGATTTTTCATTCGGTGACCAATAGTAGCTAATTTACAGTATCTTATAACGCAACCAACTTTTAGCTGTTTTTAGCTTAGTAATTTTTAGCTTAGATTTCTAGTAGTATATTTAGTCATAAATTCGGTCATTAATTTTTCATTGGTTTAGTCATTAATTGTCATAATTAATGACCAATTATACAACAAAATATATTACTATATGAATCCTTGAGAAAACTAATTAATGACCAGAGAAATATGACCAAAATGTTGGTCATGTTATAAGATACTCTAAATTAGCTACTAATAGTAATATATATGCAAATTTTAGTCATCATTTTAATAAAAAATGCATGATTAGCAGTAGTCATTTATCTTTTTTTAGTATTTTCATATTCATTATATAAACAACTGATTTAGTAGTTTCTAATCATTTAATTTAATTTCATTCATAATCATTATAAATGACTAATTTATTCATATATTCATTTGATTCGTGTTCATCACTAATTAATATAAACTACTAATTTAGTAGCTATAGATTGATTTTACGTGTTCACTATTAATCAACATAAATTAATTAGTATGATTTTGTGACTAACTTTTAAAAAAGTTCCCTACAATGTGCATGTTTATCTAATATGATAACACAAAGTTACATATGTTAATTACAAGACTAAATAATATCAAGTGCAAATAAAAATAATTTCAACCATATAGATTTAATTATATAAATATCAAGTATTACAATATGTCTTTCCAACTTAATATCGGTTGGACTACAATTTATGCATGAAATATTGTCATTACATTATCATTGTGTTCCCAAAGCATTGCAAGTGAATTCACAAAGTCTGGAGGCTTCACCATCAGTCTCTATGATTGCATCTTATGCAATATATTGGTTCTAAGGGTATCAATGGACATATTCTCTTCTCTCTCTCATTTTGCATTTGTTACTCTAGTGTTATTGTTCTACTCTTTCTTCAATTGCTACTTCTCACCATTAATATTGAGTTCCTCTCATTAAAATGAAAGAAAATGAATACTTGAATAGAAAATAAAGTAGACTATAAAAGATTTATATGACATATATCTCAACATTCGATAGTGGCCACTATGTGGCTAGATGACCTGTATAAACAAATAAAATAAAACTTCACCACAGAAAATAACACCTTAGGAACTTAGTATTCAACCTTCAACAAAACCTTAGGCACAATCATACAAACTAAGTTACATGTAAAAAATATCAGGAAATAGATAACTTGTGAAAACAAATGGAAAAATAAAGATTAGTTTAAAAAATATCCTTACTGCTTAGTCTAAAAGAGTCATGTTCCTTAAATTTGGATATTCTTTTTCCCACAGTAAACATTCCTCACTATCATGACCTATGTTTTTAAGATCATGAGATTGATCGAACATCATATTGGATTGTCGTGACAAAATGATTCAAATTTCTAAGATGAGTACCTCACTTGCTTGAATGAAGGTTCTAGCTGTGAGTAGTGTCAAAACCTTAGGGAAGAAGAACACTAAGGCCTAAGAAAAAATATCACCACTTATCCACTGAAAGCAAAAATTTCAATTCCATAATGGCCTTTGGGAGTACATTTCATTGGATGGATATCACACTCTGAGAGATGATTATCTAATACAATGAGAAGTGTACATATATTGTCACAATTCCCCTCAAAGTCAGAACCTATAGTTGTGTCCTATAATATTAATTATATTATACTGTTTAATTTCAATTATGACTGTCAGATAATTATTAGTTTCAATAATTAGTCTGAAATTGTGTTTTTAGTATTTATGTATACATGAAAATATTCGGAAAAAGAAAGTACCTTTTGTGACCAATTAATTTCGAGTCAATCTAAATACACAAGAAATTATGGTGCATCGGTGTTTCTCGGTGTTTCTCCAATGTCCTCTACTACTTTTGGTGAATTCCTCTTTGATGATGTCCAATGCCAATGCAATGGACATTGATCCTCGATGTTTTTCTAAGAAAAACGGAAGCTCCACAAGTAACAACCAAAACGTAGCCTCAAATATATTATTGGGGGCCAAAATGTAGTAATTATATGACAAGCCAAGAAACACTTTATGTTAATCATCTTCCCTTTAATATTGATTAATAATATATTTTCATGATCATGTAATACTAAAGTGTCAAGTAGGGACATTTAAAGTTAGTCATCCATAAATATCACCTTTGAGAGTGCTTAGTAGTTAATACTTCCTATTACACACATAAAAGATCACTAGCTTCAAGGATAGCAATATAAACACAACAAAAATGAAATTAAAATAAATGTTAGGAAGTCAAATGTGACTAATATTGAGTCAATAAAATACAAATCCCTTCACATTAGCAAGGCATTCTTAGGCACTAAAACAAAAAATTCCTTCCATTGCATCATTTTCACCTTTTCTTTAATTTCTTTAATTAAGAACATAACTTTCAAAAAAAAAAATCATTGAAAAAGGTCTCAAAATCTTAACAAATGCTCGAGTGATTATCGTATCAATTAAACAGAAAGGAAATCATTTTGTATGCTTTTAACATGCGGAATATATTGAAGAATATGAAGATTTCTCATCCCTTTCTCCTAATCAAATTGTAATCTGTGGGTTCCAATCAAGTAATCAATTTCCCTCTAAGATGATTAAGAGATCACTTTGGAGAAAGACTTGTAGAAGCATTGTGATAGTATAAATGGAATTAACTAGGAGGAAAATGAAGCACTTTAGTGGGTGCTCCAAAATATTTGAACGCAACTGAAAATGATTTTATACCTCCTCCACACATTTTAAAACATAAACCATTTAGCTGCATCTCATTTATTTTCCTCATTTCTGTAATATGTAATTCTTTGAGCAAGAATAAAGCATTCAAAAAGATTGTCATGAAAGAGGGCTCTTCATAATCCTAACAAGTTGGGCTCCAACAAATAAAAAAATCATGTAGTGAATAAATCTAACATGGTAGATTTTAGTTAATAAAATGACAATTTTATTCCTAATCTCATTACATCAAAAATAAATTCAACCCTAACTAGTTGGGATCTAACAAACCAAGAATTTCATGCAGTAAAATAAAATTACATGGTAGATCCCAATTATTTGCAATGAAAAGTGTATTCTTGATCATATTACAACATAGATAAATTTAAGAGTACATACATATTTTCTTATCTGAGACAAACTTTGAACACATTCTGAAATTTCAGAGAAATACAATTATACGATTTACCTATAGGACATGAGAAAGCTATCTACATCTAGTACCCATCACTAGACAATAGTGTTATTGAGACACCATCTCATGACATTAGAATCACATAGATAGATAGTGTTATAGAGATACCTTGCAACACTTATTCAACGCTACCTTCAAGCTTCAAATTCATTAATTGATTTACTTTAGTAGCAAATTCTAGTTGGATTTCATTAAATAAAACCAGACAAAAGCCATTTATGATATTTGTCATTGCCTTCTCTTGATATATCCCCCTTTGGAAATAGAATAACTCATATTCCCCAATTTTTTAGGTACTTTCTTCATGTTCAGCATAGGCTATTAATGGAAAATTTTAGGGGCTAATATTCACAGGTGGGTTAATTTTAAATGATTTTTAGAAAAAAAAAATCGCCAATTTCTATTTTTTATAAAAATGATTCCCCCAAATTATACAATATTGAATTATTTTACCTTAAAAATCTCCAACATTATATAGAGAGTATATATAAAATCATTATAAATTTGAATAATTTTATAAATACGTTAACAATTTTTTTATAGTTTGCATATTAGGGATTAGTGAGATTCGCCAATGTTTTTAAACTTAAAGATAATTAATCATCCTTAAAATTTTCCCTGGGGCTATTGGGTTCTTCACATAGAAAAGGTTGTAAATATTAGATGTATAATGGAAACAACATGCAATTCAAGGTTGGTCCTACAGTCTCTTGGGTGAATTATAAAACACCATCTACTTAAAACATGATATATCGTAGTAGCAAAAACCTACCCAATATCCCACTTAAGAATTCAAAATGTTGTAAATAGGAGATTTCTTAAACAATATTAACTATTTAATTGCATTATCACACTAAAATTCACATACCTTTAAAATGTTGAAAAGTGTGAAAAACATGGAGTTGGAATATTATAGTTACGTCAAGGTAGATATAGCTATGTAAAATGTAACTTCTATCTAAAACATGTAAATGTAACTTCTATAGCTACATGAAATGTAACTTCTATATAAAAAAAAGGGAGTTGGAATATTATCGTTACGTGAGGGTAGATATAACTACGTGAAAAGTAACTTCTATATAACATTCTAAATATATTTTTTCAATCATTTAAGAGACTAATTTTTTAATCTTCGGTTAATAACTTAATACTCCACCAAAAATAGCATTGAATTGGTTCTTCACCAACCAAGGAGAAGTTTTAAACCAGTGTGAAAATGTTTACTCATTCCCCTGCCATATTTCTGATATTTTATTTGTGTGCGGATTTAATCTAGTGTAATGTAACTTGTAAATATTTGAATTAAGTTATAGAATTAACATATGTACAACAAGATACAATATGCATCAATTATAAGTAATATGGTGTTTACATGTTATATCAAGACAAACGTTTTCTCATCTCATAATTAACTCTTATCCTATAGTTGGTGATGGATATAGACTTTAAAATTATATGCCATCCTTGTCATATATTATATTTAATGGTGGATATATCTTTTAAAATCATCAACCATGTTTTTTATTTTAAGTATGGTCAATTTAAATGGAAGTTATCACAATTCTATTCAATATTATCTTGTACAACTGGAAATAAAATGATGTGGGGGTGGTGTTTCCAGTGATTTTCAAATTTGTTTTGATTAGCTAAATTTACCCTATTTAAAATAAACATGGGTGGTGTCTCTAGTGATTTTAAAACTTGTTTTAACTACCCAAATTTAGCCTATTTAAAGTAAATAGTGGCACTAACCATCTTATCTTCAAGTCAGTAACTTTGCTTGAGGGCATCTTTAGGACATCCACCATCTCTAAAAATTATGAAATATTAGTACTACTTGCACTAAATAGACAATGTTGGCATATAATCTTTTATTGTGTTTTATACTCCATGTTACAAATTTATTCATATTTTATGATTCTTGGTTTCGATTTCCATGTTAAGGCTGGATTCATCATGCCTGCTATGATTTTAGTTGTGCACACATCATATTGCTCACTTCTAATTGTATAAAAAATAGAGAGTATGAAAAATGACATGTAGTGACCTGTGGGTGTCTATTTTACTCAATGATATGATTGATTTTTTAACCCATTACAATCCTACCACAATGAAATTAAGAGAGACAAGGACACAAGAAGGAATGCCAATAAATGAAATTAGAGAATTTAGAATGCAACTCAAATTGTACCTGAATGTAACGACAAGTATTTACAGCTGCCTGGGCACCGATGAGCATTGGATGAAACTGCAAAAAATTGCTTGCATTATGAGAATTTTGTTGCAGCTGTACTAATCCTCTTTAGTAGTTCCTTGACTTGACGATAGTTATAATTTTAGAAACAATCCTACCCCTGCACTTTATGGATCATCTTTGTCCCCCGCTATTGATAGTTATTTTTGAAGGCAATAGAATAGAACTCTCTAATTGCATCATCACGTTTCAAAATAATGTTTGAGTATTTCTAGGTGATTGGCGAAGTAGTCTCTACTTAGGTCCATGAAATCCTTGATTTGTCTCCATTGCACTAACCTCTTTTTGTAATAAAATTATAAATCCCACGTCTGCATTCGTCGTCCCTAACATACCAATTATTTACAGTGGAAAACTTTATCGTTGCTCCCTCGATGCAATATAAATCCACTACTCTGGAATGGAGATGATTGGTTTTAGAAAATGGTGCAGTGCATCCTTCAATATATGTCACATAACTCCTCTCATCTACAACAATAAGAGTCCTCTCAAACTGCCTGGTCTCCATCTCATTCATCCTGAAATAAGTGGATATTTCCATGGGTGAGAAAGTGTGCTTGGGGATTTAATAGAAGGAGCTATCACTAAAAAAATAAATACAATGCAACATAATAGTTATCAGCAAGAGGAATAGCCATGCCAAGCTACTTCCTAACTAGATCAAGATACTCCTAAATTTCCTGTTATAACACACAAAAGATAACTTCAACTGCCTATAGAGTATACCTATGCATGGTAGCAATGAAAACTGATTCAAAAACAACATATACAACAACATTGGTCAATATCTTCTTCTAGTCAAGGGCATGCCTAGGTTTTGAAAAGTATGAAGCAGGTCAGGATCCACCTCATCCAGGCTCCTCTTCTTCTTCTACTCTCGATGTTTAGGTTCAAAATAATAAAAAAGGTCTTGGAAATTGATGTGTGGATAAAATTTATCAAACCATTTGGGTTCTTTCATTTTTAATCATTGTCTATAAGCATTGAGTCTAAATTGCAAAAGCCATTTAGGTTCCTTCTTTTTAGCTGAAATTAACCTAGGATTTGGAGAGTTGTAAGGTTTAATGGATCTAAGTATATTCTACTTAAAATATAGTAACATGGTTTAAAACTATAGGCATTGAGATCAGAAAATAAGGATGAAATGGAAAAGATTTATGTTCATGATTACAAGAAATTTTAATTTCATGTAACAAAGTTTGAGGAAGGTCTAGTATTTTCATCCCACCAGAATATTTTCTTGCATCAATTGAGCCCTTTGAATTTGGGCATGGTAGAGTCCATTACACAAAAAATCAACCACTAGATAAAAGGTGAAAAGAAAAAATAAAATTTCATGGATTCTGACGCTAGAAAACTTAGGGAGGAGTGAACAGATCTGTACAATAAGGACATGCAAAATTCTTACTTGTCCATTGTATTTTAATGAATTTTTGGGCATTATCATAATCATTAAACCCTTTCTACAATAAGTACATGCAAAATTCTTACTTGTGCATTGTATTTTGATGAATTGTTGGCCGCAATCAAGTTTTGCATTATCATAATCATTACAGCCTCAACTCTAGATGAAATTTGTGCTTTAATCATATAAACCCTCAAAAATTTTTACCCATAAGAAAAAAAATCATCTTTAGTAAAAAGGAAGAACTCTCTAGAGTCCAAATTCATACCCATGTACAAATGGCCAAAATCTCGATGCCTAATGACCTTAATCGTTGATCCTCTCCTAAGGTGTTTCCCATGCAAACTCCATTTGGGGTTCGAATCCCATGAAATCCATAGATCACATTGATGGTCTTCCTTCTTCTAGAATTTCCACTTAGATATCAACCAGGTAGAGAAAATTGCAGTGGTACAATGTGATGTTGTAATCTGTGAATATTTTATTTGAACCCAACACTAAACTGGAAAAGAAAAAGAAAAGAAATATTTTTAATGGAAAAAATAAAAGAAATATTTATAATATAAAATAAAATATATAAATTTCAATTGGGTTAAATGATTTATTTTTAATAAGAATTTGTTATTTTTGCGTAAGACGCTGAATTAAAAAGAAGAAAAAGAAATTAAAAATGATATTGGGATGAGTGTAAACATTTAAATATGGCCTCAATTAATAATAAAAATAATAAAATTCAATTTGTTATATTTTGGTTTTTTTATTAAGTTGTGAATAGGCTTTGTTACAATAACATGGGCCAATACCATGACTTATCAATACTACAAGTCCAAGAACCATAGCTTATTTCACAACCAAAATATTTTATAACAATATGAGAAGATTCTTAACCGTGGATATTCATCCCCACATTACCCTAGATATTATTAACTTGTAAAAAATAGCCTATGTTACAATACCATGGGTCAATCCCATGGATTACTAATACCACATGCCCAAAAATATTAATTATTTGACAATTAAAATATTTTATAACAATATGACAAGATTGTTAACCGTGGATATTCACCCTCACTTTACCATGGATATTAAATTGTAAATCGGCTTTGTTACAATACCATGGGCCAATACGATGGCTTATCAATACCACATGCCAAAAGACCATAACTTATTTCATAGTAAAAATATTTTATTTATATTTAATTTTACAACATTTTTTTAATTGAATCTAAAAGGGAAAATGTTACAATTTGAGATATATCTAAACACTCTATCCTCATGACTACTAAAAATATTCCCATAGAAATTAATTTTGGTTTTAATAAAATTAAGCTAAGATGGATCTATTTCAGTTCTTTCTCTCTCTCTCTCTCTCTCTCTCTCTCTCTCTATATATATATATATATATATATATATATATATATATATATATATATATATATATATATATATATATATATATATATATATATATCTAGAAATAGAAGCGGCGTCGATCCATCTTAGCTAAGGATCCAAGGGATGAGAGCAATCAAACTGACTAATTATAATAGATTAAATATAGTGCATCATTTTTAAAAAATTTCATTATTTTATTCTCTTCGACATGATTGATCCAATATATAGGTTTAATATTTTACAACCAATTAAGTTTTTTAATTTAGATAATTTATTAAACACAATACAATGTGATGAAATTTAAGAGATAGTTTGGAAGGAGGTGGAGAGAGGGAGGGTGACGCAGGGTTGCCCCTGCTTTACCCACAGTATGCATGTCAAATGCATAAATCCTGTCTGTACTAGGAATTTTAACCCTCTGAGGTGTCAAATCTTCAATCTGTAAGGTTTAAGGCCCCTTTCTTAAACTCTGCGGAACTATTTATAGACTAAAAAAGTCTAACCTTTAATCCACCCCTTTCCTTTTCTATCGGAATTCATTCTCTTTTATAAAATTTTGTTAACCTTATTATCGGGACTCATTCACCCTTCTAAACCTTCATTTCCCTAAGCCGCATATATAACTCTTCCCACTCCTTAAAATTGGTTATATATGATTAACTCAAAAAACCTTCTTATCACGCCTTATTTCTATTATAATGCTTTATAATAGAAATACACTAATAAACATACATAACATACCTTTTCTGCACCTTTCAAAGCCTCTAGACAGTTCTCGTGATTACCTTTATTAGATCAATTCTCCACCGTTGATTTCATTATTTAATCCGACGGTCGACGTTACATCCGATCAATGAAACCAATCGTTGATCTTGCGCCATAGATCTTCACCTCATTTGATCCAACACTTCACAACAATATCAGCTGGACAACTAGTACGAGGATTACCCGCCCGATAAAGCGGTTTCCTCTTTCTCCTTGGCTGCTACGTGTCGAGTGGTTAATGGAATCGGGTGCTCACCCTTCAATACCACTTACGGTTTTGAGGCTGCCCGAAATCCGCTTTCGCTTGTAAACCCGCTTTCCTTCTTTGGTTAACTCCCAATCTATTTAATGCCCGATGACCATAGATGTTATACCATCGACGGCTATGACACTCTCCGGATTCCTCATCCATTAACTCTTGCATTGATCTCCATCGTTCACTTCTTTGACTTTATGCTGCGCGATTTAATCCTGGTCACTTATCTCCTTCAATCCTGTCCGTTGATCTCCAAGATCCAATGGTTGTGGTGCATCAACTCTTCACCTTCCCGCTCTTCTCTTTGCTTATGTTTTACGCTATTTCTTCAACGTTTTTGGGGTTTTGGGTTTTCTTCAGGTTCTGGTCCTTCGGCTGTTTCACTGTGCACTCCGCCTGCAACTATAATATACATAATACACTAACTCACTCATCATTCGCCATTGATGCTTAACAACACACTTATACAAATGGAAATTGAATCTCTATGCATATATATATCTATATATCTATATATATATATATATATTAACAAACAATTACATAATGAGACTCTCTGTCTCTCCTCGCCTCATCTTCAATATCAGTGGCCTTTAATCATCATCTACCCGTAGGCTTACAAACACAAAAAAATATCTAACTCTCTCTTTCTCTGTCTAACCTACCTAACCTCTGATCATGCCATTTAGGCTTACATTTATACAAAGGGATTCTAAAATCAATTTCTGGTTTAGGTCCATAAACTCGTCAACAAAATCCTAAAATCTCTTTATCATCCCTAAGGATTCTCTTTAATCCATAAAATCATGAATTGACTCCTAATCTAAGATTTACATTCAATTCTCAATCCTCTCATCACTAAACTATCCTAAATCTCTCATGTTCTCCTACATTCGAGAGGATTTACAATTATGCCTCACAATATTCAATTAATCCTATTCTTATTAAAATCACTCAAAACATTAAATAATTACATTAATTCAATACTTAGGCAACCAACTTCCTTGAAACACAAGACCCCCTATGTCTACTAAACTAAAATGATAATGTTGAGCTGAATGCTCCTGCATTAGACTCCCCAAGTAAGAAAATTTATGACCTCCTGGTCATAAGTCTGGATAATGGTTTCCCCCTGGATCCCAAACTTTATTTTGTAATTTATCTTTGCTTGTCCCTTATTCTATTACTATTGTTGTCTACTACTGTTCTCCAGGTCTCCATACCTTATGCTGCAATACTCCACTTGCCCTGCTTTCATAGTCTGCTACTGTCTTCCTCTTGTTGTTACTCCTCTCTTTCCTTGCTGTTGTATTCTTCTCAGACACTTTCATCATTAGCCTTCTTATCAATTCAATTTCTCCATCTAGTATATCCTTAGTTTGCTGATTGATTTCATCTCTTGATGGATTAACTCTCCTTTTTTCTTGTTCTTAACTTATCTTGATCGCCTCCTTTTCATCCTTACCTTCTTCTTTGTTGTTATTTTGTACCTTTTCAGTTGTTGCTTTATTGGCTTTCAGAACAATTTCATGCTTCTATTTTCTACACCTATCAACTTCTTCTTGATTATTATTTATGACAACTTCTTTGTCATCATTCTTTAGCAATTTATCATGAACATTCATCCTCTGCTCTTCTAACTTCTTGCTTTGAAAGTCTAATTCCCTATATAATTCAATGATTTTAGTTGGAGTAGACTTTGGAAATTTTACAAAATCTCCCATTTCTTCATTTGCTATTGACCCATCATCACATGGTTCTTCTTCTTCTAATAAATCTTTCTTAACATCCTTCAGTAGATGTCCTTCCTCTTCTTCCTTCAATTGGTTGTCCTCCTGTTCCAAATATGTTCCCATTTCAGCAACAAGATCTTCAATTATAAGACATTCATCATAATAAAAAATATAAGTCTTATGTACCTCTTCTTCCTTTGGAAACACTTCAGTATGCTGCTCTGATCTCTCTTCTTCTATCAGCATATCAGTATGTTGATTGAAACTCAATGAACTCTTGAGATTGTCAGCTAGTCTCTCCTTCTCTTCATTTGTTTCAATGATGTCCTTTAGCACTTGTCCACTGTAGCGAACTAATTCTTTTCCAGTCTCCTTGTCATATTATTCTTCAAACATTTCATCTTCTGTAAGGTATTCTTTCATGTTTTTGACAACTTTAAAACACTGCCTATCTTCTTCCAAACCTATAATCTTACACAAATCATTAATTTTAAAAATACAAGATCTTTTGGTCTCACTTGATGCTTCAGTCATCAAGTCTTTTGGCTGCTTTGAATCATTCATATGATTCAAAAAGTAATGGTCCATGTTCTCGTTCCCATATCGAAAGTTCAACATCTTCTTCAGCATCTCTGTTTTGTTGTAGCTCAAGTCTTTCGAGCTTCTCTGTCTTCAATTTGGCATCTATAATATGTTCAAGTTCCCTTAGCTCCTTTATTAACTACATATTCACCTGCTAATTCCTCTTCTCTTGACACAACCATATTTCTAGTCCATCTCATTTCTCTGCAACATTTCCATTAATACTTCAAGCTAAACTGCTATCTCAGCCTTCTCCCTCTCATATTCTTCTTTACTTAACTGTCTCTGTATGCCATTTGCCTTGGCATCTCCTTTCTTCTGTCCTTGGCTGTGGTTTCTTTCAGAACCTCTATTATGACTGTCACTAGTCATCATCCTCTTTATCTCTATGAGTTCCTCACTCACTCACTATGAGCTACACTAAAGCCTCTACAATAGCAAGTCTACCCTGCTGCCACTTACCTCACCAAGCTCTCCTCTGTACTTGGTCTTTTGGCAAGCAATTGGTTCTCTATCTCTGGAACCTCCTTTGAGCAATTCTCTTTGCTCCTTCTAGGCTTCAACTCATCTGTACTTTCCAAGAACACAATTGTCCTCTTTATCCAATCTCTATTGGAATTCCTCAAGGTTCTGCCACATTTCTACTTTCACTTAGAAACTCTTACCAACTTCCTTTATCTCTTAGCAATTCTACCCACATCCATTGTGGAATTGCCTTCAAGATCTCTGTCTGATCTTGTCCTCCCATTCACCTACACTTTTGAATGGACTGTCCTTTCCACTAGCCTTCAACTGTATCTTCAAACTCGGTTACTTCAAGAGCTTACAAAGTCCCTCTTACAATTTAACTACTGTAATGCTGCTTTAAATATCATTCATTCAATATTTGCTAATCATTAGATAAATTTGCATACCTTCACCTACCTTCAGGATCTCACCATTTCTGCAAATCTGTTTTAGCAGATCTTCATGCTTCCAATGCACAAATTCTCAATATTCAGCCACTGTCAATCAGATTTAGAGTCTGATTCTTTCTTCCAATATTCCGGCTTTATCTTGGCAAAGCTTAGCTATCGGCAACAATTTCTCCTTTGCTGAGTTTTTTTCCCACTCAAAAATCCTTAATAGTTTCCTTCATTACTGCTTCTTAAGGCTTGACCTTCTTTTTCTGAGATACTTCATTAGCTGCAACTATCAATATTCAATCTATTTCTTTATCCAGAAAAACTCAAATCGGAGCTAAATAAAACAATACCTGCACAATTTCACAAGCAGTCTCCATCCATTCTTCACATTCGAGTGAATCTCCATTCTTCAAAACATCGTTGTGGATTCTTTATGTTTCTGCAATCTCTTCTTAATTCTTACTCACATGCCTCTAAGAACTTAACTGTTCTTCTCCAATTTCAATTTCAAACATTTCACCATTCCAACTATACAGATTCATTGGCTATAAATCACTTACTCTACTTTTCTCAAAATCTGAACATTCTATCAAAATGCAGAAATTACAAGATTAGTATTCCTCTTACCAATCTCTGAGCTTTACTCTGGTCACTTAACTGTTAGATTAGAATCTGATCTCCCTTTCTTGCATACACATCTTTTCACATATCTATGTTCTAAATTATTTCAAAGAAACTTTCGCACGTAATTTCTTTGTTCTGCTCTGATACCAAATGACGTAGGGTTACCCCTGCTTTACCCACAGTATGCATGTCAGATGCATAAATCTTGTCTGTCTTATGAATTTTAACCCTCTAAGGAGTCAAATCTTCAATCTTTAAGGCTTAAGGCCCTTTTCTTAAACTCTACGGAATTATTTATAGACTAACAAAGTCTAACCTTTAATCCATCCCTTTCCTCTTCTATTGAAATTCATTCTCCTTTATAAACCTCTGTTAACCTTATTATCGGGACTCATTCACCCTTCTAAACCTTCATTTCCCTAAGCCGCATATATAACTCTTCCCACTCAACATTGGTTATATATGATTAACTCAAAAAACCTTCTTATCACACCTTATTTCTATTATAATGCTTTATAATAGAAATACACTAATAAACATACATAACATACCTTTTCTGCACCTTTCAAAGCCTCTGCACAGTTCTCGAGATTACCTTTATCGGATCAATTCTCCACTGTTGATTTCATTGTTTACTCTAATAGTCGACGTTACATTCGATCAACAAAACCAATTGTTGATCCTGCGCCACAGATCTTCACCTCATTTGATCCAACGCTTCACAAAAATATCCGTCAGACAACTAGTACGAGGATTACCTGCCCGATAAAGCAGTTTCCTCTTTCTCCTTAGCTACTACGTGTCGAGTGGTTAGTGGTATCGGGTGCTCACCCTTCAATACCACTTACGGTTTTCAGGCTGCCCGAAATACACTTTCGCTTGTAAACTTGCTTTCCTTCTTTGGCTAAGTCCCGATCTATTTAACACTCGATGACCGTATATGTTATACCATCGATGGTTGCGATGCTCTCGAGATTCCTCATCTGTTAACTCTTGCATTGATCTTTTTCGTTCACTTCTTTGACTTTATGGTGCAAGATTTAATCCTCGTCGCTTATCTCCTTCAATCCCATCCATTGATCTCCAAGATCCAACGGTTGTGGTCCATCAACACTTCACCTTCTCGCTCTTCTCTTTGCTTATGTTTTACGCTATTTCTTCTGCGTTTCTGGGGTTTTGGGTTTTCTTCAGGCTCTAGTCCTTTGGTTGTTTCACTGCACACTTTGCCTGCAACTATAATATATAGAATACACTAATTCACTCATCACTCGCCAGTGATTCTTAACAACACACTTATACAAATGGAAATTGAATCTCTAGGCATATATATATATATATATATATATATATATATATATATATATATATATATATATATATATATATATATATATATATATCAACAAACAATTACATAATGAAACTCTCTATCTCTCCTTGCTTGATCTTTAATATCAGTGGCCTCTGATCATCATCTGCCCGTAGGCTTACAAACACAATTAAATATATAACTCTCTCTTTCTCTGTCTAACCTCTCTAACCTCTGATCATGCCCTTTACGCTTACATTTATACAAAGGGATTCTAAAACCAATTTCTGGTTTAGATCCATAAACTCCTCAACGAAATCCTAAAATCTCTTTCTCATCCCTAAGGATTCTCTTTAATCCATAAAATCATGGACTGACTCCTAATCTAACATTTACATTCAATTATCAATCCTCTCATCACTCAACTATACTAAATATCTCATGTTCTCCTACATTCGAGAACATTTACAATTACGCCTCACAATATTCAATTAATTCCTATTCTGATTAAAATCACTCAAAACATTAAATAATTACATTAATTCAATACTTAGGAAACCAACTTCCTTGAAACACAAGACCCCCTATGTCTACTAAAATACAATGTTAATGTTTAGCTAAATGCTCTTGCATCATAGGGAGATAGTGAAAAAGTTGGAGGGCAGAGAGAGAGAGAAAGAGAGAGTGATGGGGGGGAGAGAGAGTGATGTGGGAGAGAGAGAGAGAGAGAGAGAGAGAGAGAGAGAGAGATGGAGTTGGATTGGGAGAGAGAATGAGGAAGAACAAAGACATAGAGAGATAGAGATGGACAGAGAGAGGAGTGAGAAGGGAGAGATCGAGAGAGAGTGAGGAAGAGAGGAGAGGAGGGAAGAGAAATAAGAGGAGAGGATAGAGATAGGGAGAGAAGGCAAAGGATAGGGACGGGGGGAAATACTGATAGATTTGGATGGAGAGAGAGAGAGAGAGGGAGAGTTATTTGGGGGGAAGAGATAGAGGGAGGTGGGAGATAAAGGATAGAGAGGAAGGAAGATAAAGATGAGGAGAGAGAGATGGAATTGGATAGGGTAGGAGAGCAAAGGAAAAAGAAAAAAATATAGGGAGAAAGGTGGAGAGAGAGAGGAGGTGACAAGGGAGTCATGGAGAGAGAGTGAAGGAGAGAGGAAAATGAGAGGGAATAGAGAGATAAATATAGATAGGGAGGGAGATAGAGTGTGTGTATGCTTGGGGGGTGAGATAGAGAGAGGGAATAAGAAAGACACACAACTAAAAATATAGATATGATATAGTATTATATAACCAACCTAGATCCATATTAACAATATAACTACCAAGTGCCGAGAGGGATCCAATCTCTCGAGGTGCAAACATTTCCTTAAGTTTTTCACTAATTTTGCACCTCGAGAGATTGAATCCCTCTTGGCGATTGATAGATCCAGGGTTAGGATGGATCTAGGTCGGTTAATATGAAATTAAAGTAGTTTTTATTTGATATTATAGTCTTAAAAATTAAAATTTCTTTTCAAATTAATTTCAAATTGGAACTAGATCCAATTAGATTAATTGAATAGATTTTAAAAAAAATCATAAAATAATTTTTTAATTAAAAAATATATTTTTAAAATTACAAGTTATTAGAGATAAATAATGCACAGTTGGCTCAGCTATACACCATGCGAGGATGAATAAGTGTTTAAGGAAGGATAACCTTTCAACCAATCTTTAACAACGTTTCAATCCCCTATGAGTTGTATGTTTAGATTGCTTGACACAATTAAGATGACTAACAAAAAAAATTGATTCATATTATTGTAGTACTTGTTAGGTAGTTGTATTTTTGTTCTTGGACTAAACTAGTCATTCATGTTAGTCATTTTTAGTTGTATTACTAATTAGCTAGTCACGCATTTTAACCCGCGACTAAATTAGTGATTTATGTTATTTGTTTTTAGTTCGGTCACTTAAAATTGCTCATCTTTTGTAGTATTTCACTTGGAAAATCTGTGGTGACTAATGTTTATAGTCATCTAGTCAGTAATTTCTCATTTTCTACTAGTGATTTTTGTCTTATATAATATCATGCCTATACAACTTCCTTCTTGGCAATGATCTTCTTCTTCACCCCCTTGCTCGGTGGCACCCCTTAATGCTCTTAGAACACTCCCTTGTATTCCTATAGAAAATATTTTATTTTTTGTCTCTATTCTTTAATGCATCCCTTTGGGGATTCCATCATCCTCAATAACTCTTCTATATACTAACTTTCTATTAAAAATAATAAAGGATGCCTCTTTTTTTATGAAACCAGCTCACAAAAAGATAGAAAAGATAGATCAACGCCTTAGAATTCAGCCTCTTCGAGGGGGAAACCTCCTTTACATTACACAAATTAATGATTGTTTTTTTTATGATTCAAATGACAAAACCTCCTTTCTATATATAGTAGTTTAAGGAGTCACAATATAACCCAGCTGACTTAACAATAATAATATAAAGGCACAAAAATAACAATAGAGGGATTCTATGGGGCACAATAATAACAATATGGGGACAATAGGGGCACAACAATATTAATAATGGATACAACTACAATAGTAATGGGGTAATCACTAGTATTATAGGGACCTAACATGCCCCTCTCCTTCAAAAGGGTGTTGTCCTCAATGCTTGAGTGGTTTTGGATGCTTCTGTATAAAATTCTCATCCTCCCATGTGGAATGTTCAGTGAATAAGTTCTTCCACTTGATGAGATACTTCGAAATTGATCGATTTCGTAGCTGTCGAGTTCTTGTTTCTGTGACTGCTTCTAGTTGCAATATAATTTTTCTTTCCTCGTCAAGTTCTGGCAATATTGTTTGAACTGGGAGCTTGTCACCTATAACCTTCTTTAAACATGAAACATGGAAAACTGGGTGCACTCGAGACTCTGCAGGAAGCTCCAATTTGTATGCCATAGTACCAATCTTTTGCAACACCTTGTACGGACCATAATACTTTGGTGATAATTTATTATCATTCTTAGCTTGCTGGAGGGACATTTGTTTATATTGTTGTAGCCGTAGGAATACCCAATCACCTACATCAAAACTTATTTGGTTGCGATGTTGATCTGCCTATTGTTTCATTCTATTATGTGCCAACACGAGGTTATCCTTTAAGAGTTGGAGGACTTGTTGTTGATGCTTGATGTGATGTTCCACAACTTGAACCTTAGAATTTTCTCTTAAATATGATGTGATGGATGGTGGCTGATATCCATAAAGTTCCATAGATGGGGTCATTTTTATTGCTGTATGGAAGGAAGTGTTATACCACCATTTAGCCAGAGGCAACCATTTAACCCATTGTGTCTGTTTATCAGATACAAAGCAACTAAGATAGCCTTCCAAACCTTTGTTTACTATCTCAGTTTTCCCATTAGATTGAGGATGATAAGATGAGCTATGAGCTAACTGAGTACCAAGACAAGAAAATAATTCTGTCCAAAAATTTCCAATGAAATTGGGATCTCTGTCACTTACAATAATCTTTGGATTTCCATGTAGCTTTTGAATTGTTTCCATAAATGCAGTAGAAACTGTACTGGCTTTAAATGGATGTGATAATGCACAAAAGTGTGCATACTTGGTAAGCCTGTGAACTACCACCTTGATGACACTCTTTCCCTAAGACTTGGGTAAACCTGTGATAAATCCATTGAAACCTCCTCCCAACATTGCCTTAGAATGGATAAAGGTTGTAACAGACCCGGGTCTTAATTGTTTCAACTTTATTTTGTTGGCAAACCAAACATTCTGCCACAAACTTTTGAATATCCGATTTAAGCCCATCCCAAAAAAATTCCTTCTTAACCCTATGGTAAGTTTTTAAAAATCCTAAGTGCCCTCCTAAGGGAGAAGTGTGCAATTCCTTAAGAATATTTTGTTTGATTTGGGAATTCCTACAAAGGTATAAGCGATCTTTGTACCATAACGAATCATTTTTCTAGCTAGATGTATCAGATGTACTAGGATCTTGTTGTAACTTTCAAATAAGTACCCACACTTCTTCATCATTATTCCATTCCTCCCTTGCTTCGTTTATCCAAACTGGTTGGATAACAGAAATGACACACAACAATGCTTCCACATCCTCATCCTTTCTTGAGAGTGCATCGGCCACTACATTTTGCTTCCCTTTTTTGTAGATGATTTCAAAGTCATAACCCAACATCTTTATGACCCACTTTTGTTGCTCTTAAGAGGATAATCTTTGTTCTAAAAAGTATTTAAGGCTATCATGATCTTTTTTTACCTTTAAGTGTCTTCCCATTAGGTAGGGTCGCCATTTCTTAAGTGCATGTAGTATTGCCAACATTTCCTTCTCATAAATAGCTTTGTGTAAAAACTTTCCCTTGATTGGACGAATTTCAAAAGAAATGGTTCTTTCATCTTGCATTAAGACAGTACCAATTCCATTTCCTAAAGCATCACATTCCGCAATAAAGGTTTTTGTGAAGTTCGGTGTAGCTAAGATTGGTGCTTGGCACATTGCCTCTTTAAGATGTTTGAAGGCCTTTGTTGCTTTTTGAGTCCATGAAAATGCATTTTTCTTCAATAATGTTGTTAGAGGTGCTGCTATTCTCCAATAATCATTAACAAATTTCCTATAATACCGTATTAACTTGAGAAATCCCCGTAGATGCTTTATGGATGTGGGGATTTTCCATTCCTTAATGGCTTTAGTTTTGCTAGGGTCTACCTTAACTCCTTCATGAGATACAATATGACCCAGATATTCCACCTCTTGTACTCCAAGAAACATTTGGATCTTTTTGCACATAATTGTTTCTCCTCCAATAGTTGTAGCACCCTGTCAACATGTTCAACATGATCCTTCCAAGACTTGTTGTAGATTAGTATATCATCAAAAAATACTAATACAAATTTTGTAAGGAAGGGTTTGAAAATGGAATTCATCAAACCTTCAAATGTAAAAGGTGCATTGGTAAGGCCAAAAGGCATGACAAAAAATTCATAATGACCCTCATGAGTTCTTAATGTTGTTTTCGGAATGTCTTTAGTCTTCATTTTGATTTGATGATATCCTGAATGAAGATCCAACTTGGTGAAGTAAATTTATCCATGCAATTCATCTAGTAATTCATCAATGACAGGAATTGGAAACTTATCTTTAATAGTGAGCTTGTTGAGCTCCCTATAATCCAGACACATGTGCGATGATCCATCCTTCTTTTGCACCAATACTACTGGAGTAGAGAAATAACTTTGACTAGGTTGAATTATACCAGCCTCTAGCATTTCTGCAAGCATACGTTCAATTTCACTCTTTTGGGCATAGGGATATCTGCATGGCTTGATGTTTGGAGGAACACCTCCTAGAATCAGATGAATAGCATGATCATGATCACGAATAGGTGGGATACCTTTGGGAGTCTCAAATACCTTGGAATGATGAGATCTGGAGAAATAGATGATTTCAATGTGGAAACATCTAGCGAACATAATTGTGAAATTACAATCTTTTTTCCTTTTTTAGAAGCTTTGTCATACTGTTAGAGCTAATTATCTTTCCTGCTTTCCCTGTAATACCCCTTAATTCAACTTCCTTTCCTTCTGCAAAAAATTTCATGAAAAGTTCTTGAAAATTAAAAGCTATTGTACCCAAGGATTGTAGCCATTGGACTCCTAGTACAACATCAGCACCTCCCATTGGAATGGAAAGAATTGGGCTAGTCAATACATATTCTCCCATGGATAGCTTGATATTATGGCACTTTCCAGAGCAATTTACTCTTCCTCCATTTCCAACCATCACTTGACACTCTGGTGTTGGATATAGGAAGCAATTCAATTCTTTTGCTACCTTACAATGAATAAAATTGTGGGTACTTCCTGAATCAATCAACACTACTACCTTTTTCTTCTTGATTTGTCCTTCTATCTTGATGGTTTGAGGAGTGGTAATTCCAACCAATGCATTACAAGATATGGTCGAATTCATTTCTTCTTTATCTAGTTTTTGTTCCTGGAGTATATCCTCTTCTTTTGACCTTTCTTGCTCCTTTTCTTCTTCCTCTTCACAATCTATGTAGAATAATTTCTTCTCAGCACACTTATGACCTTTAGTGCATTTTCCTTCACAACTGTAACAAAGCCTTTTTGCTCTTTTTTCTTCCAAATTTTGTGGTTTCAACCTTATAGGTTCTGGAAGACTAGGGGCAACAACACTTCCATCTTTATAGTTGTGAGTGGTATGCTTCCTAGTTGCCATAATTTTTCTTTCCATTTTTCTTGCTAACCTGAATGCATTCTCTAATGAATCATGTTCCCAAAGGGGAGCATCATGTTGGATATTATCCTTTAAAGTCCCTATGAACACATCAATCCTATGCTCCTTTAGAATATTTTTTACCCTTATGTTCAATTTTTGGAACTCCTCAATGTGCTCCATTACTGAACCCTTTTGTTTGCGAACTCCTCCATGTGCTCAATGTGCGGCTATGTGACATTAAAAAACATCGGCATAAGATTATCTCTGCAGTTTCATTCTTCCGTCTACGACTGCGGCTCTCAGATTTGCATTATTTTTTTATATTTTTTATAATTTGTGAAAATAGATCTGTGAACAAGTCTTCCTTTACGTGGGTATCTCCAGATCGAGTGGTCGATGAAGTGAAATTCGGTGATTTATTTTTTCCTGTTGGGTTCTAGATCTAATATTTTGCGGCTAGGTCTAGATCTAGATCTAATCTTCTTTGTGACTGGGTTCTAGATCTAATCTTCTGCGGCTAGATCTAGATCTAATTTTCTGCCTTATTTCTCTACGGCTGGGTCTCGACTTTCTATGGGCAAATACGGCTCCGAACTTCATGAAAATAACTGTTGGCTCAGTTCCATCCACTTCTCGAGGGCAATCTCCTGCCCATATCGTCAATGAAGCCCGATCTCCCACTGTCGAGGTCGTCCAAGCCTCACTCAATGAGGCTTTGAAGTTTTCCGAAAGTGCCCTAATCTACCAGTTCAATGGCTTTTGGCCACGGTTGACACCTCTCCACAATTGGATCTCGGAGATATGGAAGCCGGTCATTTCTGATGAAATTAATATCTACCCCTGTGTTAGGGGTTTCTTTATAGTAGATTTTGAAAATCCTGAAAGAAAATAATGTATTCTAGATTCCGGTCCTTAGTTTTGGGAAAATTCAGGCCTATTCATGAAGGCATGGAACCCATCATTCAATCCCTCAACAACAGCCATAACCTCAACACCAGTTTGGGTGAGATTGCCAAGCCTACCCTTGCATCTCTGGAATCTCTCCTTGCTAAAAGCCATTGGAAATGCAATTGGGAAATTTTACTGCAGGTGCCCAAAAACAGAGGAATATGCCAGAACCACCTATGCATGCATCTATGTGGAAATGGACTTCAGCGTCAGATTCCCAGCTGAAATAAACCTAACAAGTAAAGACTATGTGTGGAACCAGAAACTTGATTATGAAAGTGTCCTCTTCAGATGTCGTTCCTGCTTTGAGACAGGGCATCTAGCCAAAAATTTCCCAAAAGCCTCCCAGAAAAATTCTGCTACAAAAAACCACCACAAATCTACATGGTGGGAAGGAGTACAAAAAGAACACTACACTATCATCAAAGAAGAATACTCTAGAGAAAACTATGAATCACAAGAAAGAAACAACTCTCAAGACAAGCAGGGAGAAAGCCCCGCCCAGTGACAAAAAAGTGAACTCGACAACCCATAAAGCATCAACAATTATGAGGATTCGAATACCACACAAAATAAATATTTATTTAGCAGAAAATCAGATCTCGTAGACCAATCTTCTTCTCCATCTATCTTCAATAGGACGAATACAATAGATCGCAAAGCTAAGACACCAATGTCCCAAGAACGAGAAGGGATGAAGGAAATGCAAGATATAGGAAGTTGGAAGACCGTAGAGAAAAAAACGAAATCTACAACATCAATCTTGCCAAGAAAGACGAGGAGCCATACAATTATAAACTAAGAAAATTATAGGTCTAATAGACCAATTTGGTCTCAATGGACGTTAACCACTATCATCATCATGATCATCATGATCATCATCAATTGGCTAAAAAAAGTGTTGCTTTTTGTATCCTCATAATGTGATGTCAATTCTTCCATAAAAATTGCCCAAGTGATAATTTTTTTATGAGGGCAAAGCCATTGATACCATACAAACTGATTTGGTTCCAAATATAAAGTTGCAATACATACCTTTTGTGTGTTTTGCACATTATTGAGATAAAAAAATTGCTCCATCTATAATATCCATGTTGTGGGATCCTTGCCATCAAACTTCCTCATATCGATTTTTGAAATATGGTGGGTCTTTGATTTAATGTTAGAGTCTGTGAAATCATGATTAAGATTTCTTTTGTTCGCATCATGAGTTTCCTTTACTACCCTTTCACCATTAGTATGTATTTCTTGTAGAAAATTTGTCAAATCTGTCTTCAAATTTGCCATGCCTATCTTCAAATCTGTCTTCAAATCTATCTTCAAATCGTCCATCTTAGCATCCACACCATTAGTCTTAGCTTCCACGCCCTTTATCTTAGGTTCCACGCCATTTATCTTAGCTTCTGTTAGCTTTTGTGAGAGTGAGATTTGTTGCACTTGGTCTTGTAATTTTGATATATCATGTAGCATTTCTTCCTCTTCTTCATGAGTCATGCTAGAGCTTTTAGGTCGCTTACTAGGTGTTTACATTTTCTTTCCTCGGGGCATCAATTACCAATAATAATGCTCTACTATGCCCTTTGAATTCCTTCAAAATAATTTTTCAAACCAAGCTTAAGAAAAAATTTAAAAAAATGTTCACACTTTTTTTCACTTTGTAGGAGCTAGATATTGCCTCTGATGTATCTCTGTAATTTCAGATCATCCAATTTAGAAATTGTGAATTGTAGTATCCCTCTCTGTCCTCTTTCAAATGCCACTAGTCTGATCCAAATTGGATTCTCCAAGGAAGAGTTATGCCAAATCTCTTACAGTGACTTGATTATAGACTAGTTTAGTAGAGCGAACTTGTACGACGTGCCACATGTCCTTGTTTCGACCATTGGCTGTGAAAAATATATACAAGAAACTATAGTCCGTCCTCTTTCTGCACCCTCTTATGAAATTTCAATCTGATGCTCAGCGCGAAAGTTATGATTATTTTCCCTAGGTCACCTGTTTGGAATGTAATTTAGGAGTCTACAAAAAGACCAACTTCCTCAGATCATGTCTCCGCAAATATAGCGTGAAATGCTCTGAACTTCAGACCCAAGGTTCAGTGCAATTTCATCTCAAATGGTTTTTTTTTTTCTTCTCAAACATCGCAGTAAAAAATTTATAGCAAAAATTCCACGATGACCTATTTGGAGCAGCGAAACCCTAGAATCCAAAGCTCTGATACCAAATGTTATGAAACTAGCTCACAAAAAGATAGAAAAGATAGATCAATGCCTTAGAATTCAGCCTCTTTGAGGGGGAAACCTCCTTTACATTATACAAATGAATGATTCTTTTTTTCATGATTAAAATGACAAAACCTCCTTTCTATATATAGGAGTTTAAGGAGTCACAATATAACCCAGCTGACCTAACAATAATAATATAAAGGCACAAAAATAACAATAGAGGGATTCTATGGGGCACAGTAATAACAATATGGGGACAATAGGGGAACACAAATATTACTAAGGGATACAACTACAGTAGTAATGGGGTAATCACTAGTATTATAGGGACCTAACATCTTTATAGAACTAATCAATTTCTTGGCTTAGTTGGTATTTAGTAGTGAAATTTTAGGCTTCCCCTTGCATGAATTGATGGTGACATATTACACATCCTTGATGAGCGGGTATTTATTAGCTTTGTGCATGTATATTGCATCTTATGTCTACATATCAGGACTCCCAATCACCATTCCACATACATTAAGTGGAACTACATCCAATTCTACTTGATCAGCAAAATAATAATTAATAACAAATTTTATTTTATACTCTTGCGTTACCTTCATTTTCACATCATTATTTACCCACCCAAATGGATGTAGACTTGGATGATCTCGAAAATAAAACCTGTTTTGTTGATTACCTTTGATTCAATAGATTTGTCCTATGATCCTCAGATGAATAAATAAACCATTTTATTCTTTTTAACTTGTATCTTTATATGGAAGAGTTTGTACATGTCCTCTTCTTGTTGCTCAAGAATGCGCATACTCACCCCCTTATACATTAATGTGTACACAAATTTCTCATCCATGTTTGAGCACTTTTCCACCTAATTTCCTGAATATATGGCTAAGTGATTTTTCTTCTTCCCGTGTTTCTTCGATTTATTTGGTTTGAGTTCTAGATGTAGTCTCAAACACTTATCCTCTATGTGACCATCAACTTTACAACTATTGTAGTGGTTTCTAGGATATTTTCACTAATTTTGTATGGATATTATATTTTTATCCTCCGCCCCTTTTCATTTATTCATTCCTACTTTGGATTTTTTTTTGTGTTCCTTCTTCTTTGAACTAATTGATTATCCTTTCTTCTGCCCTATTTTTTCTTGAAACTATGCTTGTACACAAACCTCATCCACCATTACAAGTATGAAAAACATATTTTAATTTTCAAAATGTCTATGTAGATCATAATGAGGTTCATATTATCATTGAAATGTACAATTACCCTTTCAAAACTTGCAAATTTCTCCAATATCAAATCTCAAGGGTTAACAAAACTAGATTCACCGTCCATGGCCATAGATTCATGACTTTATACTTAAATCAATTTCATCCCCTCCAACTCCCCATAATACGCCCAAATAAACTTGCTCTGATGTCAATTTGGTGTGTAAACCTCCATGAAGATTCTACTATATAGTTCATGACAATAGATGTAATAAAATGATATTGAAATCTAAAATTTATGCTATGAGGCTCAAATTTCATTAGATTTTTTGGATTTATTAAATAATATTTTATACTTATGAATGAAATATAGAAAATGAGGAAAGGAGAGAACATATTAGGCTATCACTCTTAAACCATAATTATACTGAGCTATGACATGAGAAACTCTTTCAGGAGAAAATCAAAGTAACAGGTGAGGTTGCTCTACCCTTCTTTTTGTGAATTGTAATGGTGCAAATATCGAGTGAGACTCATGGATTATGGTCTTGCACAATTTTATTTTATTTTTATGTTTTTCCATCTCTCTATCCATGCTCATATGCTTTGGCATATTATGGAAGGAAATGCGCTATGATAGAATCAAACCCCTTTTCTCCTAGTGGCTAATTTATAACAATACCAAATATTGAACTAGAGTTTAAAGTTGCCCTATTCAACCCGCAATATGAGTTACAACTCAACCTTTCTAAAATATTCTTCATAGTGGTCATGTGGCTAGCCCGTATTCCATGTGTAATGGGTCTTGACATTGTGTTTTCTTGAATTATAGTGATCAAGATGAATAGGTCAACTTGCAAGGGGTATAATTTTTTCAATTAAAATTAAATTGATGTATTTCTTACAGTCTTGGAAAGGTATTTAAACTTAGAATGGAACCAGTGGGTGCACCATTTAATTGACTAAGTTTTAGCCCAAAAAATTGTCATGTAAGGCCTCAAATTGGTCCCAAAATGGTCCTTAACATGATTCTCCAAAATCAGTTCCACCTCTCAAATTTCTCCTATAAGTCGACTTCCCTAATTTTTCCACATTGGAAGCATTGAGATGAATGAAAAAAATTATAGTGATCCAATGAGGATATACCACCTTCAATGTAGAAAAGGAGTAGCTATTTTTGATAGTGAACTCTATAATGTACCTATGTACAATGTTATCCAACTAGAGTTTTACAACTTACATGATTTCTGGATCAACCCAATGCAATGTAGAAAGATTTACAACAATCCCTAAACCATATTATTTTTTCTTCCTTGTACTTTTGAGCTTTTGAAAGGCTCTTCAACCACTTATATAGAGTCAGAAGTAACTATAACCAAAATGGTTCATACTAATTTTTTGTTTGCCATTGTAAGAAAAAATTCCATAGAAATCAAAGAATCTCATTCGTACAACTCAAGCTCCTACTTATAAATTCAGATCTTCAACTAGATTCTCTGACTAATTTTCGATCTCATGTTTATAAATCCTTTTATTTATGCTACCAATGTCTTTCTCTGAAGAATAATTCATTGTGACAAAACCATTTCTTAAAATTTGATTTAGTCCAAAATTCTCATAATCACCACCAAAATCTTTTGTGGTATTCTAGATGTACTCGCTAAATGAAAGAAAGTATCAATTAAAGCACAATAAAAAAATTCAAAGGAAATAAAAACAAACTAACATCTTTATGAGCATATATTAATTACTAATACATTAATCCTATAAATTATATTTATTTCTAAACATATCATATTTTCAATTTTCCTAAATAAAAGAAAATATCAATTGAAGGGCAAGCAAGAATTCAAGCAGAAAAGAAAACAAGCTAACATGTTTATGATCATATATTGATTACTAGTACATTAATACTTAGAATTTGCGTGTTATAGACATCTCTCCTAGATAACTGCTTATTGGATCTGTAACAAAGAGCCTTGTTTATGGGATTTGTATGATTCAACACATACTTATCTTCATTTTTTCTCTTAATTACAATTAATTTTGGACATTTTGTATGATGTCGCTGGGTCTAATCTTCTACGGGCAAGTAAAATATTACAGATCTGAGACACAGATTTGAACGGTCTGTGAGGCTAGCTCCCTTTTGTAAAATTCTTCAAAAACATTTTTATACTCAGCAAGACATCATTCTCCAGATGGCTCCTAGCTTCGCGAAAATAGCTACCGGCTCAGATCCGTCCACCTCTGGGGGCAAGCTCCTGTCCAAATCGTCAGTGAAGCCCCAACTCCCACTGTCCAGGTGGACGAGGCCTCACTCGATGAGGCTTTTAAGGTTTTTGAAAGTTCCCTAATCTACCGATTCAATGGTTTTTGGTCTTGACTGACAACTCTCCACAGTTGGACATCGGAGGTATGGAAGCCTGTCATTTTTGATGCAATTAATATCTATCCCTATGCTAGGGGTTTCTTTATAGTAGATTTTGAAAACCCTGAAAGAAAACAATGTATTCTAGATTCTGGCCCTTGGTTTTGGGAAACCTCAGGCCTATTCTTGAAGGCATGGAACCCATCATTTGATCCCTCAACAACAGTCATGACCTCAGCACCAGTCTGGCTGAGATTGCCAAACCAACCCTTGCATCTCTAGAATTCCTCCTCGCTAAAAGCCATTGGAAATGCAATTGGGAAATTTTACTTCAGGTGCCTAGAAATAGAGGAATATGTCAGAACCACCTATGCACACATCTGTGTGGAAGTGGACTTTAGTGCCAGATTCCCAGTGAAATACACCTAACAAGTAAAGACTATGTGTGGAACCAGAAACTCGATTATGAAAGTGTCCTCTTCAGATGTCGATCCTGCTCTGAAACAGGCCATCTAACCAAAAATTGCCCAAAAGCCTCCCAGAAAAATTCTACTAGAAACAATCACCACAGATTTACTTGGTTGGAAGGAGCACAAAAAGAACACTACACTGTCATTAATGAAGAATACTCTCGAGAAAACTCTGATTCACAATAAATCAGGCAAGAAAGAAAAAACTCTCAAGACAAGAAGGGGGAAAGCCTCGACCAACAACAAAAAATGAACTCGACAACACCTCAAGCATCAAACGTTATGAGGATTCGAATACCACACAAAATAAATCTTCATTTAACAACAAAGTAGATCTCCCAGACCAAACTTCTTCTCCGACTATCTTGAAAAGGACGAACACAATAGATCGTGAAGCTAAGACACCAATGTCCCAAGAACTAGAAGAGATGAAGGAGATGCAAGATAAAGGAAGTTGGAAGACCGTAGAGAAAAAAAAGAAAGCTACAACACCAATCTCGCCAAGAAAGACGAGGAGCTAGACAATTAAAAACTAAGAAAATTATAGGTCTAATAGACCAATTTCGTCTTAGTGGACATTAACCACCACCACCGCTACCATCATCATCACTATAAGTTATATTTATGAAAATAAAAATGACCAAATTCACAACTATCATCGAAATCCTTCGCAAATTAAACATGCCACATATCTAGTAAACCATGAGCCATAACTAATACATACACAAAGAATTTGTAGTCACCCAATATTTCTTTATTGATTTATATTAATGTTTTACAGTAGAGTGTGTAACCCTTTTCCCTATATCTTCAAGGAGTTTTCTTACATCCACATCTAGCTAAAGATTACTATCTTAAATTCAACTACAAAATTGGATAATGAAAACTAGGTCAATCTAGTATTAATTAATTAGCTAAATAATTATACATCACAGTACTTAGCCATTTGTAGTTGACCTTCTCGGTCACTTTTTATTACTCTTGTTGTCCTTTTAACGAATCTTTATTCTCTTACCATGTAATCATTCCCTTCCAATCTTTTGCAATTACCAAAACAAAGGGGTGAACATCAAAGTTTCAACATTTACTTCAAGTAGACCTTCGATATTTTACTTATAAGATTTTTGCAATAATTTTGAAAATATCAAGGAAATTAAATGAAAGATTTTTGAAGTGGTTGTTATTTTTAGGTGTGGTTAAGGTTTAGAATGTTTGTATTTTAAGATAATTTTATGATAAGAGTTTTGATTTTTTTTTGTGAGAGTTAAGATGGATTTAGTGTCATTTGATTCCCTTTTAAATAAGTTATATTTTACATGAATGCCATGTATAATAACATGGATTCTCATAACACTAGAGTTTAAAATCTGAAAGTAATTTCACTAAGAAAAATTTATCTTAACTATTGAACAAAAAGTAATAAAAAGGAAGAATAACATCCGAAAGTAATTTCAATGAAGCAAATTTATCTTAACTACTCAACCAAAATTAATAAAAGGAAAGAGTAACCTTAGGAAGACAAATTTATATTAACTACTTAACAAAAATTAATAAAAAGGAATAAGAACCTATAATTTTTATTTTAACATAGGGTTATTTTTATTTTATTTTGAGGAAGTTAAAATGTTTACATTACATTAACCTTTTTATTTAATTTTAATTTTAATTTTAATTTTATTTATATCTATTTTGACCTAGTCAAAATGTTCACCCAACAAGACAAGAGATGACATTGCAACATCCCTTGCATGATGGATTGGAGAGCCCCTCTTTGCACAACCATGGACAAAACCATGGGTTGTGAAAAGGTGGAGCTCAAAAACCTCTATCGATAAATTTATTATTTTATTTCAATTTATTTTAATTATTAATTTTAATATTTTATTCCATTTTATTGTTAAATTTCATTTTTTTAAAAGGAAATAAACTTTTTTATTAAAATCTTACGAAACAATTTCAAGAAAGAAAGATACTTTTTGTTGTTTAAAATATATTTTTGAATGCTTAAATGAATTCAGAGTTGAAAATAACTAATATTATTTTGTATTAATGGAGAAATGGTTACACAAGTTGTAACGTATCTCCTTAGTTTAGGATTTGTTCCTAGAGTTTAGGAGTTTGGTTGCAACTTCCTGAGTTCTACTAATGTACTTAATGATGTAATTGCTTATTTGATGCAAGTAGAGTGTACGAAGAGACTTCTCTTTGTTTTGAGTGCAGTCTCTAGGTGCAGTACTCACCAGTGAGCTGTAACTCTTTCTTTTTCAATTCAAGTCTAATTTTTATTTTGGTATCAGAGCACAGAGTAGGGATAGCCTTATTTTTTTTAGGATGCATCATTGATTACAGAAATGTAGTGGTGGTGGTGTATATAGAAGCACTCATAGAATCAGGAGGATTGCAGTAACACTTGAAGCACGGGTCTCAGATGACTGATCATCTCTGAGCGGAAGAAAGGGTTGGCACGGTTTCGTCGCGAACAGTCGCACCATTTTTTAGCGGAACGAAGGGTTAGCGCGTTTTGAGAGCTATAGTCACGCCAGCACGCCAGAAAGTGCTATTGGCACAGAAAATCAAGCCTTAATCGCGCCAATTTTGTAAGCCGTCGATTTTTTTTTGAGCACGGGTATTTCACTGTTGAGAAGCGCCAACCTCTTTATCTTTGAAAAATATGCAATTTTTTGTAGATCGGCCTTGCCCGATGGTGGCACTTTGAAATTTCTGATCTACTTGGTGGTAGCAAATCGGATTTGCCCGGTGGTGGCGCATTGGAGTTCCTGATCTACTTGGTGGTAGCAGATCAGATTTGCCCAGTGGTGGCGCATTGGAGTTCCTGATCTACTCGATGGCAGCATATCGGATTTGCCTGGTGGTGGCGCATTGGAGTTCCCGATCTGTTTGGTGGCAGCAGATCGGAATTGCCCGGTGGTGGCGCATTGAAGATACAATTTTTTTTTTCCAACAAAACAAAGGTTCAGATCTAGTATGTGGTGATTTTTTAGTGTGTCCTAAAAGTGTACAGTTGGATAGACTTATTCATCAGAGGATCAAAAATTTTATCAATCCAATATGAATAACATTATAGAATCATATCTCCACGAGTCTGGAAAACTCGATGGATCGAATTTCACCAACTGGAAATTCAAGATGCAAACTTTACTTGAAAGTGCAAATGCGTGGTCGATCGTTACAGGAAATGAGCTGAGATCAGGATCAGCCACACAAGAACAAGATTCGGATAAAAGGGAGACAAAAGCAAAGGTCATATTGAAGATATCCATTAAGGACAATGTCATCCCACATATTAGACACTGTAAATCGGCCACTGACATATGGACGACGATAAAAAACCTATACCAGACGCAGAATACAAACCGTGTCTTGTCACTCAAAGGCACGTTGTTTGCATTGAAGATAGAGGAGAATGAGTCTGCTACTAGATTCATTGCTAGAGTCAAAGACCTGAAGGACAGATTGGGAGATATCGGAGAGAAAGTTTCCAATTAAGATCTGGTCACGATCACGTTGAACAGAATGACTAATAAATACCAGATGTTTATCACAGGGCTGTCAGCGAGGGAAAAAGCCCCTTCATTTGAAGAGCTGACAGGGATTTTGATACAGGAAGAAGAGCAAAGACAAAATTTGAAATCACAGAGCAATGACCTTGCTGTGATGGCAAAAAGGAGACAGTATAAAGGGAAGCAGCATCAGCAACCGCAACAGCAGCAGCAGAATGGAGTCAACACATTTTAGAAGGGACCGTTTAAAGGTATGTCTGCTAATAATTTTCCAGCAAAAAATGTTTTTATTGTGGAAAACCTGGACATCAGATTAAAGATTGTTATAAGAGGTAGGCAAACGAAGGAAGAAACAAACAGAGAAAACATAAGGGTTACTTTGTTAAGGAAGAAGAGGATTGTAGCCACGAACTTCGACTATTTATAGTCTATTGTGCCCTTTTAGCTTCAAAGGGTGATGAGGACGACATATGGTATGTTGACTCGGGCGCATCCTCACATATGATTGGTAAGAAGGATTGGTTGAATTTCTTCAAGAAACTTCATGTGGGTCGAAAATCTATTTAGGAGATGATAGTGGACATGAGATCAAAGGATATGGTGACATTCCTGTAAAATTACCTAGCGGAGGCATTAGACACCTTAAAAATGTATTGTATGTTCCAGGAATTAAGAAAAATTTGGTCTCTGTCTCAATGGTTACTGATCAGGACATGCAAGTTCAATTCTTTAAGACTAACTATGTCATTAAGGATAGCCAGATGGAAACAGTTGCAACAGGAGTGCGGGTGGGGAGCCTATACAGACTAGATGTGAAGAGTATGCCACAGCAAGCAATGGTTGCAGCTGGATCGACAGCCAAAAATCTCTGGTATCAGAGTTTTGGCCATCTTAATCTACAAGACCTCATCCTACTTCAGAGAAAAGGTATGGTCGATGGACTTCCTGTTTTCCATAATGTTAAGCTGGATTGTGATGGATGTGCATTAGGGAAAATGCATTGAGAAGAGTTCACTTTGCATGTTAATAGAAAGGAAAGAGACATTTTAGAACTAGTGAATACAGACATCTGTAGACCTATGCAAACCAGGTCATTAGGAGGAGCATATTACCTTCTCTTATTTACAGATGATTGCAGTAGATTTTCATGGATATACTTTCTGAGTAAAAAGAGTCAAGCCTTTCAGTATTTTAAACAATTTAAAGCCATGGTAGAAAAACAGACAGGAAAAGGGATAAAAATTCTCCACTCAGATCAACGGGGAGAATACAAGTTGGGAGAGTTCATGGATTTCTGCAAGAATCATGGGATTGTGCAATAGTTTACAATGCCCCACACTCCACAGCAGAATGGAGTGGCAGAACAGAAGAACAGAACTCTTGTGGAGTGCGTAAGGAGCATGCTTCAAGGTAAGGGTCTATCTAATCCGGATTTAAACAGGAATGCAACAGATTACAGAGATAACCATATACACAAAGATGCAGCGGAAATAATACTTCATTTCATTAATGGAAAATACTGAAAATATGCTTACAACCAGAAATGGAAATAAACCAGCTAGGGCGATGGTAGCTTATCTCTGAGAAGAGATGTGATGGCTACATGCCTCTGAACTGTGTTACAATGAGGCTCGAAGGCCTATTTATTGTTGAGAAAGAATGGAAAAACCCTTAACATTCCAAAACCTAACCCTAGGAGATGAAACACCAAACTGTGGGCCCCATTTGGGGTAAATTGGCATATGATCTTCGTTTGACGCGTACAATAGCTCATTAGAAAGATCTATCTGAGCACTATCATTGTTGGAACAGGCAACATGGGTCCATTCCATGGACCCATGTTGCCCTCGGATTCCCCAAAAAACGTCGTTTAGGGCCTCAAAACGGCTCCGGAAGTTCAGGACCCAAAAAACTGCTAAAAATAGTAAGTTGTGCTACAATTAAGGAAACTGAAAATGCTGAGAAAGACAATGGTGGGGGTCCAGGTGGACTTGGCAGGTGGCCACCAATATCCACCTGGATCATTCCTCCCCCCTTAGGAAGCAATGGTCCCCAATGCGTTGAGCTCCTCCATGAGATGAGGAAACTTCTGCTGAACTTGTTCCCTGGTGAGCCACTTGCCCTACTGAAGGAGTTGGCCTGCTTTGACAACTCGATACAGTTGGATATTCTGTTGGCGAGTGTTCTTGATCTGTGTGTCCATGATCCGATCAGTTGCAGCTTGTTCCATGCAATCTGGATTTAATTCTGTGGGTTTGAGTTGTTCTGCAATGTCGGATGTGTCTAGCAATGGTGGAAAGTATGGCCGAAGGCGGTCCACATTGAACACTGGGTGCAGGCCAAGGAATGGGGGAATGTTGAACTCAAATGCATTGTCTCCCATGGCCTTAGTAATGGTGTAAGGACCATATCAGAGTGGTCCCAATTTCTGATAGGCTCCAGTAAGGCGTTCCTTCTGCAAATGCAACCAGACTTTGTCGCCCACCTGAAACTTGTGTGGCACCCGATGTTGATCATGTCGCTGCTTGTACTTGGCATTTGATTTCTCAAGAATGTCATGGACCTGCTGGCGAATATGTTGGATGCGCTCAATGAAGCTGGTGGCCTTATCTGTTTTGGACTTGACATGAGCTGAATTCATGAGAGTAGCTGCAAGTGGCATGGCCACATCAATGGGGCATAGTGGCTGGAATCCCAAACCCACCTGAAAAGGGCTATGGCCAGTGGAGCTGTGAAGAGCTCGGTTGTAGCTGTGCTGAACATAGGGGAGGCTCTCGTCCCATGTGCATGGATGCTTTGAGTTATACATGCGCAGAATGTGCACAATCATCCTATTGACAACCTCTGTCTGGCCATCAGTTTGAGGATGGAAGGCTGTGGACTTTGTGAGTTTGGTGTCCAGCATTGACCAGAGACTGGACCAAAATGTGCTGAGAAACCGACTGTCCCGATCTGAGATGATAGACTGTGGGATCCCAAAGTGCACCCACACTCGTTCAAAGAAGAGTTTAGCAGTGGCTTCTGCTGTGATATTCTTCTTGCAGGCCATCATAATGGCCATCTTCGAGAACCTGTCGACGACCACAAAAACACAGTCATTTCCATGTTTAGTGGAAGGAAGGCCTGACATGTAATCCATGGAGATGGATTACCAAGGTCGACTAGGGGTAGGCAACAGGGTATAGAGGTCGTGCTTCTTAATGGTCGGTTTGGCAATGGCACAAGCAATACATGATCGGATGTACTTCCCAACATCCTGTCGAAGATTCGGCCAATAGAAATAATTTTGCAGTACTACCACTGTTTTCTCGACCCCGAAATGCCCAGCAGCCCGATTGTAGTGTGCTTCCCAAATCATCTTGGCACGCTCGCTTGAAGGAACACAAAGGTGACCGAGGTGGCATAATAGGGCATCCTGGAGGATAAAATCTGCAACATGCCGACCCTCCAAGAGTGTCTGGTATGTGTGGCTGAATTCTGGGTCGCTTTTGTAGAGAAGTGGCCAATCAGAAGTCTCGTGCCCACAAGAGTTGAGCACGGTGGTTAGCGCCATGATCGGTGGTCGACTGAGGCAATCTGCAACATTATTGGTGCTGCCCTTTTTATACTTGATATTCAAGTGAAACTGTTGCAGGTATGTAGACCACTTCTGATGGCGATCATTCTGCAATTTCCCTTGGGTCTGTATGAACTGCAGAGGTCGGTGGTATGTGTGGATGACCATTTCCTTCTCCAAAATGTAATGCTTCCATTGTCGGCAGGCCTGTACAATGGAATACATCTCTTTATCATAAGTGGGGTACTTCCGGATTGTGTCTGAAAGTGTTTCACTGTGATATGCCACTGGATGTCCATGTTGAGTAAGGACTGCCCCAATAGCATAGTCAGAGGCATCTGTCTTGACCTCAAATGGTTGTTGTAAATCTGGTAACGCGAGCACTGGTGCCGTGCAGAGGCAATCCTTCAACTCCCTGAATGCCTTCTGTTGAGATTCAGACCAAAAGAATTTTGCTTTCGCCCCACCCTTGGTGACTTGACTCAAGGGCCAAGAAATATGAGAAAACCCCAACACAAACCTGCGGTAGAAGTTGGCAAGACCTAGAAAGCTGCGGAGCTCTGTTAGAGTGGTTGGAGAGGGCCAATCCCGAATGACTTGGATCTTGGCTGGATCGACATGCACCCCCTGTTCATCAATGATGTATCCCAGATACTGAACCTGGGTCATGCCAAAAGTGCATTTCTCCAAATTGGCACATAGCTTGTGTTGCCGCAGTGTTTGGAGAACCTATCGGATGTGGTGGAGGTGCTCTTCCCAACTCTAGCTGAAGATCAGAATGTCATCCAAGTATACTACTACAAAGGAGTTGGCGAATGGCCGCAAGATGTCGTCCATTAGCCTCATAAAGGTTGCAGGAGCATTCGTTAATCCGAAAGGCATGACCAACCATTCGAAGAGGCCCTCCTTGGATTTGAAGGTAGTCTTCCACACATCGGAGGGTTCGATTGGTACCTGGTGATATCCTGACTTCAGATCGATCTTGCTGAAATATTTCACCCCCTTTAGTTGGTCTAGGAGGTCATCAATCCACGGGATCGGGTACCTATTATGGACAGTGATCTTGTTCAGCGCCCGATAGTCAATACAGAGTCTCCACGTCCCATCCTTCTTCTGTACCAACACGATCGGACTCCCACAGGGCGATGAACTCGGACGGATGTGACCTTTCTGCAGGAGCTCCTGAATCTGCCTCTTGATTTCATCGTTCTCCAGAACAGAGCGCCGATAAATTGGTCCATTGGGTAGCGCCGCACCTGGGGTCAGATCAATGGAGTGCTTGACTTGACGGTGCAGAGGAACCCCTGCCGGGGAGGTGAAGATGTCCTCGTACTCCTCCACAATCTTGTCCATCTGTAGTTGTCGTGCAGAGGGACCCCGATTGGAGGCCGCGACCACTGTCTTCTTCTTTCCTTGAGGGCGTATCATCAGGAAAACAAATTTCCTGGTTTTTGAAATGATCTTACTGCATTGTTTTGTAGTAATCAAAGAGATGGCGGCAAGTGGTGCTACCTTTGGTATCCTGAACAACTTATTTCCCAATGTAATAATAACAGCATGGGGCCTTGATTCATACACAGCATGTCGCTTCCACAAGTATGGTTGTCCTAGTAACACATCACAAACTTCAAGGGGAGCAATGTCACACAATACCTCATCCGTGAAGGGCTTGATGTTGTATGGAAGGCGACACTTCTGGCTCACGCGAAGATCTCGTCCTTGGTGAAGACACCCAATGGTGTATGGTTGTGGATGTGCTGTGGTCGGTAATCCCAACCACTTCACGACTTCTGCTGAAATGAGGTTCTTTTGACTCCCGCTATCAACAATGAACTGTATCGGGGAGCCCTTTACCCACATCTGGGAGTGGAAGAGACGCTCCTCCTCCTCTGGATCTTCGGGTTCATTTTTCTGGATCTTTGCGGTAGCAACAGTGGCGCTGGGATCCGCATCAATGATCTGCTTCCCTTTTTCATACCCCTTATCGGGTTCTGACTCAGAGTCGGAACATGCATCTGATTCTGAAACCTTTAGCTTAGCCACCAGTGACTGCTTGGCCCGACACTCACTTGTGTTGTGAGTGGAGCTCTTATGGAACTCGCACCATTTTCCAGTGTCCTTTCTTGGCTTCGCGGCGTTGTTCTTTGCTTGCAGCTTCGGCTGGTTGTCTTGGGATGTCCTGCCTTGGCTTTGTCCTTTGTTCTGTGGTTTAGGGGCACCTTTCCGCTTTGGATTCGCAGATCAAAAGTCTCGCTTCTTTTGTTTAAACTTCTGCTCGACCTTGACGGCATATCGGTATGCTGCGTCGAGCGAGGGGATGTTTAGGAATTGTATTTCTTCCTGGATGTACTTGTGCAGGCAGCCACGGTATTTCAGTATCAAATGTTGCTCCGAATCCTTGATACCCAACTTTGTGCGAAGGGTATGGAAAAGATTGGTGAAATCCGGCACGTCTTGGTCCCTTTCCTGCCGCAGCGTGGTCCACTTTATGTATTCATCCTCATAGCTTCCGACAGGGTAGTACTGCTCCTTGATGGCATCCTGGAACGAGTCCCAGGTGGGTGCGGCTGAAAATAGTGAGCCAGTACTTTCATCCTTCTGCTCGCAGTAGGTTTCCCACCAGTCCTTGGCGTGGGGGGCTGCTTTGAGAAGAGCAAAAACAATCTTTTCCCAACTCGAAAATTCATGAACAGAAAAATAACCCTCTAGCAGATTTAACCATTTATCTACAGCATCTGCGTCTATCTGACCCTCAAATATGGGGATTTCAAAATTAACTTGTACCTTAAAGGGTGTGGTGTTTCCAGAGTAGCTGCTGGAAGCCGATGCGTTGCTTCTGGGTAGTCGCTGAAGGATCTGGGCAAAGCTGTCCATCATCGCGTTCCGTTGTCGCTCGACGGCTTCTTCGAGCAAGATTTTGATGGGATCTCCTGCCCCCTCGTCTTTCTTCTCGTCCGCCATAGGAGGCCGTCGGGATTTGCGAGGCTGGTCTTGCAAAGGTTCAACCAGTTCAAGCCCTAACTCCTTATATCCCGACCTTGTTGGGGACATGCAAAGAAAAACAGAGAAAAAGCAGACCGCTCTGATACCACTGATCCGGATTTAAACAGGAACGCAACAAATTACAGAGATAACCATATACACAAAGATGCAACGGAAATAATACTTCATTTCATTAATGGAAAATACTGAAAATATGCTTACAACCAGAAATGGAAATAAACCAGCTAGGGCGATGGTAGCTTATCTCTGAGAAGAGATGTGATGGCTACATGCCTCTGAACTTTTTTACAATGAGGCTCGAAGGCCTATTTATTGTTGAGAAACAATGGAAAAACCCTTAACATTCCAAAACCTAACCCTAGGAGATGAAACGCCAAACTGTGGGCCCCGTTTGGGGTAAATTGGTACATCAACTTCCTGGGGTCATAACTTTGGCATATGATCTCCGTTTGACGCGTACAATAGCTCATTAGAAAGATCTATCCGAGCACTATCATTGTTGGAACAGGCAACATCGGTCCATTTCATGGACCCATGTTGCCCACGGATTCCCCAAAAAACGTTGTTTAGGGCCTCAAAACGGCTCCGGAAGTTCAGGACCCAAAAAACTGCTAAAAATAGTAAGTTGTGCTACAATTAAGGAAACTGAAAATGCTGAGAAAGACAATGGTGGGGGTCCAGGTGGACTTGGCAGGTGGCCACCAATATCCACCTGGATCACTATCAAATGGTCTTTGTGCAGAAGCTATTAACATTGCTGTGTATCTAAAGAATAGGAGTCCTACTAGATGTCTAGGCTTCAAAACCCCTTTTGAAGCATTGTTTGGATTCAAACCAGCAGTGAGTCACTTAAGAATATTTGGTTCAAACGCTTATGCTTATATACCTAAGGCAGATAGGAAGAAGTTATATCCTAAAGCCCGGAAATGTATATTTGTTAGATATGGCACTGACTTCAAGGCATATAAGTTATTTAATCTTGTGACTCACAAGGTTTTTGCAAGAAGAGATGTCATATTTCATGAATAGGTTGAAGAAGGAAAGAATGACTCTAACAGTGATTGGCACATTCCATTGCTAATAGAAGAAAATAGTGAGGAAGATGAAGAGCAGGAGGAGAAACAAGAAGAAGATGTAACAAACAATGTAATCAGTAATGATGCAAGCCCAAAAAAGGTTGAAATAGGCAGAATTGAGGTAAGTCCCCCACCAAGGAGATCAGGTAGGAAGACTCGATTATCTTCTAAATTGAAAGACTATGCACTAATGTCAAAGATTTTAGACATTGTAGAACCTGCAAACCATGAGGAAGCAAGTAAATCTGATGCATGGAGGGCTGCAATGTATGGGGAAATAGAATCAATAAACAGAAACCATACTTGGGATTAGGTTGAATTTCCTGAAGATAAAATCCCCATAGGATGTAAATGGTTGTATAAACCAAAAATAAATGCAGATAGGAGTATAGAGAAACTTAAAGCTATACTGGTAGCAAAGGGTTACTCACAGAAAGAGGGAATAGATTTCGATGAAACCTTTACTCCTATAGCCAAATTAAACACCATTATAATGCTAATTTCCTTAGCAACAAAACACAAATGGCAGCTACGCCAGCTAGATGTCAAGTCTGCATTTTTGAATGGTGACTTGAAGGAAGAAATTTATTTAGTACAACTTGAAGTTTTTGTGAAAAAGGGGCAGGAACATCTTGTGTGTAAATTGAAAAAGGCACTTTATGGTTTAAAACAGGCACCCAGGTCGTGGTATGAGAAAATTGACTCATTTTTTGTACAGCATGGCTTTCATAGTAGCTTGAATGATCTAAATCTGTATACCAAGTTTAATAAACAGAGGCAAATTATTTTTATTTCTTTGTATGTAGATGATATGATTGTAACAGGGAATGCTAACAATCTCATCAAATAAATCAGATGTCACAAGTGTATGAGATGGAAAGACTCTGGACAAACCTTTCTTACTCAAGGGAAGTATGCCAGAAGCTTGCTGGAAAGGCTCAGAATAGAGCAGTGCAGATCAACAGCAACACCATTACAGCAGAACTTAAAGTTGAGCAGTGACGACGGTACTAAAGAGGTGGATGCAACCATGTATAGGCAGCTAGTTGGCAGTTTGATGTTAAAACCACTCAAAAGTCACTAGATCGCAGCAAAAAATTCTGATTGGGCAGGTAACTTGGATGATTGAAGATCTATCACAGGTTATGCATTCAACATTGGATCTGGGGTCATAGCACGGAGCAGCAAAAAGCAGAGCATTGTAGCTCTGCTTCATCGAGAGAAACTACTGTCAAAAGAGATATGTCTTGAATATTGTAAAACTTGTGATAACATGGCTGATATTTTTACTAAGCCTCTTGGGTGTGTAAAGTTTGAATTGTTTAGAGGGATGTTAGAAGTTCAAGATAATCCTTTCTCCATTAAGGGGGGGGAGTTGAAAATAATTAATATTATTTTGTATTAATGGAGAAATGGTTACACAAGTTGTAACGTGTCTCCTTAGTTTAGGATTTTTTCCTAGAGTTTAGGAGTTTGGTTGCAACTTCCTGAGTTCTAGTAATGTACTTAATGATGTAATTGCTCATTTGATGCAAGTAGAGTGTATGGAGAGAGCTCTCTTTGTTTTGAGTATAGTCTCCAGGTGCAGTACTCACCTGTGAGCTGTAACTCCTTTTTCAATTAAGTCTGATTTTTATCTTTCAGCAATCTTCTTGGGCACTCAAATTTTTCAAATTAAACAACTTTAAATTAACCAAAAAATATAGTTAAAAAAACCATTTAATATTGACATATTTAACTCATACTCCGAGTATTTTGGGCATTCTGTCAGCCAAGCGACCGCTTTGTTCTCGGGCGGAGGTTTTTGGTGTTCAAATGCGGCTAAAGGGTTGTTGGACGAGAGTTTGGAGCTCTCAAGCGGTTTTGGTGTTGGAGGTAGGGCTTCGGAGGAAGCAAACCGTGTTGGAGGCAGGGTTTCGGAGGAGGTGAACCCACATGCATGGTCAGGCTCGCTGAAAGGAAGGAATTTTGTCTCGCCAAACAGTAAGTCCCTTTCCCCATCAAAAATCTTTGCTTCGTCGGGTGGACTTGAGGATATTATTAACTTTCCCAATATCAAAGGGATATGGAGGTCTGTGGGGGGTGTTCAGAGTTCTGGGAAAGAATTGGGGGACAAGAAAAGTCATCTGGCCGTAAACAGAACCCTCTTCTCAAATGAACCCTTGCAGAGATCTTCTAGGGCGGAAGGGGGTTTAGTGGGTGTGGGACAAAACCCAAATTTGGGGGTTTTTGATAACCCTCCTGACTCAGGAAAGGCGGAGGCAGGCGTTTTTTCGGATGCAGGTGAAGTAGGGAGTCCGATGGAAGGACTGGTTGAAACCCCCCCTGTGAATAAGGATTTGAGAGATGTAGAAGATGGAAGCGGCCACATTAAGGATGTAGTCTATTCAAACCCTGTCTCAGGAGAACGAGAATCAGCTCCAGACTCAGAGAAGGTAGGGGAAAAAAGGAAGAAAGCTAAATCGTGGAAAACAAAGAGGGTCACAAATTTGGTACTAGGAATGGACGTCAAGGTAGAGGATGCCCTGGAGGTGGCGGAGAGTACCCTTGTGGGCAGAGTGAGAGGAAGGTATGTATCTGGCAAATTTCTCAAGCAGTGGGCCGAGAGCCAGTGGTTGAAGACTCCGACGAGTTCCTTCACGACCGCCACGCTGGTAAAGGGTTGGTTTATGGTTAAATTTGACAGTAAGGAAGCTATGGAATGGGTCGAGGAGCGAATCTGGGCGTTTGGGAATCGGCCTGTATTCTTTAAAAGATGGTCCCCTCTGTTCGATGCCTCAAATGAGAAGGTAGACGAAATACCCGTATGGGTTAGGGCTCCAAATCTACCTCCTTTCCTTTGGGTGGACTCAGTGTTTATGTGTATTGGCAACCATCTGGGCACCTTTCTGGATGCTGATAGATCCTTCCTTCAAACCTTTGAAAGAGCAGTAGTGAGGATTCTTGTAAGGCTCAACCCGTCAGAAGGTCTTGCAAAAACGGTTACTCTGCAATATAAGGACTATGTGTATGAGCAGATCTTGGACTACGAACTCTTCCCTTTCAGGTGCCACCATTGTCATGAATACGGTCATTTGGCCAGGGACTACCCCTTGGGAAAAAGAAGAAGGAAGATGAAGAGCAAAGAATAGGAATGGGAGGGTTTTCTGAGGAAAAATGAGGAGCCGGTGGTGGAGAACAGCACAGAAGCAACACACCAGAAAGCAAATCAAGCTCCCCAGGCGGAAGAGGATATGCAGCGGGAGGATGTGATCCCGATTCGTGATGATGAAGACCAACCTCTTAAGGAAACCCCCCTCGACGTTCCGGCCGGCCCTTCTGTGGACGCTCAACCCGGTATGCAGTCTTCTCCACTTAATTTCTCTTTAATTTCCGAATCTCTTATCGGTGGCTTTTCTTCGGATCTTCCTATGGCCTCAAATTTAGATGATCCTTTGCAAAACATTGAATCTCTATCAGAAGCTATTCCGTTGTTAAATTTGAACTGTGAGGACCTCTCTAAGATGAGTCATATCCCGGGAAGTTCATCTCCTGTCCGCCACTATAACCTCAGATCTCACAGTAAGAGACCTGCATGTCACCAGATTGTCCCGGAATCGGTAGGTGGTCTCAGTTCTGAATCGTCTAAGAGTCACTTAAAAAAGGGTAGGGGGCGGAAATCTCTTTTATCTAAAGCACAAGTTAAGGCAAAATATGATGTAGCGGATGGTAAACAAATGTTGATCCCTGGGGCGCTTAGAGCAGCAAAACCCCCTGAGACGGTTATCAAATGATCTGTCTTTCATGGAACTGTAGGGGTTTAGCTAGTAAACCCAAAAAACTAGCTCTGAAGGATTTAATCTCCCGCCACAACCCGGATATGGTCTTTCTCCAGGAAACTCTGGGCAAAAGCGCTGAAGTTGAATCATCCCTCTGTTCACTATTTCCGGGTTGGGTTTTCACAGCCCTGGATGCTTCTGGCCATTCTGGCGGTCTTGCTATTGGTTTTAAGGAAGGAAGATTTAAGGTTTTAAATTCCTGGGGCCTGTCCCATGCTCTTGGTTTGGAGATTCTATCCCCTGATTTTGATTTGCCTTTTCTGTTCATCAATGTGTATGGACCCTGTCAGGGCAGGGTCTCCTTTTGGAATGACTTTCTTTCGAAAGAGCTGTTAAAAAACAAAAAGCTGCTTATAGGGGGAGATTTAAATTTTTCATTGGGGATCGCTGAAGCTTGGGGGCCCTATGCAAGGGAAGACCCTTTGTCCGATTTTTTCCTAAAAGCCCTTCAGACTCATAATCTGATTGATGTTAATATCATAAAGGCCAAACCGACTTGGAGAAACAGAAGAACGGGAGAGGAAAGAATTGCTAAGAGATTGGACCGTTTCCTCATAAATGAGTCGTTGGCTTCTTATATCCCCCTCTTCAGGCAATGGATGGGTGAAGGGGGAAATTCAGACCATTTTCCCATTTATCTTGAGTTCTCAAAGACCCCTCCCAAGCTGGCTTCTCCATTTAAGTTCACTGCTACCTGGCTTCAGGAGGAGTCTTTTATTCAGCTATTCAGGAAAACATGGAGGCATCCGGGCCCTACCCCACCGGAAAACAAAGGAGCTCACTTTATGGAGAACCTAAAAAGGCTGAAGAGAGCAACCATTGAATGGGCTTCAGACAGAAGGAGGAAATTAAACGAGGAATTGGTCAGAATTGATGAGGCCCTAAGTGCCTTAGAAGATCCTGAAGCTGATGCTTATATATCTCAAGAGGTGAAAGAAAGAATTCTGGTGTTAGAAAAGAGCAGAGCTAAGATTCTACTGGACAAAGAAGAGGAGTGGAGGTTGAAAAGTAGGGCTATTTGGTTAAAAGCAGGGGATGAAAATACAAAATTTTTCCATAATTATGCAAAAGGCCGGAAAAATGCAAATACTATTTGGAAATTAAAGGACTCTGAAGGAAGGGAGCATTCCACCTTTGAGGCTATAGCAAACTTGGGAAAGAATCACTTTCAATCTCTTTTTGCTGACCCAGGGGGGCTCTCCATAGCTGAAATCATCAGGACTGCCCAAGCTTTCCCTCGCTTTGTGGAGGAGGAGGAAGCGGAAAACCTCTTCAGAGAAGTGACTAAGGAGGAAGTAGAATGTATTATAAAATCAATGCCAAAAGACAAAAGTCCGGGACTGGATGGCTGGACCATAGAGCTGTTCACTCACTTCTTTGATCTTATTGGTGAAGAGCTTACAGATGTTGTGGAGGAGTCAAGAAAGAAAGGAGAAATCTATGGTCCTTTTAATTCAACTTTCATTGCCCTCATCCTGAAAAAAGAGGATCTGGAATCCTTTGAAGATTTCAGACCTATCTCTCTCTGCAATGCTATCTACAAGATCATAGCAAAAATTATAGCGGTCCGCTTGAAGCCCATTCTTTCTGTATGCATTTCCAATGAGCAATTTGGATTCCTGGACGGTCGACAAATTCATGAAGCCATTGGGGTGGCCCAGGAAACCATCCACAGCATCAGAGAAGCAAAGAAAAAAGGGGCGGTACTAAAAATCGATCTTTCCAAAGCCTACGACAGGATTAGCTGGTCGTACCTCAGACTTCTATTGACTCACCTTGGCTTTAAGGTGGAGTTTATAAATTGGATAATGGGATGCATTTCAAATGTAAGTTTCGCTGTTTTGATAAATGGGGCTGCTTCCCAATTTTTCAAAAGTCAACGAGGTTTGAGACAAGGGTGCCCACTTTCTCCTTTGCTCTTTCTTCTGGCTGTTGAAGGCCTCAGCAGATTGATTTCAAGAGCCAAGAGATCGGGTTTCATTACAGGTTTGGAAGTTGCTGTAAATCTTTTTATAACTCATCTACTATTTGTTGATGATATTTTATTGTTTACAAATGGGAATATAAATGAACTAAAAGAGCTCAGAGACATTCTTGATCTATTTCTAAAAGCTACAGGGCTTCAAATCAATCCCAGGAAGTCTCACTTTATCATGGAAGCTTTCACCAGGCAAGAGGAGACTTTGATCACTTCATACCTGCCTTTTGAAATTTGCAGTATGGATCAGCCTTTCAAGTATCTGGGGTTTTGGCTAAAACGGTCCTCATACCGAAAGCAAGATTGGAATTGGCTGGTGGCGAAAATTGAACAAAGGATTTCCCACTGGAGCTTCAAATGGCTATCTAGGGCTGGCAGACTGACTCTGATAAACTCTCTTCTCTAGGCCATCCCGGTCTTTTGGGCTACTCTGACCTAGATTCCCAAAGGATTTCTTCATAAAATCAAGCAGACATGTAGCAGATTTTTGTGGTCGGGATCTAAAGAAGACTCAGTGCTTCCCTGGGTAGCTTGGGATAAGATTGCTAGACCAAAGGAATGGGGAGGATGGGGCATCAAGCACCTCGTTGAATTTAGTCAATCTCTGGCAGCAAAATCAGGATGGCGAATTGTAAAAGCAGAGAACCTTTGGACTAGAGTGGTCAAAAGAAAGTATATTGATCCAGTTCCCCTTGAGGACTGGATTCGGAGCCCAAACAAGAAGGGTAGAAATTGCTCGGTTATCTGGAAGGCCACTTCTGAGGCTTTCAAAATAATAGAACAAGGACTTGCTTGGCAGGCGGGGAATGGAGAAAATCTGCGGATAGGCAGGGATCCGTGGGTAGGGTGCAACGATCTTTTTGCATTATCCCCTGGTCTCCTCGCTCATCTAGATACAAAAGGAATCCATAGATTAAGTCAGATAGCAAACATGGAATTATCTTCTATTTGGGGACAGGCATGGAAATCTGAAGAGGAATTGGGCATTGACCCCATTTGGAGAAACGAGTGGCAGGTTTTCATTCAGGAACTCAAGCGGTCAAATGTCAGAATAAAGGACAATCCAGACTCCCTTGTGTGGGCTCATGCTGAGACTGGTCTCTATTCCCCAAAGGCTGGCTATAATTTCCTGATGAAGAGAAAGGGTTGGGATCCTCCTGTTTGGTGGGCATAGCCTCTGTTCAAACTGAAATGTCCCAAAAAAGCCAGAATCTTTCTATGGTGTGCGCTAAAAAACAAGATCCCTTCTTGGGAAATCCTTCAAGCACGCTACAAGCAGGGGCCGAGTAGATGCCCTTTATGCTGTGCAGCCTCTGAATCCATCCCTCACTTATTTGTGACATGCTCCTTTACTAGACAAGTCTGGGATGAAACAAAAAGACTCTTGAACATTAACTCCAGATGGGATGGGGTAGACGTCCCTACAGCTTGGGAATATTGGTGGTCCCACTACCCCGAGAAGAATCTGAGAAATCTTCCTCCTATCCTTTGCTCGGGAATTTGGATTGCCCGGAATCGTAGCATCTTCAAAGAAAAATCAACCCCGGTGGAAGTAATCGCAATCCAAAGCACAGCCATCCTAGCTAGCATTCCTGAGCCGGAAGGCCCTCCATCCATGATCCAGCGGAAGGAAATCCTTATTAAAGAAGGCATTCCTTGGGCTTTCTTTGACGGGGCAGCAAAAATCAACTACACTGGAGCTGGAATTATTATACATCTTAGTCCCTCACATTCGCTTAAAGCCTCAGTGGGCCTTGGGATGGGCACAAATAATTTTGCCGAATTATCAGCCTTAAAACTTCTCCTTTGCTGGCTCATTCATAGACAGGTCCCCACAGTTCAGATTTTTGGAGACTCTTCAAATGTTGTAAACTGGGTCAATGGAAAATTTAGATGCCGGAACTATATGTTGATGCCTCTTTTAGAAGAAGTTCAAAATCTAAAATCCCTTTTTACTGTTTTCTCTATTGGACATATTTACAGGGACAAAAATGATGAAGAAGACAGGTATTCTAAAGCAGGTGTACAACAGGCTATGGGTTCGTGGAGGATAACTGAGCAGGTTCAGGACCAGATCCGTGAGACGGATCTGGCCCCTTACACTTAATGTTTTTTGGTCATGGCTGTAAGTGCTCCAGGATCAAATGGACATAATTTTTTGGTACTGGCTGCACATGATAGTTTTTTGCTTTCTCTTCTACTATCTCATCTCTTTTTAAATATGAAGAAGCTTGACAAAACCTTTGTTTTTATTACGGGTTGTTTTCCTTTTAATAAGGAGACCCAGACTTTCTAGACAGACTTAAATATTTTTGGTATGGCTGTTCAGGGCGAGTTCAGAAGAACCTTTTGGTTTTTGCAAAAGACAGTTTTGGAAGACATCATGGAGAGGGTTTTTATCTCTCTGCCACAGGCAGTTTTCTGCTGAATGTTCACTCATCTGATTGTAACTTTTTTATTTTTATTAATAGAAAAGTTCGGCTTTTTTCCTCGGAAAAAAATATTTAACTCATACTCATACTCATATACATATGTAACATTTAACTATAGTGAAAAATTAAATTAATTTGAGTGAGTTCCTAAATGAAATTTAACAACCTATCAGACTAAAAATATATTCAACAACTCCCTTAAAAAAATAATGATTTAACAAAACTCCACTACCTCTACTCCCCGTCAACTCATAACGTAAGTAGAGAAATCTAACTTACGAAATTTATCATCTACGATTTTGGGTAAAGGTCAACTGCAAACGTGCGTTGGGAAGTCTAAGTATCAAGGGAACGTATCCGGAAATTATGAATTCGGAACTTCCATTTAAGAAAAAGACAAACCAATTATAGTGGACAAATGAATCATCTCCACTCTCAATCACTGAATCTGTGATGAAAACAGTAAAATAGAAAGTTTCAATCAGCCGACAGAATTTTATTTTATTCACTCTACCTATTTTCTTTTATTCACTTTACGTAAATTATAGAAAATGAATAGAGTCTAAGAAACTTTGGAAAACCATGGATTTTAAGAAACGTGGAAAAGGAAACGGATGAAATATTCTCATTCTATATTAATATAGTATGAAAACCGATCAGAATTGACTCCATTTACTTATGAAAATTTTCCGGAAACAAGATCCGAATTTTAGTGTAAGTCAAATGTGGAACACGAAGGAGACAAATATTATGAATGTGGATATTAAATTGATAGTGGTTGATAGAATAGCGTTGTCAGACAATGGTTCTTGCACCTAGTCGTGTTCATCCTCTTCTGATTTCTTTTTTAAACCAATTATGCTTCACTATTTCCTTTCCATCGTCTTCAATATTTATCATTTTATTGGTGATGTTTTGACTTAATACAAAGAGGGAGTCCCTTTCAAAAGATTGAGGGCGTAGGTTGTTTTCCTTTTTTTCTTTCTCAAATGGTTAAGAGTTTGATAATCTGAGAAGTCATACAAGGAATTGAATTTCATTTTTGACTTCTTTTTTTTTTTTTTTTTAAGCGTTTATAAGAATACGTAAATGGTTGATAAAATCGTAACATGTATGAAATTCGATCAACTTGATTTTAAAGATATATTGTAATTTAACTCGAAAATAAAGGTCGATTATATTTTATTCACATTACAAATATAAAATTGACCATAAATATACTTAATTATATATAAACCAGACAATAGACATAAAAAAAATTGGAGAGTTCATAGTGCAAAATCAACGGAAGAAAACCAGAAGATTTCACCAGAAAAGCAGTTGTTAAAAAAAAAAAAAAAACGACTCTATATATGTATTGAAAATGTAAAATTTGACTTAGAGAGATATAGAACAATCATAGTAAGAACTGCCAGAGCATGTGGAATACCAAACATCATAAGCAAAAAATAAACATGTGTATTAAGAAGACAGGAAAGTAGTCAAGTCAACATTGATGGGCTGCTTCTCAACTTTGCAGAACAGTGGTGGAGGTGAACTCGAAGGTGAACCCATTTTCAATCTTGTAAGGCAACTTTCAACATCTCGCATTGAATCCTTTACTTTATTAAATTTATCCACCAGAGTAGCATTAACTCCTTTACATCATCAAATTTATGAACCAGATTATCCCAAGTTTGGCACCTATCTAATAGAACTTTACCTCATCAAATTTATGCACCAGACTATCCCAAGTTTGGCACCAATCTAGTACACCTATCTAATAGAACTTTAGATCATATGCACCAGACTATCCCAAGTTTGGCACCAATCTAATAGAACTTTCCTAAGAAACAATTTTACATGCTAGTATAGATGAATAGTGTGGAGGTAAAGGTTCTAGTGACCCCTGTGTTACTGGTATAGTATAGATGAATAGTGTGGAGGTAAAGGTTCTAGTGACCCCTGTGTTACTGGTATATAGAGCAACAGGCCATCCAAAACCTCTAAATTATATTCCTTAGAGTTCATAGCAAACTCCAAAAGAATGATACATTGTATGGTCAAGCGAGGGGAGGGGAAAATCATACTCAAACTAGACCTTCTCGAAAGAAAAACATGTAGCTGTGAGTGAAATATAAAGCTCCATCCCAATGTCATAGCTGGAGGGGAAACAACATGTCTATGAAGCATCAAAATAGCAAGGAAACCATAGCCTCGGAGCTGGAGAAATCCAATACTTAGAAAGCTCAGGATGCACTGGCCTCGAGAAGAGTAAGCTACCTTGGACATCACGGCTCATTAAGCCAGCAATTAAATAGTGGTGGTAAATCATATCATATCATTCGTACCAAATATTATGAACACATATCACTCCGATCATTTCGAGAAAAGTTATTATTAATAGATATGTAATGATATATATTAATAATAATCAATTCCATAAAAATATATGGAATATTTATTATATATTGATTTGATAGAGAGGAGATGCTTGATTTGATAAAAATAAAATAAAATAATATAAAATTAATAATTATAATTATATAAAATATATGAATTTAGATTTAGTGTAAAAATATATGGAATTTTTTGAAATAAGTTTCTTTGTTAAAATGAAGAAAAATTAATTTTAATAAATTTAAAAATAAATCTAAATAGATATAAATAAAATAACTCATAAACATTAACAAATATATATAAAAAAATAACAAATATATATAAAAACAAGTTTAAGCAAAATGTCGACATCTCAATACACCAACCTCAATACACAATGAACAAACAAGTCTACCTTATAATTGAAAGTGGTCCATCAAATAAAAGGAGAGATCCTCCAACCCGTGCTAGAATGTTTATCTCGTTAACACTACGTTGAATACTTACATAATTGCATCTAAATTAAATCATATCAATAGATATTCTTTAGGATAGTTTTGAGGAAAGTAATAATGTAATAATACTTATTTAAATTATTTAATTTTAATATGTTATTGGAATAGTAAATTTGTTTCCTTCAAGGTATGCTTAAAAAAAATATAACTTTATTATTATGAACTTTATTTAGTTGTGTAATTTGCGATTTTTGTAATCTAGGAACACAATTATGAAATCATCGATATAATCTTTAATTTTCTTGAGGCCCTGACCAGGTGTTATATGGAGTTCGTTCTCTACTAATAAGATTTAATTTAAATGAGGATATCTCAAACCAGTGTTATAAGGGCTTTATTTGTTAAAAAATATATTATGGCCTACCTTCATTCATGGAGTAGGTTTTAAAATGAAGAAAAATCAAGTTACATATCATTTCATATTAAAGAGGGAGAGGTATTATTAATTGAAGTATGTTTATAATTAATGAAGGGTGGAGGTGTATGAGGTAGGGAGATTTTATATGTATCGTACATGTATAATAGGTATTTGATAATGGTTTTTTAGGTGAGAAAATAATGTATAGTTTATTTCATAAGGGTGAAATTATTTTTGGGAAATAAAAAGTGATAATAAGGTCATTCTTTCATTCCTTTTTACATTATCTGAATACTTCACATCAACTATAGGTTTTAGAATTAGATTAGCTATGTCACATGCTTCAATATTTACAAATTTCTCTAAGCTTTCTTTTTATTTATATTTATGTATGTATGGTTTTATATTTAATTTTGCATGTTTTACTTTGCTACACATTGGTTTTATGAATTCATTAAATCAAATAGCTTAATCCCATGTTTAAGCTTATACAAGTTTTCCCATCTAAGGATATCTCCTAAAAACCTTAGTTTTCACTATGTGAGATTATTTCTAAGTGGCAGAATGATGGTTTTTGCATTTTTAGAATGACAAGGAATTTAATAGAACCACACAACCTATGTGATCCATCTATCCACATAACCTCACTAAGATGTGTATGCTCTCCCTTTGCATTGACTAGATAAGATTATGATTACGCCTAGCTTATTGAACTTACCTAACCAAATAACTCTTATGTTTGGAAAGATGTATTTGATCATTCAAATTAAAATAATATATATTCCCTTTTCATTGAATAGGTAGGATTATGATTAGCCATAGTTTATTGAACTTGCCTAACCAATTAAGACTCATGTTTGGAAAAATATATCTCATCACTCAAATGTAAATATTTTTATTGGTGTTATGTCAAACATTAATATTAATATATGGGAAAACATAATAAAATAATAGCAACAAGGAATACTAGACTAAGTTATATCTCCATGATAGTAAGAATCTTCGTAGATCAATTTAAGCCCTAAGATCAAATCCTATAACAAAAATCCTTACGAGAGTGCCTTTGATTATGACTGATAATAAAATATGAATCGGTTATCAGGTAGATCACTTTTATACATATTACTAGAAATATGGGATCATTACATAAATACATAAATATTTTTCTTAAAATGTCTAGAAGATAAAATATCTAGGGAAAAAGAGTTACAACTTAAGCAACTCATCTATAATGGTATACAAATAAAAAACCATATACATAGACCCCTTCGCAATTGGATGCATGGCTATGTACTAGACGAAAGAGATAGATGAAAATATTATGAAACTAATCCATTGAGTGCATGACATGAAAAATATATATCTACAACGTGTAGTAAAAATACAAGGGTTTTTATTTGGTAAATATATTTGGAGGTGGGTTTCAACCAAAGAACTTTCAGAGGAATTTTTTAGTATTGAGTGAAAGTAGGAGTATTAATTAATATCATAAAATAAATGACCTATGTCATAGTTTCACTCACTAAATATCCAATGACTAGTCTACCCCAAGTTCCCTTCTTAAGGGTCCCAAATTCATAAATTGTCATGGATATCCCACTTTATAGCACTCCATAATAGATCCAATAAAATAATAAAGAAATATAAAACATATACTACGATGTTTAATTTTACATAGATTTTATAGATTTATAAAATTATTTATTTTTTATTTTGCGTGCAATATGTCACATGAAGAAAATAGAGAAAAGATAAAATATCACTCACAAATCAAAATAACACCAAGATATGACCTATGAAACCCTCTTAGGGTAAAATATAGCTCAATAGTGATGTTTCTCTACTCTTTCTTTTGTTGAATGGAAATGGTGCAAATAAAAGGGAGTCAAATGCATGTACCTTGTGAAACTACAAATCATAAACCCTCTCGTTTCTATCCTCTATCCATTCTTAGTGACCATAATATAATGTCAAATAAGATGCACTAGAATAGAATGAAAACCATTTTCCTCGAGGTAGCCCAATTGCAATGCAGTTTCATAGCCAGATAAGGGTTAAAATTGATCATTCAACTCTCAACATGTGTTATAAGTTTCCCTTGTTAGAGACTTATTCGTAGTTTCGATGTGCCAACCTCCTTTCCATGAGTGACAGGGGATGATATGGCATCCTCTCAAATTATAGCAGTCAAACATGATAGGTCAAATTCGAGGAGGTATTACTTTTGCATATGATCTCCAATTGATGTGATTCTTGCATTATTGCAAAGATATTCAAATGTATAATAGCATTATGGTTTTGTAGTGTTATTAAATAAATTTTTAACACTAAAACATTTTATTTATGTTCTCAAACTATCCCAAAAATATTTATAACCCCATTTCTCCAAACTTGTTCATATTATTAAAACATTTCATGTAAGCTAATTTTTATAATTTTTTCACCATAAAATAATTGATATTGATAAAAAACAATATAATGACCTATTATGAATACTACCTCACCATTTTGGGAGACTTTTGATTGTGAAAATATTTTTCTGAATGACGTGAGGAAAATTTCCATCTACCTTCTCCCTAGAATACCATTTAGCCTTAACTGGAAGTTGTCCTTTCAACACTATCTAATAGAGTTCATGTTGCATCTATATTGTAGTTCTATACCCCTTCTTCAAAATTGTATCCTCCTTCAACTTTGTGTGAACATCCAGTGCTAAATTCTCTATAGAAGGTAGTAATAGCTCCTCTTCCTAATATGTAACAACCCCCTCATAATCTCACTGGAAAATGTATGAAGTTAGGAATTTTTTACAACACTTATCAATGTGTAACTTTTTAAATTACTTTCCATATTCCTTCAATGACCATTATATAAACCATCATCATTACATAGAGTAATATTTAGTAAAATAATAGTGAGTTACGAAACCATTAACTCCCATTCTTGTAGCATACTAACATAAACTTATTCATGTAACCTTGTATCAATTCCATCATTATTTTAGCCCAGTAACTTAATCACATTATTGATAATATAATCGTCACATGATGTAAGGAATAAACATGATAAAAATGTCATAACAAGCAATCACATCATTAGACACTGATATACGCTAGAAACCCTGTAGGGTGAAATACAACGAAAAATCAATTTTATTATTAAACGCTCATGAGGGTGTTCACCCCTCACTCAATAGATTGTAAGGGAGTCCATCCCTTAACCATTGTCATAAAATATTAAATAGAAAACATTCTTTAAAACATCATAGCTATCTATAATCTAATACAATCATCATGATATCATTTTCCCACAAATCCTTGAACATTAAATATTTGCAACGTGGTTCTTCCCATCAATGGATTAGCCTGCAGTTGGAATTACTTCATCAATGCAAAACACTAGTTTCTTGTCTGCCACAATGTTAAGTAAAATCCATCTTTCACATATGTCCCAGTATTTTCTCTATCTGCTACTATCTACGAGCTTTGATATCATGATTAAATCAAATAATAATCAAGCCAATAATAATTATTAGTCATTATTTCTTCAACATTTATTCATGTTCATACATAAAACATAATATCATGTGATGCCTTTTGTAACACCATTGCACTCATATTAATAGAAATCATATAGCTATCAAACACCACATTAATGTTTATTCCTCTCACCCGTAATTGTGCATTCATTCCCAAAGCACCAGAACTATTCTTATTCCTTTAAAGGAAACTATAACATTAGTTATTGTTTTTAATGTGAATACATAAAATTTTCACAATAGTGGTTATTTTTGGATGCAAATACATAATATTTTCTAAAAAGGAGGTGAACATCTGCTTTCATACGAATGTACAATATCTACAAAAGAATGCTAACATAATATTATATGTACTTGTGCACTATTTTGAAAGGATAGCTAACATAATCTTGTATGAAAATTAATAATATTTCTAAAGGAAATCTAACATGATAGATAATTTTATTGTGCATGCAGATATATATTCTTCTAGCTCAATAGCTATGATCTTTATGCATGCAATTACATAAACTTTATAAATATATTTAGCGCCCTTACTTATTAATTTTGGTGCATGCCAATTTGTAAATGGAAGCTAACACAATGGACAATGTTCCTGTGCATGAAATTGCATGTTATTTTGAACAACATCTTTTCCATCTGAGATCTACTCACAATAATTATTGTAAACGAAAATACATGCCCTATTCCAAGTAAACCTAACAGGATAATTATTATTTCTTGTGTGAAAATAAATGTACATATCCAAATCAAAGCTAACGTATTTATTTCATGCATTTACATATTTATTTTCAAAAATTCTAACACAATAATTATATTATCCTCTGCATGAAACTATATATATATATATAGATATATAGATATATAAATTACTTATTATTTTCATGCAAGATTAATATAAATAATTGAGTGCAAAACAACACATTATTTTCCAACAACAATAACATATTAACTATCTCTATATGTACATAAAAAACTATTCTTATCGCACTAACAAATCAAATGGAAACAATCCATTTTACTATGTTGTTCCCTTTTTAGTTATCATCTTTAGGCATGGTTTCCGAGAATATGGAAACAAATTTTTGAAAACCAAAAGAGGTTTTGTTTGGAATGAGTTCATTTAAAAAAACCTCTCTCAATATTTTACACAAGTGTGATGGTTTGGAAGATGAATGAATCTTTGCAACCCATTTCTCCAGATTTAAATATTAAATAATTTATTGTTTTAGTCATCAACTTTGTGAGAGGTTTTTGAGAATTTGAAAATGAAATTTCCAAATATAAAAGAGGTTTTTGTTGATAATGGTCTCTTTTATAAACCTATCTTTCTGCATAGTAGCTATTTTTCTGCATGAAAACATTTACTTCATTTCTAAAATAAATATAGCATGATATATATTAATATCATGCATATGCAATTTCTTTGCTAGGAGAAATCTAATATATTAGATATTGATCTCACGCATATGAAAATTATTTTAAGAAATTAATGCACAAATAACTTATATCTTAAAGCGTGTAATTTCTCATCCCAAAAAAACTCGTGACACGGTATACTATGTTAAATAAATACATTATGTCTCACTACTACAGTGAATAGTGGACAAGTAAGAGATGAAACAATCCTACGTCGAGTTCTCTATTTGTCGAAATTTTATCCAATAGATTTTGTACATAATAATTATTCAAAAACAATCATTCGTATCTCTTGGTATGCTTCTACATGTTTTTGGCCATTACTTCTCATTGTCCATAGGCTTACAACAAGTAGAATTAACAAATGCAATAGATTTTCTATATCCTAAAAGCATTCCATAAATCAGCCATAAATAATTCCATAAATAAGATTTTTCCTAAATCCTAAAATCACTCCATAAATCATCCATAAATCATTTCATAAATCATATCTTTCTAAATTCTAAATCACTCAATAAATCATCCATAAATCTCTCATGTTTTTTCAAGGTATATTTGTTTTTTCTTTAAGTACAAAATTTCACTTATGCATACTTTTCTAAAATTGTCTCATTAGTTCTAAAAGTCACAAAATATACCAACCTAGAACTTACAATTTATTTACATAGAAGAATATAATTTATTCTCAATATAATAATTAAGAAATAACTCTTGTAATTTCAAGTCCCACTAGAACAACCAGTTCAAGATGGGCCTCGTTAAAAAAGCGACCCAAGATCAAACCTCACAAAGGATGAGGGTCCATTTCTATGAGGAGGATACATTCTAAAATATAGTCAACTTAATGCTAGTGTGGCCTAGGGCAGGTGCGATCCTCAGGTGATTTTGATGAATTAGATGCCCCTGGGTAGCGTTTTCTCAAGCCACATGCCAAGGCTTGATAAACATATATCACTTGAGAAAACAAATAAAAATTAATTAACTCTTGTAATTAAGAATTAGAAGAATGTTATTCTTGTAATATCAATATATTATTTCCTACATTCATTCATAGAGTAAGTTTTAAAATGAATAAAAATCTAGTCAATATATCATTTCATATTAAGGAGGGACATGTATTATTAATTGAAGTAGGTTTATAACTATTTAAGGGTGGAGGTGCATGAGGTATGGAGAGTTTATAGGTATTGTAGAGGTGTTATATGTATTGGATGATGGCTTGTTAGGTGAGAAATCAATTCACAATTCATAATGGTGAAACTCCCTTTGGGAAGTAGAAAGTGACAATAAGGTAATTCCTTCATTCCTTTTTTACATTACTTGAATACTTCATATCAATTATAAGTTTAAGAACTAGATTAGCTATGTCACATGCCTCAATATTTATAAATTGTTCTAAGCCCTCTTTTTATTTTTATTTATGTATGTATGGTTTTATATATAATTTTTTATTTTTTACTTTGCTACACATTTGTTTTATGAATTCATTAAATCACATAGCTTAATCCCATGTTTAAGGTTATACAAGATTTCTTGTCTAAGGGTATATCCTACAAACCTTAGTTTTCACTATGTGAGATTATTTCTAAGTGGAGGAATGATCGTTTTTGCCTTTCTAGAATGAAAAGGAAATTAATAGAACTAAACAACCTATGTGATCCATCCATTCACATAACCTCACTAAGATCTGTACACTCTCCCTTTTCGTTGAGTAGATAATATTATGATTACCCTGAGTTTATTGAAATTACCTAACCAATTAACTCTAATGCTTGGAAACATGTATTTGATCATTCATTTTAAAATAATATACTTCCCCTTTTAATTTAGTAGGTAGGATTATGATTAGCCATAGTTTATTGAACTTTCCTAACCAATTAAGTCACATGTTTGGAAAAATATATCTCATCACTCAAATGTAAATAATATTCTTGGTGTTCTGTCAAAAAGTAATATTAATATGTGGGAAATCATAATAAAATAATAGGAACAAGAAATAAAGGACTAACTTCTATCTCCATGATAGTAAGAATGCTCATAGATCAAATTAAGCCCTAAGATCAAAGACTATATCAAAATTCCTTATGAGAGTGCCCCTGATTATGAATGATAATAAAATATGAATGGGCTATCAAGTAGATCACTTTTATACATATTAGTCTACAAATATGGGATCATTACATAAATACATATTTTTTTTTGTTAAAATGTCTAGAAGTTCAAATATGTAGGGAAATATAGTTACAACTTAAGAAACTCATATTTAATGGTATACAAATAAAAAACAATATACATAAACCCCTTCACAAGTGAATTCATGACTATGTACTAGACCAAAGAGATAGAAGAAAATATTATGACACTAATCCTTTGAGTGCATGAAATGAAAAATAGATATCTACAATGTGTAGGAAAAATACAAGGGTTTTTATATGGTAAATATATTTGGAGGTGGGTTTCAGCAAAAGCACTTTCAGAGGAATATTTTAATATTGAGTGAAAGCAGAGGTATTAATTAATATTCTCACAAATAAATTATCTATGTCATAGTTTCACTCATTAAATATGCAATGACTAGTCTACCACAAGATTCTGTCTTAAGGGTCCCAAATTTGTAAACTGTCGTGGATATCCCACTTTATAGTTGTCCATAATAGATCCAATAAAAAAAATACATAAATCTAAAATATACACTATGATGGTTAATTTTTCCTAGATTTTATAGATTTATAAAATTATTGAATTTTTATTTTTCATGCAATATGTAAAATGAAGAAAATAGAGAAAAGATAAAATATCACTCAAAAATCAAAATAACACCAAGATATGAATTGTGAAACCCTCTCAGGGTAAAATCTAGTGAAAGGTGATATTTCTCTATGCTTTCTTTTGTTGAATGGAAATGGTGAAAATAAAAAAGGAGTCAAATGCATGTCCCATGGGCCACTACATATCACAAAACCCTCTCTTTTCTACCCTATTTCTCTCCATTATAAGTTACCATACTATAATTTAGAACAAGATGCACTAGAATAGAATGAAAACCATTTTCCTCCAGGTAGCCCATTTAAAATGTAGTCTAATAGCCAAATAAGGGTTAAAATTGACCATTCAACACTCAATATGTGTTACAAGTTGAACATGTTAGAGTATTATTCATATTTCACATGTGGTCAACCCCCTTTCCATGAGTTACAGGGATGATATGCCATCCTCCCAAATTATAGTGGTCAAACACGATAGGTCAAATTCTAGGATGCATAACTTTTGCATATGAACTGTAATTGTTGTGATTCTTGCATCATTGGAAAGGTATCCAAATGTATAATAGAAATATGGTTTTGGATGTTAGTAAATAAATTTTTCACCCTAAAACATTTCATTTATGTTTTCAAATTATCCCAAAAATATTTATAACCCCAGTTCTCCAAACTAGTTCGTATTGTTAAAACATTTCATGTAAGCTGATTTTTATAAATTTTTCACCATAAAAGAATTAATATTAATTCAAAACAATATAATAACATATTATGAATCCTACCTCACCGTTTTGGGAGACTTTTCATTGTGAATGTTTTTTGTTGAATTAGGTGAGGAAAATTTCCATCTACCTTCTCCCTAGAATACCATTTAGCCTTGACTGAAAGTTATCCATTCAACACTATATAATAGAGTCCATGTTGCATCTATCTTGTAGTTCTATACCTCTTCTTCAAAATTTTATCCTATTTCAAATTCTTGTGAGAATATGGTGCTAAATTCTCTATAGAAGGTAGTACTCACTCCACTTCCTAATTTGTAATATCCCCTAGTAATCTCTCAGGAAAATCTATGAAGTTAGGAAATTTTACAACATTTACCAATGTGTAAATTTTTAAATTAGTTTCCATATTCCTTCAATGGCCATTAGATAAACCATCATCATTACATATAGTAATCTTATTGTATCCTCTTTCAACTTGTTGTGGGAATCTGGTGTTAAATTCTATATACAAGGTAGTACTCACTCCTCTTCCTAATCTGTAACATCCCCTAGTAATCTCGTAGGAAAATATATGAAGTTAAGAATTTTTTACAACATTTACCAATGTGTAACTATATAAATTAGCTTCCACATTCCTTCAATGACCATTAGATAAATCGTCATCATTACATATAGTAATCTTTTGTGAAAGAATAGAGAGTTACACAACCATTAACTCCCATAGTTGTAGCATATTAAATTAAAATTTTTAATGTAACCTTGCATCAATTCAATCATTATTTTAACTCGGTTACTTAATCAAATTCTTGATAGTATAATCGTCACATCATGTAAGGAATCAACATCATAAAAATTGTACAACAAGCAATCACATCATTAGACACTGATATACCCTAACAAACTCATAGGGTGAAATCCAACAAACATTCCATTTTATTATTTAAAAATCATGAGGGTGTTCACCCCTCACTCAATATCTTGTAAGGGATTCCATCCCTTAATGATTTCCATAAAATCTTACATAGAAATAGTTCTTTAAAACAACATAAATAAGTATAAGCTAATACAATCATATGTAATGTGTATTAGGAATTTACCCACAAAACAAATTGTGTTTTATGATGATTGTATTATAACTATAAGCTAATCATCATCATAAATAAATATAAGGATTACATAAAAATTTATTCTTATCATGCTCACAAATCAAATGGAAACAATCAATTTAATATGTTTTTCTTGTTTTAGTGATCATCTTTGGGCATGGTTTCCGAGAATATGGAAACAAATTTTTGAAAACAAAAAGAAGTTTTGATTGGAATAGGTTCATTTAAAAAAAAAAAATCTCTCAATATTTACACAAGTGTGATGGGTTGGAAAATGAATGAATCTTTGCAGCCCATTTTTCCAGATTTAAATATTAAATAATTTCTTGTTTTAGTCATAAACATTTTGAGTGTTTTTTGAGAATTTCAAAATGAAATTTGCAAATCTAAAAGAGGATTTTGTCGAGAATGGGCTCGTTTATAAACATGTCTTTCAATTCCTACATAGTTATCATAGTTTTAGAGATATAAAGGCATATTTGGAACCTATTTTGCAATAATTGATGCAAATCTTTTCCAATATTAGTCTCGTTAAATTGTCTTTGTTTTCCAATAATTCATGCAATATTTCAAAAAAATTGAACCTCTATATCTGTGGTAGCTATTTTTCCCTACAAATATATGCTTCCTTTCATGGTACCTTTTTTGTTGATATGCAAGGATATACTTCTTTGCATAGTAGTTATTTTTCTACATGCCAACATTTACTTATTTTCTAAAATAAGTCTAGCATAATATATATTAATCTCATGCATATGTAGTTTCTTTTCTAAGAGAAATCTAATATATTAGATATTGATCTCACACATATGAAAATTATTTTAAGAAATTAATACAAAAATAACTTATCTTTTAATGCTTGTAATTCCTCATCCCAAAAAGACTCCTGACATGATATCCCATGTCGAATCAGTACATTATGTCACCCTACTATGGCCAACAGTGGACAAGTAAGAGATGAAGCAATCCTACATTGAGTTTTGTATTAGACAAAAATTTATTCAACATAATGTGTACATATAATTATTCAAAAATAATAATTCCTATCTCTTGGTCTGCTTCTACATGTGTTTGGGCATTAGTTGTCATTATCCATATGCTTATAATAAGTAGAATTAAAAAATGAGATAGGTTTTCTATATCCTAAAATCATTCCATAAATCACCCATAAATAATTCCATAAATAAGAATTTTCCTAAATCCTAAAATCACTCAATAAATCATCCATAAATCACTCCATAAATCACATTTTTCTAAATTCTAAAATCACTCAATAAATCATCCATAAATCTTTCATGATTTTTCAAAGTATATTTATTTTTGTTTTATGTACAAAATATCACCTATGCACATTTTTTCTAAAATTGTCTCATTAGTTCTAAAACTCATAAAATATACCAACTTGGAAAATAATTTTTTTTTACATAGAAGAATATAATTTATTCTCAATATAAGAATTAAGAAATAACTCTTGTAATTTCAATTCCCACTATAACAAGCCATTGAGGATGAGCCCCATTAGCAAGGTGACCCAGGATCAAACCTCATGGAGGCAGAGGCTCCAGTGCTAGGGGGAGGAGACATGCTAAAATGTGGTAAGCTTAATGCTAGTGTGGCCCAGTGTTATGAAACCAACTTGCAAAAAGATAGAAAAGATAGATCAACGCCTTAGAAATCGGCCTCTTCGAGGGGACAACCTCATTTAACTTACACAAATGAAAAATTCTTGGATGCTACAAATGACAAGACCTCCTTTCTATATATAGGAATCTAAGCGGTCATAATAAATCAGAGCTGACATAACAATAATAATGTAAAGGCACAACAATAACAATATGGGGACTATGTGGGCACAAAAATATAATGAGGGGGTTGCACTAATAACAATAGGGGGTTACACTAGTAGTATAGGTACCTAACATGCCCCTCTCCTTCAAAAAGTATTGTTCTCAATGCTTGAGTAGTTCTGGATGCTTCTATATAAAATTCCCGTCCTCCCATGTGGAATCTTTAGCAGGTAAGTTCTTCCAATTGATGAGATCTGAATTTCATGGATTTCGTAGCTGTCGGGTTCGTGTTTTTGTGACTACTTCAGGTTCCAATATGATTTGTCCTTCCGCATCAAGATTCGAAAATATTGTTTGAACTAGGAGCTTGTCACTTATAACCTTATTTAAGCATGAAACATGGAAAACTGGGGGCACTAAGGAAGATGCATGAATCTCTAATTTGTATGCCATAGCACAAATATTTTGTAGCACCTTGTAAGGACCATAGTACTTTGGTGATAATTTATTATCCTTCTTAGCTTGCTTGAGGGACATTTGTTTGTATGGTTGTATTCATAAAAATACCTAGTCGCCTATATCAAAACTTCTTTAGTTGCGATGTTGATATGCTTGTCGTTTCATTCGATTCTATGCGAAAGTGAGGTTATCCTTTTTCTTTTGTCGTTTTTTGTTCCTTTTCTTCCTCCTCTTCACAATGTATGTAAAATAATTTCTTCTCACCACACTTATGACCTTTAGTGTATTTTCTATCACAACTGTAACAATGCCCTTTTGCTCTTTTTTCTTCCAATTGTTGGGGTGTCAACCTTGTAGGTTGTGGAAGGCGATGGGAAACAACACTTCCATCCTTATAGTTGTGAGTGGTAGGCTTCCTTGTTGCCATAATTTTTCTTTCCATTTTTCTTTCCAACCTGAATGCCTTCTCCAATGAGTCAGGTTCCCAAAGGCGAACCTCATGTTGGATGTTATCCTTTAAAGTCCCTATGAACACATCAATCTTGTGCTCCCCTGGAATATATTTTACCCTTATATTAAATTTTTGGAAGTCCTCAATGTGCTCCATCATTGAACCCTTTTGATTGAGGTTTATCAATTGGCTAAAAAAAAGTGTTTCTTTCTGTATCCTCACAATGTGCTATCATTTCTTCCATAAAAATTACCCAAGTGACAATTTTTTTACGAGAAAATAGCCATCAATACCATAGAAACTAATTTGGTTCCAAATATAAAGTTGCAATGCATACCTTTTGTGTGTTTTTCACATTATGGAGATTGAAATATTACTCCATCTGTAGTATCCATGTTACATGATCCTTTCCATCAAGGTTCCTCATATCGATATTTGGAACATGGTGGGTCTTCAATCCAACATTAGAGTCTGCAAAATCATGATTAACATTTCTTTTGATATCACCATGAGTTTCCTTTACTACCCTTTCACCATTAGTAAGCATTTCTTCTTCAAATCTTCCATGTCACCTTTTAGTTTTTCTTCTATACCATCCATCTTAGCATCCATGCCATTCATCTTAGCTTCTATGCCATCCATCTTAGCTTCTACGCCATCCATCTTAGCTTACATGCCATCCATTTTAACTTGCACTCCATTCATATTAGCTTCCACGCCATTCATCTTAGCTTCCATGCCTTTCTTTAAACCATCAATCTTAGCTTTTGTTATCTTTTCTGAGAGTGAAATTTGTTGCACTTGGTCTCGTAATTTTGATATATCATGTTGCATTTCTTCCTCTTCTTCATGAGTCATGCTAGAGCTTTCAGGTTTCTTACTAGGTGTTTCCATTTTCTTTCTTCGAGGCATCAATTAATGATAATTATGCTTCACTATGCCCTTTGAACTTCAAACTAATTTTTCAATCCAAACTTATGCAAAAATTTAAAAAGACTACACAACTTTTTTCACTTTGTAGAAGCTTGATATTGAATCTATTGTATCTCTGTAGTTGTGGATCTCCGAGGTCTAAAATGTCTTCCTGCAGTAGCCCTTCGAGTGCTCTTTCCAATTCCACCAGTTTGATGAAAATTGCATTTTCCAAGAAAGCACTATTGTCAATCTCCCAAGATGACCTTATTATATAAGTTTTCAGTAGAGTGAAATTTTTACGACGTGCCACGTGTCATTTCTTTTACCTTCAGATCTAAAAAACATACAACGAACAATACAATTCGTCCTCTTTCTGCAACTTCTTACGAAGTTTCAATTTGATGCTCAGAGAGAAAGTTATAAATATTTTCTCATGGTCACCTATTTGGAATGTAATTCGGGAGTCTGCAAAAAACCTATCTTCCTCAGATCATATCTCTGCAAATATAGCGAGACAAGATCAAAAATTCAGTCTCATGGTTCAAAATGATTTCGACTCAAATGGGTGTTATTTTTAGCTTCTGAAACGTCATAGAAAAAAGTTTATAGTGAAAATGTCACGCTGACCTGCTTGGAGGAACGAAACCCTAGAATCCACAACTCTGATACCAAATGTTATGAAACCAACTCACAAAAAGATATAAAATATAGATCAACAACTTAGAAATCAGCCTCTTCGAGGTGGAAACCTCCATTACATTACACAAATGAACAATTATTAGATGCTGCAAATGACAAGGACTCTTTTCTATATATAGGAGTCTAAGGGGTCATAATATAATTAGAGCCGACCTACCAATAATAATGTAAGGGCACAACAATAACAGTAGGGGGCACAATAATAACAATATGGCGACTACATGGGCACAATAATATAATAAGGGGGTTGTACTAATAACAATAAGGGGTTACACTAGTAGTATAGGGACCTCATACCCAAGGCGGGGATGATCCCCGTGTGATATTGATAGCTTAGATGCCCCTAGGTCGCGGTTTCTCAAGCCACACGTCAAGCCTAGATAAACACATATCACTTGACAAAAAAGAACGAATTAATTAACTCTTGTAATATTCTTGTAATATCAATATAAGAATTATTAATATTATATTATTCAATAACACTCATTTTATTACATTTTTATAGCGACTTATGCCAAGGATATTACATACTCCCCCCTTTAAAGAGAACAATGTCCTCAATGTTCTTCTCTCATTGGAAGTTTAACTTTTACTCATAATATAAAAATCTAAATAACTAAAAAGAGAATCCTTTCCCTTCAAAATGAATAATTTTTATGTTCAATAAGTAAAATTAATAATGTTTATCAATAATCATAATCATTTACAACTAAAAAACTAAGAAATTTATACCAACTTACCATTACTTACCAATCACTCTTGGAATTCATGGTCACTCTATGCAATTTTGTTTTAACCGTAAGTGGTTTCTCAGTTGTGGTAAACACTCTAAGATTGGTTCGACAGCCCAACAACAAGAACCTAAGGTTGTTTTCACAACCTTCATGGCAAGAACCTTGCAATTTATGATTAAAAAATCCAACATGATCACATTAATCACTATCACATTACTTTTTTTCACAGAATTTGCAATCCAATGAATTTTTTTAACTATCAATCATTCATGCAATTTTGGTGATATTTTAATCTTAGTACTTCTATAAGTAATTAGAGAGCACCTAACTCTCTAATCACAAAAGTAATAAATCACTACCCCAAATGCACACTGTCACAAGACCCCATTAACGACATTCACAAGATCTATAGTAAAATAGAGGAACTTACATTTCTAGTAATTCCTTTCTGAGCCCTAAGCTCCTTTCTTGTCAAGATATACATAAAATTATTACACAAATATATAGAAAATTAGTCTTTAATACATAATTTATTTAATTAATTAAAATTTTATACTATGAAAACGAAATGAGGAAAAATAATCAGGAACCGAGCACACTCTTCCCGACCACGAATTGCTTCTACAAGCCCCCTCCCCCCTGAGTTAAGATTTACTTACCACTATAATCAACAACCTCATTGATTCTTTGATGGTTTCTTTCACAAGTTTCCTTCCAAACATATTTTAGTAGCGTCTCACTTTTGCATATTCCAACCCTCTTTTCTAAGCCTTTTTTTTTTAAAGTTCTTTCATTTTTCTTTAAGCCCTATTCTTTTCTCTTGCGACACTTTTTTTCACCCGGACTTAGTATCTTTCACCAACTAAGTGATTTAATATGATATTTCTCTCCCATCATCTTAAATCCATTCATTTATAATTGTTCTCTCTCGGGGATTATTTATGAGATTTTAGGGAAGATTCATGTTAGACTTAACCACCAACAACTATTTCGAAACTAGCAAGAAAATCTTCTAACTCTAGTGCTCTTTCCTGAGTAATTTCCAACATTTTTATTTTTTAATAAAAATTAATCGATTACGTCCCACTAATTAAATTGATTACATCAACAAAAAAGTTTAAACATGGTTTCCATAGCCATCCAGTCCAAAAATAGTTCATGTCTAAAAATAGTCAATGTCTAAAAATCCACTCTAATTTACATCACTGGCCATTTGCATATTATCATTAGAGAAAGAAACATTTATGTGCATCATGCATTCATACATTACCCTCAACATGGGTCCCACATTTTGTACAAGTAAATTGACAAGAAATCATCACATGTCATACATGTGTATACATTCCAAATTTCCACATAATAAAAATCATGCAACTTAGAAAAAAAACATTAACATATCTTGCATACCATACGATTATACTTTGTCACATGCGGTTACAATTCATATTGCAACATTTTACATTTCATGGGTTACTATGTTTCTAGTAAACCACCATTGCTTAATCACATCAACAATATTAGTCACAACAATCTTTAATAAAATCATACCATCTATCAAAATATTTTTTTGCACAAAGAATTTGTCAAATACATTCAATATGAATTTCACTTTCACATGCATGTATTCTTTCAATATTTGAACAGGTAGAAAGGTATTGGTCCTGTTAATTTCCATAAAAATTTTTGTAACATTCTCCTATATATTGAAGGTAAAGTAAAAAGTAAGGATACATCCTCCAGATGTTAGAAAAAAGGTTTCCATAAGTTGTCATTTCCAAACAACAGTTAAGGGAACAATACTTTAGTCATTTTCATTCCCATATTTTATAAATCACGCAACATGTCATTTCATTTACGCATATGAAGCTAACAATAATCATTAAGAAATACCACTAGGTTCAAGTAACTCATACGAACTTCTCTTGGTTAATCAAGCTAGCAATGCCAATAGATTCAAACACCATCCCAAATTTTATGTTTTTGCAATGAGAATTAAAAACACCATGTTTCCACAACATGATGGACTTTTCTAATGAGATTTACCTTCTTTTGTTACTGCAATATTCACACGCACCTGATGTATTTCTAAAATATGTAATTAACATATTTGTTAAATATAATATGTAACTTGCCCAACAACATCATATAATAATAAATTCGTAAATTTTTGAGGTTTAAACAAACAACGTAATCAACATCAAATGATTACTACTATATCTAATATTAAGCTAGTAGAACTATCACATAAATCACTTTAACAACACTATTGTATCATGAAAAAAGTTCTTTTTCACCTTTAAGAACTTGTAATAATAGGTATGCAAGGTTAAACCAATATTCACTTGTTGAATCATTGAAATTTTCATGCATGTGCATAAAAGATTAAAGAAAAGGTTAATCATTCAAAGATATAGATTTAGCATCAATGTGTAAGTGTCATAACAATTATGGCAACAATGCAAACATTCCCAATTCCACAATGTATTATTACTAGCAAACAAACATGTTGCAGTGGCTACAACCACCATCCAAAATTTTTCTTTCGCATTGTTTTGGAGCCTCTATCATCAAAATATTAGCACCATGTCTTGCACTACTTAGGTACTTGGTTTTTATTTTAAGTTATCTTTCACTTTGTAGCTTGTGTTTGCTAACTTGTTTTCCTAACCACCCATAAGTTGACCCCATGACTTAGTTCACATATGGTTCTCATGTTTTGTTGGTAAACTGCACAATCCTTGAGAGAAACCTACCTTGCTCTCAGGAATTGCACACAACATCTTGATAGTTAGCCCTACTCTCCAGAAATGCGCAGCACAGTCCTGCAGACAACCTTATAAAGAGAAATTGCATAGAACATCTAGACACTAGGCTTCAGCTCAAGAATTACGCAGACCCATTTGGAAGCTTGTCCTCAGCTAGGAAATTATGCAGAGCTCAGGAGGCAGCAAGAGCCACTCACCTCACGAGTTGTGTAGAATAATTTCATCATGTTGTTGTTTGATGCATGTGTGGGAAAGTTGCCTGGTTCCATTTAGAGCTACGTAATCTTCTCATGCATGCATGAAAGTATTTCCCAAAAAAGAAAATGACAAAAATAATCCTTAAAAAATAGGGATATATTTTTAGTAGTGGGAGTTACATGCAAGTTGATTTTAGAAACTTCCTGCGAAGTGTCACTTTTCCTAGATTTCTGGCATTCACGTCATAAACCCTAAATATACCAAATATATTTAACGGACACCCTAGAACTCATTCTACACATTTGATCTTGGAGTTCTGGCCTTCCCAAGGCATCTAGGAACCTTGGGCACAGTCGGTACAACTTTTCTGGGTAATTTTTATTTTCAAGTCTTTTGCTACTTTTTCTATCACTTTTATTTCCTTGGCTTGTGTGAGTGTTGTTTTGCATGTTTTAATGAACCACCATTAGAATTTTAGTTTGTTTGAACTTCTCGAAGTGTTGTTTCAATTTTTTCATTGTCTTTCTTAAGTGTCACATGCATAACATTGTTTTTGCATTAACGGTCGTCACTGCGACGACTCTCCCCATCAACATTGTTGTTCACCCTTTTGACTGATTTTTGCATTGGTTTTGATTGCATGCATGATCATTCACTCCTATCTACACCATCCTTTACTCAAGCATTCAGATCTACTCATTTTCGAGTTGCCCTTGGGCAGATCTGGGTTGCGTTGGCTCAGATCTTCCTTTGCATGACATGCACTTTGCATTCCCAGAACTCGAGGCTTCCCCCTTAGCTCTAGGAATTGTGTAGAGGTTGTCTGTCACTGGCCTCCAGCTATGCTTTGTGCAGTTCTAGGAGATAGTGCCCAGCCTTGGCCACTGTAATTATGTAATGCATAGCCGTATCCAGTAATTAAGCCAGACTGAACTATGCATTGCACAATTCTAGTCGACAATCAACCCAGCTGGACTGCACTCTTCATAGTTCCAATCAACAATAGGTCTCACTGGCCGTTGGGACTACACAATCTGTAGTTCCAGTTGACATTCTCCCAGCCTTTAGAGTCACTATTATGCAATCTTACCCAGGAGTCACCCAGTTTGTTGCATGAATGATCCTTGAAGTTCTTTGTTTTTTTAAACTGACAGTTGCTTGTTGTTAGTGTTTGCTCTGTCTCCAGGTCATCAGTTGTTAAGCAGTATAGGCATCATGGCTTCTAAGAGAGCTAGATCAAAGGACACTATAGAGAGAAGCACTATATAAATGGTTGAACATGTGAAAATAAACTTTCCCATCTATGCAGACACGTAGTTGTTCGTAGAGAAGGACATGAAGATCACACAAAAAGAAATAAAGGACATATTTGTAGGCACTTTCAAGGAAGATCTGGAACATCGACAAGCCTATGTCAACATCCATAGGTCAGTCTTGTAGAGGGTTGCATGCAAGTACGCCCCCTTCCCATGCGTGGATATTATTTACTGGGTTGTCTCACATACTAATCCTGAGATGATGACATTGAGCAACACCAGTGGGACACAACTTTCCACCTTTAATATGGAAAACTACCATCATATGTATAACTTGTCGTAGCCGGTGAACTACTTTGGTGCATTGTTCTTCACTGCCAACATCAATGTAAACTCTAGGGATATCATGAAGTGTTGGGTAATAGATCCATCGAAGTTCCAGATGACACCCAACTATGTCTACAAGAAGAAGTCACTTGAGAAGGCTTAGCAACTCCTGGTCATATTTGCATGTCCCTTGTATGGTGAAGAGAGCACGGAGACCTTCCTGTAGAGTTGGGTTGTTATGTTAGATCAATTGGAAAATTAAGGAGGCCTTTCAATTGGTTGGACATTTTATCCCTTCAGCTAAAAGTGCATGTGTAAAATCCACGAAATCCACCTAAGGATGGACAAGCAAGATTTTATATGTTTGCATACCTTCTTGATGCAATCTGTGCCCAACAACATTTCCCTAGCATGGGTTGGAAATCGAAAACATCAGAGGAAGTTGTGAATGTTTATTCCAAGTTTCTCTCTAAGTGTAGCTACCGAGGAGTCATGATGAGGTTGTCTGGCCACTTCATTGCCCTTATTTATAGGATGATATTTGAATAGGATCCACCTTGCATGTCTCAGGAAGAACTGCATGCATTGCTCGACATTACAGATTGGTATGTGTCACACGATGTCACCTTTATTTGGATGTTTATTGTGGAGAAGCCTCTGCATGAGCTACCAAGGTTTTCCATGGAAAATATGGTCACGCAAAAGGTTTCATACCACATATCCATGAGGTTATCAATAGGACTGCACAGGAGGAAGAAAGAACCGTGGACCACTCTTCCTTTGTAGATTAGGTTGTACGAGATCCGTACCTTGAAAAATGCAGATGTAGATACCAAGGACTTGAAGAAGTTTAGATTCGGTACTAAGAGCTTCAATCCATATGATTCACACTACTTATGGAAGAACCACTACGCGAATGTGTACCACCCATGGATCCACGGGGCATGTCATTTTCTAGAGGAAGATCCTTGGAGATATTGTTACAACTCCTCTTGCCTCAATGAATCGATCAATATAGCAGTAGAATGGAAATCAACACTCTAGGCAGCAGCACCATAGGAAGCAACAACAACAACAACAGTGAGTAACAAACCTATGCAAGACAAAGTGAAAAGCAAGATTGTTGAAAGCACAAAGGCTGAGAAAAGCTACAAGTTCAAAGAAGATCCAATTTTTGAGAGAGTAGCTTTGGAGATAGATGCAAAGAAGAAATAATGCAAAAGGATAGTAGCACATAGAAAGAGGGAGAAGAAAATACTGGAAGAAGTAGAAAGGAAGTTGCAAGAGACAGAGAAGAAAATGAAAGAAGAACAAGATCTTAGGAGGAAAGAAATGGAAGAAAAGTAGAAACAAGAATAAGAAGAAGAAAAAATGCACTGACAAAGAAAATTGCGCAGATATAGGTTGAAAAAACAAAGAAGCTAGCAGATGATGGATAGGGTGAGAAGGTGTAGGTTTGGGAACTTTCTGAGTAGGTTGAGAAGTTGGTTGAGGCAACATACATGGAGATGGAATAAGATATGGAGGACCAAGACATTGATCTCATGCCGAGGGCATCTAAGATCGCACCACAGTATATGCCACCTCCAGAACCACAACCCATCCTGAGTGAGCAAGGAGAAGTTGTTATCCTTGATGATGATCCAGAGATGGATGTGTACAATATGGAATTTGACGAGACAGTAGAGGATTGTATGGGCATGAAGAAAGCAACTCCTGGATGATCATACATCACCTATGCACATAAAAGAAAGGGTGATTGTACCAGATGTTAGAAGGCACTAGTTGTCATTGTCAGGGCTTCTAAGGCTTATGCAAAATCCACGAGTTCAATAGTCAAGTTATTGATACTAGAGAATGATTGAATGGCGTAGGACTTGTAAGAGGCTAGGTAGAGAATAGAGTAATCTGCAGGATCCTTGATAGAAAAGATGAAGAAAGAAATAGTGGTGAAGATTTCAACTTTGGAGGCAACCATGCAGTGTATAGAATATTTGTTACTGTGCACAAAGCGGTTGCCCATTTCTAAATTTTTCAGTAGTAGTGTGCCCAGACAACCGAAACTCTCAAAGAGATTCACACTGCTATTCGGCACATGCAAGAATGGAGAAAGAGTTACAAGGAAGCCCTGCTTTAGTTTCACAAGAGGATGAAGCCAAAGGCTGAGCTAGAGGAGGCACAAATTCAGATGTTTATCTGGAACTATTACAAACTCCCTTCGCTCATCACTAGCATTGAGGCTTCCTATGCATGGTTCTTCAGGAGTCTAGATGTCATATTGCGAACACAAAAGATCCCTTCCATCAAAACACTCACCCAGGCCATGAGGAAGAACCAAGCCATGCTAGATGTAAGAAATTATATAGAGTAGTTGATGCACGAAGACACTAATGGTGACTTACAACTCAGCGCAGAGAACATGCAAACGTACTTCAGTGGTCCATCCACACTCAGGACATTGTTGTGCATGCTTCAAGGTGAGCTGGACAAAGGTTTTAGAACCATATACCTGGAATCCATGGAGGAAACAGTTCACTTCGACAAAGATATCATCAAACAGTGTTAGAAAATTATATATTACAGAGCAATGGAACATATAAAATATATTGCATAAATATAAACACAGAACATGCATAAAACGAGAGAGACACAGATGTACGTGGTTCACCCAATTTGGGCTATGTTCATGGAGAAATAGCCAGTTCTTCATTTTCTATTATCCAGCAAAATGAAGAGATACAACCTACAACAGATCCACTGTAATTCCCTCTTCACTCTCAATCTGCTCTCTCTTCCTCACTCAGAATACAGATCTACATAGAAGCAATACAATTCCCTCATATATATCGAAGGGTTTCCTTCTAGGGCTAAAAATCCTAAATTAAACGTAACTTCTACCGTCAGGTCTCTGCCTAATGAATGACCCATATTGACTATGAAATTACAACATTTTACAAGGTAATTTTACATCTATTTTTAGCTTCAGGGGTTCTACCCCCGATCCCCCCACTGGGGGGGGCTCTAAATAATCACTGTCGCCCCCCCCCCCCCTGGACCCCCCTGGCAACATACATTTTACAGGGGGCGCTGTTGTCACATTACGAACTAGGGTCCAATGTGTCGATACCTCTAAATAAGTTAGATGATCAAGCTCCACGCCCAACAATACCCCACATGGAGAATGATTATAGCAACTTCAACGCTGCTTCATTTTTTGGTCAATGACTCCACTTTCGCCCTGGTTGTTTCTCATCTTCCTCATCATACTTGAACTCCAATTAAAACTGAGTATAATCTCAGTGTCTCCCTAGTTACAACTTTTTTTAACATATCTACAAGATTCTGGTTATTGTGTATCATTTCCAACTTCAACTGTCCATCTTCCAACACTAATGGTATGAAATGGTACTTGAGCTTTATATGTTTATTATTGTAATGAAATGCAAAGTTCTTTGCAATATAGATGGAATTCTGGCTGTCACTGTGTAACCTACGCAACTCCTACTTCTTACCAAATTCATCCATAAACCTTTGTAACGAAATCATTTCTTTACTAGCCTCTATAGCAACAACATGCTCTACTTCCATTATTGAGAGTGCAGCAACACTTTATAGTTTTGAAACCCAACTGACAACTGTTCCACCTATAGTAAACACATACCCTATTGTGCTCCTCCTATTATCTTTATCAACTACCATATCTGCATCGACATATCCTTGTAGAGAAATGTTTGAACCACCAAAGCATAATGCTTTACTTGTGGTACCTCTCAAATACCTAGGAATCCACTTCACTGCCATCCAATGTTCTTTTGTTGGATTGTTCATGTGGCTTCCTACAACTCCCATTGCATGTGCAATATCAGGCCGTGTGCAGAACATTACATACATTAAGTTTCCAACTGTTGATGCATATGGAACTTTAGACATATAAGCCATTTCTTCTTGAGTCTTGGGACACACCTCCTTACCTAGTTTGAAGTGGCTAGCCAAAGGTATACTAACTGGTTTTTCATTTTGCATGTTAAATCTTTTCAACACATGTTCTATGTACTCACTATGAGACAATGTTAATTTTCGATTCTTATAGCCTCTAGTTATTCTCATACCAAGGATTTGTTTTGCAGCACCCAAATCCTTCATTGAAAATGAGTTCGCCAATTTTCTTTTCAGCACATTTATTTCTTTCATGTTAGAGCCTGCAACAAGCATGTCATCTACATATAATAACAATGTAATATAACTGCTATCATTTTTCCTTTTGATATAAACACAATGATGAGAGTGACATCTAGTATAACCTTGTTCAGAGATGAGCCTATCAAATTTTAGATACCACTGCCTTGGAGCCTGTTTTAAGCGATACAAGCTCTTCTTCAACCTGCACACGAGTTTCTCCTTCGCTTTGACCTCATATCCTTGTGGTTACTGCATATATATATCTTCCTCCAAATCCCCAACGAGAACTCAAGATGCAAAGCTTCAACTGCTACTAGACTTAAAATAGTTCTGATTGAAGTCATTTTAACAATAGGAGAAGATGTCTCACCAAAGTCTATACCCTTTTTCTGTACAAACCCCTTCACCACACATCTAGATTTATACCTTTTTCTACCTCCATGTTCTTCCTTCAACGTGAACCCATTTATTCTGCAATGTTGTTTTATCTACAGGAAACCTGACTAAGTCCCAAGTCTTGTTATGTGCTAAGGAGTCCATCTCTACTTTCATGGCTTGCTCCCACTTATTCTTGGTTTCTACCTGCACTGCTTCTTCATAACCTTCTGGTTCACAAGAATAAGTCAACAATACATAATATAATGAAGGAGAGTATCGTTCAGGGGGTTTAATCCTAGTAGATCTTCTAACACCAGTTTCAGGTGTTTGAGGTTCTTGTTGTTGTTGTTCTATCTATTTATCATTATGATTTTCAGGCACCTTCACCTTTTATATGATCTCATCAAGCATTGTGTATTCCCTATTTTATTTTTCTTATTTCTTTTCCTCCATTTGGTCCTTATACAGAACCTTTTCATTGAATATGACATCTTTGCTCCTAATGATTTTTTGTTTTTCATAATCATAAAAGCAATAATCAAAATCATTAACACCATATCCAATAAAGGTACATTTCTTTGATTTTGCCTCAATCTTTGTTCTATTTTCTTTATTAAAGGGGACAAAGGCTTCACAACCAAAAGTATTTAAAAAAGAGTAGTTTACCTTTTCACCTATCCATGCCCCCTCTAGAATACCACCATCCAAGGAAATTGAAGGCCCTCTGTTTATTAGATAAACATTAGCATCTACATCATCTGCCCAAAATTGTAAAGGAAATCTTGCATGTAATCTCATGCACCTTACATGCCCCATGATTGTCCTATTCATCCTTTCTGACACAATATTTTCTTGTGGTGTTCCTGGAACTATCTTGTCTCTATGAATTCCAATCTTTGAATAGTACCAATCAAACTCTTTGCTGCAATATTAACCTCCATTATCTAATTTGAGACACTTCAACCATTTTCCTGTCTCATTTTCAACCAAAGATTTCCATTTCTTGAAAGTATAAAATACATTAGATTTATTTAGAATACAGTAAATCCAAGTTTTTTTGGTTGCATCGTCAATAAAAGTAACATAATAATGAGAGCCACTGAGAGATGATACCTAAGCAGGTCCTCATACATCTGTATGCACAAGCTCTAATTTTTCACTCTTCTTTTCTTTCCCAACTCTGAGGAATATGACTCTCTTATGTTTTCCATAAACACAATTCTCAAAGAATTTTAAATCAACATGCTTCAAACCTGGAAACAAATTTCTAGATTGAAGAATATGCATCCCCTTCTCACTCATTTGCTTGAGCCTATGATGCCACAATGCCATATATTCTCCTGTAGAGGTTAAATCATTAACACAATTAGAAATACCACTGCATAAATACAATGTACCAACCTTTTCTCCTTTTGTTATTACCAGTGCTCCTTTAGTGACCTTCCACATTTTATATGTAAAAGTAGTTACATAGCCTTCACCTCCCAACTACCTTGTTGAAATAAGTATTTTAGATTTGGAACATGGCTTACCTCCTTCGATATCCATTGATTTCCATTCAGCTATTTTATGAAAACTGTACCCATTCCAATGATTTTATAGGTTTTATCATCACCCAATCGAACCTTTCCAAAATCTCCTTGAACATAATCATGAAAATATTTCCTATCAGGTGTGGCATGCAATTAGGCCCCTGAATCTTCCACCCAGGCATTAATAATATTTTTTAATGAAAGAATTAAATCATCTTGCAATACATCACTTGTCGCATTCGCTTCATGATTGTTTTCTTGCTGCACGTCTCCTTGTTTTCCCTCCTGAGACTTGCAATATTTCTTCAAGTGTCCTTTATTACCACATTTCCATCACAATATCACCGATCTGGACTTAGATCTACCTTTCCTTAACTTATTGTGATATCCCGGGCTCTTTCCACTTTCCATTTTTCGTCCCCTAGTCTCTGCAGTCAAAGCATTACCTAATGTCTTGCCCGAGCTTTTCCATCGCATTTCCTCGCTAAGGATTGCATCGAAAACATCTTCAAACTTTAAAGTACTAGATCAAGAGACAAAGTTACTAATGGCCATAACTAAACTATTCCAACTTTCTGGCAAGGAGCACAGAAATAGCAAAGCCCTAACTTCATCATCAAAAGTTACCCCTACAAAACTTAACTGACTGGTAACTGTATTAAATTCATTTAAATGATCAGCAATAGGTCCACCTTCTGACATTTTCATATTAAATAAACGCTTCATAAGAAATACCTTATTTGAGGCCGAGGGTTTTTCATATAGTTTGGCCAATGTTGACATTAAACCCTCCGTTGTCATTTCCTTTGAAATATCAGAGGCTACCGACGCCGCTAAACACAACCGTATTGTTCCAAGTGCCTTTCTGTCGAGAATATCCCATTCTTTTTGTGTCATACCTATCAACTTCTTTTTCCTTTTGCTCAATGGTAGGTATAGATCTTTCTGATATAGATAATCTTCCACCTACATCTTCCACAGCTGGTAGTTTTGGTCGTTAAATTTTTCGACCCTAAACTTACCATCTTCCACCATTTCCCCCACTTGAACCAGGAACCCTTCTCTCCTGTGAGTTTATCAGCCAAATAGACCTTCGACTTTGATACCAGTTGTTAGAAAACTATATATTACTGAGCAATGGAAATCGTAAAATATATTGCAGAGATATAAACACGGAACATGCATAAAACAAGAGAGACACAAATATACGTGGTTCACATAATTTGGGCTATGTCCACGGAGAAGCAGCTAGTCCTTCCTTTCATATTATCCAACAAAACAAAGAGATACAACCTACATAAGATCCGTTGTAATTCCCTCTTTGCTCTCAATCTCCTCTCTCTTCCTCACTCAAAATATAGATCTACATAGATGCAATACAATTCCCTCATATATAGCAAGGGGTTGCCTTCTAGGGCTAAAAGCCCTAAATTAAACATAACTTCTACCGTTAGATCTCCACCTAATGAACAACCCAGATTGACTATGAAATTACCACATTTTAAAAGGAAAATTTACATCTATTTTTAGCTTTAGAGGCGCTGCCCCCGATCACCCACCAGCGGTGGCTCCAAATAATCATCGTCACCCCCCCCCCCGGACCCCCCTGGCAATGTACATTTTATGGGCGACATTTATACGACATTACGAACTGAGATCTAATGTGGAGATACCTCTAAATAAGGAAGATAATCAAGCTCCACACCCAACAAACAATACGAGGACATAATAGTGTGGTACCAAGGTTGGTATCGGTTTTTCGCTGAAGATCACTGTGAGGAGCTTACCGCGTTGATCTTTCCCCAAGACCCGAAGTGATGTTGTTTTCCTTGTCAGGCTGACTCATGGTAATTTTTGTCCCACATGGGTATATGTGGAAATTATATTACTGTAAATATGTTGTAAGTGAAATTCCAAGTGTCATTAGTGGAATGTGAACAATCATTATTGTAATGTAAAGAGTCATGACGATAGTCCAAGAGTCAAAGGGGAATGCGAAGGGTCACCCCACCCTTTTCTACATATAAAACCTCATAACTCAAGGTAGAGGATTTTTGGGAGCCAAGATTTTGGCTAGGCATTGCGTAGAGAAGGCTTGGAGAGTATTGTGACGAGCCTTGGCTTCTCCACAGCGTAGAGCGAGTACATCTCTCTAGAGGAGCAGGCAGTGTTGACTATAATGTTACACTATTGGGGCCAGTGGTTTTCAATGGTGTATGTATGGATCGAAATTTCAATTTATATAATATATAACGAAACCAACACATTTTCGTGCATATGTTGTTATTGTAGTTGGACTATTTTGGTTTCTTTAGCCATGTATGTTATTGGACTTACTAGTTTGTGTATGAAATATTTTGTATTCATTTGTACGAATGTTGTTTCAATCGTGTTTTTGGTTTAACTTGTCACTTTGGATTGTTGACTATTTTTCTTTCCATCTTGTGATGTCATTCATCTCGTGTGTTCCTTTCAGGCTGCGTACTATTATAGGCTTCTAATGGTCACACTTCCTCTTTCCCTCCATGGGTTAGAATCCCCATGAATCTCACTTGGCTCGCTACAAGGTCACACACTTTCTTCCAACAAAGATATCACACTTACCTCTACCCTCTATCGCAGTCAAATAAATTATTTACTACCCATTGCTCGGACTCCTACTCCAAATAGTCTGAGGTCTAGTTGGGACTTCTTACCAGGGAGATCCCCTGACATGTTGGTGGTCCAACACCGTCAACACAAAAATGTAAAGTAAACTACCATAATCACTTCTTTACAACTTGCAATAAGATTTAATCAAAATTGATTCATGCATATAATTTTTGATAGTTAGCCATGTAATACTAAGTAATTAATGCTACCAACCATCTTAAATTCAGTCATAACAGAACTTAATCATCAATTAGCCATTACAATCAAGTTTTACCATTTGAATCATTGTTCATTTTTAACATCTAAAGGGGTTATTTTAATGTTCTTTAATAGTCTATTGTCCTCTTCAAGGAAAACCCCACCTTCTACATCCTTTAGTTATCACACAAAATAATACATGCATTCATTCTTTATAAGTAATTCATTGTAACTTTAGTCATGTTTTTTTTAAATGCACCATAATCATTATTGTAATAGTATAAAAGGTTAGTAATTTATCCTCACTATAACTTTTGAGTGTTTGGTTTGTTCATAAATGAAATAGAGATTTTACTATGTTTTATTCACATCAATATTCAAATGTGAGGAACTAATTTTAAGGTAGACATCATCACTTATTATTCTCTAATGCGGTCATTAATCATGGATCCCATGTAAAATGTAGTCCATTGTAATTTATTTAGAATCATACATGATATGATACCCAATAGCATCATACCTCCTTTTCTGCTTAACTATTCCCAAAAGGTGCCAATGCTGCAACCTTTTGCTCTGATACCACGTGTAGCGCCACCCCATAACCTCACAAGAAAATGTATGGAGTTGGGAATTTTTTACAATGTTTACCAATGTGTAACTTTGTACATTACTTTCCATATTCCTTCAATGACAATTAGATAAACCATCATCATTACATAAAGTAATATTTAGTAAAAGAATAGTGAGATATGCAAACATCAACTGCCATTGTTATAGCCTAATAACTTAAACTTCCTAATGTAATGTGTCATCAATTCCATGATTATTTTAAATCATTTAGGTAGTCACATCATTTATAATATAGTCGTCACATCATGTAAGGAATCAATATCATAAAAATGGCACAGTAAGAAATCACATAGTTAGATATCGGTGTACCTTGGAAACCTAGTATAGTGAAAGCCAACAAACGTTTAATTTTATTATTAAAATCTCTTGGGGGTGTTCACCCCTCACTTAAAGGCTTGTAAGGGAGTCCATCCCTTAATCATTGTGATAAAATCTTACATAGCAATAATTATTTGAAACAACATTACTAGCTTTAAGATATTATAATCATCATGATATCATTTACACATAAATCCTTGAACATTAAGTCTTAGCAATGTGGTTCTTCCCATAAATGGATTATCCTTTAGCTAGCATTGCTTCATCTGCATAGACCAGTAGTTTATTCCCTGACACAATGTTAAGTGCAATTGATCTTTCACATATGTCTTAGTCTTTTCTATAGTTTCTACTATCTGCAAGGTTGGATATCATGATTAGATCAAATAATAATCAGGCCACTAATAATTCTTAATCAGTGATGATTCAACATCTATTCATGTCTATACATGAAACATAATATCATGGCATGCCATGTATAATATTATTGCACCTATCCATGCCCCCTCTAGAATACCACCATCCAAGGAAATTGAAGGCCCTCTGTTTATTAGATAAACATTAGCATCTACATCATCTGCCCAAAATTGTAAAGGAAATCTTGCATGTAATCTCATGCACCTTACATGCCCCATGATTGTCCTATTCATCCTTTCTGACACAATATTTTCTTGTGGTGTTCCTGGAACTATCTTGTCTCTGTGAATTCCAATCTTTGAATAGTACCTATCAAACTCTTTGCTGCAATATTAACCTCCATTATCTAATTTGAGACACTTCAACCATTTTCCTGTCTCATTTTCAACCAAATATTTCCATATCTTGAAAGTATAAAATACATTAGATTTATTTAGAATACAGTAAATCCAAGTTTTTTTGGTTGCATCGTCAATAAAAGTAACATAATAATGAGAGCCACTGAGAGATGATACCTAAGCAGGTCCTCATACATCTGTATGCACAAGCTCTAATTTTTCACTCTTCTTTTCTTTCCCAACTCTGAGGAATATGACTCTCTTATGTTTTCCATAAACACAATTCTCAAAGAATTTTAAATCAACATGCTTCAAACCTGGAAACAAATTTCTAGATTGAAGAATATGCATCCCCTTCTCACTCATTTGCTTGAGCCTATGATGCCACAATGCCATATATTCTCCTGTAGAGGTTAAATCATTAACACAATTAGAAATACCACTGCATAAATACAATGTACCAACCTTTTCTCCTTTTGTTATTACCAGTGCTCCTTTAGTGACCTTCCACATTTTATATGTAAAAGTAGTTACATAGCCTTCACCTCCCAACTACCTTGTTGAAATAAGTATTTTAGATTTGGAACATGGCTTACCTCCTTCGATATCCATTGATTTCCATTCAGCTATTTTATGAAAACTGTACCCATTACAATGATTTTATAGGTTTTATCATCACCCAATCGAACCTTTCCAAAATCTCCTTGAACATAATCATGAAAATATTTCCTATCAGGTGTGGCATGCAATTAGGCCCCTGAATCTTCCACCCAGGCATTAATAATATTTTTTAATGAAAGAATTAAATCATCTTGCAATACATCACTTGTCGCATTCGCTTCATGATTGTTTTCTTGCTGCACGTCTCCTTGTTTTCCCTCCTGAGACTTGCAATATTTCTTCAAGTGTCTTTTATTACCACATTTCCATCACAATATCACCGATCTGGACTTAGATCTACCTTTCCTTAACTTATTGTGATATCCCGGGCTCTTTCCACTTTCCATTTTTCGTCCCCTAGTCTCTGCAGTCAAAGCATTACCTAATGTCTTGCCCGAGCTTTTCCATCGCATTTCCTCGCTAAGGATTGCATCGAAAACATCTTCAAACTTTAAAGTACTAGATCAAGAGACAAAGTTACTAATGGCCATAACTAAACTATTCCAACTTTCTGGCAAGGAGCACAGAAATAGCAAAGCCCTAACTTCATCATCAAAATTTACCCCTACAAAACTTAACTGACTGGTAACTATATTAAATTCATTTAAATGATCAGCAATAGGTCCACCTTCTGAAATTTTCATATTAAATAAACGCTTCATAAGAAATACCTTATTTGAGGCCGAGGGTTTTTCATATAGTTTGGCCAATGTTGAAATTAAACCCTCCGTTGTCATTTCCTTTGAAATATCAGAGGCTACCGATGCCGCTAAACACAACCGTATTGTTCCAAGTGCCTTTCTGTCGAGAATATCCCATTCTTTTTGTGTCATACCTATCAACTTCTTTTTCCTTTTGCTCAATGGTAGGTATAGATCTTTCTGATATAGATAATCTTCCACCTACATCTTCCACAGCTGGTAGTTTTGGTCGTTAAATTTTTTGACCCTAAACCTACCATCTTCCGCCATTTCCCCCACTTGAACCAGGAACCCTTCTCTCCTGTGAGTTTATCAGCCAAATAGACCTTCAACTTTGATACCAGTTGTTAGAAAACTATATATTACTGAGCATTGGAAATCGTAAAATATATTGCAGAGATATAAACACGGAACATGCATAAAACAAGAGAGACACAGATATACGTGGTTCACATAATTTGGGCTATGTCCACGGAGAAGCAGCTAGTCCTTCCTTTCATATTATCCAACAAAACAAAGAGATACAACCTACATAAGATCCGCTGTAATTCCCTCTTTGCTCTCAATCTCCTCTCTCTTCCTCACTCAAAATATAGATCTACGTAGATGCATACAATTCCCTCATATATAGCAAGGGGTTGCCTTCTAGGGCTAAAAGCCCTAAATTAAAAATAACTTCTACCGTTAGATCTCCACCTAATGAACAACCCAGATTGACTATGAAATTACAACATTTTAAAAGGAAAATTTACATCTATTTTTAGCTTTAGAGGCGCTGCCCCCGATCACCCACCAGCGGTGGCTCCAAATAATCATCGTCACCCCCCCCCCAGACCCCCCTGGCAATGTACATTTTATGGGCGAAATTTATACGACATTACGAACTGGGGTCCAATGTGGAGATACCTCTAAATAAGGAAGATAATCAGGCTCCACACCCAACAAACAATACGAGGACATAATAGTGTGGTACCAAGGTTGGTATCGGTTTTTCGCTGAAGATCACTGTGAGGAGCTTACCGCGTTGATCTTTCCCCAAGACCCGAAGTGATGTTGTTTTTCTTGTCAGGCTGACTCATGGTAATTTTTGTCCCACATGGGTATATGTGGAAATTATATTACTGTAAATATGTTGTAAGTGAAATTCCAAGTGTCATTAGTGGAATGTGAACAATCATTATTGTAATGTAAAGAGTCATGACGATAGTCCAAGAGTCAAAGGGGAATGCGAAGGGTCACCCCACCCTTTTCTACATATAAAACCTCATAACTCAAGGTAGAGGATTTTTGGGAGCCAAGATTTTGGCTAGGCATTGCGTAGAGAAGGCTTGGAGAGTATTGTGATGAGCCTTGGCTTCTCCACAGCGTAGAGCGAGTACATCTCTTTAGAGGAGCAGGCAGTGTTGACTATAATGTTACACTATTGGGGCCAATGGTTTTCAATGGTGTATGTATGGATCGAAATTTCAATTTATATAATATATAACGAAACCAACACATTTTCGTGCATATGTTGTTATTGTAGTTGGACTATTCTGGTTTCTTTAGCTATGTATGTTATTGGACTTACTAGTTTGTGTATGAAATATTTTGTATTCATTTGTACGAATGTTGTTTCAATCGTGTTTTTGGTTTAACTTGTCACTTTGGATTGTGGACTATTTTTCTTTCCATCTTGTGATGTCATTCATCTCGTGTGTTCCTTTCAGGCTGCGTACTATTATATGCTTCTAATGGTCACACTTCCTCTTTCCCTCAGTGTGTTAGAATCCCCATGAATCTCACTTGGCTCGCTACAAGGTCACACACTTTCTTCCAACAAAGATATCACACTTACCTCTACCCTCTATCGCAGTCAAAGAAATTATTTACTACCCATTGCTCGGACTCCTACTCCAAATAGTCTGAGGTCTAGTTGGGACTTCTTACCAAGGAGATCCCCTGACATGTTGGTGGTCCAACACCGTCAACACAAAAATGTAAAGTAAACTACCATAATCACTTCTTTACAACTTGCAATAAGATTTAATCAAAATTGATTCATGCATATAATTTTTGATAGTTAGCCATGTAATACTAAGTAATTAATGCTACCAACCATCTTAAATTCAGTCATAACAGAACTTAATCATCAATTAGCCATTACAGTCAAGTTTTACCATTTGAATCATTGTTCATTTTTAACATCTAAAGGGGTTATTTTAATGTTCTTTAATAATCTATTTTCCTCTTCAAGGAAAACCCCACCTTCTACATCCTTTAGTTATCACACAAAATAATACATGCATTCATTCTTTATAAGTAATTCATTGTAACTTTAGTCATGTTTTTTTTAAATGCACCATAATCATTATTGTAATAGTATAAAAGGTTAGTAATTTATCCTCACTATAACTATTGAGTGTTTGGTTTGTTCATAAATGAAATAGAGATTTTACTATGTTTTATTCACATCAATATTCAAATGTGAGGAACTAATTTTAAGGTAGACATCATCACTTATTATTCTCTAATGCGGTCATTAATCATGGATCCCATGTAAAATGTAGTCCATTGTAATTTATTTAGAATCATACATGATATGATACCCAATAGCATCATACCTCCTTTTCTGCTTAACTATTCCCAAAAGGTGCCAATGCTGCAACCTTTTGCTCTGATACCACGTGTAGCGCCAGCCCTTAACCTCGCAAGAAAATGTATGGAGTTGGGAATTTTTTACAATGTTTACCAATGTGTAACTTTGTACATTACTTTCCATATTCCTTCAATGACAATTAGATAAACCATCATCATTACATAAAGTAATATTTAGTAAAAGTATAGTGAGATATGCAAACATCAACTGCCATTGTTATAGCCTAATAACTTAAACTTCCTAATGTAATGTGTCATCAATTCCATGATTATTTTAAATCATTTAGGTAGTCACATCATTTATAATATAGTCGTCACATCATGTAAGGAATCAATATCATAAAAATGGCACAGTAAGAAATCACATAGTTAGATACCGGTGTACCTTGGAAACCTAGTATAGTGAAAGCCAACAAACGTTTAATTTTATTATTAAAATCTCTTGAGGGTGTTCACCCCTCACTTAAAGGCTTGTAAGGGAGTCCATCCCTTAATCATTGTGATAAAATCTTACATAGCAATAATTATTTGAAACAACATTACTAGCTTTAAGATATTATAATCATCATGATATCATTTACACATAAATCCTTGAACATTAAGTCTTAGCAATGTGGTTCTTCCCATAAATGGATTATCCTTTAGCTAGCATTGCTTCATCTGCATAGACCAGTAGTTTATTCCCTGACACAATGTTAAGTGCAATTGATATTTCACATATGTCTTAGTCTTTTCTATAGTTTCTACTATCTGCGAGGTTGGATATCATGATTAGATCAAATAATAATCAGGCCACTAATAATTCTTAATCAGTGATGATTCAACATCTATTCATGTCTATACATGAAACATAATATCATGGCATGCCATATATAATATTATTGCACTCGATTAATAAAAAGAATATAACTATCAAACACCACATTAATTGTTATTCCCCTCACCTATAATTCCACATCCTTTTTTTCAAAGTACCAAAACTATCCTTATTCCTTTAAATGAAACTAGAATATTAGCTATGGTTTTTCATGTGAATACATAAAATTTTCACAATAGTTTTCATTCATGCATGAAAATACATAATATATTCTAAAAAGGAGGCTAACATTCTCTTTCATGCAAATGCACAATCTTTCCAAAATGATGCTAACATAATCTTATATGTACTTGTCTAATATTTTGAAAGGATAGATAACATAATCTTGCATGAAAATTTGTAATCCTTCCCAAGGAAATCTAACATGATAGATATTGTTATTATGTATGCAAATATATTTTTTTCTAGCTCAATGTCATGATATTTATGTATTGAATTACATAAACTTTGTCAATATAACTATCCCCATCAGTGATTAATTTTGGTGCATTCCAATACGTAAAAGGAGGCTAACATAATAGACAATGTTCAAGGAACATGCAATTGCATGTTCTTTCCAAAAACGTCTTTTCCAAATGAGAGTTATTTGCAATAACTATTGTAAATGAAAATACATGCTCTATTCCAAGTAAATCTAACAAGATAATTATTATTTCTTGCATTCAGATACATGTGCTTATCCAAAAGAAATATAACCTATATATTGCATGCATTTACATATTTTTTTTCAGAAAGTCTAACACAATACTTATATTCTCCTCTGCATGCATATATATATCCAGGAAATTTGTCACAATGACTTATTATTTTCATGCAATAACAATATAAATTACTGAGCAAAAAGCAACACATTATTTTTAAATAAAGCTAATACATGAACTATCTCTATATGTAGATAAAAAACTATTCTTATCACGCTAACAAATTAAATGACAACACTCTGTTTTACTTTTCTTTTCCTATTTTAGTCATCATCTTTGGGCGTGGTCTATGAACATCTAGAAACGAATTTCTGAAATCCAGAAGAGGTTTTTGTTAGGAATGGGTTAGTTTAAAAAAACTCTCTCGGTATTTACTCATATTTCATGGTTTAGAAGATTAGAATGAATATTTGCAGTTCATCTTTCTAGATTTAAATATTAAATAATTTCATATTTTAGTCATCAACTTTTGGCATGGTTGTTGAGAGGTTGAAAATGAATTTTCTAAATTAGATAGTTATTTCTTTCAAGAACTGATTGATTTACAAAAGCCTCTATCAGTTTTTACAGAGCTATTTGGACCCTATTTTTCAATAAGTCATGCAAATATTTACCAATATTAGTCTCATTAAATTATATTTTTTTTCCAACAATTCATGCAATATTTTAAAGAAATCGATCCTATAGATGCATGGAAGCTATTTTTGCATTCAAACATATGTTTCTTTGCATAGTAGTTATTTTCCTTACATGCAACCATATACTTATTTTCATAGTAGCTATTTTGCAGCATGTAAACATTTTCTTCTTTTCTAAACAAAATCTAGCATAATATATATTAAATCTCATACATATGAAATTTGTTTTGTAAGAGAAATATAATATATTAATTCTTTATCTCACGCATTTGAAAATTCTCTTAAGAAAATATTTCACAGAGAACTTATCTTTTAATTCTTGGAATTCTTGGTCCCAATGAGACTCCCAATGTGGTGTCTTATGTCGAAACAATACATTCGTCGAGAATACTATAGCCAATAGTGGCCAGGTAAGAGATGAAACAGTCTTTAGCTGAGTTATTTATTGGACCAAATTTTATTCAACAAATTGTGTACTTGTAGTTATTCAAAAATTCTCATTCCTCTCTCTTTTCCTGCTTCTACATGTATTTGGCCATTAGTTATCATTTCCCATAGCGCTACAATAAGTAGAATTAAGAAATCTAACAAATTTTCTAAGTACTAAAAGCATTCCATAAATCTTCCATAAATCACTCCATAAATCATATTTTTCCTAAATCCGGGAATCACTCCATAAATCATCCATAAATCACTCCATAAAGCATATCTTTATAAATTCTAAAATCACTTAATAAATCATCCATAAATCACTCCATAAACCATATTTTTCTAAATTATAAAATCACTCTATAAATCATTCATAAATTACTCTATAAATCATATTTTTCTAAATTCTAACATCACTCAATATTTCATCCATAGATCTCTCATGGTTTTTCAAGGTATATATATATATATATATATATATATATATATATATAGATATATATATATATATATTTTTCTTTATGTACAAAATATCACCTATCCATATCTTTTTTAAAAATAGGACACATTAGTTCTAAAACTCATAAAATATAGCAACTTGGTGTTGGGTGTGGAGCCTGATTATCTTCTTTATTCAGAGGTATCGCCGCATTGGACCCTAGTTCGTAATGGGGCGGCAATGCCACCCGTAATATTTATCCTACAAACCCCCCAATGCTAAAAATAGATCTAAAATTGCCTTGTAAAATGTTGTAATTTCGTAGTCAATCTGAGCCATTCAATAGGCAGACATTTGATAGTACAAGTTATGTTTAATTTAGGGTTTTTCACCTTAGACGGAAATCCCTCGCTATATATGAGGGAATTGTATTGCGTCTATGTAGATCTATATTTTTAGTGAGAAAGAGAGAGGAGATTGTGTGAGAGTGAAGAGGGAATTGCAGCAGATCTGCTGTAGGTTGTATCTCTTCAGTTTGTTGGATAATATAAAAGGACGGGCTGGTTGTTTCTCTATGGATGTAGCCCAAACTGGGTGAACCACGTATATCTGTGTCTCTCTTGTTTTATGTGTTTTCCGTGTTTACATTTCTGCAATATATTTTATGTGTTTCGTTTCTTTGTACTATAGAATTTTCTAACACTTGGAAAATACAATTTGTTTACATAGAATAATATAAATTATTTTCAATATAAGAATTAAGAATTAATTCTTCTAATATTTTCGTAAATAAGAATTAGAAGAATATTCTTCTTGTAATATCAATATAAAAAATTATAACGTTAAATTATTCAACAACACTCATTTGACGAGAGATTTTACATTAGCTTACGCCAGGGATATTACATAATCCAACATGGAAAGCTTGTATATTTTCAAGTTTTCGACATTCTTTGTTGAGTAAATGCACACGTATGGGGGTAGAATGAGTCTATAGGAATTATCTCCTACATTTTCTAGTTTCTCAAGGGCATCGTGTTGTAGATTCTTCATTTTCCTACTCGGACCCTAGAGCCTCTCCTTTGTTCAATTAGAACCATACTTTGTATAGCACCTATAAAAACATCTATATTCTATGTTGGTCATTCTTTGCCTTATATTTTTCCATTGACTTCTTCGTTGTCTCATGTACTTGCAGATGGATCTACTTGATCTTCTCGAAAAAATTCTCTTCCCTTAAAGCATCCCCTATGAGATCAATCTTCTCTCCTCCTTTTTGACCATATGTAGTACCCAAAGTGAATGGTGGAAAATATACAAAACAATTTCAAACGGGGACTTTAGAGAGAGGTGTGGGATATTTTATTCTAAGAGAAATATATATATATATATATTATATTTTGATCCCAATTCTCTAAATGCTTCTAATTATAACACCTCAAAAGTTGCACCAAAGTCCCATTGACTACTTCTATTTTCCTGTTTATTTGTGGATGGAATGTTGTTTTGCTCTAAAAACTTTGTTTCCATCTTCTCCCACAATGTAGCCCAAATTCGATTGAGAAATCTTGTATCACTATTTAAAACAATGCTCCTTGGTATCTCAAAAATGCAATTAGATCTATACAAACAACAACTTTATTTGTTCTTGCCCATTGGTGGCCTTTTTATACGGCATGATAATGCACATCTTAACCTATAAAGTGCCACAAATAAGTAGTCATTTCCATTCTTGGTTTTTGGTAAGCCTCCCATAAATTCCATGGAAATTATTTCCCAAGGATGAGTGAGTACATGTAAGGGATGGAATAGAAAATGTTTCATGTTTCTAGGCATACTAGTGTAACAAAGCATACTTACTCTTATGAAACTAACTACATATTCTTACATATTGTGTTATGAAACCAACTCAAGAAAAGATAAAAAAGATAGATCAATGCCTTAGAATTCAGCCTCTTCGAGGGGGAAACCTCCTTTACATTACATAAATTAAAAATTGTTGGATGATTCAAATGACAAAACCTCCTTTCTATATATAGGAGTCTAAGGAGTCACAATATAACCCAACCGACCTAACAATAATAGTATAAAGCCACAAAAATAACAATAGAGGGATTCTATGGGGCACATAATAACAATATGGGGGCAATAGGGGCACAACAATATTAATAAGGGGTATAACTACAATAGTAATGCGGTAATCACTAGTATTATAGGGACCCACCATGCCCCTCTCCTTCAAAAAAGTGTTGTCCTGAATGCTTGAGTAGTTCTGGATACTTCTGTATAAAATTATCATCCTCCCATGTGGAATCTTTAGCGGATAAGTTCTTCCACTTGATGAGATACTCTGAAATTGATCGATTTCGTAGCTGTCGATTTCTTGTTTCTGTGACTGCTTCCCGTTCCAATATAATTTTTCCTTCCTCGTAAAGTTCTGGCAATATTGTTTGAACTGGGAGCTTGTCGCCTATAACCTTCTTTAAACATGAAACATGGAAAACTGGGTGCAATCAAGAAGTTGTAGGAAGCTCCAATTTGTATGCCATAGTACCAATCTTTTGCAACACCTTGTACGGACCATAATACTTTGGTGATAATTTATTATCCTTCTTAGCTTGCTTGAGGGATATTTTCTTATATGGTTGTAGCCGTAGGAATACCCAATCACCTACATCAAAACTTCTTTCACTGCGATGTTGATCTGCCTGTTGTTTCATTCTATTCTGTGCCAACACAAGGTTATCCTTTAAGAGTTGGAGGACTTGTTGTTGATGTTCGATGTGATGTTCCACTACCTGAACCTTAGAATTTTCTCTTAAATATGATGTGATGGATGGTGGTTTATACCCATAAAGTTCCATAAATGGGGTCGTTTTTGTTGTTGTATGGAAGGAAGTGTTATACCACCATTCAGCCAGAGGCAACAATTTGACCCATCGTGTCTATTTATCAGATACAAAGCAACGAAGATATCCTTCCAGACATTTGTTTACTGTCTCAGTTTTCCCATCAGATTAAGGATGATAAGATGAGCTATGAGCTAACTGAGTACCAAGACAAAAAAATAATTCTGTCCAAAAATTTCCAGTGAAAATGTGATCTCTGTCACTTACAATTTAATCTTTGGGTTTCCATGTAGCTTTTGAATTGTTTCCAAAAATGCAGTAGAAACTTTACTGGATTTAAATGGATGTGATAATGCACAAAAGTGTGCATACCTAGTAATTCTGTCAACTACCACCATGATGACACTTTTTCCCTTAGAATTGGGTAAACATGTGATAAAATCCATTGAAACCTCCTCCCAAAGTTGGATTGGAATGGATAAAGGTTGTAGTAGACCCGGTGTCTTAATTTTTTCAACTTTATTTTGTTGGAAAACCAAACATTCCGCCACAAACTTTTGAATATCTTATTTAAGGCCATCCCAAAAAAATCCCTTCTTAATCCTGTGGTAAGTTTTTAAAAATCCTGAGTGCCCTGCTAAGGGTGAAGTGTGCAATTCCATAAGAATCTTTTGTTTTAGCTGGGAATTCTTACAGAGGTAGAAGAGATCTTTGTACCATAACGAATCATTTTGCCAGCTAACTGTATCAGACGTACTGGAATCTTTTTGTAACTTTCGAATAAGTGCCCACACTTCTTCGTCATTCTTCCATTCCTCCCTTGCTTCGTTTATCCAATCTGGTTGGATAATAGAAATGGCGCACAACAATGCTTCCACATCCTAATCCTTTCTTGAGAGTGCATCTACCACCACATTTTGCTTCCCTTTTTGTAGATGATTTCAAAGTCATAACCCAACATCTTTGTGACCCACTTTTGTTGATCTTCAGAGGATAATCTTTGTTCTAAAAAGTATTTAAGGCTATCATGATCCATTTTTACCTTGAAGTGTCTTCCCATTAGGTATGGTCGCCATTTCTTAAGTGCATGTAGTATTGCCAACATTTCCTTCTCATAAATAGCTTTGCTTAAAAACTTTACCTTGATTGGACGACTTTCAAAAGCAATGGGTCTTTCATCTTGCATTAAAAGAGCACCAATTCCATTTCCTGAAGCATCACATTCCATAATAAAGGTTTTTGTGAAGTCTAGTGTAGCTAAGACCAGTGCTTGGCACATTGGCTCTTTAAGATGTTCAAAGGCCTTTGTTGCTTCCCGAGTCCATGAAAATGCATCTTTATTCAATAATGTTGTTAGAGGTGCTACTATTCTCCTATAATTCTTAACAAACATGTGATAATACCCTGTCAACCCGAGAAATCCTCGCAGATGCTTTATGGATGTGGGGATTTTCCATTCCTTAATGGATTTAATTTTGCTAGGGTCTACCTTAACTCCTTCATGGGATACAATATGACCCAGATATTCGACCTCCTAGACTCCAAAGAAACATTTGTATCTTTTTTCATATAATTGTTTCTCCTCCAATAGTTGTAGCACCCTGTCAACATGTTCAACATGATCCTTCCAAGACTTGCTGTAGATTAGTATATCATCAAAACATACTAACACAAATTTTCTAAGGAATGGTTTGAAAATTGAATTCATCAAACCTTGAAATGTTGAAGGTGCATTAGAAAGGCCAAAAGGCATGACCAAAAATTCATAATGACCCTCATGAGTTATAAATGCTATTTTCAAAATGTCTTCAGTCTTGATTATGATTTGATGATATCCTGAACGAAGATCCAACTTGGTGAAGTAAATTGATCCACGCAATTCATCCAGTAATTCATCAATGACAGGAATGGGGAACTTATCTTTAATAGTGAGTTTGTTGAGCTCCCTATAATCCGGACACATGCGCCATGATCCATCCTTCTTGTGCAAAAATACTACTGGAGGAGAGAAAGAACTTTGACTCGGTTGAATTATACCAGCCTCTAGCATTTCTGCAACCATACATTCAATTTCACTCTTTTGGACATAGGGATATCTGTACGGCCTGATGTTTGGAGGAACACTTCGTGGAATCATATGAATAGCATGGTCATGATCACGCATAGGTGGGAGACCTTTGGGAGTCTCAAATACATTGGAATGATTGTCCAGGACTTTTTGGAGATCTGGAGAAATAGATGATTCCGATGTGGAAACATCTAGCGAACATAATTGTGAAATTACACCTCTTTGTTCCTTTTTTAGAAGCTTTGTCATGCCATTAGAGCTGATTATCTTTCCTGGTTTCCCTGCAATACCCCTTAATTCAACTTCCTTTCCTTCCGTAGAAAATTTGATGAAAATTTCTTGAAAATTAAAAGGTATTGTACCCAAGGATTGTAGCCATTGGACTCCTAGTACAACATCAACACCTCCCATTGGAATGGAAAGCATTGGGCTACTCAATACATATTCTCCCATGGATAGCTTGATATTATGGCACTTTCCAGAGCAATTTATTGTTTTTCCATTCGCAATCATCACTTAACACTCTGGTGCTGGATATAGGAAGTAATTCAATTCTTTTGCTACCTTACAATGAATGAAATTGTGGGTGCTTCCTGAATCAATCAACACTATTACCTTTTTCTTCTTGATTTGTCCTTCTATCTTGATGGTTTGAGGAGTGGTAATTCTTGCCAATACATTACAATATATGGTCGGATTTATTTGTTCTTCATCTAGGCTTTTTTCCTAGAGTATATCCTCTTCTTTTGACCTTTCTTGCTCCTTTTCTTCTTCCTCTTCACAATCTATGTAGAATAATTTCTTCTCAGCACACTTATGACCTTTAGTGTATTTGCTATCACAACTGTAACAAAGCCCTTTTGCTCTTTTTTATTCCTATTGTTGTGGTGTCAACCTTATAGGTTGTGGAAGACTAGGGGCAACAACACTTCCATCTTTATAGTTGTGAGTGGTATGCTTCCTGGTTGCCATAATTTTGCTTTCCATTTTTCTTGCTAACCTCAATGCCTTCTCTAATGAATCAGGTTCCCAAAGGCGAACATCATGTTGGATAGTATCCTTTAAATACCCTATGAACACATCAATCCTATGCTCCTCTGGAATATATTTTAACCTTATTTTCAATTTTTGGAACTCCTCGATGTGCTCCATTATTGGACCCTTTTGTTTGAGACTTATCAATTAGCTAAAAAAAGTGTTACTTTTTGTATCCTCATAATGTGTTATCAATTCTTCTGTAAAAATTGCCCAAGTGATAATTTTTTTACGAGAGCAAAGCCATTGATACCATACAAACTGATTTGGTTCCAAATATAAAGTTGCCATATGTACCTTTTGGGTGTTTTTCACATTATTGAGATCGAAGAATTGCTCCATCTGTAATATCCATGTGGTGGGATCCTTGCCATCAAACTTCCTCATATCGACTTTTGGAATATGGTGAGTCTTCGATCCAACATTAGTGTCTATGGGATCATGATTAACATTTCCTTTGTTCTCATCATGAGTTTCCTTTAGTACCCTTTCACCATTAGTGACCATTTCTTGTAGCAACTTATTCATATTTATCTTCAATTCTTCCATCTTATCATCCATGCCATCAATTTTAGCATCCATGCCATTCACCTTAGCTTCCATGCCATCCATCCTAGATTCTGTTGCTTTTTGTGCAAGTGACACTTGTTGCACTTGTTCTTGTAATTTTGATATATCATATAGCATTTCTTCTTCTTCTTCATGAGTCATGCTAGAGCTTTTAGGTTCCTTACTAGGTGTTTGCATTTTCTTTCCTCGGGGCATCAGTTACCAATAATAATTCTCTACTAGCCCTCTGAATTCCTTCAAAATAAATTTTCAAACCACTCTTAAGCAAAAATTTAAAAGAATCTACACACCTTTTTTTACTTTGTAGGAGCTCGATATTGCCTCTGATGTATCTCTGTACTTTCAGATCATCCAGTTCTAAAATTGCAACCTATGGTAGCCCTTTATGTCCTCTTTCCAATGCCACCAATCTTATCCAATTTGGATTCTCCAAGGAAGAGTTATGCGAAATCTCCCACAGTGACCTGATTATAGACTAGTTTAGTAGAGAGAACTTGTACGACATGCCATGAGTCATTGTTTCATCCTTTGGCTCTGAAAGATATATACAAGAAACTACAGTCCGTCCTCTTTCTGCATCGTCTTATGAAATTTCAATCCAATGCTCAAGGAAAAAGTTATGATGATTTCCCTAGGTCACATGTTTCGAATGTAATTCAGGAGTCTCCAAAAAGACCAACTTCCTCACATCATATCTCCACAAATATAGCGCAAAAAGCTTTGAAATTCAGACCCAAGATTCAGCGCGATTTCTTCTCAAATGGGTTTTTTTTTAGCTTCAGAAAAGTCGCAGAAAAAACGTTATAGCAAAAATGCCATGATGACATGTTTGGAGCAGCGAAACCCTAGAATCCAAACCTCTGATACCAAATGTTATGAAACCAGCTCAAGAAAAGATAGAAAAGATAGGTCAACGCCTTAGAATTCAGCCTCTTCGAGGGGGAAACCTCCTTTACATTACATAAATGAACAATTCTTGGATCATTCAAATGACAAAACCTCCTTTCTATATATAGGAGTCTAAGGAGTCACAATATAACCCAACCGACCTAACAATAATAATATAAAGGCACAAAAATAACAATAGAGGGATTCTATGGGGCACAGTAATAACAATACGGGGGCAATAGGGGCACAACAATATTAATAAAGGGTATAACTACAATAGTAATGGGGTAATCACTAGTATTATAGGGACCCAACATATTGGGCCAATACACATGCCTTTGTAATTCAGGAATTGTCTTGCCTACACAAAAATTTCCTACAACCATGGAGGTATGAGCCTCTCTTGTTAGCTGAAACTTCTCTCCTTTAGGAATACATAAATTTTCCAGCCTATAGAGTAGCACTTATAGAGATGATATTTAGTCGCATTGTAATAATAAAGCAGATTACTCTAGCTCTATAATTAATAAAACACCTTTTTGAAGTTCACATCCTTTATATATGCCTCAATTTATGTATCATGGGTGAAAAAATCCATGTGCATTGGTATTTGGAAAGCAGTATTATTTGATGTGGATGGGATTTAAACCTTGTTAGCTAAATTGTTTGTGTTTTTTTTTGGTTAACCCACAGGGGATTTGAACCAGGGACCTATCACAAGGAGTGCCTTAACAGTGAAACCATTCACTATTAATCCAAAGCCTCGCGAGAAACCAAATTCTTTTTATTTCGGTTATTTTAATTGATAATTAAATGAAATTATTGTAAATATCCCATCTACTTGTAATTCCTAGTATGTTACAACCTAATTTGGGACAGAAAGTATTCTAGAAGTTGGTTATTTATATGATTTACTATTTCTTTTCCCTTCATAGATGGTTTCAACTATTCAATATCTTATTCTAGTGCATAAAGCTCCTTGTTATAGGTAGGGTATTTGAGAGCTCCCCCATGGAATACTTCATATTGGTAAAATATAAGCCTTCCTCTGTACAGAAATACTATTGGCATATCATATCCACTCACATTCATCTCCACCTCAAAGGGGTGATACAAGTTTGGTAATAAAATATTCACTGTTTGACTAGTTTTTTTTTTTAACTCCTTGACAACCTTCCACTAACCTTTCCCCAATAGCAACTATTGCCACTTGTTATTATGCCTTGAAGTGGTGTTGCCACTAATGAAAATGAGGGTATAAATTCGCTCAGGTACTGTGCTACCCCATGAAACTCCTAATATCAAAAACATTAATAAACATTGACAACTTCATGATGGCCTCCATCTTAGTAGGATCTACCTTTTGTGCTCGCCCACCATTTACATATCCTAAATACACTAAATATTGTTGTGTAAACTCATATTCTTAATATTTCCTAGAAATTGGTTCTTCTTCATTGTCTCTACCAGTTTCATTAAATCTGAGTTATGCTCCTCCCAAGTAACATTGTATACAAATATATCATCCAAATACACAATAATAAATTAATATAAATATGGGCACACTATATCATTCATTAATATGATGAAATTAGTTGGTGAAATTTATAAATTAAATGACATGAATAACCACTCATATGAAAATTGTTTACATTTGAAGGAAGTTTTATAAGTATCATTTTCTTTTACTTGAACAGGCTAGTGATGCCCTATGTTTAAGTCCAACCTGATCAAGTATTTTTCTTGTTACAACTTGTCCAATAAATAGTTTGTCCCTGGAAATGGGAACTATTTCATGAGTTTAATTCTATTTAGCACCATGTAATCAATGCATATTCACCAATTCCCATCCTTATTTTCTATAATTATGACGCATGGCCCACATAGTGAGGTACCTAATTGAATAACACACTAATTTAGAAATTTTTGTAATTTTGTATTCGTTGTGTTTGCTTCCATGATGCATTGCCTATATAGTTTCCTTTTTTGCAATGAATAGTCTAGCGATAGCTCGTTCTTATGTTCCACTTCCTTCTTGGGTGGTGCCCCTTAATTATCTTAGAACACTCCCTAGCATCCCTATAGAAAATATTTCAGTTATTCTTTGTATTGTTTAGTGCACCCATCTACCGATTCCATCACTATCAACAAATATTTTATAGGGCTAGATTTCTATTAAAAATAATAAATCATGCCTCTTTCTAGAACTAATCAATTTCTTCACTTCATTGACAAATAGTAGTGAAATTTTAGACTTACCATAGTGTGCATTGATAGTGACATATTTCCTATCGTTGATGAGGAGGTATTGTTGGGCTCTCTGCATGAATATTTCATCCTACATGTCGATATTAGGACTCCCAAAATACAACTCCACATACATCATCTAGATTAACATCCAATTCTACTTCATTGGTAAAATAATCAATAATAGAAAATTTGATTTTACACTCTTTCACTACATTCATTTTTGCGTCCTTATTTACCCAGCTAAATGATGTGGTCCTAGACAATGTTGAAACTCCAATCCCATTTTGTCGACTAAATTTATTTCAGTTAAATTCTCCTATGATCCTGATATGAATAATGAATCCATTTTATTATTCTTGACTAGTATCTTTATACAGAAGCTTTTAGACATGTCCTCTTCTTGTTATTCAAGAATACTAATATTCAACCACTTATACACTAATGTGTAAAAAATATTCCCATCCATTTCTAAGTTCTTTTCCTCCTTATTGCTTGAATCTATGGCCATGAAATTTTTCTTCTTCTTTTGCTTCTTTTATTTATTTGGGTTGAGTTCTAGATGTAGTATAAAACACTTCTCGTTTCTGTGACCATCACATTTATAATTATTTTAGTGCTTGCTAGGTTATTTTTACTAGCATATTTTGGTTACTATATTTTTATCCTCCCCACCTTTACATTGTTTTACCCCTTCTATGGAATATTACTTGTGTTCCGTCTTCTTTCAACAAATTTTATTTGGATTGGATCATTATATTGCTTTTCATCTATTTCGATGCATTTGGAGTGGAAAAAGTGGAGGAATCACCTAACGGGATCCAGTTTGACAAAATAGGGTTTGAAACGTTCCAAGAGCATTTTGAGACAACAAATGAATTTTTTTTGGGGGTAAAACTGATGGTTGTAACTTTAAATCATTTTTTGTTGTTGTACACACATATATCTTTCCAAAAATGCAGGAATCACGTCAATTGGAGTCTGTATGAAAACGTTATGCCACTGCGAATTTTACCTTCCTGCTTTCACACCTAATGTTTGGGAGGATGCCACATCAACCCCCATTATTCGTGGAAAAGGGGCTAGCCACATGATTATGATGTAAAATACCCTACAAGGTTCTATATTGTAACTCTAGTTAAGAGTTGATGTAGAAAAAATTAACCACTATTAGGCTATCAGGTTGTGTTATAATCAGGCCACTAGGAGGAGGAGGCATTCGATTATTTCAAGAGAATTTTGTTCAATAGTTGAGAACAGATAGCCAAGAGAGATAGGAGGTAGAGGACACAGAGAGTATTTGTGCACTGAAGTAGCCCATGTGACACATGCATTACTTCTTTGTACCTGCAGCCGTATTTCCAAACATGGAAAGAGAGTGAAGCAACCTCACTTTCTAACTAGGTTATTCTCCCAAAAGGGTTTCCTAGATAGAATATCTTGTGCCTTGTGGGTGTGTGTGCTTATTTTTTCATTCTCTACTTTTCATTCATATGCATGCACTAATTATGGTTAAATATATAGATCTTAAAGTTTAATAATATTGTAATAGTTTAGAATCTCATATTTTTATTATAATATCATCAGATTTGTTATGACGAGTTGTCCAATGGAATATGCATGCTAGTTTATGGATTGTTACACTAAAATTTGTCACCATGACTATTTTCAGTTAGTATGGCTTCATCAACTGTCATACTATCCTCCTTGGCAAGTCTTATACCTCTGCTCTTCATGTCAAACTTCAAGAAAGAGAGAAAGTCCTTAAAAGTCAATTAACTCTGCTTACGCAGTTTCTCTTAACCTTACCTGCGTGTACGCACCCCAAGTTCACAATACCTGCGTACTTGTATGCTCTGTCTATAAAGGGGTGGGTGCGTACCCCTGTAAATGGCCAAAAGGCGCGAGTTTTACTTCAAAAAAGTTACTTGTGGTCGATTCTAGAGCATTCTAGAAGTTGATTTGACGTGTATTGAGCGCCTTTAGGTGGTTCATGTATCCCTATGAAAGAGGAACTTATCCCATCAAGAGGGGAGCTATCCCATTCAAAAAGGGGCTTATCCCATTGATGGTTGACCTGATTAACTTCCTCCAAAGCGCCATAAATACAAGCATTGGGCCAGAGGGAGGGGAGGTTGAAAGCTGAACATTCCTAAGGGTAGATGCTGCTGAAATTAGGACTCCCTTATAGAGCTTGAGAGGAGAGATTCCCATCCTTTCTTAGCTTCATTTGGAAGTGGGTGAGCTGATCAAAGTAAAGGAGAACTCTTGCTGGACCCTGGGAGGGACCTGCACAACACCAAGGCACTGGTTGTAATGGTTTCTTTTGTTTCAACTTAATATAATTAAGTTCATTTTTCTCAACAAGTTGTTATACACAATATCTTTCATATACTCCTTGGTCTTTATGATGAATATGCTTTATTTTATGAGTTATTCAGGTGTTATGTAATCGTTTTCTTGTTAGTGAATGCAGGTTTCGAAGAGAAGGAGTAGCTCATCTTGATCGGAGAGACTGGACTGCTACAAAGTGTTGGACTAAAGGTATGTTATAAACATCTGATTGCTTGGATTCTAAATGCATATTTAGGGAAAGATAATTCTTAATTGTCTTATTTGTCACTAGAAAGCCTTAGCTTCTAGGGAGGTCGGTTTTGTCCGCAAAATTGACTCTTTCCACATGACAAAATGGCGACTCCACTAGGGAATCCATGGATTTGATTGATTTCTCTTTTGATTGATACTTTGATTTGAGAAAAGTCGATTTCTTTCTGGTTTTTGATTGATTGACTGTGAATTTGGGTGGAATAGCTTAGGGTTAAGTTAGATTTTACTTTTCTTGGTTTTGCTAGAAGTATCAGCCTCTGCATTAAGCGCAGTGCGTACTTGTACACACTGCAGCTTTGCACACAGAGCGTACCCGCACCTGTGCAAACAGGCTCCCTGCGTACCCTTTCAAAAGTTGAGAAAATTTCAAATTTTTCCTTTTTTGCTTCTTAGATTTTGTTTATAATTTGTTTTTGCTGCCCAGATCCACTGGTTACCTGTCAGAAGTCTTCATCTAAGCTTGTTTCATTAGTATCAAGGGTTTTAGTGAAATTCATAGAAGTTCTAGCCCTAGGGTTTGATTTTTGCATTGGTCCTGTAGTGACTTTGGCTTTAGAGGTTGTAAAACCTTGGATCTCCCTGGTCTTTTCAGTCTTCTTAGGAGTCGGACCTTTCATAAAATCCACCTGTGTGAGAAACCTACCTTTGTGTTGTCTCTTTGCGGAATTTCGAGAAAGCTTGTTGGTTAAAGTTGTGAATTTCATTCTTAAGAAAAAGAACAAAAAATTTTGATTTTTGTTTTTGACTGGTTTATGATTCTGCATGAACGAGTCCTTGGTTGAATTGTAACTGAGTAAAACATCCTGGAATTATACTTGGTAGGCTTTTGCCTCATTAGATTTGCTTTTAGGTGAATTTCTCTTAGATTTGCTTTTAGGTAAAATTGATTTTATTGTCATAGATTTTTTTAAATTTGATTTTTGTTACGTAGTTTTACATGCTTTGTTAATATAGGAAAAAATACAAAAAATCTCTTTTGAAGAAAAGTTTGTTTTAGTAGCATTTGAAGTCTTTGAAAAGAGAAAGGAATTTTCGTGAAATAATTAGTGGTCATGTGTTGTATGCTTTGGAAAAGATAAATAGATCGTTTCTTTGATTTTCATTGCCAAGAAAGTTGTCTTTATATCAATTTTTCATTCTCCAACTCTCTTAGCTAGGGAATTCATTGAAAAAAGAAAAATAGTATAAATCATCCTAGGTGCATCTTTTTTAGTGGATTTGAGTCGAGTCTACACACCATCAATTTCAACTCCACTACCTTTTGTCCTAAAGAAAAGCCATAAAAATTAATGCTTAAAGTAAAATTAACTTAGTAACTTTTTATTTACTAGGGCTCTGAAACACCAATATAGATCAGGCTAGTGTCTTGGAGTAGGAGAGTAATTAACTCTCCAAGACAGCAAAACCAAACAAGTAGCTCATCTTGTGGTAGGATAAATCCAACTGTTTCATTTATGCTCTGGGAAAGCTCCTCTTAAAGGAGAAGCACGAGATCGTGTCCGAACCAGTGAGGGGATCAATCCTCCTTCATTGGGAACGACGCCAGATACGCATGTACTACAAACGGTAAACCTCGGATTATTGTCGAGGAGCCTGGGGTCACTTGTCGATAAACCTTGGATTATTATGAAGGAGCCAGCAAGGGATTGAGCTTGATACTCTGCCCTTGCGTGCTATCAGATCGTAGACTGTTCTCCCAGGTGTATTTTTGACTGTTGGTGACCTTAGTGACCATTATCTTTAGGGTTCTACCCAAGGTGACGGTGGAGGGAAGATCCCACTATACCTGGAGCAGACGTCGGCTAGACTCACTTGGATTTTCCGGGGGGTTCACTTCACTCGAGACGGTTAAAGTGGAGGAACTTGTGCCGGTCTATTCATTAAGCAGGTTGCCGGGGTAACTATTCCACCTGCCACTTCTGTACTGAATTCGACGATGTTGGGCTTCATCACCAACTAGTGTTTTCGGTCCAGAAGGCTACTGTTTGTGTATGGTTTGACGCCCTAGATTCTTTAGGCGTGTGATTCGAATTTGTTTGGTTCTTTAGAGACTTTAGGCGGTTTTCTTTGAGATTTTACTTTGTTTGCATGTGCAGTAGTTAAAAGTTTTTAACTGTGGTTGAATTACCGAGACAGTCCCGTAGACTTCGGGGCCAGTCACCTGAGATTGTAACCGTGGCCGATTTGTTGAGGAAGTCCCGTAGACTTCGGGGCCAACCTCCTGAAGACATCCCGAGTCATTACGAAGGTTTGAAAGTCCTTGTAACTCCTAGCGGCAGTAAAGTAGGTTCACCTGAAGAAGGAGAGTCTTCGTTGGTAGTTCATCCTGATTACCAAAGTCTAGAAACAGGTTATAATCCTGAAGCTATCACATTTTTCGAGCTTGCTGGTAGTTTTTCATCTACTAGTGATATAGGTGAAGAACCTGAGATATCTGAACCTGTTACTCCAACTTCTAGTGCTCCTGATTCACCTAGGGTAGAAAGAGTCATCACCGAAAATCTTCCTTCTGGTTTGATAGCTATTGAAGAACTTGCTCCAGAAGAAGAAATAGGCATCCCTATCCCTGATGATCAACCCACTATTGATCTAAGGGATCGTGAATCCATTTTTTACAGTCCACCTAGAAGTACTACTTGGTATCTTTTGTTAACTAATTATTTGGACAACTCAGGGTCAAGTTTTTCTCCACCTCGTACTCCTTATCCACCCGGAGGTATTTATACTCCTGTAAATATGTCTAGTTAGTCATCCATGTTTACTCAATCTCCTAAATCTTTCTTGTACGACAGTCCTTCTGTTCCCTCTGGGTATCAGTCACTTTCTGGTACTTTTACGGGAGCATCTCCTCAACCCATTGAACATGGGTTATTAACTGGAAACAATGGTAATAAATCGTTGGGTGTAGGAGACATTTACATGATGTCAGGTTCAATTCCCAGTTCTCAACCTCAAGGTGGCCAGTTACCGCCTGGGGGGTAGCCTCAATTAACGCCTGGGGGCAACCTCAAGGTACACAAATTGCGTCTGGGGCGCAACCTCAAGGATAGTATGTACTCGTGGTGCAATACATTCCTCAAGGTCAACCCCAGCCTCAATATGTACCCCAAGGTCAACCTCAGTATCAATTTATACCTCAAGGTCAACCCCAGTATCAGTACTTACCTCAAGGGTATCTACCCCAAGGTCAGTACTCGAGTCAAGGTTATCAACCACCCCAAGGTCAATCTTATATTCAAGGTACGGGAAATGTACCTTTCAATTATCAATCCTACCCTCAATCCAGTTATGGATCTCAATATCCTCAAACTATCATGGGTCAATACCTCAGAATGAACATAGTGTGGGATCCATCGCAAGTTCAACAGGTGTTGAAGCCAAGTGTATAGTTGTCATCTCAAGCTGGACAACCCTTAGTTTCTGGTTCACCCCAGCAACCACTCAAGTCTAATGTTCAAACTTCTGTACCTTCGGTAGTTTCTCAGTCTGGGCCTATTGCCCCTAGTACTCCATCTCAAATGACTGCTGCAACTACCACAACATCTGTTCATTCTACCACACTTACTTCTGGAGTATCGACAACTCTGGTTTCTACTGTCTCTGTAACTACTCCTCAGACATCTTTACCATTGTCTGGATCCACGATTCAAACTACGGTTTAGATGCCTGTAGGACAACCTAGTTTAAGTATGGTTGTCACTAGTCAACCACAATTCGCTTATCAACCGTACTAGGGACAGTACCAATACAGGCCTGCTGTCCAGCAGCCAGTTTACCAGTATCAACCGTATCCTGGGTACACTTATCAACAACCACAACAACCCCAGTACGCCTCGGTTAATCCTGGTTTTCCGGGAGGATACAATATCCCGAATGCGATTCCTATTCCCAGTTATCCCGGATATCCTCCTCCTGGGACTGGTCTTCTGACCCAGAGCTTTAGGGATCCTAATCGGCAATTACCGTTTATCGCAACTTTGGATTTACCAGACTTGTCGCGCCTAACGAATGATCCAATAAATTATCTTCCGTTTTGGCCGCCAATGCCAAATAAGTTGCCCAGTGACATACCCAAGTTCGAAAGTAAGTCTGGAGAGGACCCGTCGAATCATGTGATGACTTACCACCTCTGGTGTGCCTCTAATTCCATCTCGGATGATTCGATCCGCTTACGTCTTTTCCAGCATACTCTCATTGGTCTCGCAGCCAAGTGGTACATTGAGTTACCACGGGCCTCTTTTTATAATTTTAGCCAGTTAGCTACCTCGTTCTTAACTCATTTTCAGTTGCCGGTCAGATATGATAATGGCACGGAGTTACTAACTTCATTAAAACAATCGACGTCCACTTATATTTCTGATCATATTCATGAATGGAGACGTCGAAGGCGGTTAGTGAAAGTTTTTATCCCGGACCAGATCTTAGCTGAATGGTTTGTTAAATCATTATTACCGAAGATTACTGAAGACGTAGCTAAGGCTGGAGTAGTTACTGAGGAGCAAGTGATTGCTCAAGCACAGTACCTTGACTTAGATTACACTCAGTCAGGTACGTTACACGAAAAGATCCCAGATCTTCCTAAGTCAAATCAAATCGCTGCTGCTCCTTCAGGGTCTCATGCCACTGATGGCATGATTGGTACAGTGAATACTAAAAGCAAGAAGAAATCCTCAAAGAATTCTTCTCCTATTATAACCTTGCCAGACTCCCCGACAGGAGAATCTTCTGCTGAAGTTTCCGCTGATATTCACGCTATAGAGTCATCTACGGCTAAATCAAAATCCGGTGGGAAAAAGAAAAGTAAGAAGAAGAATAAAGCAGACAAAACTCCAAAGGAGAAAACAGAAAAGTCAGAAACCAATGAAGAAAAGCGCAAACCTCGATATCCTTGTCTTATTTGTGAAGAGGATCATTTTACAAGAGATTGCCCTCATCGGGCCGAGGCTGTGAAAATCGTCAAGGGTTCCCCAACTCTTGATGTTTTGAAAGATCCATTTCCAAAGCAGGAGAGTAAGATGATAGGTTCTTCCTCGAGTGCCAGTGAAGAACCCATTTTGATGATGTCTCATGTAAGGATTGCGACTCAATCCCAAGATTATGGTAGTAAAAGTCCTATTGATGGCAAAGAAGCAGAATCTTCTCATTCTAATCCATCAACCTCAGCTCCCAGTTCCGATCCACTACAGAACGAGAAACCTAACCCGGACTTAGTGATCAAACCGCTCGCCAAGGGTGTACTTCGAAGGTCTGCTTTCAATCCACATGCGAGAGCGGCCCAGAATTACAACATTGTTGAGGATTTAGCTGTTTCACCCTCAACAATGTCGGCTTTGGAAGTGCTGCAATCATGCCCAGCACAACGCAAATTACTTTTGTCGGATATCAGAGCTGTTGATGTTCAGGACCCGAACCTAATAATCTTTGATCTAGAAAATATTACACCGCGTTTACCTCATCAAATGGCTTTCCAGATCCCAGTGATAGTCAAAAATAGGCCTATTCATCGGACTGTAATTGATGAGGGAGCTTCCACGTGTATTATGTCGATATAGTGCTGGAGATCGCTTGGTTCTCCTTCACTAAATCAATCCCCGACAATTCTTAAGGCCTTTGATGGCCGTGGGTTCCATACGTTTGGCATTCTACAGGATTTGCCTATAGGGGTTGAAGGAAAAACCGTTAGTCTAGATGTGGAGGTGGTTGATGCCCCTCTAGACTACAACCTTCTCTTGGGTCGAAGTTGGTCTTACGCTATGACAGCGGTCGTTTCATTGGTCTTCAGAGTAATAAAGTTTCCACATAATGGCAAGATCGTAACAATAGACTAGCTGGCTTACTTTTCATCCGACCCAACCTCTTCAGAGAGTATCCAGCATGTCGGTAAAACGACTATCCCTTATAAGGATGTTGGAGTAGGATTAGTTAAAGATGCTGGTTTACTGGGAACTTTTCCTTTTCCTCCAATCAACGCCTTGTCTTCATTTGCATCCATTCATATGATTACTTCAGACGCCATTGTTTATGACGATCCTTGGATCGTCCCTTCTGAATCTGAGATAGACTCATTTGGTGATGCTATGCCTTTGAGTCCATATGAAATTGACTATGAAGCCGTGCAGTCTTTTACCGACCCGAGTTCAACCAAAATCGACCAAATAAATGTGGTCTGTGAGGAATCACTTTTCACGTCAACCTCAGAGTTAATAGCGTTTCCCGAAGTCGTGTCATCTGACGAACAAATTTGTGAAGTCCTGTGTGTAGACGATTTACCATGGGAAGATCTTCATCATAGATCTTCGTTTTTACCTGAGGATGATCGTTTTGAAAACGATTTCTCATCAATCTTTACAGCTGAATATGTCAAAGAGGCTCAGAGTCCAATGAACCATCCTGATTTAGAGCTGAATTTGGGAAACATTTCTCGCACTATTCCCATTGACATTTCAGTCAAGCCCGGAATTGTTGAGCACATTCATATAGGTGCCTCGTGTTCAGATGACGAAATTCAGACATACAAGGCCCTATTTCAAGAATTACGCGACGTGTTTGCCTGGTCCTATGAGGAAATGCTAGGAATTGATCCCGCGATTGTTGTCCATGAGATCAAGACTTACCCAAACGCTAAACCCGTCCGGCAACGTTTGCGTCAGATTCACCCACGAAAAGCAGCTGCAATTAAAGCAGAAGTTGAAAAGTTGTTGAAAGCAGGTTTCATTTATCCGATCCCGTTAACGGATTGGGTATCGAATATTGTTCCGGTTAACAAAAAACAGGGAACAATCAGAATATGCATCGACTATAGGGATATCAATCGAGCTTGTCCCAAGGACAACTACCCAACACCCTATATCGATCAAATAATTGACGATTGTGCCGACAGTGAAATATTTTCCTTTATGGATGGTTTCTCCGGTTACAATCAAATCAATATTCTACCTGCCGATCAACCAAAAACGGCTTTCATTTGTCCATGGGGGACATTTGCTTATTGCAAATTACCTTTTGGACTTAAGAATGCTGGAGCCACTTTTCAAAGGGCGATGTCTTCCGCGTTTCATGACATCAAACACATTGTGCAACCGTATCTCGATGATTTGCCCGCTCATTCATTACATCGAGCTGATCACCTTGTCCATTTACGAGCAATCTTCATGAGGTGTAGGCATTATCGTATTCATTTGAACCCACACAAATGTGTCTTCTGTATAGAAGTGGGACAATTGCTGGGATTTGTAGTTTCAAAAGCTGGCATCCGTGTCGATCCCTCGAAGGTAGAAGCTATCATCAAATTGCCTCCTCCTTCGAGTCTTCGCCAACTCCAAAGTTTGCAGGGGAAAGCAAACTTTTTACGCCGATTCATTCCTAACTACGCCGAGATTACAAAGGGTTTTACCCCGTTGCTGAAACAGAACGCTCAATTCTCTTGGGATGAGATAGCTCAGAAATCTTTTGATGCACTCAAGCACGCGTTGACCCATGCACCATTGCTGCATCCTCCCAACTACAACCATGATTACTTTTTGTACCTCGCCGCCGCTCATTCCACCATTGGAATGGTCTTAGTTCAGGAAGACGAATTCGGAATGGAACATGTGATATATTACCTTAGTCGAACTTTAAACCCAACTGAGCTCAAATATTCACATGTGGAGAAATTGGCATTGGCAGCCGTTCAAGCTGTCCAACGTTTTCATCACTACATTCTACTCCGTAAAACTACAGTCATTTCGGATTGCAACCCTATGATCTACATTTTGACTAAACAATTGCTAGGGGGCAAGTACTCTAAATGGATCGTTATCCTGCAAGAGTTCGACTTGGATTTTGAGAAATCTAAGTCTAAGAAATCCTTAGTTTTTGCAGAGTTAATGTGTGACTTCCCGCGTGCTGACACAGAAACTGTGGCAGAGGAACCCATTGCGGACGAATCTTTGTTTCTCATCAACACTTTAGATCCGTGGTATGGGGATATAATCGTCTATCTCCAGACCCAATCCTTTCGGCCCGAAGTTTCAAAGTCAGAACGTCGGAAAATTCGATTCCAGTCCCAACAGTACAAAATTATTGGAGATACTCTTTATCGCTGTGGGGCAGACTTGATTTTTCACCGTTGCTTAACTCACGAGGAAGCTGAAAGGGTTCTGAATGACTGCCACTTTGGAGCATGTGGCGGTCATATGTATGGGTGTGCCACAGCCCAAAAGATATTGCGCACTGGCTACTTCTGGCCGTCCTTGTTTAAAGACTGTATTATTGCGGTCCGGAAATGCCACAACTGTCAAGTGTTTGATCGCAAGATGCGTGCTCCACCTGCTCCTCTCCTCCCTATAATTGTCATTGGTCCTTTTGCCAAATGGGGTATTGATTTTATTACATGTAACCCTCACTCGGCAAGGGGGCATGCGTATATCATCCTTGCGGTTGATTATTTTACTAAGTGGGCCGAGGCGATGCCTAAATTCGAGGCAGACGGCAAGACAACTGCAATTTTCATATTCAATCACATTATTGCTAGGTTTGGTGTCCCACAAGCGATAATCACTGACCATGGGCACCATTTTTGAAACGTTGTGATGACAGAACTTAGAGGCTAGCTTGGTTTGCGTCACAATAGCTCAACTCCTTATTATCCACAAGCGAATGGTCTGGTTGAGTCCATCAACAAAGTTTTAGTTATCATGATCCGACGAATCATTGGTATCCATCGGTCGAATTGGCACAACATGTTATTTTCCGCGCTTTGGGCGTACCGAACCTCAGTGAAAACATCAACAGGGTTCACTCCTTTCCGACTAGTTTATGGTTTGGAAGCTGTGCTGCCCATTGAATGCGAAATCCCGTCACTTCAAATGGCCGTCGAATTACTTCCAGCTACTTCCGAAGAGGATAAGCGTTTATTATACTTAGCTCAATTAGATGAGACTCGACGTGATGCTGCATTGGCAATCGAGACTCACGCAAAACGTATGAAAGCTCAGTATGATCGAAATGTGACCCCGCGAAATTTTTCGGAAGGAGACCTAGTACTATTATATGATCAAGCTAATGATAAATTAGGTGCTGGAAAATTCATTCCTATGTGGCATGGGCCCTACATTGTCAAGCGAAAGCTAGCAAAAGGGGCCTATGGGCTGGTAGACTTTGACGGGGACTCTTCGGGTAAACCCAGAAATGGACTTTACCTAAAGAGGTATTATGCTTAAATGTTGGGTATGGAGATTTTAGTTAGGTTAGGTTTTTCTTTCTAGCTGGTGTGTTTGTTAGTTTAGACAGTGTGCTTAGCTTAGAAAGTGTGTTTTTCGTCGTTATTCTGCTTATCTTGGTTTTACGCTTGATGTTTGCAGATGTCGATGCCTCTCCAAACATACATTGGATTTGCTGATGGTGCTTGTCGTAGTACACGGAATATCTCTTTCGCAGCTTGGGTTATCTATTCACCCTCTGACGAGTTAGTTTCTATGCATGGGGTGAGCCTCGGTCAAACAACAAACAACATTGCAGAGTACAGTGCAGTGATTGAGTTATTGTCTGAATCTATTTCATTTGGGATTCTGAGTTTGATAGTGAGGTTAGATTCTGAACTCATTGTATTACAGCTTAATAGAGTGTATGCCATTAGAAATCCAGTGTTATTAAGGTTATTTTTGAGAGTGCATCTCTTGGAACGTGAATTTGATTACATTGAATATCAACATATTCCAAGGTCTTTAAATACATTAGCAGATGCAATTGCTTCTCGAATGTTAAACAGACATTTGCGATAATCATACATGTAAATTTAAAAACATTTAATCACACATGTTTAACAAGATAAGCCGGTAATAATGATATATATATAGGAGTGTGTCAAAAAATACATCGTCTTCGATCATAGGTTGAAAAACACCTTATGATCGACAAAAATGATAAGTACAAAAAACCAAAATGTCACATGTGTCTACAAAAATGACCATCCAATCACTGGTGATGCTCTCTATACGACACCACTACACGCGCCACCCTACACAAGAACCTCCTAAAAGGTCTTGGGACTGCAACTACATAGCGCTGAAGCCTGATAGGAATATCATCTATAGTAGTCTCTGGTATGTCTGCCGTAAGACACTCTAGGTCTTGTTCCAACTCAGCTAGGGTCTCTATGGCCTCATCCCGTGGGGCCGGTGCCGCTACAACTGGTAGTCTCCTCTCGAAAGGCCGGAGATTGGCTGGACGACGTGGGCCTACATCTGCATTTTGAAAATTATTACTATTAGTTTTGAGACGATATAAAAAACAATAAAAAAGTAGATAATTTAAAAACTTGTGAAAAATGAAGTACCTGTGTCATGCCATTGTTCTCCTGGTGGAAGAACCGTGTCCGGATCTCCACGAAAATCAACTCCGGCATAAGGAAAATCCTGTATCGAAAAGACCTGGTCCTCTAACCAGTGAAAGTACTCTGGTCTAAATCAGACAACCTCCATACCCTCGTCAGGATGACGAGCCATAACCACAACCCATCGTGTCAATTTGGGCTCTCGGGGAAGCCCAGCCTCAACAGTGAGATGTTGTGGGATCAGCATCGGAACCCTCTCTAAAGCAAAACTCACAACAAAAGCCCCATAACCAAAGGTCTTCAGCTGTCCGTTTTTTGTTTTAGTCAGTTGGCTCTTTACGTTAGCCAACACGGCATCACACCAGTTGAAAATGGTGCCTCGATAGCAATCAATCGCCATCCGCATCTGGGATCCAGTGGCAATGTGCAAAGCGGCAGCCCCGCAAAGTCTGGTAACTGTAAAAGCAATGACCATAAGTTCATGGCAGGATATAGTTTTGATCTCTATCCCCTTCTCCTGGTTCTGCGTGTTGCACCACTCTAGTCAGAGACTAGCAATGGACTGGCCACCCGGCCTAGTCCCGGACAGAGTCAAGTGTTCGCCCCTCTTGGGCAAACCAGTGAGAAAGTAAATATCGGAGAGCTCTATCTCGAGCTGGTGCCCTCCAATGTAAAAGCACTGGTCCTGGACGTTCCATCTCTCTACCAGCCACTCTAGAAATCGCACCTGGGCCCTCATGCGAGGTATGGCCCAGTATTTGTTAAGGCCGCATGCCTTCAAAGCATCAATGGAAGGTTGATGATTAATGGCGGCCAAATCGACATCTTCGTGCTCTCTCTCGCGCCAATAAATCATGGTGGGCAATCTACACACCAAAAAACATCTATTAGAATCAATGAAATCAAATAAATTTGGTCCATTTTGAAGAAATTGGGGTTTAAAAATTCGTTTTGCGGGGTACGCACCCTGCCTTTAGGAATAGGGCGTGCGTACGGAGGTTCCCTTAAGGCAAGGTGCGTACGCCCGACATTTTCCCAACTGAGAAAATGTCGGGGTACGCGGGTCACCAGTGGAGTACCTGCGTACCCCGAAAAGCGGACTTTGAAATCCCAAAGCCTTCAAAAAATGAAACTAGGGCCTAAAAACAAATTCTAAACGGATGGAAATGAAGAGGAGGATGTTGTAGAATACCTGATGAGATGGCGTTCGATTTTGACGGTCGGATTCTCCGCAATGTCCACGGGAAGTTTCTTGCGAAAAGCCCTTTTTCTCTCCTCAACAGTAAAGTGGTAAAAATGAAATGGTAAAAGCCCTTTTTATAGGATTTTTGGGTAAATAAATGATAAATTTGTTTATTTTTCACCATGAAAAGGTATTTTTCAAAGTATTTTTATCTATCTTAAACAGGTATGAGCAATGTGTTGGTTTTTGTGCAGGATAAAAGGATTTTCAGGGAAAATTGTCATTTTTCACAAACAAAAACATCAGAGTCATCTTTTAAGCCCTTTTCTGACTCCTAAAACATGAAAAGATTTCCGAGCATTTCTTTTACACTCGCTAAAACGGAATTAAAATACGGTACCCTTATAGCCCTTTTCTGACCGTAAGAACAGGAAAAGATTGCCAGATTTTTGTCGTTTCAAATTCGATACTGGAAATAAAATGACGTGTCCTTGATCGCTTTTTACTTTTCAGGTCAAAGACACTAATTATGAAAGTACTCCTTGGTCGTAAAAGATCAATCGGTTCTCTCAAGTATTATTTTATACTTTTTCGGGCTTGGGAGACACAAATTTATGAAAAAGTTCAACCCTGGAGTCTTCTTATGTTTTTCAGACTCTTTAAAATTGAAAAACGCCGAGTTTCTCCTATACTGGACTCATTAAAATTTCACAGTAGAGGACCTGTTCGATTACAAACAGGAATGGACCACTCCTTCTTAGGGTTCGAATCTAAACTAAGTTGGACTCATCCGAAGGATGAGCTTATAATCAAGCACATGTTATCCTCCTCAAGCTTGTAAAAAATAAAGAGGTACTTGCCAGAAATGGTGGGGGAAAAGAGAGGAAAATGAGCCTATTTGTTATCTTTTGTCTCAGAAGAAACATTGTCACCACTCTTGAACACGACACTTTTCATTCACCTAGGTTGGGAAATCCTTTGCCTAATAGTTGATTAAACCACATTAAAAATCTTCAACCGGTTCTGGGTATTAACTTTGGGTCAATTGTCACCAAGCCATCTATTGTGTCGTTATGTGTTCAAGAGGTCACTGCAAATAAACCATTCATCTGCAAAATACCTGTCATCCATCTCGACCATCCCTGAGTCAGTCGTTACAGCTACATTTCTTCAACTTGATCTATGATTTCGTGTTGTGGGCTTGCCTGCAATGGGTCGCTTTCTATCGACATCAGCACATTATCTAGAAAGATGACCTAGAAATCGTCAGTACCTTGAAATCTGCATGCATCAATGGCAGGTTTCTCGCCTTTGACGACGGTTTACATGATTGACTTTCGATCGAAGGATTCCGTGAAATGTTCGACATCAACTCATTCATTCACATCTCATGGATTATACTGGATACTTTGAGAACCATTGACATCACTGGTGGTCTCTCTCACACTTGTTAACAGTTCACATCATCAACTGCTAATCAAGTGGTTTCTACCATGTTCGACATCAACTCATTTATTCGCATGGATAGAATCGTACCTTTTCGGGAAGTAGAAATGAAGACCCTGGATCTAGTTTCCACCATCTAGGCTGCGAGGAGTTTTGTATTCATTGTACAGTAGACTAATCATAAACATATGGCTGCGTCCATACTGTGTCTACAAGAGTCTATGATTATGATGTATTGCGAAATCATTCCCATATCAGAGCAATTGTTAGTTTGTTAGTTAAAGTTTTCAATCTAAGAATGGGAATGCCTACCTCAGTGATGATATGATCTTACATATGTATTTTGTGTTGAATATTTGCAGGTTCCGACTGGGCTCTCCACAAGATAATCCTTGAAATGATAAAGTACTTCACCCTTCCTAGATGATATGAAACCCTAATCTACTACAGGGTTTGCACTTTAGGGGGAAATCTGTTACACTAAAATTTGTCACCATGACTATTTGCAGTTAGTATGGCTTCATCAACTGTCATACTATCCTCCTTGGCAAGTCTTATACCTCTGCTCTTCATGTCAAACTTCAAGAAAGAGAGAAAGTCCTTAAAATTCAATTAACTCTGGTTACGCAGTTTCTCTTAACCTTACCTGCGTGTACGCACCCGAAGTTCACAATACCTGCATACTTGTACGCCCTGTCTGTAAAGGGGTGGGTGCGTACCCCTGTAAAGGTCAAAAGGCGCAATTTTTACTTCAAAAAAGTTACTTGTGGTCGATTCTAGAGCATTCTAGAAGTTGGTTTGACGTGTATTCAGCACCTCTAGGTGGTTCATGTATCCCTATGAAAGAGGAACTTATCCCATCAAGAGGGGAGCTATCCCATTCAAAGAGGGGCTTATCCCGTTGATGGTGGACCTGATTAACTTCCTCCAAAGCGCTATAAATACAGGCATTGGGCCAGAGGGAGGGGAGGTTGAAAGCTGAACATTCCTAAGGGTAGATGCTGCTGAAATTAGGACTCCCTTATAGAGCTTGAGAGGAGAGATTCCCATCCTTTCTTAGCTTCATTTGGAAGTGGGTGAGCTGATCAAAGTAAAGGAGAACTCTTGCTGGACCCTGGGAGGGACCTGCACAACACCAAGGCACTGGTTGTAATGGTTTCTTTTGTTTCCACTTAATACAATTAAGTTCATTTTTCTCAACAAGTTGTTATACACAATTTCTTTCATATACTCCTTGGTCTTTATGATGAATATGTTTTATTTTATGATTTATTCAGGTGTTATGTAATCGTTTGCTTGTTAGTGAATGCAGGTTTCGAAGAGAAGGAGGAGCTCATCTGGATCGGAGAGACTGGACTGCTACAAAGCGTTGGACTAAAGGTGTGTTATAAACATATGATTGCTTGTATTCTAAATGCATATTTAGGGAAAGATAGTTCTTAATTGTCTTGTTTGTCACTAGAAAGCCTTAGCTTCTAGGGAGGTCGGTTTTGTCCGCAAAATTGACTCTTTCCACATGACATGGATAAAAAAGGATTGTCCTTTCTTCTATCCTATGTTGATAGGTACTATTCTTGTACACAAACATCATCCACCATTTTACGTTTGAACAACATATTTTTCTTTTGAAATTGCCTATGGAGAGCCCTAAAAGAGATAGGGTGTCTGTTTGGTTTGTTGGGAGAGATAACTAACGATATTTCCATCTTCCTAAATTATATGGTGTCATCATGTAAAAATTTACCCTATCTGTATGCGAAGTAATGTCACTCAATCCATTGGTCCTCTACATACGTAATAGGGTGTGATTGGGAATTAATGATAGTTTTCAAATGCCCCAAGTTATATAGTATTGGATCTCCTTCCATCCTCATGGTTTGCATGTGGCTTTTCCACTAGGTTATGGTATGGACATCAGTTTAAAATGAGAAAAATAAATTCTCTATTACTCCCCCTATGTGGTGGAAACTAAAATAAACATTTAAATGCTACGACCAAATATTTAATTCCAAAGTGTCAATGTCACCTTGATATGGCCTACTTTTTACCTCCAGTTTCATCAAGAAAAGAAACTGTGAATGGTTCACTGCACTTTAAATGTGAATTGGTTTTCTTTTACTTATATTGGTTCTCTAGTTCTTCCATATCCATAATGTTTGCCTGTGATTTGACCTCTAAGTTTAAACCTCCATCTTCTCAAATTAAAAGCTTATTTGCTACAACTACCATAAGAAGGTTAATATTGTAGTTGATATGTACAAGTTTATTTTCCAACCTTGCAAATCTCTCCTCTATTATCTCTCAAGGGATATGAAAATTATAATCATATCCCATGGCCATGGTTTTATTACTTTCTACTTAAACCAATCTGATCCCCCACAATTCCGCACAATGCACCCAAAGAAACTTGCTCTAGTATTAATATGTTGTGTAAAATACCATGGATATTTTACTAGATAGTTCATCACAATAGATGTAATAAAATGATATTGAAATCTAAAATTTATACTATGAGGGTAAATTTTTATTAGATTTTTTGGATTTATTAAATATTTTTTTTACTTATGCATCTAACATATAAAATTAGGAAACTAGAGAACATATAAGACTATCACTCATAGACCATAATAACACCAAGATATGACCTGACAAACCCTTTTGGGAGAAAATCAAACTATGTTGAGGTTGCTCTACTCTTCTTCCCTTGAATGGAAATGGTGCAAATATAAAGGAGTGAGAAATATGGCTTATGGGATTGTAAAAAACATAATCCTCTATGTTTTTCCCTCTTTCTATCCACTCTCACCTTCTCTAACATATTATGGAATGAAATGCACTATAATAGTATCAAACCCCTTTTCCTCCTAGTGGCTTAGTTATAATGCCACTAAATATCCAATGGAGGTTTAAGTTTGGCATATTCAATCGTCAATATGTGTTACAAATAAACCTTTCTAAAATATTCTTCATAGAACTCATTTGGCTAGCCCCTATTCCATGAGTAATGGGGGTTGACATTGTGTTCTCTAGAATTAGAGTGGTTAAGAACAATATGTCAACTTCTAATGGGTATAAATTTTGTGATTGAACTTCAATTGATGTATTTCTCACATTCTTGGAAACATGTTTAAATGTAGAACAACACCATTGGGTCTAACAATTTAATTGACAAAGTTTAGCCCCAAAATTATCATGCAAGCATCAAACTAGACGCAAAATATTTCTAAACACAATTCTCCAAAATGAATTGCACAACACAAATTGCTCATATAAATTTATTTCTCTAAATTTTCCACCTTGAAATCATTGAGATGAATGGAAAATAATATTATAATCCTATTAGGATATATCACTTTCAATGTTGAAAATAAGTAGTGATCTTCTATAATGAACTCTATAATGTGCCTTTATACAATGGTATCAACCTAAAATTCTAAAACTTACATGATCTCATGATCAACCAATGCAATGAAGAAAGATTTGAAACAATCACTAAACAATGTTATTTTGTTCATCCTTGTACTTTTAAGATTTTTCCAGCCTCTTCAACCACTTATATAGACTCAGAAAGAACTACAACCACAGTACATCATACTAATTTGTTGATTATCATTGTACATGAAAATTCCATAAAAATCCAAGAATCCCATTCATGCAACTCAAGATCATACTTATAGCTTTATATATTTAAAAAGTTTGTATGAATAATTTCTAATATCATGTTTATAAATCCTTTTTTTCATGCTACCAATATCTTCTTCTAAAGAATAGGTCACTTTCACAAAACCATTTCTTGAAATTTGACTGATTCCAAAGTTGTCATACTTCATCACCAAAATATTTTGTGGTATTCTAGATGCACTCACATTTTAAATTTTCCTAAAGGGAGGAAGGTATCAATTGATTCATAATAGATACTACAAGGCGAAAACAAAACAAGCTAACATGGTTGTGATCTTATGTTCATTACTAATATATTAATCCTATAAGTTATATTTATGAAAATAGGAATGACCAAATTCACAACCATCATTGAAAGCATATAATCACAATCCTTCACAAATTAAGCATGCCACGTATCTAATATACCATGAGGCATAGCAAAGGAATACATAAATAAATTGTAGTGGACCAATATTTCCTTATTCATTCATATTTATGTTTTACAATAAACAAGTAATACACAAATGACTATGTAACCCTTTTCCCTTTAACTTTATGGATATTTCTTACATCTGCATCTACCTAAATATTACCATTTTAAGTTCAACTATAAAATAGGATAAGGAAAAATATGTCAATCTAGTATCCATGTTAACTCGTCAATTATAATTCACAATGCTTAGCCATTTGTAGTTTACCTTCTCTATCACATTTTATTACTTTTTCTTTTCCTTTTAACCAATCTCTATACTCTTTTACCATGTAATCCTACCCATCCAATATGTTGTAATTCCAAAAATGAAGGGGCCAACATCAAAATTTCAACATTTAGTTTAGATATATCTTTGATACTTAACCTATATGGTTTTTGCAATGTTTTTCAAAATATGAAATTTTGCACCAAATAAACAAGTGGAAGGTTGATTTGATGTCAATATTGGAGATGAAATGAAATAATTTTGATGTGGTTACTATCAATTTTCTGATGTGTAGTCCATGTTTAAAATGTTGATCTAATGTTGAACTAGTGTGAATAAGAAACAAATAATGGGTAAGAAATTATTATTTTTTTCCTTCGATGGTTAGTGATTTTGTTACATGCATCAACATTCAAAATCTTGAATATGCAGCATTGTAAGCTTGACATAAGTTAAACAGTAAGGATAATCCTATTTTATTTTTATTCAAATTTTTGAATATTGATATGACACCAAGTTATGAGCCCAATTCTAGTAGTTTTCTCCAACTTATCAACGCATTGCTACCAATTCCTTATCTTATTTAGTTAAGGACTAACAAGCATAGAGAAATTGATTTGTTTAAACTTAGCTCATGATTTCTTTTAATATAATAAAGCACTACACATTGTGAATCTTAAAACATAAGAGTGCAGTAATAGGTATGGGAAAAAAATAATTTATTAAATTTATCTTGTCATTCCATTTAAAAAGTAATGGAACATTATTAACTATGCCTTAGAGCATGTAAGAGCACACCAACAAGAACAAGTAAATTCAATTTCTTAAATTTGACTCATTAATATATTTGAGATGTAGTGGAGCACCATAGAATGTGTGATAATGTATTAGAATGCTATAGAATAATTTATATTTGTAAGCCAATGCACCGAATGTACAACATGGTTTTCTTTGAACAAAATAATAAATCAATCAAATTTAAAAGAGAAATTTTAAATTTTAAATTGTTAAAAAATGGAAATATGGGGGTAACAAATGCATTATTAGTCCCTTCCTCGCTAGGGAATATATAATTTGCTTCGCAGTCAAAGTGCATTGAATCTGCATTACTTTGCTATGTTTTTGCAATTTTAACCAAAGTTTTAGGAAAATGTTGAATATTTATTTATTTTTGTAAATTCAAAATTATTTTTCTAATTTCTAGATATATCATTTCTAATTTTGGATTCGTTGAGTGAGTTGTGATGGGACATAACTCCCCTGGTGGAAGATGATTAATTTTCACCATTTGTCAATGTCTCACAAATAATTTTAAAATAAGAAAAGGCTTATCTTCTTAGTGCCCATTCCATCAGCAACTGTTATGACACTCGCATTTACATAATGCTTTTCCCAGGTCCTTTATGTAAGTTAGGGGTGGAGGGATGAGGGATTTTCGAGTGGGGTGTTTCATCAATAAGTTCTCTAACATTGACACTATGAAAAGTATTTCTAGTGTGTCTTTCTCTTATTTCATTTTAAACATTTTTTTTTTTTTATCTTGAAACTTTTTAGGTTTTGGTGTGTGGGAGAATAGGTGCATGGAGTTGTGAATGTATGCATAGTGAAGGGATATGTTCATATATAATGGAGTGTAGAGAAGATAGCAGATTTATAGCACAACTTTGAAGTAGGTTTCACAATGTTTTGTATGTCTCGATAACAAAGACTAATTTTTTGATATGCGGAGGAAGGAGAAACAATGAGTAGGAAAAAATTTATATAGAGACATTGTGTTATGTGGAATTTTTTAAAGACCACAAGTAGGTCCTTTACATAAGTGAGATGAGGGGTGGGGCATTTCATCAACAAGTGCTCTTATTTCATTTTAATTTTTTTTCCATCTGAAACTTTTTAAGGTTTCATTGTGAAGGAGAATAGGTGCATGTAGTCATGACTGTCTGCGATAAGGGAGAGGAGAGAAGGAGATAGGCATATAACACAATTTTGAAGCAACTTTTGTAATGTTTCATATCTCTAGACAATAGAGACTAATTGTGCGATATGTGGAGGAAGGAGAAATGGTATGTGGGAGAAAGGGTGTGTAGAGAAACTGTGTGTGGTTTAATCGGTTAAAGAGCATGAACTATATGGAATTAAAATTTATTCTTTACACTCTTCAAAAGGAGAATTCAATATGTGGAGTAGTGAGAAAAAAAAAAAATTCATAGAAATTTTATTTGATATAGAGATTATTTATAGTTGCGAAATAAATATACAATGGTTTCAAGCGAGTTTAGAAAATCAAGGAGAAAAAACTCTCTTTTAAGATATTATTTACCTCCATATACATTAGCTTAATTAGTTAGCCTTTACAGACAATGCTTATGTTATTTGTATCGTAGAAAAATAGCTCATAGTGAATTTAGAACATGTTTGAATCATGATTATTAAAGAATCAGAGGAGAAGTGTTTGTTTGCTATAAAAATATATTGTACATATCCAATTCTAAGGAAATATAATCTATTTCATTTAAACAATTTTGCGTGTGTTGTAGGATATTGCCTATTCGATCCTACACAGCCTCTATTGCATTTTAGATACACTTCAATAGAGTTATGTGAAGGAAAGATAAAACATTTCATGATTTGTTTATATGAACAAAACACTGAATCGATATTAGCTTATGATTGTGAATTGACTATAGATGCATGGATATAGAATATGCAGGGCATAAGTAACTTGAATGTTTACTTAGAAGGATGACAAAAACAACTTTAACTTCTATGACCGTGGAACAATGAGTACTTTGGGGGGCATATTCTATATACATTGGTTATCAAATTGGTTAAAACTTCCAATAATACTTTTTTCAAAGACAAAAATGAAAATATATTTTCATTTTAATTTAAATTTATCTAAAGTAAGTTATGACATATTGTTCCGTGAAAAAAAATCCAATTACTAGACATTTTGAATGACTTTGGTGCAAGGAAAAATGTTCAATAAGAATTGTTCATGAACATATAATAAATATAAAAACATATGAACAAATAAAACGTATATGGATGCAAATAAAGGAAAACATGAGTACACATATGTTTAATATATTTTTTGGGTTCAAAAGTATTTATGGTGAAAGGTGTTTTGAAACAATATGTCAATTGGTGGAGAATGAATATGATGTTTCGTGTTTATGATGCATTATTGCATATACATTTTTCAATGCAATCACGCGTAATGATTTGTTTGCATTAAACCACATTAAAATAAATGAACAAAGATGAAATTATGCAATTCCCTCTAATAGTAGATTAGTAGGGAGACATTATACAATTAGCAATGCCATATAAAAAAGGGAACATAGATGGTGGTGTTTTTGTTTATGATCTCATATGGTATATTTTGAATATAAATGTATATCTATATATATATATATATATATATATGGTCTGCTGATACATTGGTTGTTGTAGTTGAAGTGCATGTGTTTGAGAAATATGAAGTCATATTCCATGTTATGCAATTTGGAATGAGTGTACGCCATTTCCATTATGAACCTATGAAAGAAATAGTAGAAGAGAAAAACATTTCATATCTTGTTGAAGTAGTTAATGAAGAGCAATATATAGAAGAATCCAATAAAAAAATTATTGAGGATAATGCAAATGGGTTTGGAAACATGAACATAGATGAAGATGCCATAGAACTTGATACATATATTCTCAATTCAAACATGAAATCACGTCTACGATTGCATCCACTAAAAAAAATATAAGAAACAAGGACATTTTCAAAACAAGTCTTGTTAGAAAACCATGCAATTTGTTAAATTTTGTTGGGAACGGGGTCCCCCAAGGACAGTTTTCGGGCTAAAAGACCATGTTTTGGGTCGATTGTGTAATAAATTTGTAAAGTATTTGCATTTTGTGGTCGTGGAGTGCAAAGGTGTCAAGAGTCATAAAGGATTGTCCACCCCTATTTTGTAAAGTGTAAAGTCAGGTGTAAAGATCTACCCATGGTCCACGGACCATGGGATTGTAAAAAACGAGCTAAGTAAGTAAGCTCTAAGTAGTGAAGTTAAGAAGAGAAGTATTGGAGTCTTGGTAGTGAAGTCTAAGTTTTGGGTCTTGCCGTAGGTAGAGGCTCTGTAGCTAAGTGCATAGAGGCCTAGGGTGGAAGTCCGCAGCTGAGTGTGCGAACCCCTACAACTGTGTGCGCTAGGCGGATAGAGTCTGTAATAATATAAAGATATCAATAAAGAGAAGTATTTTGCAAATTTTTTATATCTATTTCTTGTTGATGCATATATTTATATTGCATTTTGGGTTTAATTTACAATGTTCATGTGATGCGCGAATGTATGTGACTGTATTAGTTAATCAAACGCAAGCAAGAATATCTAATTATGTGGTGTTAACTGTGATTGTTTAGTAAGATAAGTAAAACACGTAGGATAGCTTGGGAATCTATACAATACGTTGTCATAGCAGTGCGAAGGTACCTGGACCGCAGGTTAGGGATACACAAAGGTCAATCACACGCCTTCGCAAAGGTACTGAAGGATGGAGTAAAGGGTTATACTAACAGAACACTAAAGCCCAGTGACCTGCGCGAAAGTAGGAATAGAGGGTATAAACTAACATCACGACCATCTGAGGGTGCAGAAACTTGGTTCCAACATCCCCCCATACTGCTTCAGGTGAGACTTCGATCTGCACTCCGCAGGCTAATGCCGAAAGGGCCAGTAGTGTAGGAATTTGTTTGGCTAGCTAACGTTGAACCTTGGTCAAGGCCCATGCATCTAGCAAATGGTTCTGTTGTCGAGACCGAAATCTGCATAAGAGATGTGCGATGTCGTATCATTGGAATCCAAGTAAGAAAGAGGTTGAAGATTGGTTAGACATGAATATCTACGAATTCGCGGTGCAGGAGAACATAAATCTGCGACTAACAAAAGAACAGTGGCTGGACAGGTACTTGTATACAGAAATTAACAATATATTTTTTTGTTCCTTTCCAGCTGAGTTATATGAGTGGATTGTGAAGCTAGCAGATAGCCAAGGAAGGTGGCGACTTGACAACCCTATTGTCTGGATCATGGAGTTAGTACACAGACTAGAATCCTCTGAGGATTAGATCACCCGTGATGTCAATCAATGGCTTGATTGCATCATATGATAATTTGTGACTGAACTCATAGTCGATACTGTTATCACTCAAACTTTCCTAGGGTTTTCATGAAAGAAATATTAGAGGTAACCAAAAACCTACTTTTGAGATCAGGATCTAGCCTTCCTAGTGGTCAAAGATGGCTCTCCCTTAATGATTTGACTTTGTTGAGTTAATTGACTTTAGGCTAGTTATGTAAGCTTGATTGGGTTTTGATTTGGTTTGGTGGTGGAATTACTGATTCACATGGATAGATAAGTGTCTTCTTACCATTCGGCATTGGATTCCAAATGTCAAGGATACAAGACTAAATCAAGTTCTAAAGATAGTGTTCACAGGGAATAGTAGCTGAGTAAATTCAGATCTTTTAGGCTAGATGGAAAAGTGGTTTTTCAATAGGGGTCAAGGAGTAGTTAAGGATTCCTCAAACTAGATAATGAAGGAAATGAAAGAGGTCAATCGAAACTAGGGAGAAATGAAGAATTGCATACTCTGGATATTAGAAGAAAACATTAAAATGAATAACTATTCAAGACAAGTGTAGTTAAAGAAATTCTGAAGTAAAATTCCAGTTATTTTATTCAAATTTGAAAACATGTATGTATGTGAAAAAATTTAGAAGATAACAATTCAACAAATGAAATATACCTCACTAAAGTGGCCCAACACATGAATCTTGTAATGTAATCCCTTTATTACTCAGTCCAGTTTGCTAACTTGAAAATGTTTACAATAAACCCTCAGGTTTTCAGATCAATGTAACTATAGAAATGTTCAACAATCCACCGTCTGTACTTCTAATTATGAAGTATTTATACAAAACATAGTTACAAAATATCCCAAACTGTTTTAGGAATTATTCAAGGAAAATAAATATCTTCATGGAAGAAGATAGAGACACCTAGGAAACTAAAAGGCTAGCTTTCCATTTTTTTACTGACTTTGTTGTTTTATGCTTTGATTTTTTTCTACTTTCTCTCCTTTGATATTTCTCTACGCTAGATGTTCTTTTACTTTGCCTTTTCACTAATAATCCTTCATCTGATACTCTTTTACTTAGCTGATCTGTTGTTTTTCTTTCATTTCTCTTTATTCACTGTTTACCTTGCATTTTCACAGTAAATCATTCAATTTTTCCCAAGTCTCTGTATCTGGTAATTTAATGTTTACCATTCTTTTGTAGACGTCATCAACTTATGTGTATTTTGCAAAGGTGGGCTTGTTTACAAAAATATGTTTTACTTCATGCTAAAGGTAAAAGAGGTTCTCAAAAGTCTAGTAAAGAACCTTTGCTGTAGGCATCCCTTTCATGGAGGAACTGTTGGCTTGCTCCTTTACCACTTCTCTGATTCTCTTGTCATAGTCTTCACGTGGCATTAACATGTCATTTATTACCCATGGATTAGGCAAGCCTTTCTTCCTCAAAGCATCAAAGTTGACCATGAACCTACCTATAGCTAGCTCCATTGTTTGGCATTTGTCCTCAAGCTGTATCATCAGGTTCCTCTTGGTGATTACCTTCTTCACCTCTAGTATAGTGCTAGTTCTGTCAGCTATACCCAGCTCCTGTTATTCATATTTATTTTTCAAGTTAAGGAATTGGATTATTCTTGAGGCTTCTTTTGGCATATTTCCAAGTTCGGCCTTAACCCTTTGAATTGCTTCACCAACCTCTTTAAATAAATCATTTTGTTCAAAGATCACTTGTATAGATGGCCAAATATAATTGACTGAGTCAATGACGTTGGCCCATAAAATTTGTTTTTCCTGGGGTACTCGCTTCTTTAGTGTTAATTATTTCTCCAAGTTCTATATCCTTTCATTCAACCTCTTTGTCTTCTAATTTTCATTCTTATGCATGATATGGGCTAGTTTCTTCTCATTCTTTATACATTTAGTTTGTTCCTTAGGACTATTTATTTCAGTGATCTCGATGGACATATCCTCCATGGCTTTGACCAGTTTAGTTCCTTCATCACTAGGATGAGTTGTTGTTGTTGTTGAACCTATTGCTAATGTAGTTCCTGTTGGAAGTGATGTAGCTAGTGGAGTTGTTGGGGCCTATGAAGCTAGCAAAGTTGAAGGAACTATTGTAGTAATTGTAGGAATAGTAGTGGCAGTGGCTATCTCAAGTCTGGCTTGTTCCAGCTGTATTAACTTGTCCAATTCCTTATCCATTTCTTTTAATTGAGAATTTAGCTAGAGAATGAGGTCCATTATATCATCTTTCTATGTTTGGCTTTCTAGGACCCCCTTGGTCTGTGCATGTTCAGAAGTGGGTAACTTCAGTTGCTTCTTCAAAGCAACAATATCCTCATTTTTCTTCTTTATTGGTTTTTTTGAAGCCTTGATATCATTTGGATTATATCCAATTTCAATTACCAAGTCTTCTAATGGCTTGATTCTGTTATCCTTTGCCTGTGATGATGCTTTATCTAGCTTAAACTGTGATGCGATGTTGTCTAGAGAGTTTTGAAGCTTCTGAACACTCATGGCCTTGTTGGTCATTGTTGAGTATATCATTTGACCTGCCTGTTTATGGAATTCAATTTGATCAATAGGGTGAACATCCCTAGCCAAAACTTCAAACTCTATCTTCCTATAGTCTGCTGATTATTTAGGCTACTGGACTTTAGGCTGCAAAAAGGTCATTTGTATTTTACCAGTTTTAATGTCAAAAGCTGAAATTAATCTATTTTGATTGCCAGGAGTCAGTTTGAAGTACTGGGCATATGTTTCATCTTTCAATGCCTCATTTCTTAATTTGATCTCCTTATACTTTTCTTTTATGTCCTTTTCCCTATCCATTGGTTTGCTTCATGATGAAGCCTCTATACTAAGTTGTTTCTGAATGCTTTGAGTATTAGATGTGGATGGTTGATGAGTTTCCTCTGAAACCAATGGAGTTATATTTTCCCTGACCCCTGTATCTGTGTCCATGATTTGAAGTGTCTTTACTATCTCAATGACCTCTTCTTGCTCTTCTTGCTCATTTACAGGATTTAGCTTGGGATTTTTCCTCTACATGATTTCAAATTTGTCATGTTTTGTATCTATGCTTGAGCAATAACCTTCTTCCCTAGTCCTTTTTGTAATTTTGTCCTGCAGTGCAGGAGTATGTAGAATGGAACTAGTATCCATCTGTTTCTCCATATCTATAAAGGTATTTTCCTACCACTCTGACTGGTTGGCATGCTTTTTAATGTCTACCCTGGATTCATGCATAAAAGGGCTTAATTTGAATTTGACCCTTAGTTTTTTTATGACTTCGAAAGTTTCATAATGCCATTTAAAACTATTATTGAACTTCATTTCCTGTACATACTTCTCAGCTTCTTCTCTAGCCTCTGTATTATTACAAATAAAAGGACGAAGCTGGTTCTTTATCTTAAATTGTGTTTTCTTCCTAGTTGATAGGAAATTCACATCATCTATGTTTATAATTTGCCTGATATACTCTATTGCAAGTATCCTTATGGGAAGGTATTTGGGCAGCTTATACGTAGTGAGATGGCATCCATATATTCTAATTTCAGTATGGTCCTGGTATAGATACTAGTGTCCTATTCTATTGTTCTTAGATAACTACAAAACACTTTTTATTTCATCACTCATCCTGGGTTGATTACTACTGGTTAGGATATTTACAACTGGATGCACAAAGGAATCAATGAAATTTTTGTAATTGAAAATAGTGGAATACCTTTGGATTAAGCGCGTTCAAAAGATGACTGATCTAGGATGGCCCTTACTGTCAAACTTCTGGATATTGACTAGAATGTTATCTGACTCAAAATATAAAAACATGTGGAGAAATAGTGAAGAGTATTTAAATACTCTTTCATTTGGCAAACTGATCAATTGATGATGGATTCTTTTTACCAAGAACTGGGCAAAATTGAGGACCGCTACTGGAGGCTTGCCTGGGAAAGAAATGGAGAGGAAAGCAAGTACAAGCTCATCTACATGATCATCAATGGTGTATCCTAGAATATAAGAGAGCATGGTCACAATTTGTCTAGCCCTGTAGGAGAAAATGGTGGCTAAGTATGGAGGACTGTCTATAGCGGTATGAGACTCTTCTAGGATGAGTGTTTGGAAGATTTCAATCCTCTTGGGAAGGTCCAGCTTCAAATAGAGTTCAAGTAGGTATTCAATGGAAAATGTGGTTTCATTTGGGCTTGGGTGGATCTGCAACATTTGGTTTATTGATTCTGCAGTGATTGTAAACAAAATTTGTTGGTTAGGAGAGACTATGGCTCTTTGGCTCTGGATATAACAATTTTCACATAGATGGATTATTTCAGGTAACTAGTATACCTGTGGGAGCAAGTATTTGGGAAAAGTGGATTCCGATAGATGAATGTCATCATTTTGGTTTAGGAATTTGTCTTTACTCCAGCAGTGGAGTTTCAATAGATGGCTAGGGGAAACTATGTCTTTAATTTTGAAATCTCTATCATCCAATTGGAGGCGGTCAACATTCGGGTGAAGGGTTTGCAAGGGTTTCTCATTTAGAATACTTTCAGAAGCCATAATTCGGTTTACTCTATTAAATTATTTCTTTTCTGGATTTTGGGAATAAACTTAGGACTTCAAGAATAGTGGGAGGAGTGAATATAGTCTGCAGTAAAGGGTTTCTTAGGATGCACAGTAGGTTTCTTCAATTTAGTAAGGTTTTTAAATAATTTAATCAATTAACCTTTTGTAATTACTGTGCAAAGTTTAAGTAGAGGGGCATTCTGGTTCTTTCAAGAATACTTGGAAACCAGAGACTTGGTGTGCAAACAGAGTTCTGTGGTAGTAGCGGAGGTTGCTCAGGCTTCAATTTTCTATGTGTTGCTTCAATTTGGAGTCTGTAGGGTCTACAGGCTGTAAATGGGTAAAAAATGGTTGAGCAGGGTTCTCGGGGTTTAGAATTGGTCTGCATATGTCTTTGCAATGAAATAACGATGAAAGAGTGAAAGGGGAGCTTTTTTGGCTTTTAACTGACAAAGGTTGAATTTGGGCGTTGGATTAATAGATGAACACTGGGCAGTTTTCTTTTACATGGGGATGCGGTTTTATGGCATATCGCATCGCTTTTGAGTGAAGGGTGGTATTTTTTGAGAGCATGTGATATAACGTGGGGCTGCCACATAGCAAAAGAGCACTCGGGCAAAATCACGAATCTCACGTGCTTTTGGAATTTTAACAGTCAGACGATGGGAGCGCGCGATATGGATATGGGTCGTTGGATTTAGGAGCATTTTTTTGGAGGGCTATCACGTGACAGAGTTGCAAGGACTGAGTTGGGGTGTGATTGGTGGGGCCCGAGTATTAATAATGCGGGGGGTTATGTATAATCAAAGGTTTAGTGAGGGTCGGAGATTTATATGGTGGTGGGGTAATATAAATAAAGCGGGACTATAGGTTAGGAAATAACATAGGATAAGGGGGTTTATTAGGTTTTTAAGGGGAAAAGGGAAATTAATAAGGGGAAAATGATTTATGAAAGGGTAATGTCTAGGGAAAAGTGTGGAGTCAAGGGGAAAAAGGGTTAAAATGAAGGGAAAGGGTTATTACAAGGGGAAATGAAAAGGGAAGTGTACTTTGGAATCAAGAAGGGGAAATTGGTGAATAAAAAGTAATGAAGGGGGTAATGAAGGGAACTTATCAAACTAGACATGTATCAATTTAGTGAAATGATGGGAAATTAGTGAATAAGCTTCAGTATTCAGGCCTAAAATCATATAGCACATTTTAGGGTAAATACCCAAAGTAATACACAATTTTTTTGAATGTCCTCCTTCTTTTGATAATTCCTCTTGCACATGAAACATAAGATTTAAGCATGATAAATGTGCATTTGAGCTAGCAACATTGTGCATTCCAAAACCTCTTCTACCTACCCTTTGTTTACCCTAGCATTTTCTCTTCATTTATAGGGTGCATTTGAGCTTGCTGACCCTATATTCCATTTTCTTTGATAAGAAAACTATCGAATTCTAACCTTATAACTTCCAAGCGCTCAGATTAAACTAATGAGCTCCCTCTTATTCTCTACCTAACTACTAATCTGCCAAGATTAAACAGTTTAGATAGATCTTCATTCTCTATCTACTAACATGAAATTTAAAGGATGAATGGATCAAGATTAAACTATTTGACCATCATGGATTGTGGCATTTTGACAAGCTGCACACAATCTTATTTTGCAAGGCAAGTAAAAAGCGGTGGCATTTGAATTTGCATCACTTTTTGAATCTTTTTTTATTTCTTTTTAGTGGGGTTCATATTTTATTTTATTTATTAATCCTTTTCTTTTATTCCTTTGATTTTTCTTTCAAGACTTACCCTCTTTACATATTTATTTTTAATATAGGAAAACATATTGCAGAAATCAAAAGTATGTACAATATTACAAGATTGATCATAGCCAATTCAAAATTATGAATCCTATTATTATAGGACACTAACAGTGGCTCCACATGGGGATGGAATTTCCTGGTGAAATGTCAAGAACTTCAAGATCAATAGCCTTTTGAACTTTGATTGTGCTTGCCTTCTAACTTCTTCTCTATGATCTGCATTATTCATACATATGATGGTGCACCTTTCAAGGCTTAAGCCCTTCTCTTTGGGCTTCAACCTCAAAAGATAATCATCCATTCCAATCTAAAATTTGCAATGTTATGTACAATGAACAAACTAAACAAAATGAACTAATGTTAATCTCAGGACATATAATGCTTCAGCATTCTACCATTGACTAGTCCACCTGGTAGATCTGTCCCATCTAGCTGCCTTACGAAAAATGCAGTGTTACCTTTGTAACCATAAATGATATAAGGGCCTTGCCATAGGAAATGAAATTTACCATGTTTACCATTTTGTTCTCTTTTGGAATCCCATTTGAGTACTTTATCACCTATGTAAAAATCACCAACTTTGGTTTTCTTGCCAAAAATATTTTGGATTTTATCTTGGATCACTTAGGATTTGACATAGACTTCTTCTTTGGTTCGTTGCAAATGTATTGTATGATTTATCCTCGTTTGGATATCATTGGATTCTACCTGCAGTTCTTGAATCATTTTCGTCACTGGTACTCCTAAAGAGGATGGAAAAACAACATTCATTCCATACACTAGTTGATAAGGAGATGTACCAATGGACCTTTTTGTAGTGAGTTTGTCTGCCCATAAGGCATTAACCAACTTTTTGTTCCAGGTCTTCTTATTATCTTCTAACACTTTCTTGATGATATTAACAAGGCTTTTGTTTGAGGATTCTGCAAGTCCATTACCTTGAGGGTAATAGGCAGTCGAATGGCCAAGGTTAATGTGATATTTGTTACAAAAGTGTATCATTTTCTTGGATTTGAAAGCAGTTGCATTATCAGTAATGAGCTTTTATGGGCATCCAAATCTTGAAAGGATATTGTTTCCAAGAAATGAGATGATGATAGAATTTACAACTTGTCTATAAGGGATGGCTTCTATCCATTTTGTGAAGTAATCAGTGGGTCTCAAAATTCATTTATGTTGGGCTGAGGAGGATGGGTGCATTTCACCAATGAAGCCTAGACCCCACTGCTAAAATGGCATTTATGTGGACATGGGTTTTAGGGGAAAAGGTAATAGCTTTTTCTTGCCTTCAAAGATTTGGCATTTGTGACAAGAGGTCACATATTTCTTGACATCTACAAAAAGGGTGGGCCAATAGAAACCTACCCTTAAAATATTATCAACAATCGTTTTCCAGTATAGGTGTCCTGCAAATCTCCTGCATGAAATTCTTGCATAACTTTGTCAGCTTCATCTTTTAATAAACAATTCAACAAAATGCCACCATTATCTTTCCAAAATAACGCATTGTCTATGATACAATATTTCATTGATTTCATTTTCAAGAATTTACCTTTAGTTCTAGCTAAACGAGGAGGAGATTGTAAGTTTAGTAAAACAAATATGATATTTATATACTGAGGTTAATCTAAAAAAGCTTCACTGATGTTTGGAGTCGCCATCTCTTCCTGATCATCTAGAGCACCAATGAAATTTATATCTAAGGCCTCACAGTTCGATTCAGCCATGAGTTTTGCCAAACCTTGCCCTTTGATTAGTTTTGTGGGCTTTATTTCAATATCATATTCCAAAATAGTGGCAATCCATTTGCCTCTCTTTCCTTTAGGCCCATTCTATGTTAGAATGTCCTTTACTGTTGAATTTGGAACATATGCAACAATGTGTGAGTATAAAATGTACACTTTGAAATACTTAATAGCCTTCAGTAAACCAAGTACCTATTTTTCCATTATATTATACTTTAGTGTAGCATCTCCCAAAGATTTGCTGAAAAATGCAATAGGTTGTTCATAACCTTGATCATTCTTTTGCAACAAGACTGCTGCAATAGTGTGTTTTGAAGCAAAGGAAATAATTATAAAATCTTTTTTGAAATCAGGCCTTATGAGGACAGGTGTTTTAGTAAGGGCTTCTTTGATTGCCTTAAAAGACTACTTAGCATCTACTATCCACTTAAGTGTTGAATCTTTCTTTAACATGTTATTCAATTCTCTAATTAGTTCTGCTAAGTTAGAAATGAATACTCTAGGAAAAATTCTTTTACCTAAGAATGATTGTAATTCTTTGATGTTCCTAGGGTGAGTGATATTTAGGATTGCCTCTATTCTAGTTGGATCAGTTCTAATGCCCTATTTCGAAATTATGTGTCCCAAGAGTTTACCTTCTTCTAGCCCAAAGAGTGTATTTTTGGGATTCAAGGAAATATAAAACTTTCTACATTTAATAAAAAATCTTCTTAGTTGATCTAGATGTTCATTATCTGATTTGGAAAACAATGTGATGTCATCTTGGTAAACAACTAGAAATTCATGGATTTATTTTGCAAAAGCTATGTCTGTTGCTCTTTGGAATGTTGCTCCAACATTCATCAATCCAAAAGGCATCCTTAAATACATGAAAGTTCCCAGGGAATGGTAAATGAATTGTTTGCTTGATCTTTTGGATGACCTTAAATTTGGTTGTATCTAGAGACTCCATCAAGCAATGAAATTTTGGATCACCCTACTACCCTCTGGAGAATGTGGTCCATTTTAGGGAGGGGATAGTTAGCTTTTATTGATACTTTGTTCAAGTCTCTGAAATCAACGCAGAGTCTGATTTCTCCTATTTTCTTTCTAGTGGTGACTAAGTTAGAGACCCAATATGAATATCTAATAGGTGCTATCATTTGTGCCTCATACAACCTTTTTAATTCTTTTTCAATTAATGGAATAAGAACTGGATTAATTCTCCTAAGCTTTTGTTTAAAGGTTTATGATTTTCTTTGATGGGTATCTTATGTTGAATAATGCTGGTGTCATAAGACTTTAGGTCTTCATAACTCTAGGCAAAGACATCTTGAAATTCCCTAAACAAACTTATGTATTTCAGTTTTTCAGATGGACGTAATGTTTTGGTAACTTAACAAGCTTAAGTTTTTCTTCTATTCCTAGGTTACATTCTTCTATGTATGATCTTAAAGGCTCCATCTTTGGTTTTCTAGCTCCATCATTTGAATCAAACAAATCTTCTAGAGGGACTAATCCCTTAGGAAAAAAATTATTTTTGAGGTTTAAGATCTCAGAATCATCATTAAATAATTCTTCTATTTCTAATTTTTCCAACTTATCTATTTCTACTTTAGTGAATTTAGTGGGTTTATCTACAATATTTACATCTATCTTATCATCTATGATGTCATCTACTCTACAACCAATATCTATTTTACAATTTTGGAATTTCCCTCAGCATTCATAAACTCATAAATTTGAGAATCTTGTGAAAAAACCTGCCAATATTTCAAATTATCAGTTATAACAGGCTTGTGTCTTACCTCGATAGTGTACTGGTGATTGGGCTGAAAGGGTAATCTACAAGTGCTAGAAAATGTAGCCAAAATGTTAGCTTGCATGTTCTACTTCCTAGGAATAAGAACAAAATCAATTTCAAGTAATTCTTTAATCAGATCTAGAACAGTTTCTCTGTATTAGCTAAGCCTAGGATTATTTAAAGAATACTCCCCTCTAATTTGTTTTATGATTAATTTAGAGTCTCCCATGATATAAATTCTCTTGGCTCCAAGGTTTCTCACAATTTTCAATCCTAAGATTAAAGCTTCATACCTTGCCATGTTGATGCTGCATTTAAAGTTCAATCTAAGGGAATGACCTTCAGATGATTATTTTCCATATTATGAATCCAAACTCCTGTACCTACTCCTAATTTGTTCACTGAACTATCAAAGTCTAAGTGCCACCTAGATTCATGAAATCTATTTTCACTATCTGGTTCTTTATGTTCTTGTTTGACCACTGTGTCATTGTCCTTTTCAGTGTCTAAATTACATAAAATGAAATAATCCATATTAGAATGCCTAGAATAAATATGATAGTTCTTTTTTTTATCTGTACTACTAACCATATATTTCATTAATGTTTCTCTGTAAAGCTTTTTGGGCTGACCAAATACTCAAATTGTGTCATAAGACATGTCTAACTGTACAGATCCCTGCAATTTTTCTCCCCATGAGTGAGACAATAGCATTCCATACTTTGGATGGATATTAGCAACTACAATATCCATGACAATGCTCTTACCAAGGTATTGAACTAGAGTGACACATAAGTATTTTATCAGGCCTAGGCACTTAACTTTACTTGAATCAAAAAAGAAAAGATCTATGTATGGTCTGGTTGGATCTAAATCCAATGTTTCCACGATTGCTTTAGGAATTAATTTGTGAGATGCTCCTAAGCCTAACATAGCATTGTGAAAGATTTGATCATGAATATTCAAGCTAATGTAGAATGGAGGAATACCACTTTGTTCATGTTTTCCATTAACCTCAGGACCAAATATTAATTCTAGTTTGTCATCATTTAGAATAACAGAGTCTTCTCCTTCATATATATTCAATGTTTCGGTAATTTGGGCTTTATATGGATCATTACTTATCAATTTTGTTAAAGGAACTGATATTTTTAATTTGGCAATTTCATTTTGGATATTAAATGGAGTCTATGTTTTCCCCAACGGAATGATTTCTTCCTTGGCAATTGGAGTTTGTGTAGTTTTATCTTTCTTACCTTCAGTTGGTAATTCAATTTGTGTTTGGGTATCCTTTTTTTACTATTTTCAATTCTTTGTTTTGGAACAGTTTGAGAAGGAGTTGAAATTTGAAGAGCATCTAAGATTTGGATACACTTTGAAGTTTTAACAGTAGCCGATTTTTTAATATTAGCTGACATTTTTATAGCAGTATCTGTAGTGTCTACAATTTTTGGACTGGCTGCAATCTTTGGAGTTTTTTGGGTTTCCCTAAACAAAATTTGCACCACTTTCGTTGCAGGAGCTTGCACTGTTTTCTTCATTTGAGTTTGGATAGTTTTGTTAGTAGGTGATTCTATGTTTTTCCTGCTCCTAAGGTTATATTGCGTATGAACTTCATTAATGGAAAATTCATAACCTTGTTTATAATCGAAACACTTTCCAGATTGTAAATGTAATTGTTGTAACATGCGTAATTCTTGTTCTTCTTGAGTAAGAAAAATAGTATTACCATCATTTATTTGCATTAAGTTAATCTGAGTGTCTTCATCTTCCTCAATTTGGTGAGAACTTTCAACATAGTTTTCTTGGAAAGGTGGTCTAATCTTTTGATCAAGTGCCCCTTCTCTAGGCTTACCAGTATTGGGATTCTTCCTGAAGTTTGGATTTCTTATTTGAGGGCCGTGTTGTTTATTTTCCCATTGTTGTTTTCTTTCCATAATTTCTTATCTTTCCACTAACTTTTCTAAACTTTTAGCCAATGTATCTATCTTAACATCTGAAGTGGATGGTTCCTCCTTAATAGTAACCCTCTTTTCATTCCTCATTATAGCTCTTTTAGCCAACAAGTTAGCTTCTACACTAACTGCCTCACTCTGCATTTGTTCTTAAGTAGGAGGGTTTCTTTCTCTCAATTGGTAAGACATATCAGTGTCAAAATCATTAGGAAATTTGATTAATGCCAAATCTGGTGGAGGTTTGATATTTTTGGGGATTGCATTGTAAATACTATTAAACCTAGTACAATAGTCCTGAACAGATTCATTAGGAGCTCTTCTAATGCTTTCATGTTCAGATAATATTTGTAAATGATTTATCTTCCTTTCCCATCTATTGATGAACAATGTATGGAAAGTAGCTAAATCAACAATATGACTAGCAGGTAAACCTTTAAAATATGTCTTTACATATCCTACTAATGTTTGTGCAAATAATCTCATTTCTGCATATTCTTCATCAATTTCATGTAATTCAAAGTAATCATTCATTTTGTTTACATGGTGTTGTGTAGTATATTGCCCAGTACCATCAAACTGAAATATTTTACTCTGGTAGTCTTGGGGCATGGCATATACTTGAGCTGGTAAGGTCAAAGGAGCATAGCTGACAGCCATGGCTAAAATTCGAGCTTGGCTAGAAGGTAAATTAGTAGTGCTAGAAGATGAACTTAAAGGGCTTACAACTGAGCTTGAAGGACTAGAAAATGTAGAAGAAGTACTATGAAGTTGGAGCATTTGGAGATGGAAATAAAACTCTGGGTTGTAGCGGGAACTTGGGGATGAATGATTCTGTGGAATGAATTGTAGTGGAAATAATAGATGAGGTGGTACTAAATAAAGATGAATTTACATATTCGGAAGGAATTGTAGAAGGCTCGGGAGTAGCAGCAATTAGGGCCCCTAATTCAACTGACTACTGAAAATAAGCTTCATCTATGTGTCTCATCAAATTTGAGGCTAAAGCTTCAAGTTTGTCAAAGGTGTTTATAACATGTTGATATAAATAATGATATATAATAGTCTTCTTTGATTCAATAAATTGAAGAAAAGCAGGGTCTACTACAGTATCATGAACTAAAGTTTTCAATTTGGTATGAAACAGTGAATGCTCAAATGATAAATCAAATTGAAGATCCTCTAAGTTTGATATCTCTTTAGGATGTGAATTTTCTTTGGTTAGCTGGCTAATGCTTTCTTGACTTTCTACTTTATTGTTTCTTCTCAAGATTTTGTATGGATTATCAACAATTATAACAGGGTTTGGATCTGGATCTGCCTTGGTATAGTATTTTCTTTTGGAAGCTAGAATTTTTATTTTTTTATTTTTTATTGAAATGTTTTACAACCCTAAATGACCTTATGGTGCTAAGATGAGATTTAGGATTTCCTTTAAGGCTTATAATTGAGGACTCATTCCCGAATATAGTCACCACTATGTTATTACTGTAAAATTTCCCTAAGGTTGTCATGAAAGAAATAATAGTGGTAACCACAAACCTACCTTTGAGATCAGGATCTAGCCTACCTAATGCTTAGAGAGGGCTCTCTCTTAATAATTTAAACTTATTGAGTTAATTGATTTTAGGCTAGTTATTTAAGCTTGATTGGTTTTTTGTTTGGTTTGGTGGTGGAATCATTGATTTAGATGGATAGATAAGTGCTTTTTACCATTGGGCCATGGAGTTAAAATTTCAAGAAAACGGGGCTGAATCAAGTTCTAAAGATAGTGTTCATAGGGTAAGGTAGCTAAGTAAATATAGATCTTTTAGGGTGGATGGTGAAGTTGTTTTTCAATCGGGGTGAAGGAGCAGTTAAGGATTCCTCAAATTGGATAATGAAGGAAATGAAAGAGGTCAATTGAAACTAGGGAGCAATGAAGACTTCCCTACTCTAGATATTAGAAGAAAACATTAAAATGAAATAGAGTGTAATTAAACAAATCCTGAAGTAAAATTCCAGTTATTTCATTCAAATTTGAAAACATGTATGTATGTGAAAAACATAGGAAGATAACAATTCAAAAAATGAAAGATACTTCACTGAAGTGGCCCAACACATGAATCCTATAATGCAATGCCTTTATCACTCAGTCCAGTTTGCTGACTTGAAAATGTTTACAATAAACCCTCAGGTTTTCAGATCAATGTAACTATAGAAATGTTCAGCAATCCACCCTCTATACTTCAAATTATGAAGTATTTATACAAAAAATAGTTACAAAATATCCCAAACTATTTTAGGAATTATTCAAGGAAAATAAATGTCTTCATGCAAGAAGATAGAGACAGTTAGGAAATTAAAAATCTAGTTGTCCCTTTTTTTACTGACTATTGTTTTATGCTTTGGTTTTTTTCTTCTTTCTCTCCTTTGTTGTTGCTCTATATTGGCTATTTTTTTACTTTTCCTTTCGACTAGATAGTCTTTCATATGATACTCTTTTACTTAGCCGATCTGTTGTTTTTATTTCATTACTATGTATTCACTGTTTACCTTGCATTTTCACAGTTTATAATTCAATTTTTTGCAAGTCTCTATATCTGGTAATTTAATATTTACCATTCTTCTGTAGACTTCATCAGCTTCTATGTATTTTTCAAAGGTGGTCTTGTTTACAAAAGGATGTTTTACATGTTATGCCCCTATACCAATAGGTGTCATATATCATGATTGACATGGTTTAACTCTAAAATATGTTCATACCTTTGCGTGTTGAAAATATTTTCAATATTTCTGAAAAACAAAAAATTAAAAAATGTAAAGAGGGTATGCCCTAAAAGAAAATAAAAGGGAAAAAAGAATAAATAAAAGGTCAAAAAAATGAAAGAAAATGGATCCCAAGAAAAATAAAAAGACCATGAAAGTGTGCGAGTCCAAATGCCACTACTTTAATTTTCTGTAATAAAGGTTTTGTGTAGCTTGTCACTTATGCCACAATCCATGGTAGCCAAATAGTTTAAACTTGGTTATTCCATGTTTTCAATAAGGCTTAGTCTTGGCAGATAAGTAGATAGGTAGAGTGAATAAAATGAGCTCAATTGTTTAATCTAAGCCCTTAGATGTAATAAGGCTTGACTTAGATAGATATCTACTTGTAAAAGAAAAAAAAGTGTGACAAGGGTTTGCCAGTTTAAGTGCACCCTAATAAAGGAGTAAAAATGCTAGGTTAAGTAGGTAGGGTAAGTAGATGATTGGTTGCAGAGCAAAGGTGTGATGAATGGTTAAGTTTAATGCTTTAATCTTTTTTCTTTCATCACTTAGACAAAGCATGGTGTACACTAAAGACAGCATATCAATAATTCAAAGTCAAATTAATTAACTTCCTCACCCATTTTCCCCTAATCTTTACTAATTTCCCATAAGTACTAAAGGCACCTACAACAAGTTAGAGGGCTTCAAAGCATTTATTTGAATTTTGGAGGGACCAGACCCTCGGCCCTATAATTTGAAATTCCTAAAGTACTTAAGCCCACTTCATCAAAATTTCCCCTTCATAAATTCATTCATCCCCTTTATAATGTTTTTCTAAGTAAAATCCCTATTTTACTTGGGAAAATTAAAACATTCTGTATATAAAAAACCCTCATATTCATTTAGCCTAAGTCATAAATGTTATATGATCAAAATTCTTTCGGAAACATTTAACTTAGCGCATTTCATATCCTACAAGGTCATATTAACTTTAACTTGTATTATTATTTAACTTTCGAAAGATCACCCACTACCCGTATTATTATTTAAATCCCAATAAATATATATCTCACCCCACGGTTGCAAAATAACCTTAATAACGTTCGATAAATGGGATTAATTAGTCAACCCATGACCAATTAAGAACCCTGACCCCCGCCACGCTAAAATAAAGGATTAATTAATCATCTGTATTAATTAATAACTTTTTGACCAATCACATCGCCCCGATGTAATTAAAAGCCTTTTATTAACATCGGGCCCCCCTCCATTAACCATCAGTCACTTCCCATCCTAGACCACCGTCCGATCAAATCTTTCAGATCCGACAGCTATCGCTCATATCGAACGGGCCCTTTGGTCAGATGTTAAATGCAGGATATGAGTGGTTTTATGAAAATCACTGATGCTACGTGTCAATTGATGAATGCAGTCATGTGGCCCTCCCTCAATACCACCAATCTCCTGTAAGCAATGCGATGAAACCCGCTTACCGCCTCCCATAAACAACAAAATGTCACATCATCAAGTTGACGCCATCTATCTTTGTTGCTAACCCTCCAAAATATTGACTTTGCATAAAACTCAAGTGTAATCTAGTCTTCGTCCTTTATCCAGAACAATTCCATGCATGCATGCAGTACATCCAAAATCAACCAGTTCGTTCCTCAACTGTCAAATACCTTGGACGCTGCCTTACAACACTGCTCTAGTCCACTGTGTGCGTCCTGCGAACATGAACATCATAGCCAGTTTCCCAAGAACAGGTATTTACAAGATTTTCTCCTAGAAACCTTGTTATATAATGAAATTCCTCTAAAATTTCTTTAAAACCCAAAGTTTTCAATATAATTGTGTTGCTAAGCTTATTCCCAATACTCCCCGGAACCTCTGTTTCAGCAATTTATTGAAAATCCCCAGTCTCTTCCCTAAATACAAAAGAACCAGGGATGGAAGCCCTATTTGCCCTAAACATCGCTTGAGTCAATGCTCCCCACAAAGACTTGGACCACCTTCCCTTGGCCGATAAGGATTTCCAAATTAAAGACCTTACATTTAGTGACTCCCCCCTGAAGCTACACTGCAAATACCGGGACAATTATCTAAATAATGCCGATAAAATTGGTCTTTGGGAATCAAACCTCCCTAAATACCAATTTCCCACTGTCCATATCTTCCCAGATATTATCCATCAATGCCATGCAATCTATAATCCCAATTTGAGAGTTGTGATGTCCCCCAACTAGCAAATCCTCTTCACTATTACAACAAAATCTATCAATAACATGTTGCAACTGCAGCCTAGCCAAGACCTTACCCCCCTATCCATTGCTGATTTACTTGAGAAATCCTCAAAACTATCTAGCTCAGAGATCACTCGAGTTTGTCAGACCTTCATGGAAGAGAGATACATAACAAATGACCCCCCTCCTTACATGACATGTGCTTTTACTGGCCTGGGTAGGGACATTATCTCCATGATTGCTTGCATTCTAGGTTTTAAAACTGAAGAGTATGTAGATGAACTGACGTTTTCCTACATGACTATCTTCAAGCCTGGTCAGCCTCCTGTTGCCAAATATGACTATGCTGCATTCATAGCTGACAAGATGCAAGACCAATTCATGAGGCTAGAGAATGAGAGAGTGTTCAAATATTCCGCAGTTCTGTATCATCTCTTCCTTTACTACCAAGTTGAAAAATTCCCCTTCTCTGTACATAACCTTGATACCAAAGGGAACCCTAGGTCAGTCTTTCTCTGGACCTCTATTTTTCACTACTCACCCTCTTCTCCCTATTCATATATAGATTTGATTGATCAATTTGTCCATCCTATAACTAACATGCTGATACGATGTTTCCCTCCTAGAATTAGTGATGATATCAAAAGAATCCTTCAGTTGTCAAAGAAGTATAGGATAGGTGACTAGTACTTGTACCAGAATCATACTAAGATCAGAGTCTATGGGTGTGAACTGCCTCCATTCAAATTGCTCAAATATGTCCCCATGAGATTATTTGCCTTGGAGTACTACAGACAAATAATCAACTCTGATCAAATCCACTTCATGAAAGAAAAAAAGAAAGCCCAGCTGAGGATCAAAAACCACTTAGGCCCATTTGTGTGCAGCAATAGAAAAGCAGGGCAAGAAGCAGAGGAGATCCTAGAGAGGATGCATTTTAAAAAGAGTTTTATTTGGCCATATGATCCTCACAGTTTCATCTGTGATAGAAGGATGAAACACAAGTTGTCACCCTACCTCCATCACAGAATTCCTAAAATAGAACAATATGCCAATTTAAATGAATAGAGGGACGGGACATTGATAGAACAAGATAGTGATTAGGTGGAAGTTGAAAAAGTGATGAAATATTTGGAGAAGGGAATTGACCTAGTCTCCTTTATACAGGTACCTGCAGAGACTTCCCAAAGGCCAACACCGGAAAATAGTGCTCCAACAGCATAACCTTCATAGAGGCAAACTCAGGAAACAAGTGCCCCTACATTAGAACAACCAGAAATAGCAGAACAACCAGAGGAATCAAAGCAACTTGAAATCTTGGAAGAATTGACTCCACCATAGCCACCACCAGCTTAAACAAAGAAGGGTAATCCTCTAGTACTACAGAATCCTCTAAATGAGGAATAATCTTGGAAAGAGAAAGGGAAGTAGCTACCCCTTCTAGCCGACCCACAGATCAACCCTTTGCTAAGAGGCAAAGGTTGAATCCTAATTTGGAGGAAGAATTCATTGAAGAGACTACAGAGAGCATAAGGAGGGAAGGAACAGACAGTTTACAAACTTTCCCAGCAGGTGGGACACCCTCAATCTCACACACGCAAGAAATAGAAAGGCAACTTAGCATAGAAGTATCATTTTTCAGGTTTTTTTAGAGAAGATCATAGATATAAAGGGGAAATATAAGGAGATCAAAACAAAGAATGAGCAACTGAAGGCCCAAGCCTATGCTCAATACTTAAAAATGGCCGCCACAAACCAGACCAGACTAATGTCAGCCTTCGATATCAAAGAGGATAAAATGCATATGTGTTTCCTGAAGCCCAAAGTGTAGCAACCAAAATCCTTGGCTGATTATCTTAAAAATGATTTTGAAGTTCTAGCTAAGGACATCCACCCAATTGACCAGATTGAGCTTCATAGGAAAATGGGTGAGATGGTCTTCTCAAAACTAACCAGCAAAGCAATGATGGCTCATAGGTTGCAAAATTCATTGAGCAACACTACATCTCATTTACAGCTGGAAAAAGCCTCATCACAAGCTAAAAATAATAGAATAAAATCATTGGAAGAATTAGTAATTGAGTTGGGTCATGACCCAAAGGATTTTAAGGTAGAAGAAAGATTAATCAAGAAGAAAAATGAAGACATAGCTACACTTAGAAAACAAATGAAATTGCCACCACTCATACACCCTCAAATTATTGAGGTTATTGAGAAAAAGAATGATGAGGAACTTATGGACTTGGTCCTTAAGCTGAATGAGAAATTAAAGGAAGCTGAGCAGGAATTAGAGAAAGCATTGCAGTCAGGGAAAAGTGCATCAACCTACTGGCCTCAAACTATAGTGCCAATAGTTTCCACAACAGTCCCTTCCACTATGGCAACTGTTTTAGCACCAAGCATCCCTTTGGCAACAACCACACTAGTGGAAGCAACAGGCACAACACAGGCAGGTACATCAACACAGAGCACAGAAGACTTAATTAAGTCAATGGAGTAAATGAAGCTCCGAGTAACAGAGCTACAGAAGGTAAAAGAAAAATTTACTACCTTGGAGCAAAAGTATGATCTTTCAAAGATCAATTATGCAGAGGAGAAAAGAAGGACCTGAAATTTGACAAGCCTTTAGCAGAGATCAGGAAAATATTGTGGACCAATATCATTTATTCCATCAATGATATTTGATCATCCATTCAAATTATTTTTGAACAAATTGATTTGGTTAAGCCTGTTCTTGAGGCAATTCAGAAGACCAGAGAAGGACTGGGTGGAAAGCCTGAAGAGGCAGTCTGGTTAATAAATTTTCTAAACAATAAAAGTAGGGAACACTTGGAGCAACTGGACATTGAGGATAGGACATCTACTATCCTCGAACTTAAGAGAGTTCTGATAAAAAGGAACTTAATGCAAGGCCTAGAGTGAAGATGTCAAGGTATGCAGGAGGATATAGATGAGTTCATGAGAATGTTTGACCTCTTAAGCAGTAAAGGACTCCCTAGCCCTTTAGTCATCAATGATAGGCTAATGGTTCAGATAGACTACATCAAAAGACTACATCAACAAGTGGAAAGTCAAGTTAGTTCATCCTTAGCAAAGGCACTACCCACAGAGAAAGTGCTTTACAATGGTTTAGAGAACCTCTTCTTCATTGAACATGAAGTAAAGCACTTATTCACAGTCCAGCCTAATTTTGTGAAATATACTGAGGCTGATGAAATTTACAGAAAGTTGATCAGGATGACAATACCAAAGGAAGAATGGTGGACTAACATGACAGACATCGTTTAAATTACTATGGTAACAACAAGGTAAATATAAATATTTACCACAGTAAAGTTTGGTAAAAAGGATGAAAACTGGTGGACAGGTAAAGTGTATCAGAACTAGGTGAAAGAGTATCAGTAGGGAAAAGTCAATCAATATCTAGCACATAATTACTAGAGCAACAACGAGAGCGAAAATCGAGTCTCAACCTCCAGCTCCTGCAATAAATCAAGGGATAGCAACAATCTGTTTACCATCTGTCTCTATATTATTGTGAAAGATATTTGTATTTCCTAGAATAAATCTCATTTAGTTATGAGATATTTTGATATAATTTTTGTATAAATACTTCTCCATTCGAAGTGTTGAGGGTGGATTCTATAACATTTCTGTAACTCTACACTATCAAGTAAAGAAAGCTTTTGTACTCAAGTCTGGATTTTTGCTGGAAAAGGAATAAAAGTTGAGGACATTTCATCAGATTCATGTGCAGTCTAATAGCAAATAAGTATTCTATCCTTGTGATTTATGTGTTTTCTACATGTTTTAATGTTCCATGCATCTTAAAACTAAATGGTAAAATAGTCAAAGTATATCAGAATTAGCTTCATTGCTCTCTGTTATCAACAGTATGTCATTTACATGTTTTCTTCTAAACTATTTCGGTAAAGGAATTCTTAATTGCTCCTCTATCCCTGTAGTTTTCTTTAATAAGTCCCTGGAATAGGATTCTTTATTGCCTTATTCTGGTTGACCTATCTTCCTTTCTTCTTTCTAATCCTAAATTGAGGATTCTTAATTTCCCTCTTGTTTTGAACAGAAATATCATCCATTCAAGCCCCAAAGTTTGTTTTTACTCTGTTATCGTGCCTGTTGAAATCCTACCTTATAGCTTTGACTTAATCTAGTGAGTTATCCCTGATTGACTCCATAGCCCAATGGCCTGAAGCCTAGTTTTCCCATTTGTTTCAGAATTCCACCACTCTCAAACAAAACAACCTCTAATAAATAACTAGCCTAATATCACACCCTCTTTGAGTACAGATTGGCTAGATTCTGCACTTAAAAAATTGGTTTGTGGTTACCTCGGATCCTTTTCCTTCTCCCCATAACTTCTAAGGAAAATCTGAGTGATAACATAGCGGCGACCATACTGGGGAATGAACAATTCCTTAGTTGAAATAAACCTTTAAGAAACCAAAAAGTTTAATTTAAAGCATCTTAGAGGATTTTACAAGTTATTTTGGAAAATTTATATAGGAAAATTCATAAAAATTTGAAATCTGGATTCAGAAAGGACTCGTTACACTAGGGCTAATCCTGATCCCAATCCACCACCTATGTTTGAGAATCCTAACCTGATTCCTAGAATCATCAGAAGACAAGAAACATCAGTAAGTCCTAGAGCTTTGTTTAGATCACATTCATGTCCTCTTAAATGGATTTCCCTAGAAGATCTTCCCTTTGATGAATACTTTGAACTCTCTCTGTTTAGAACCCCATCTGACAGTGAATTATTAGATCTAGTCCAAGTTCCAAAATTCCTTAGGGATCTAGAAACACAGCAAGCCAATTTTTCAATTGATCAGTATTTGTAGAACACTTCTCAGTCATCCCTTACCACTGAAAGCATACTTGAATTTTCTGAAACTGCCTCACTTTCTGCTAGTTCATCATTATTCCCTCCCTCTTCTGAGATCCATTCTGCTCCCCATTTCATCCCTTCACTTCCTCTCCAACCAATTACCACCCAACATTCCACCACCACTTCTAGTTGCTCCTCCACAACACAAACACCTGCCATTACCCAAAATCCTGGTTCTACTCTCACCCAAACCAGAACAATGGCCAACAGATATGCTCAGCAGCACACTAAGAAGAACCTACACTGCTCAGCAGCACACTAAGAAGATGACTGATTACTTTGAAATATATGAGATAGATGTTGTTGATGTTCAAATGATAATTTTTGTTCAAAGTTTTTCTGGGGAAGTTAGAACCTGGTTTAGAGCCTTAACACACAATAGTATAGATAGCCAAAGAACTCTCTACCAACAATTATTGAACATGTTGGAAAAAAGGAAAGACCCCCTTCAGATTTTATCTGAATACGAGAACCTTATAAGGGGACCCCATGAAACTGTCTAGGACTATTGCACTAGATTTAATAGTGTTTATAGTGCCATTCCATTTGACCTTAGATCCCCTCCTGGTTTAGCCCTGATCAAATTCCCTGATGGATTTGATTCTGACATGGGTTTTCAACTAAGAGAAAGAAATCCCCCCACTCTGGAAGAAATGTAAAGCGTAGCTATAAGCGTTGAAGCCAACCTACTCTCTGAAAGAGCTAAAGCCATAAACGAGAGAAGAATACCTACAAAAGACTAAATTTCACCCTTTGAACAAAAGCTTGATGTTATTGTTAAAGGAGTGGACAAATTGTTTGACAGAGTTGATATAATTGAAAGGAAATCTCCTTGGGATGGCCAGCAGGCCAATTCAGTGAGAAATCCTAATTTTAGGAAAAATCAGAATCAAAACACTGGTAAAAATATTCCTAACCAGAATATCAGACCACCTTTCCAAGAAAGCTATGCAGAAGCCTCTCAATCAGAAGACCCTCAGATAAATTTAATGGGTCTAGAGGGGGAGGAAGATGTATTTCTAACTTAGGATGACCAATAATCCCATGGGTTGCAACAATTTAAAACCAAAACAGGAGAGTGTTTTGATTTCAGACAGGGATACGACTCTGCTATTTTTTAAGTACATAAGCAGTATAATTTAAGAAGTAGAAAAAGTACTGATAATCCTGAAACAAACCAAAAAACAACCCCTAATCAACCTAAAAAGCGCAAAACAATTCCAGTAACAAAAACACTTCAAATACTTTCAAGAACTAATCAAAACCCTTCCAGCCCCACCATAGAAGATGTGTTTGATAACCAACCTAGCAATAAACAACCTTCCACTTCAATTCCCTCCAAGGAAACAGACGAACAACCTCAAAATATCGCATTAGATAAATCAACAAAGGATATTTCAAATTCTGGTAAAGAGAAGACATAGAAAACACTGCTACCAGAAATCCAAAAGTTCAAACAAGAAAAGTAACTCTGCCCTTCAATCTTTGAGCAGAAATAACAAAGCTTGAAATTTTGGTTCATTTGACAGAACTGCAAAAACATGACGTTTACAGGTCTCAAATAAACAAATCATTAAATATCATTGAAAATGCAGATTCTATAAATCTCTTTGATAACCAGCCCGAGTTGATTTTTGGCCTTGAAGTAAATGGGAAACCACTAGAAGGAAGGATACCACCTTTCTATGTCAGTCTCAATATCCATGATAAGGTTTTTCATAATCCCATGTTCGACTTTGTTGCTTCGCACAACCTCATGCCCAAATCTGTTATGGCGAAACTTAACCTAGACATCACTAGACCCTATAAGGATTTATTTTCCTTTGATTCCAGTCAAGTGAGATGTTTGGGTCTTATAAAGGATTTATGTGTTTCATTGGTTCAATACCCTGCTAAAACTATACTTATGGACATAGTGGTAGATGACATTCCACCCAAGTATGGCATGCTGTCGTCCAGATCCTGGGGTGCCAAACTTCAGGGATCTCTATAATTAGACATGTCAAAGGCTACCATATCTAGTTTTGGACAACCCAAGAAATTATATAGAGAAACATTAATGAAATATGCAGTGAGTAGTTAGGAGAAGCCTCAAAACTTTCCCATTTACTCAGTACATTATGATATGGATTCTTTTATTCTCTACAATGCTGAAATAAACCCAGAAATTGATAATCGTAAAGATTTAGCAGCAGAACAAAAAGAAATTGAAAAAGAATAAAGGTTAACTATTCAAATTCAAGAGATATCAGATAACAAAGAAAAATCAAATGATGAAGAAAATTCAGACACCTTAGTTAAGAAAGACTAGACTACCCCAAATACAAATTATGAACATGAAATTTTATGGCATTTAGAATTTGATGGTTTAGTAAACACATTAGGTGCAAGGGCAGGTTTATGGGTCTATAACTTAGAGAATGATCATGTAGAAGGACATGCCTATAGGTTAAATTTCAAATGCACAAACAATATGGCAGAATATGAAGCACTCCTGCTATGCCTCAAGTTAGTTAAAGGATTACGAGCTATAAGGGTATCAATCATGGGAGATTCTGAACTGATAGTAAACAGATAAAGGAGTTTACATAACCAAAGATCCTAGATTAGGACGTTATAGAGGTACAATCATAGAAATCTTCAATACTTTCTTAGAGACCTAGCTTGCAACTATTCCTAGAAAACACAACATGCAAGCTCATAGCCTGGCTATGTTTGCTGGTACCTGCAAATTGCCTTTCCAGCCCAATCACCAGTTTACAGCTAAGATTAGGCACAGATCCACCGTCCCTGATAATCTCAAGAACTGGTAGGTCTTTGATAGTGATAAGAAGATTAATAATTTCTAACTTTAGATGAGGAATTTGCTAGCATTAATATAGATGTAGACCTAGTTTTGGATTTTGATCATACTAATGAGGCAGACATTAACAATCTAGAAGAGAATTCAATAAACATGCTTCACCCTACTAAATTCTCACAAGCAGAAATCAAAGACATGAAACAAATGGAGCTAGATGAGATAATTGAAGAAGAAACAGAGGTTATAAATCTGAATGATAATCATTTACCCTACGGATTGACTAATTTGGAGGATTTGTTTGACTCTCATGACATTCCGAAGAAACCAAAAATGGAGCCTTTAAAAGTAGACATTGAAGAGTATAACATAGGAACACATGATGATCCCAAATTAATAAAACTGTCGAAATCTTTACCTCGTCATCAGAAGCTAAAGTATGTTGAACTTATGAGGGAATTTCAGGATGTCTTTGCCTGGAGTTACGAAGATTTGAAATCCTATGACACCTCTATCATTTAGCACACTATCCCTTTGAAAGAAAATCAAAAGCCCTTTAAGCAAAAACTCAGAAGAATTAACCATGTGTTATTACCATCAATTGAGAAAGAAATCAAGCACATGTATGAAGCAGGAATTATTGTCCCTATTATATTTTCCGATGGGTATCTAACCTAGTACCTACTAGGAAGAAAACGAGCGAAATAAGATTATGTGTTGAACTGAGAAATGTGAACAAGGTCTCGCTTAAAGATAACTATCCTTTACCCAAAATGGAGCATATACTGCAAAGGGTAGCGAGTTCTTCTAGAATTTCACTTTTTGATGGGTTTTCAGGTTATAACCAAATCTTAGTTCATCCTGATGACCAAGAGAAAACTTCATTCACTGCACCATGGGGTAGCTTCATGTACATTAAAATTCCCTTTGGACTAAAAAATGCAGGAGCAACTTTTCAAAGAGCAATGGACATTTCCTTTGTAAAAGAGATTCAAGATTTTCTTGTTGTATATCTTGACGATCTCACTGTTTTTTTCCAAATCAGATCAACAACACTTGGAGAATCTCAGGCAAGTTTTTCTAAAATGCAGAAAATATGGTATTTCCTTAAATCCAAAGAAATATTTATTTGGTTTAGAAGAAGGAAAGCTATTAGGTCACATCATTTCTAAAGATGGCATCCGAATTGAACCCTCCAGGATTGAAGCTATTTTGCAAATACCTCACCCAAGAAACATTAAAGAACTTTAGGTATTTTTAGGAAAGATAATTTTTTTAAGCAGATTCGTCTCTAACTTAGCTAAATTAATTATATTATTGAATAACATGATGAAAAAAGATTCAACCATTAAATGGACAGTAGAGGGTAAAAAATCATTGGAAGAAATAAAATTAGCCTTAATTCAAACACCAATTCTCACAAGCCAAAAATTTGATAGAGACTTCATTATCTTTTCTTTTGCATCAGAACACACCATAGCTACAGTTTTACTACAAAAGGATGATCAAAGATGTGAAAAACCAATAGCCTTTTTTAGTAAAGCTCTTAGAGATGCCTCATTTAAGTATAAAATAATGGAGAAACAAGCTTTTGCTTTGGTAAAATCTATTAAGGATTTCAGGGTCTATATTTTGTATTCTCATGTAGTAGCTTATGTTCCAAATGTTGTAGTCAAAGACATCCTGACACAAGATGGAGTTGATGGCAAAAGGGGGAAATGGATAGCTACTATTTTAGAATATGGTATAGGGATAAAACCTACCAAGTTGATTAAAGGTTAGGGATTGGCCAGACTCATGGCAGAAACAAATTGTGAAGCCTTAGATATCAAACTGATTGCAGAACTAGATAATGAATAAGAGATGGTGACTCCACAGATCAGCCAGCCTTTTGTAGATTACCCCTGATACGCTAATATAATTTATGTTCTACAAAACCTGCAGGCTCCTCCAGGGCTATCCAAAACTAAAGGTAGTTTTTTGAAAATGAAAGCATCAAAATTTTGCATTATGGATAATACTTTATTTTGGAAAAATCATGAAGGCATTTTGTTAAACTGTTTATTAAAAGAAGAATCTGGAAAAGTACTCCAAGAATTGCATGCAGAGGATTATGGTGGACATCTCTACTGAAAGTCAACTGCTGACAAAATTCTAAGAGCTGGATTTTATTGGCCAACCTTGTTTGCAGATGTAAAGAAATTTGTAACTTCCTGACATAAATGCCAAATATTTGAAGGAAAAAGAAAATTGTTACCTTTACCATTGAAACATATTTCCACCGAGAAACATTTTCAACAATGGGGTCTTGACTTCATTGGGGCAGTTCATCCACCATCTTCTAGTCAACATAAATGAATACTCACTGCAACTAATTACTTTACTAAATGGATAGAAGCCATTCCCTCTAGATAGGCCACTAACACTGTGATAATAGGCTTTCTAGAGTCTAATATCCTTTCTAGGTTTGGTTGTCCTAATAAAATTATCACAGATAATGCTGCAGCCTTCAAGTCAAGGAAAATGATTGATTTCTGTCATAAGTATCATATCACACTAGGTCATTCCACAGCCTACTACCCTCAAGGGAATGGACTTGTGGAATCTTCCAACAAAATCCTAATAAATATTATCAAAAAACTATTGGAAGATAATAAGAAAACTTGGAACAATAAATTGAACAACGCTTTGTGGGCAGACAGGCTTACTACCAAGAATTCCATTGGAACCATTCCCTATGAGCTAGTGTACGGAATGGAGGCCGTTTTTCCCTCATCTTTAGGGGTTCCTGTCATGAAACTACTTCAAGAATCTCAAGTGGAACCAAATGACATACAGAGAAGAATAAACCAGACCATCCATTTACAACGAACCAGGGAGGAAGTGTACCAATGATCCCAAGTACTACAAGAAAAACTCATGATGGTATTTAACAAAAGGACCAAAGCAGAAGACTTTTATCTGGGAGACAAAGTGTTAAAGTGGGATTCCAGAAGAGAGGACAAAGGAAAGCATGGGAAGTTTGACTTCTTGTGGAAAGGACCATATATAATATATGCCTTCAGAGGAAATAATGCATATTTTCTAAAAGAATTAGATGGTACAGAAGTTGAAGGAGGACCAGTCAATGGTCGAATGTTGAAGCACTACTTTGATCCTAGCTACTAAACTTACCACATTTCTAACTATACATATTATATCCCTTATAATGTTCAATATTGATTGGATGGTAAAATTATGAAGTTGAAGCCCAAAGAGAAGGCCCTAAGCTTCAGAAGTATTATTGTCATACATACAAATAATGCATCAGGTAAGAGGAAGATTGCAGAGCATAATCAAAGTCTTTTCAAAGGAATACAATCTACTGTTCTTGACTTTCCACCAGGGAAAGCCATCCCCAATTGGAGCCACTGTTATGCCCCTATACCAATAGGTGTCATATATCATGATTGACATGGTTTAACTCTAAAATATGTTCATACCTTTGCTTGTTGCAAATGTTTTCCATATTTTTGAAAAAAAAAATTAAAAAATGTAAAGAGGGTATGCCCTAAAAGAAAAATCAAAGGGAAAAAAGAATAAACAAAAGGTCAAAAAAATGAAAGAAAATGAACCCCAAGAAAAATAAAAATACCATGAAAGTGTGCAAGTCCAAATGCCACTACTTTACTTTTGTGTAATAAACGTTGTGTGTAGCTTGTCACTTATGCCACAATCCATGGTAGCCAAATAGTTTAAACTTGGTTTTTCTATGTTTTCAATTTCATGTTTATAGATATAGAGAATAAAATCTGACCAAACTGTTTAATCTTGGCAGATAAGTAGATAGGTAGAGTATATAAAAGGAGCTCAGTAATTTAATATAAGCCCTTAGATGTAATAAGGCTAGACTTAGATAGATATCTACATGTAAAAGAAAAGAAAGTGTGTGCAAGTCCAAATGCCACTACTTTACTTTTGTGTAATAAAGGTTGTGTGTAGCTTGTCACTTATGCCACAATCCATGGTAGCCAAATAGTTTAAACTTGGTTATTCCATGTTTTCAATTTCATGTTTATAGAGATAGAGAATAAAATCTGACCAAACTGTTTAATCTTGCTAGATAATTAGATAGGTAGAGTGAATAAAAGGAGCTCAACAATTTAATATGAGCCCTTAGATGTAATAAGGCTAGACTTAGATAGATATATACATGTAAAAGAAAATAAAGTGTGACAAGCGTTTGCCAGTTTAAGTGCACCCTAATAAAGAAGTACAAATGCTAGGTTAAGTAGGTAGGGTAAGTAGATGATTGGTTGCAGAACAAAGGTGTGATGAATGGTTAAGTTTAATTCTTTAATCTTTTTTCTTTCATCACTTAGACAAAGCATAGAGCACAGTAAAGACAACATATCAAGAATTAAATGTCAAATTAATTAACTTCCTCACTCATTTTCCCCTAATCTTTACTAATTTCCTCTAGAGTACTAAAGGCACCTACAACAAGTTAGAGGGGCTCAGAGCATTTCTCTAACTATTGGAGGGACCCGACCCTCGGCCTAGTAGTTTGAAATGCCTAAGGTACTTAAGCCCCCTTCATCAATATTTCCCCTTCATAAATTCATTCATTCCCTTTATAATGTTTTTCTAAGTAAAATCCCTATTTTACTTAGGAAAATTAAAACATTATGTATATAAAAAACCCTCATATTCCTTTAACCTAGGTCATAAATGTTATATGATGAAAATGCTTTCAGAAACATTTAACTTAGCTCATTTCATATCCTACAAGGTCATATTAACTTTAACTTGTATTATTATTTAACTTCTGAAAGATCACCCATTACCCGTATTATTATTAAAATCCCAATAAATATATATCCCACCCTGCGGTTGCGAAATAGCCTTAATAATGTTCAATAAATGGGATTAATTAGTCAACCCGTGACTAACTAAGAACCCTGACCCCCACCACGCTAAAATAAAGGATTAATTAATCATCAGGATTAATTAATAACTTTTTGACCAATCACATCGCCCCCGATGTAATTAAAAGCCTTTTATTAATGTCGGGCCCCCTCCATTAACCATCAGTCACTTCCCATCCCCGACCATTGTCTGATCAGATCTCACGGCTATTGCTCATATCGTGCGGGCCCTTTGGTTGGACATTAAACGTGCGATATGAGCGGTTTTCCAAAAATTACCGATGCTATGTGTCAATTGATGAATGGAATCGCACGACCCTCCCTCAATACCACCAATCTCTCGTAAGTGGTGAGATGAAACCCGCTTACTACCTCCCATAAATGACAAAATGTCACATCATCAAGTTGACACCATCTGTCTTTGTCGCTAACCCGCCAAAATATTGACTTTGCATAAAAAACAAGTGTAATCTATTCTTCGTCCTTTATCCAGAACAATTCCATGCATGCATGCAGTTTGTCCAAAATCAACCAATTCGTTCCCCAACTATCAACTACCTTGGATGTTGCCTTTCAACACCGCTCCATTTCACTGTGTGCATCCTGCGAACATGAACATCATAGCCAGTTGCTCAGGAACAGGTATTTACAAGATTTTCTCCCGGAAACCCTGTTATATACTGAAATTCCTCTGAAATTTCTTTAAAACCCAAAGTTTTTAGTATAATTCAGTTGCTAAACTTAGTCCCAATACTCCCCGGCACCTTTGTTTTAGCAATTTATTGAAAATCCCCAGTCTCTTCCCTGAATACACAAGAACCAGGGATAGAAACTCCAGTTTCCCTAAACATCGCTCCAGTCAATGCTCCCCACAAAAACTTGGACCACCTTCCCTTGCCCGATAAGGATTTGCAAATTAAAGACCTTACATTTACTGACTCCCCCGTGAAGCTACACTACAAATACCGAGACAATTATCTAAATAATGCTGATAAAATTGATCTTTGGGAATCAAACCTCCTTAAGTACCAATTTCCCACTGTCCATATCTTCCTAGATATCATCCATCAATGCCATGCAAACTATAATCCCAATTTGAGAGTTGTGATATCCCCCAACCAGCAAATCCTCTTCACCATTACAGTAGAATCTATCAATAACATGTTGCAACTGCAGCTTGGCCAAGACCTTGCCCCCCTATACATTGCTGATTTACTTGAGAAATCCTCAAAACTATCCAGCTCAGAGATCATTCGAGTCTATCAGACCTTTATGGAAGAGAGATACATTACAAAGGACCCCCCTCCTTACATGACATGTGCTTTTACTAGCCTAGGTAGGGACATTATCTCCATGATTGCTTGCATTCTAGGTTTTACAACTGATGAGTATGTAGATGAACTGACCTTTGCCTACATGACTATCTTCACCCCTGGTCAGCCTCCTGTTGCCAAATATGACTATGCTACATTCATAGCTGACAAGATGCATGAACAATTCTTGACGCTAGAGAATGAGAGAGTGTTCAAATATTCCACAGTTCTGTAGCATCTCTTCCTTTACTACCAAACTGACAAATTCCCCTTCTCTGTACATAAGCTTGATACCAAAGGGGACCCTACGTCAATCATTTTCTGGACCTTTATTTTTCACTACTCACCCTCTTCTCCCTATTCATATAGATTTGATTGATCAATTTTTCCATCCTATAACTACCATGCTGATAGGATGTTCCCCTCCTAGAATCAGTGATGATATCAAAAGAATCCTTTAGTTGTCAAATCAGTATAAGATAGGTGACTGGTACTTGTACCGGAATCATACTGAGATCATTGAGAGTCTATGGGTGTGAACTGTGTCCATTAAAATTTCCCAAATATGTCCCCATGAGATTAGTTTCCTTGGAGTACTACATACAAATAATCAACTCTGATCAAATCCACTTCATGAAAGCAAAAAACAAAGCCCACCTGAGGATCAAAGACCACATAGGCCCATTTGTGTGCAACAACAGAAAAGCAGGGCAAGAAGCAGAGGAGATCCTAGAGAGGATGTGTTTGAAAAAGAGTTTTATTTGGCCATATGATCCTCACAGTTTCATCTGTGATAGAAGGATGAAACACAAGTTATCACCCTACCTCCATCACAGAATTCCTGAAATAGAACAATATGCCAATTTAAATGAATGGAGGGAAGGGACATTGATAGAACAAGATAGTGAGGAGGTGGAAGTTCAAAATGTGATGAAAGATTTGGAGAATGGACTTGACCCAGAATCCTTTGTATAGGTACTTGCATAGACTTCCCAAAGGCCAACACTGGAGCATACTGCTCCCACAACAAAGCCTTCACAGAGGAAAACTCAGGAAATAAGTGCCCCTACATCAGAACAACCAGAAATAACCAGAGGAATCAGAGCAACCCAAAATCTTGGAAGAATTGACTCCACCATAACCACCACCAGCTCAAACAAACATGGGTAATCCTCCAGTACTACAAAATCCTCTAAATGAGGAAAGGAACTTGAAAAGAGAAAGGGAAGTAGCTGCCCCTTCTAGCAGACCCAGAGATCAACCTTTTGCTAAGAGGCAAAGGTTGAATCCTCATTCAGAGGAAGAATTCATTGAAGAGACTACAGAGAGCGTAAGGAGGAAATGAACTTATAGTTTACAGACTTTCCCAACAGGTGGGACACCCTCAAGCTCACACAAGCAGGAATTGGAAAGGCAACCCAACATAGAAGTATCATCTTTCAGGTCTTCTTCAGAGAAGATCATAGATATAAAGGGGAAATATAAGGAGATCAAATCAAAGAATGAGCAACTAAAGGCCCAAGCCTATGATCAATATTTAAAAATGGCCCCCACAAACCAGACCAGACTAATGTCAGCCTTTGACATCAAAGAGGGTAAAATGCAAATGAGTTTCCAGAAGCCCAATGTAGCAGCCAAAATCCTTGGCTGATTATCTCAAAACTGTTTTTGAAGTTTTAGCTAAGGACATCCACCCAATTGACCGGATTGAGCTTCATAATCAAACGGGTGAGATGCTCTACTCAACACTGACCAGCAAAGAAATGATGGCTCATAGGTTGCAAAATTCATTGAGCAACGCTACAACTCAATTGCAACTGGAAAATGCCTCATCACAAGCTAAATATAATGGAATAAAATCATTGGAAGAATTAGTAATTGAGTTGGGTCATGACTGAAAGGATGCTAAGGCAGTAGAAAGCTTAATCAATAAGAAAAATGAAGATATAGCTGCACTTGGAAAACAACTGAAATTGCCACCCCTCATACACCCTCAAACTATTGAGGTTATTGAGAAAAATAATGATGAGGAACTTACGGACTTGGTCCTTAAGCTGAATGAGAAATTAAAGGAAATTGAGCAGGAATTAGAGAAAGAATTGCAGTCAAGGCAAATTGCATCAACCTCCCAGCCTCAGACTGTAGTGCCAATAGTTTCCACAGCAGTCCCTTCCACTATGGCAATTGTTTTACCACCAAGCATTCCTTTGGAAATAGCCACACCAGTGGAAGCAATAGGTACAAAATAGGTAGGTACATCAACACAGAGCATAGAAGACTTAATTAAGTCAACGGATGAAATGAAACTCCAAGTAACAGAGCTACAGAAGGTAAAATAAAAATTTACTACCTTGGAGCAAAAGTATGATCTTTCAAAGATCAATTATGCGTAGGAGAAAAGAAAACACAAAGGCATGGCTGAACAAATCAATGCATTAGAGAAGGACCTGGCATTTGACAGGCCTTTAACAGAGATCAGGAACATATTGTGGACTAATATCATTGATTACATCAATGATATTTGGTCATCCATTCAAATTTTTTTGAACAAATTGATTTGGTTAAGCCTGCTCTTGAGGCAATTCAGAAGACCACAGAAGAACTGGGTGGAAAGCCTAAAGAGGTAGTCCGGTAAATAAATTTTCTAAATAGTAAAAGAAGGCAAGAGTTGGAGCATCTTAACATTGAGGATAGGACTGCTACTATCCTCGAACGGAAGAGAGTTATGACAAAAAGGAACTTAATGCAAGGCCTTTAGTCATCAATGATAGGCTAATGGTTCAGATAGACTACATCAACAAACTACATCAGCAAGTGGAAAGTCAAGCCAGTTCATCCTCAGCGAAGGAACTACCCACAGGAAAATTGCTTTATGATGGTTTAGAGAACCTTTTCTTCATTGAACATGAAGCAAAACACTTATTCACAGTCCAGCCTAATTTTGTAAAATATACTAAGGCTGATGAAATTTACAGAAAGTTGATAAGGATGACAATACCAAAGGAAGAATGGTGGAAAAACATGACAGACATCCTTTAAATTACTATGGCAACAACAAGGTAAATAGAAATGTTTACCACAGTAAGGTTTGGTAAAAAGGATAAAAACTGGTGGACAGATAATGTGTATCAGAAACAGGTGAAAGTATATCAGTAGGGAAAAGTCAATCAATATCCAACACATAATTACCAGAGCAACAACGAGAGCCAAAATCGAGTCTGAACCTCCAGCTCCTTCAATAAATCAAGGGACACCAACAATCTGTTTACCATCTGTCTCTATATTTTAGACCATTTGTCTCTATATTGTTGTGAAAGATATTTGTATTTCCTAGAATAAATCTCATTTAGTTATGAGATATTTTGATATAATTTTTGTATAAATACTTCTCCATTCAAAGTGTTGAGAGTGGATTCTATAACATTTCTGTAACTCTAGACTATCAAGCGAAGAAAGATTTTTTACTCAAGACTAGATTTTGTTGGAAAGCCAATAAAAGTTGAGGACATTTCATCAGATTCATGTGCAATCTAATAGAAAATAAGTATTCTATCCTTGTGATTTATGTGTTTTCTACATGTTTTAATGTTCCATGCATCTTAAAACTAAATGGTAAAATAGTCAAAGTATATCAGAATTAGCTTCATTTCTCTCTGCTATCAACAGTATGCCATTTACATGTTTTCTTCTGAACTATTTGGGTAAAGGAATTCTTAATTGCTCCTCTATCCCTGTAGTTTTCTTTAATAAGTCCCTGGTATATGATTCTTAACTGCCTTATGTTGGTTGACCTATCTTCCTTTCTTCTTTCTAATCAAAACTTGAGGATTCTTAATTTCCCTCTCGTTTTGAACAGAAATATCATCCATTCAAGCCCCAAAGAACGTTTTTACTCTATTATCCTACCTGTTGAAATCCTACCTCAGTGATTTGACTTAATCCAGTGAATTATGCCTGATTGACTCCATAGCCCAATGGCCTGAAGCCTAGTTTACCCATTTGTTTCAGAATTCCACCACTCTCAAACAAAACAACATTGAACATTAATAACTAGCCTAATATCACACCAAACAAAGCTAAATTATAAAGATAGAGCCCTCTCTGAGTACAAATTGGCTAGATTCTGTACTTAAAATATTGGTTTTGGTTACCTCGGACCCCTTTCCTTCTTCCCATAACCTCTAAGGAAAATTTGAGTGGTAACACCTCATGCTGGAGGCAAAAGAGGTTCTCAAAAGTCTGGTAAAGAACCTTTCCAGTAGGCATCCCTTTCATGGAGGAAGTATTGGCTTGCTCCTTTGCCACTTCTTTGATTCTCTTTTCATAGTCTTCATGTGGCATTAACCTGTCATTTATTACCAATGGAGTAGGAAGACCTTTCTGCCTCAAAGCATCAAATTTGACCATGAACCTACCTATAGCTAGCTCCATTGTTGGAATTTGTCCTCAAGATGCATCATCAGGTTCCTCTTGGTGATTACCTTCTTCACCTCTAGTATAGTTGCAGTTCTGTCAGCTATACCCAGCTCCTGCAATTCATATTTATTCTTCGAGTTAAGGAATTGGATTATTCTTGAGGCTTCTTCTGGAATATTTCCAAGCTTAGCCTTAACCCTTGGAATTGCTTCACTAGCGTCTTTAAATAAATCATTTTGTTCAAAGATCACCTGTATATATGGCCAAATATCATTGACTGAGTCAATGACATTGGCCCATAAAATTTGTTTTGCTTGGGCTAGTGGCTCCTTCAGTGCTAATTCTTTCTCCAAGTTCTATATCATTTAATTTAACCTGTTTGTCTTCTGAATTTCATTCTTGTGCATGATTTGGGCCAATTTCTTCTCATCCTCTAGACTTTTAGGTTGTTCCTTAAGTCTATTTATTTCAGTGGTCTGGATGGACATATCCTCCATGGCTTTGACCAGTTTAGCTACTTCATAACTATGATGAGCTGCTGCTGTTATTGAACTTGTTTCTAATGTAGTTGCTATTAGAAGTGATGTAGCTAATGGAGTTGTTGGGGCCAATGAACCTGCCAATGTTGAAGGAACTATTGTAGTAACTGTAGGAATAGAAGTGGTAGTGGCTGTCTCAAGGCTGGCTTGTTTCATTTGTATTAACTCGTCCAATTCCCTCTCCATTTCTTTGAATTGAGCATTCAGTTGGAGAATGAGGTCCATCATCTCATCTTTCTAGGTTTGGATTTCTAGGACCCCCTTGGTCTATGCATGTTCAGAAGAGGGAAACTTCAGTTGCTTCTTTAAAGCAGCAATATCCTCATTTTTATTCTTTATTAGTTTTTATGCACCCTTTGATATCATTTAGATTATATCCAATTTCAATTACCAAGTCTTCTAACGAATTGATTCTCTTATCCTTTGCCTGTGATGATACTTTCTCTAGCTTAAACTGTGTTGCGATGTTGTATATAGAGTTTTGAAGCTTCTGAACACTCATGGCCTTGTTGGTCATTGTTGAGTATATCATTTCACCTGCCTACTTATGGAATTCAATTTGATCAATAGGAACATCCCTGGCCAAAACTTCAAACTCTGTCTTCCTGTAGTCTGCTGATGATTTAGGCTGCTGGACTGTAGGCCGCAAAATGGTCATTTTCATTTTACCAGTTTTAATGTCAAAAGATGACATTACTCTATTCTGATTGCCATGAGTCTATTTGAGGTACTAGGCATGTGTTTTAGCTTTCAATTCCTCATTTCTTAATTTGATCTCCTTATACTTATACTTTATGTCCTTTTCCCTATCCATTGGTTTGCTTGATAATGAAACCTTTATCCTAAGTTGTTTCTGAATTCTCTAAGTATTAGAGATGGATGGTTGATGAGTTCCCTTAGAAACCAATGGAGTTATATTTTCTCTGACCCCTGTATCTTTGTCCATGATTTTAAGTGTCTTTATTGTCTCAATGACCTCTTATTTCTCTTCTTGCTGATTTATAGGATTTATATTGGGCTTTTTCCTCTACATCATTTCAAATCTCTCATGTGTTGTATCTATGCTTGAGCAAGAACCTTCTTCCCTAGTCCTTTTTGTACTGTTGTCTTGCAAGGCTGCAGTATACAGAATGGAACTAGTATCCATCTATTTCTCCATATCTATCAAGGTATTTTCCAACCATTCTAACTCGTTGGCATACTTTTCAATGTCTTCCCTGAATTCATGCATAAAAGGGCTTAATTTGAATTTGAGCCTTAGTTTGTTTATGACTCCTAAAAGGTCATAGTTCCATTTAAAACTTCTATTGAGCTTCATTTCATGTAAATAGTTCTCTACTTCTTCTCCAGCCTCCCTATTATTACAGATAAAAGGACCAAGCTGGTTCTTTATCTTGAATTGTGTTTTCTTCCTAGCTGATAGGAAATTCACATCATCTGAGTTTACAATCTGCCTGATATATTCTAATGCAAATATCCTCATGGGAAGATATTTGGGCAACTTATATGGAGTGAGATAGCATCCATATATTCTAATATCAGTATGGTCCTGGTATAGATACTAGTCTCCTATTCTATTGTTCTTCGGTAACTGCAAAACTCTTTTTATTTCATCATTGATCCCGGGTTGATTGCTACTAGTTAGCATATTTACAACTGGATCACAAATGAATCAATGAACTCTTTGTAACTTAAAATAGTGGAATAGTTTTAGATTAAGGGTGTGGAAAGGATGACTGATCTGGGATGGCCTGTAGTGTCCAACTTCTGGATATTCACTGGAAACTTATTTGACTGAAAATATAAAAACATGTGGAACAACACTGAAGAGTATTTAAATACTCTTTCATTTGGCAACCTAATCAATTGATCATGGATTCTGTCTACCAAGAACTGGGCAAAATTGAAGACTGTTGCTGGAGGCTTGCCTGGGAACAAAATGGAGAGGAAATCAAGTACATGCTCATCAGTGGTGTATCCTAGAATACAAGAAGGCATGGTCACTATTTTTTCTAGCCCTCTCAGAGAAAATGGTGGTCGAGTATGGAGGACTGTCTATAGGGGTATGAGACTCTTCTAGGATGAAAGTTTCGAAGATTTCAGTCCACTTGGGAAGGTCAAAATTCAAATAGAGTTCAAGTAGGTATTGAATGGACAATGAGGTTTCATTTGGGCTTGCCTGGATTTATAGTGTTTGGTTTATTGATCTTGCAGTGATTGTAAACAAAATCTGCTGGTCAGGAGAGACTATGGCTCTTTGGCTTGGGATATAACAGTTTTGCCATAGATGGATTATTTCAAGGAACTCATATACCTATGGGAACAAGTATTTGAGAAAATTGGATTCCCATAAATGAATGTCATCATTTTGGTTCAGGAATTTGTCTTTACTCTAGCATCGGGATTTCAATAGATGGCTAGGGGAAACTTTGTCTTTAATTTGAAATCTCTGTCAGCCAATGAGAGATGGTCAACATCCAGGTGAGGGGTTTGGAGGGGTTTCTCATTTAGAATAATTTCGGAAGCCATAATTTATTTTATTCTATTGAATTATTGTTTTTCTGGCTTTTGGGAGAAAACCCAAGACTTCAGGAATAATGGGAGGAGTGAATACAGTCTGCAGGAAAGGGTTTCTTAGGATGCACAGTAGGTTTCTTCGTTTTAGTAAGTTTTTAATTAATTTAATCAATTAAACTTTTGTAATTACTCTGCAAAGTTAAGTAGAGGGGCATTCTAGTTCTTTCAAGAATACTTGGAAAACGAAGACTTGGTGTGCAAACAAGGTTTTATGGTAGCAATGGAGGTTTCAATTTGGAGTTTGTAGGGTCTCCAGGCTATAAATGGGTTAAAAATGGTTGAGTAGAGTTCCCGGGGTTCAGAATTGGTCTGCAGAGGTCTTTGCAATGAAATAAAATTGAAAGAGTGAAAAGGGGGGTTTTTTGGCTTTTAAACGATAACGTTAAATTTATTTGGGTGCGGGATTAATAGATGAATAGTTGGCAATTTTATTTTACGTGGCGAGGAGGTCTTATGGCATATCGCACCGCTTTTGAGTGAAAGGCGATATTTTTTGAGAGCATGCGATATAACTTGGGGTTGCCACGTAGCAAAAGATCACTAGGGAAAAACCATGAATCTCTCGTGCTTTTGGAATTTTAACTGTCGAATGATGGGAGCGTTTGGTGTGGATATGGGCCGTCGGATCTGGGAGTAGTTGATCAAAGGACTATCGTGTGGCAAAGTTTCAAGGATTGAGTCAGAGTGTGGTTGGTGGGGCCCGAGGATTAATAATTCGGGGGGTTACGTATAATCAAAGGTTTAGTGAGGGTCGAAGATTTATAGGGTTGGTGGGTAATATACATAAAGCGGGACTATAGGTTAGGAAATAACTTAGGATAAGGGGGTTTAGTTGGTTTTTTAGGGAAAAAGGGAAATTAATAAGGGGAAAATGATTTCTAAAAGGGTAATGTCTAGGGAAAAGTGTGGAATCAAGGGGGAAAAGGGTTAAAATGAAGGGAAAGGGTTATTACAAGGGGAAATGAAGAGGGAAGGGTACTTTGGAATATAGAAGGGGAAATTAGTGAATAAAAAGTAATGAAGGCATAATGAAGGGAAATTATCAAACTAGACATGTAGGGTTTAGTGAGATGAGGGGAAATTACTGAATAAGCTTCAGTATTCAGGCTTAAATTCATATAGAAATTTTTAGGCTAAATACCCAAAGTAATACAAAAATTTTGTGAACGTCCTCCTTCTTTTGATAGTTACTCTTGCACATGAAACATAATATTTAAGCATGATAAAGCATTTGAGCTAGCAACCTTGTGCACTCAAAACCTCTTCTACCTACCCTTTATTTACCCTAGCATTTTCTCTCCATTTATTGGGTGCATTTGAGCTTGCTAACCTTGTATTCCTTTTCCTTTGATAAGAAAACTATCTAATTCTAACCTTATAACTTCCAAGGGCTCAGATTAAACTAATGAGCTCCTTATTATTCTCTACCTAACTACTAATCTACCAATATTAAACAGTTCGGCTAGATCTTCATTCTATATCTACCAACATGAAATTTAAAGGATGAATGGATCAAGATTAAACTATTTGACCATCATGGATTATGGCATTTTGACAAGCTGCACACAATCTTATTTTGCAAGGAAAGTAAAAAGTAGTGGCATTTGAATTTGCATCACTTTCAGAATGTATTTTGATTTCTTTTTGGCGGGGTTCATCTTTTATTTTATTTTATTTTTTAATCCTTTTCTTTTAGTCCTTTGATTTTTCTTTCAGGAATTACCATCTTTACATTTTTATTTTTTAATATAGGAAAAAAAATTTTGGAAAGAAAAAGTATGTACAATATTACAAGATTGATCATATCCAATTCAAAATTATGAATCCTATTATTATATGACCCTAACGGATACCTCAGTTAGTTACAGAGAAGCATAGCGACACTTTTTCAAGGGTCCACGAGGTAATTACTTTAAGTCTTTGAATACCTGGATTAAGCTGTTATTGTGAGAAAAATGGGTTATGTAGCTACCTTGATGTTCAGAGTGGCGTGAAGCGGAAAGACTTACAGGAATGAAGGAGGAAAGGTCTTGAATATAGTCCATTGATTTCACCTCCATTGGGTGACAAAGAAGGAGTAGTGCAGGCTTCTCCATGAAGTGCAATTCAGTTAATAAGACAAGGATTCCCACAACTGTCACCTCCACGCACAACACCTCCAACTTCACCACCATCACCTATGACTTCAACCATACCACCACCACCTCCACCATAGTTCAGCATGGAAAATTCAGTGAAGCTACCTTTGTTTAAAGGCTTGGGAATTAAGGACTCGGACCAGTTTTGGTTCGTCATGAAAGTTGTATGCGAAGCTCAGGGAGTTACATATGATCACTTGAAGAAGGCAACATTGGTTAGTGCTTTGCAAGATCACGCGCTTACCTGGTACATCAAGTACTCTAATGATAACCCAAAAGTGGAGGTGTGGCAGATATCCAGACCACACTAAATAAAGAATTCAGTAAGCCTAAATCTAAGGCACAGTCAATTGTGGGGTTCAAGGAAATCATGATGAAACCAGGTGAGACACCTTAGGAATTGGATCATAGGTTGAAGTGTAAAATCCAGGAAGTTAATATGAACTTAACAGATGGACAACACCGTGAGTGGTTCATGGTTTCGCTCATGCCACACCTTAGGGTTACACTGTCACAACATAAAATTACGACTCAGGTAGAGGCCTTGGAAATTGTAAGGAGATTGCATAAAACACCGATGCAAGATCCGATTCTGGGGGTTTCACAGATCCATGCGCAGTTGCAAAATTTTTGCCTTGAAATGAAAAGTTTGAAGCATGACAAAACAGTTCAACCGAAGGTGCGCAAAGAGGTATGGTGCCTGAAATGTAAAGGTCGGGGACATGACAAAGACCATTTCCTAGTCCTTGTTAACTATATTGCAGTAGGAGGACTGATACCTTTGAGGCTGGAAGCTCAAGTAGGACCGAGCGCGGGGCTTGCGTTGTGGTGTGCTATATGTCAGGTAGCAGGGAAACATATGACAGATAATTTTCATTTGCTATAGAAGTTTGTATAAGCACCACAACAACTACTCTACAACTTCTGCAGGTCGGTAGGGCATGATGAGAGCAACTGCAGAAGTTATGAATTAATGATGGACAAAACACCTACCTATAGGGTTTAGGAAGAAACGTGCCCCCCTAACCAAAGCGTAGGGATGGCGCGAATAGGCTTTCAACGGCGCGGATGAGGCCGACGTGGAGGCGGACCTGGTAGAGGTTGGGGACAACTGATCTTCTACAATTGCGGAGGACCGAGACACTATGCCCGCGAATGCACTAACCCTACATAACTGTCGTGCAAATATTGTACTCAGTTTGATCATGAGACATAAGATTGTCTGACGCTGATAGTAATTATACAAGGCAAAGGGTCACGACCACCTCGGCAGAATTAGAACGTGTAGATGATGAGGTCTGAGCCTCGCAAAGAGGATCAAAATGTGAATATATTGCTTTGAAGTGGAATTGCAATAGGGGATGATAAGGGGAAGTAGCCTAAAGATAGTGCATGGGTTCACAAAGCTCCGGCGAGGGAGGTTGAGTTTGACTTAGAGCACGCATGCTAAACTTTCATGGAAGTAAAGAAGAGCTTCGTTGAGGCTTCCACCTCAGGGAGCAATGATAAGCCTGATCAGGAATTGGACCCTTATATGATTACGACCTTTCCAGAGACTTGTATGAAGCTACTGCGTGATAGCAGCGCTATGAAGGGATTACAAGAGCTTATAAATAGATGCGTCGGAAACACTCCGGGTGAACCAATTATGGTACAAAAGATTGGTAAGAATAAAGCAAGGATAGGATGAGAGATGAGGCTAACAGTGCAGATAGGAGAATATGAAATGGATTAGCTTATTTTGGATCTGGGGTGAGACGCAAATGTTATACCAAAGCAAACTTGGGAGTGGATGGGAAGACCCGCGTTGTAGTAGTCTCCGATCCAGTTAAGGATGGAAAATCAACAGAAGATCATCCCCATGGGATGACTGCAAGGAGTTACTATAGATATTGAAGGCATGACAATGTTGGCTGGCTTTAAAGTAATAGAAATTATGGATGACAACAACCCCTACCCTACGCTCCTTGGCATTGATTGGGCTATTGATATGAATAGGGTAATCAACCTAAAGAAGTGAAATATAATATTTTAAAAGAAATTGCTTCGCGTAATAGTACCCCTAGATCCTGCTGAAGGATCGTGATATACTGAACTAGTCCGCGATTATGAGATTGATGACGATTTGGACTGTATATATAAGATAAAAGTGCGAGACCAAGATTGGGTGAATCTGACAGTGAATGGACAAATTACATGGGATCGCGAGAGTTCCTGCACCTAAAACTCTAATGAAGAATTAGAGCACTAGCATAATCGATTACATGAAGTAAGCACACTAGGTTGTAACATGATGACCCGATCGTCGCACTGCATGTCGTCAGAGGTAAGAAATATGCCCACTTATGATGGCCTCAATGATGTAGATGTATTTTTGGATGCATTTGAGAGGGAAGTACCAGAGAAGCAATGCTTCCAGGCTTTGGACTGGGAAATGCATGCTACGCCCGTGAGATGGTGGTGTACACACAAGGGTAGCTTTGATGATTGGCTCGAGTGTAGGAGGATGATGCGCACACACTTTGGGAAGTCGAAGGTATGAATGACAAACAAGTATGATGGGAGGGATGATCCATGCGCACACTTGGCCAAATGGGCTAAGGCTTATAGAGAAAAGCCCCAACTTGAATGGGTGCATTTGTTATATCATACCCTGGATTTCATCCCGATGAATTGGTACTTGGAAACAGGGCTTTGCCATGGCACAAGTGAATGCGATATTTTGCACGAAGGATTCATAATGACGTTCAGTTTTGAAGACAGGTTTGACTGTATTGACAAAGATCTACAAGAAGTAAAAGTAGCGATATTTAAGATACCAAAGGATCCTTTGGATCTGATTCAACCCGATTGGACTACTCAGCTGAGACACGCACTGGAATGCTATAACATGACTGTTGAAGAAGAAGATGAGGAACCACGAAAGATTAAAATCCCTGAAACAAAGGGTTACCACGAAGGGATTGGATATTGAGAATCCTGATATAACCGCATCACTGAAAACGAAATAGGTAAATATTGGTATGGAGGCGGAACCCAAATTCGTGAAGGTTGGAGATTACTGGGATGATGCAATGGTGGATAAGGTCGTTGAATTGCTCCGCAAATACCAGCATTTGTTCCGTACCAAGTTTATGGAGCTAAAAGGGATAATAAGAGACCTGGGTGTTATAAAGATCACCTTAAAACCTGACGCGAAGCCGGTTAAGAAAAGACCTGACCATCTCAATCCGAAGTATAGGGAGAAGGTCTACTTAGAGTCAGACAAGATGCTTATGGCAAGCATTATTGAGCCCATAGATGAATCTGATTGGGTAATCCCAATTACGGTACAAGAAAAGAAGCAGAAGGATGAAATAAGGATATGTGTAGATCTCTGGAAGTTGATGACACATTTGTACATGATCCTTTCCTAACTCCATTGACTAATGAGGTATTGGATAATGTAGGTGGCCAGGAAGCGTACTCCTTCATTGATGGGTTCTCTGCGTACCATCAAATCAAAATCGTACTAGAGGATAGAAGCAAGATGACCTTTGCGACTGAGTGGGCACGTTGTCAGTACACTGTAATGCCTTTTGGATTGAAGAATGTGCCTGCAATTTTTCACATGCAATCATTGCTGCGTTCAAGGAATTTATTCATAAGTTTTTGGAAGTGTAATTTGATGACTGGACTATGTTTGGGTTAGTTAAACGCCATGTCGTAAGTTTGTGCCTGATGCTAGATACTTGTTGAAGGTACCAAATTGCGCTCAATTTGAAGAAATTCCTGTTTTGTGTTCCTTTTGGGACTCTGCTGGGTCATGTGTATTGTAGGCAGTGACTAATGGTAGATCCCGTGAAGATCACGGTAATACTTAACTTGGAAGCGTCGAGGAGTGTGAAATAGTTGCATGCAACCTTAATAGATACTGGGTATCATAGGAAGTTTATCAAGGGCTATGCCGAGATCACCACGCATATGGAGAAGTTGTTGAAAAAGGATGTCATGTTTTGTTGGAACGAGGACTGTAAGAAAAGCTTGGATGTATTAAAAGAAAAGATGGTCACTCTGCTGATTTTAGTCTTCCTGGATTGGAAGGAGTTTCATGTACATGTCGACACATCATGTATAGCACAGGGAGCAGTACTGACATAGGCTAGTGGAGGATAATTGGACCATCCTATAGCATTTGCAAGCATAAAGTTATCCAATGATGAGAAAAACTATTCCACCACTGAGCACAAAGGGTTAGCCATGGTATACATGCTCCAGTAGTTTAGACACTATTTGTTGCGTGGAAATTTTAAGATGTATACAGATCATTCCACGTTGAAATACCTGGTCAATAAGCTTGTGTTGGGGGGGAGAATCTGTAGGTGGTTGTTATTGTTCTAGGAGTCTGATTTTTGAAGTTATTGTGAAGCCTAGACAACTAAACGCGGGACCAGACCATTTGTCGCACATCGAAACAGGGGAAGAACCCACTAATTTGGAGGAGGGATTACCTGATGTGCAACTATTTGTAGTGCGCATTGCGGATGGTAATTTTGAACAGATCATACACTTCCTAATGACAGGAACCACCCTAGAAGGTTACATCGTCCAATGGAAGAAGGAGCTAGTGGTGCACGCGGCAAACGTCTCTGTCATTGCTAGGCATCTCTACAAAATGGGGTCTAATGAAATATTGTGATGATATGTATCATAGTTTAAAAAGAGCAGTATCCTTGTGGATGCTCATGGGGGTGCCATGGGAGGTCATTATGCAGGAAGAGCGACCGCGCAGAATATTCTACGCATAGGGTTGTGGTGGCCAACCCTCCATCAGGATTCAAAAGCTTACTACAAGGTGTGTGATGTGTGTCAAAGGATGGGTAGGCCATTCTGGAGGGATGAGCTGCCTTTGAATCCATAAATGACATTAAAACCCTTTGAGAAATGGGTGATAGGTTTTGTGGGACCCATTCAGCCCCAAGGGAAGAAGACGGGAGCATGGTACATTATCACTGTGATGGAGTATTTGACTTGATGGGTGGAGGCACAACCTGCGAAGGATTGAACAGGCATTACTATTTTGAAGTCCCTCTTTGAGTATGTACTGACATGATTTGGGTGTCCAAGGATTTTGATGAGTGATCGCGGTACGAAATTTCTTAACAAGACGATCAGCACGCTGACGGAGGAATATCAAGTATATCACCAAAAGAGCACGCCTTATCATCCACTTGCTAATGGGATGGTGGAAGCATTCAATAACATGCTGGAAACCGCGCTGACCAAGGTTTGCAATGCTCAGTGAAGTGCTTGGGACCTACGCATACCTGCAGTACTATGGGCCTATCGCATGACATGCAAGAAGTTGACTCGACAGACACCCTTTAGGCTTGTATATGGTGTTGAAGCAATGATGCCCATGGAATACATTGTGCCTAGTATGTGCATAGCGGCACTCATGGGCATGGTGGATCACGGAGCCCTGGAAGAGTGGCTCGCGCAGCTGGCTAAGCTTGAGGAAGAGTGATTTCTAGCTGGATTCCACCAATAGGTCCAAAAGGAGTGCAAAAAAGCATGGCATGATCGGCCCATTAAGCTGGGCACCTTTAAGGTAAATGATCTAGTTTTGTTATATGACAACAAGTTTTATAAATTTCCAGGGAAATTCAGAATGCAGTGGCTAGAGCCCTATATCATTAAGGATATTAACGATGGTGGAGCGGTTCAGTTGGTTAGACTGAATGGAGATCCATTCCCAGGAAATGAGAATGGCAACCGATTGAAGCCATTAACTAGTGGTCCGGCCATGTGACCATATGAGGGTAGCATAGTCTTAGCGCTCCAGCAAACTGAAAGGAGGCGTGAGACTATAAACTAAACTACCCAGGTTGGGGAGCTACGCGATTGGAGGATTGAGTGAAGCAAGGAAATGTCATAGGGTTTGTGACAATGCGCAGGAAGCTATGCTACCTAGGTAGAAATTCCGCGTGCCAGACAGAAAGTGACCGTTAAAGTCACTATTCATGATTTGATGGTAGAAATGTGGCCAAATGGAACAGACGGCCGGCATTTAAGAAGAAATTTATGGGTTAGATCCTTGAAAATTTCCCACCAATCCGGCATTAATGAACCGAATATGGGGGAAATAGTTGGATTTGAATTCAAAATGCCCTATAAATTATAGGTGGCTACCTAACGAAAAACACTTAGCATTCTGAGAATTAAGTTGTTGAGCTCTTAGGCACACATGAACTGAGAATTCTTTGAAGCTCTAATAGCAAGTTCGTCATTTGAGAAATTACCAAAGGTGACATGAGAATTGTTGAGTAACATCATGTCATCACCCACAGAAGCTATGGAAACTGAAGCAGTGACAGCTGAGGAGGTTGTGCCAGAGGTTGTTAGGGAGGCAGAAGAAGCTTCCCCGAAGGTTGCAGAAGTATTAGCAGAAGTTCCCAAATCACCACGGACACCTAGATCGAATATGACCACAAACAAGGAGAGTGTGAAGGATAAAAAGGGAAAGCAGCTTGTAATACTGATGCATGTGTCGTTGAGAAGAAACCCACCAAGGGACAAGCCCACCGCACAGGAAAAGGGCAAAGCCATCAATCAGGAGCCGAAGGAGGAAGAAATCGAAGACATCCCGATGGATGATGAGGACTGGGGGATAGACGTGGAGGAAGTTGAAGTCCAGGGTGATGACCCTATCACACAGTTGCCTGAGTACGTCCCTTCGTGCAAGGATAAGACCAAGGTACCAAAAGATATCTATGAGAGCAAGGTCCCCTTGCAAACCCCTCTACTGTCGGATGATATTGTCTTTGAAGGATAGTGCTTGGAGTGGGTTATTCTATTAAATCTTGAAGATTGGGACTTAGCTAACAATGAGAAGTTCCTCCACGTGGTAACTGAGCAACTAATGCGCCGAGTTATTGACACAACCACTGGGATGACCGCATTGGAGCCTTGGAAGTGGCTCAGGGGAGTAGAAAAGGCAGGCTTACTCAACCTACTATGGGTGCCGCACTACAACTGCACCCCAATTATAGTATTGGTCATCAAGCAGTTGTTATGTGTGGTGCATGATGGGTGTCTGTGGCTGGACGAGCCAATACCCTTCACTGATAGATTGATCCATAGGATCACGTGCCTGCCCTACAAGGGTGAAAATACGACCATGATTTTTGGCAGAAAAGGTGGCGAGAAGGCCCTCGTGGAGGCCATTAAGGAAAAATTTAAGCTTGTGAAGAAGCCGCGGGGCTATGCCATCTCAAGTATCATTGACCCTGCAGTCAAGGTGGCCACTGATGTTTTGGCAACAAAGGTGATGAGGAAGTGTTGCACAGATGAGGTGCCACCTATTGTCATGCTAACAACCCAATGCGTTGAAGGAGTTTAGTTTAATTGGCCACGCTATCTCTACGGCCAGCTCCTTGCGAACTTCTGCGAGGCACAGGAGCTTAGAAAGATCTTCCACTCTGTGTGGCTCTTGCTATCGATTGCGCTAGTAGCATGGGAGTTGCTGGAAGATAGTCAATTCCCCTCGGTCACTCCATACCTACCAGAAGCAGTGAAGTACACTTTACTGTGGGCGACCAAGGATGCGTAGCGCATCAAAAATAGCAAGATCTTTTGGATCTTGATGGAGATGAACATCCGCATGGATTTCAATAGCAAAGCATGGTTGTTGCCTTCTGTGTTTTCCAACCTGCAGGGCTATGCGAAGTTCAAGGCAGCTTTTCACCATGTGTCGATCAAGGCGTGGAAGGAGCCTACGTAGATGTGGTATGACTTGCCTTACTTGGTAATGGACAAAGTAATTGATGCAGTTCTTGATCGTTGGTTGGTAGAGTGGCGCACTACATCATACTTGGCGGTGGCGACGAGAAAGTCCGCCGCACAGGGGAAGAAAGAGGATGCCAAGCTCGAGATGGCGTAGCTGGCTGAGAAGAGGAAGAAGGATACCGCTGACAAGGCTTAGGCAGAGCGCGATGCCGCCCAGTAGATAGGTGGAATAGAGTAGGGCTCTGACAAAGGTGTGAGGTCGCCTTCGCCCGAGATAGAGGAAGAAATGAACAAGCAAACATAGCAGCACACCATGGACCCGTAGCCGATGTCCACCCGCATCAAGTGTTAAAGGAAAAAAGAGAAAGGAGGGTCAAGGAAGAAATCCAAGTCCACTAAGACGTCGTTGAACCCAATCACCCTCAGAAAGGCCGATTTACATGACATTGGAGACATAGTAAGGGATGTCATCGCGGAGGCCCTACAACAGTTTGAGCAGCAACAACAACTAATATTAGGGGCCATCCAGATAAGTCTACAGGCGTGGTCGACCCACAGGTTGGCACGGTGTCCTCCAGCCTCGCTATCGGCACTTCAGAAGCTACCAAGATGCTGCGTGCGAAGGTATCCAGTGCAATAGTGCTGCTAGCTGGAGCACTGGCCATAGAGAATGAAGTTGATAGGCCCACTGTTAGCGCCATCAAGGGAGTGGGGTTAAACTTGGCAGCGTTCCCTCATGAGGTGCTCCACCTATTTCAGGATGGAGTGATTGCGGAGCTACGGGCTCGCGAAAACCACGCTTTACAGGTGATCAGCAAGCAGAGGATTAACAATGATCATATGGCCCTACAACGAGACTCTACTATCCCTGTCGTGACTGAGGTAACTGACCAAAACAAGTGTATAATTCAGGTTGTGAAGGAGGCATGCCGAATGGTCCTGGAGTTGGCCATTTCAAAGGAAGAACTGGTCGAGGTGCACGTCCGCAAGCTTGCTACAAGGGTGCACGATGATCGTATAGAGTTGTCTTGGGTTCAACTGGAGTTGAACCTATAGATTACAAAATTACAGTTGAAGGTCCGGCCTTCAACTCTGCCAGAAGTAAAGGAGAAGCGTGTAATTGTTGTCATAGAGGCGATAACGACAGTCGATAATGCAATAATAGACAACACACGACTTTTTGAATAGTCATTCGAGGTCCTAACAAGCTTACAGGAGGACCCTAATGTACGTAGACTGGAGATATAAGCGCAAGAGCTACAAAAATGTTATGACGAAGTAAAATGCACAACGCGAACCATTGCGCTCACGTAGAGACTAGAAAAGCTGTTGAAGCCCAAGCAGTTGAAAGAATAGGTAGATGCAGAGGAACACAAGGAGGCAGTGCTGAAGCCATGATTGAAGCCCTAGTTGGATGAGGCTTACGCGGTCACAACCTCTATTGAAGGAAAGCTTGCGAATCTGCAAGCAACTCAACAGAAGGTTCAGGCCGACAGTTCTGGAGCAGTGACCACGCAGATGGTTGAAGAAGAAAAGTCATATAACGAATTTATCTTACAAAACAATGTGAATTATCCTTAGTCAAGTATTCAATTGTATTTGGATTCATATAAGAAACTTAGAGTTAAAAGGAAAAAATCTACTAGCTAGATATATATGGATCTTAGAATAATACGAACATCATCAAACTATGGATCTTAGAATAATACAGACATGTCGTAAAAATGTTTTTCTCATTTGCGTAATAAATTATATGCAATGACCTCATAGTTCAGTTAGCCCACTTCATTTGTTTAGTTTAGTTTTGTTGAATATATCTCGGAGTCATTAGTAAAGGATTTCAACAAATACATCAAGATAAAAAAGTCGTCTATTGAAAACAATATAGAGGAAGATGATATTAATATCTTGATTAGAAATGACCCCATTACTTGTGTACGATATTATAGAAGTAGAATGAATGATATGCACTAGTTACTTTTAGATGAGTCTAAGTGCTTTGGTGATGCCCTTGACTATTTCTTTGTAATGTAATTCCAAAATTGAGGAAGCCAACATGAATATGGATTGTTATGGATAAAAAATTCTCCTATATATGGAAGACATATGAACAGTGAAATTAAAATTTTCATTGTCAAGTATGTGTGTCATGATTCATGTAAACTAGCTACAAATTTGAAAAATATTCAACGCAATGATGAGACATTTATATTTGATAGTTTTATTAAAAAATTAGGTATAAGGGAATATCATTATATCCAAGAAATTCAATTTTCTTCGAAATGAAGAATAATTTTATTGAAAAGAGAGCCAATAGATATATGGACTAGTAGCTTTGTTTGGAATATTCCATTAATCTCTGCTACAAATATTGATGCCCAATGTATACTTGGCTCATATGGTACAAATAATTATTATATTCCATACATTAGAAAGATTGATAAAACAGTGCCAACAATGTTTAAATGTGATTGAAGTGAATGCCAAAAGATAGATGGTGATATCATAGAAACAATGGCAATACGTGGAAAAGATTTATTGAACTTATAAAAAAAAATTGCACTGCAAGTTGTATATATAGTGTTGTCATTGCTATTGAATATTATTTCACGACATTGTATATTTACTAATACTTCAAAAATATATGATCGAACGTTTTTATTAAAAAACCAAAAGAGCTGGAGCGTGAGCGAGATGAATCACGAGACATAACATGTTTATCAATTATATACTGTGACTATGTGAAAAAACCATAAAACATTGAATATGTGTGCTTAATAGAATTTGCATTGTGTTATACACAACATGGCAGGAAAAGAGGAGGCACTCAGAGACGATACATTATAAGATATGTAAAGTACAATAAACATATTGATCGTAATAAATATTATGGAGAACAATTAATGTTGTATGTTCCATATTGTATTGATGATAATACTTTTAAGCAACAATATTTGACATCAGAAAATGCATATTTATTATTTAAATAAATGAAACAACGGAATGAATGGAAGTTCATGAATGAAGCAATCAATGTGGACAAATATTGAGAGCATAGTTGTTGAGCTTGAAAACAAAGAGAATAAGTTGTTTGAGAGAAATGTACCTACATATGAAGAAATATATAATTAAAAAATTATTAAGAATATGATATCGAATCAAATTTTCAATATTTGCAAAAGGATATATATTCAAAATCAATAATTGAGAGATGCTACCAACTTCTAAAACAACAACATACTAGAAAAACTATACTCTATAAATCGTGACAATGTTCAACCTAGAACAAGAAAAAATAGTGAAACAAATAGTGACAGATAAAAAGAAAATTTGGATCTTCCATTGTATGTACTTGTAACAGGTGTTGAAGGATTTCGAAAAAAATTCACTGTTATTACATTATTCTACTCTATAATTCACTTCTACAACAACATATTGGAATATGGTCTAGCTCACCTAAAAGGAATCATAACAACATACACAGGGAAGGTTTCATTCAATGCGAGTGGTATAATGTTCCATCTTACATTTCATTTATGATTTAATAAATCAAATTTTTTTTCTTATGTGATTATTGCTGAAATTTTTCTCAATAATTCAAATATGGATCACAAAAGCTTGAATTTGAAAAAATCAAAATATCTTTCGCTTAAAGGTGAAAAATTAGATACATTGAAGAAACATTGTGAACAACTTTGTGTTATGATTATTTATGACGAATTATTGATAGGCTCAACATTATTATACCAAGTTGAGAAAAAATTACAGGAAATAAAGCATACTACGTTGGATTATTTTGGAAATATTGATGTACTACTTTCAGGTGACTTGTTGCAAGCACAACCAATGAAAGAATATCTACTTTTTGAGAAACCAATTTTAGCAAAGAAAATAACTTTCTATGATTTCTCGAAGGAAAAGTGAAATGCTATGAATTACATACCACAATGCATAAAAAGGATAGCAAATTTATTGAAATCCTTAACAAATCTGAGTGAAGCAACAATTTAATGAACACATAAAATATATAAAAGAAAAGTGATAGAGTACTTCTCCACTAGATCAATTGTTTCCATATATATTTTGTAGGAACAAGGATGTATAGAAGCATAATGAAAAAATGTTGTCACGTGTAGAGGAAGAGCTAATAGTTCTTGATGCAATTCACAAGTGGCACAAAAAGGAAGTGGGCTATGTAGCATATGAGAAAAATATGAGACTACAATCAAGAATCCTTATGAAATGAAATGTTATCATTGGGCTATATGACAAAAAGTATAATACGGAGGATGGCCTTGGGAATGGTGCAAATGGAATATGAAAAAAATATAAGAGAAATAAGAAAAATGTTGATGTGTTATAGATAGTTTTATATTTCCAAAAATTGGTAAAATGCAAAGAAACGAGTATCATGAACTATATGATGAAGAAATTCATTGAATTAAACTCTAATATTATGTTTTCCAAAACCATCGACATTACATAGAAAGAAATTTCAAAATATAGTGCAATTTGTCTTCTGATACAACTAGCTTACGCTAGAATGATTCATTGATCACAATGTTTAATGTTGAATGGACTTGCATTTGATACAAGTGGTATATCAACACATTGACTAGTTTAAAAATAATTGTCGCATGTTAGAACCATGGAATTGTTGTATGTTCTTAAAAAACTAACACAGAAGAATTTTTGTGGGAATAAGACAATATTAGAAGAAACAAAACACTTAAGAATTGAAGCATCATAGAGATCAAGATACATAGACAAGCTGATAGCCAGTGGAAATAATTTAATGATTGAAACTTTGAATGCACAAAGTGAACATGCTCATGTGAATGAAATTGTGTGTGGAGAAGATCTAATGAATGTGATGATTCTTTGTGTCTAGAAAACACATCTAAATTTTCCGTCGTGGAATACTAAATTTTTTAAATTTATTTTCAACATGTCAAATTGTCTTCATGGAGTACTTTCTTGCATACAAGAAAACATACAAATCGCATCAAAGAAAAATATTTGCAAAAATAGAATCAAGCCTTTTTTGTCTAAAGTATACTTCCAATGTCGAATATGCATAATAAATGTATATGTTGTGCCACTTGTATCTTTTTCAGCAACCATTGAAGCAATAAAAATAGTAAGGGAAAAATTCATGCCTACTAATTACATATTTATGCTTATTGAAGGTTTAAATATTGACATCAATTGAAATAGTAAAAGAAGTAAACAATTATTAGAGTATGTATGGTGCGAATGATTACAAGAAGTAATAAAAAAAAAAAAAATCGAGAATAAGAAAATTATTAATCACGTTTTGACAAATTTTCTTGTTCAATAATGTCATGATCGTATTTCACATTCCTACTTGAGTGATCATGATGTAGTTCATGATTGGACATAGTTTTTGTGATTGAAATCTCACATTTTCTTTTACAGAAGTAAAGTTCACTAGTAATTATAAATGTAATACAACAAATTTGTGTAAATCTTAGCTATTTAATATAAGTCGAAATGGTACATTTGGTTGTTCATTCTCATGTGGAGTCCAAAAAGGATAAGTAATTAATTTAACTCTTACAAGTTAATAAGAACCGTAGATTGCAGAAATCATATATACTTTCGAGGTATGAGTATTCTTAAATCTTTAAGCATTTGTTTGTTTTTTCCTTACTTTTTTCAATGTTCAATGTTTGATAACTCATATTTTTTAATTATATCATCAAAAATTAATATAATTTTTATTTGTACAAGTGTAGAAGATATAAAAGTTGCACAAGTGTTGTGTGGAATGCGTGAATGTGCAGAAGTGTTGTTGTCCTTTTGCATGTTCCTTCCCCATACATAATCATCACTTCACACATTTTCTTTGCATACTTTCATCTCGCATGAGACTTTTTTTGTTCATTCACGAAATATTTTTGAATGCAATTAATTCTTGAAAACTTTATTTAGGGAATATATTACATGTTTTCAGAAAAAAAATGAGATATCGTTAACAGGTAAGAGAGCATAGTAATTTGCAATGATTAGCCAGAGTTGAAAATGACATAGTAGTGGGAATGAGCCAAGCAAAGAAATCACTTCGTAGTAGGGATAGTTGAGCATGTATTTTGTAGTAAGATTTGTTATCCACAAGCTTTGAGATAATTGTATTTATCACTTACAACTCATACTAATGAAGAAGAAAGATGTGCAATAAATAGACAAGACGACTTGGAATTTTGCGATTTATTTGTACTAATTTTCATAAACTTTGGCTTTGGTATATTCAATTACTATTCGTGGAAAGATGTCATGTTTGATAGATTTGACACTTGAAATAGTAACAATTGATTTCGTGGTTACAGTAGTAAAAACTGGTGATTATATAAAGAAGTGAAAATTTCTACGTTATTGTTTGAGAATGTGATTTTAGGTCCAAAACAAACATGACTAATAGAGGGTGTAGATAATCTATTTACTCTAATATGATTAAATCACTTGTTCATATTGATTTTAAATTTCACTAGTTGAGTATAGATGAGATTTATGTGAATCTACCAATGGATGAGAAGAGAAACAATAAGATTGGAACTAGTGGATTAGTGAATGCTGTATGTATTACTGAACTTTTTGATTTTAGGGAAATTATTCATTTTTGTGCAAAACGATTTGACTTATCGACAAGAACAATTATGCTACTAGCAAAAATAATTCCTCTAAATCCAAAGGAACTCAAATGGACATTCAAGCTACCAGAACCTAATATGCACTTGAAATTCTCAAAAGAAAATATTTTATCGAAGTGAGAGGCAAGAAAGACTAACATTGTTAGAGATTTCATTTCGCAAAATTGGTAGGTTCCTTTCGATCATTTTTTTCTAGATATTTCTTTGTTTAAAAAATTATTTAAGTACTTTTGTTCGATCTATTTTCATGTGGTGGGATGAGAAAATACAAAAAAAAATTCTAAAATTCATCCTCTATATGGTTTATCAACCATACAAAAAATATTGTATATTCAATTGGGTTGATATCATTTCTAATTAATTATCTTTTTAGTTAGTTAATTTATCCAAGACCAATAGGTTCTTCATAATGACATGTCTGATAATAACTTTCTTTTCCAGCCATGTCCTTTGTGTCTTGCAATATAATCCTAAATTCAATGTGAATCAAGAACCAACACAATTCTAGTATCACATATTATGGAAGCATAATGTGTCTTTAATTATTTTTCTAATTCAACATGTTTTTGTAAAGCAATTCAATTGCATGATAAATAGACAAAAACCTCATTGAATAAATGCAAAAGCATAGGTTTTCCTATGGAGCAGACGTATGCATGAAGAAATGGAAAGTATAGAATAATTCAAATTTATGGATATCAAAATAAGCCATTTTTGTTGTCAATTTTTTTTTGTAGACAACTATTTCGTTGTTGAAGTTCGTAGGAAATACTGTGACTGGATGATTATATTTGAAATAGAAAAGATAACACTTTTTATTTATTTTTCATTTACAATTGGAGAAATCATAGTGAAGAATGTGGCTCATGTTGCAGAGCTCATAAAGGCTTTGCATCCTTTTTACATAAGTGAGGTTGAAACCACTAAAGCCTTTGAAAAGGAGGTTTTATTTAATGCACACTTGGAAACTATTGGGTACGCGAATTTGATTCCACAATTCAGAGAGTAAAGTGATGAAAGACAAAATCCATCAACAAAAAATCAAGGGTTGGTCATAGATGGTGAAGAAATTGTTGAAGAATAAAGTATCAATACTTTTGTAGAGAAATATATACCTTCCACAAATAATACTAATGTAATTTCATCCTCAAGTAAAAAAAAGAGAAAACATACTACAAATATGAAATTGGTTCATGGTGGGCTATGAGGTAGCAGAAATGATGAAGATCCTGATCAGAGATTCACTCCAGAAATAATGTATATGGTTGAATTAGCCAAATCGACAAGTCCTATGAAAACAAGAAGTGTTGAATGAGATATAAATGTAAAAGTTGACAATGTTGTGCCACTTGATTGGGTTAGTGCTTGTTTATCAGAAAATCAGAAAAGAACGTAGAAAATTGTTGAAGAAATTTTTACTTTTGATGACCATCTTGTCACATTGAAAAATGAAAAGTATAACAAGGGCAGTAAAAAGTTAAAGATTGATAAAGAAAAGGTTCATAAGAAAAGGTTTATTGATCAAACAAAAATGCATGTTGATATCTTTGGAGTTGTAACAACATGGCTCATGAAATTGTATCAAGGTACTGATAACGTACTTTCACAATCTATTAGCCAACAAGAAGCAAAAATGCTGATACTAGAAATAAGAGTAAAAGAACCAGAAGATGTTATAAACCCAAGTACTTTGTTAATGACACCATTGGCAATATAGAAAGCATCGTTGGAAATTTCTACTCTTAGCACATCACATAGATTTGATAAACCTATTTGAATCTACTTAATGCTCTGAAAACATATATTATGAGTAATATATGGGAAATATTAAAAATCATTGGACATGCATAGAAATAAGATTCTGATTTAGATTATTTATTACAAAGAACTTAGCCATTTGTTGAGAACATGATCTCAAAGGATACATGTATTTCTTTAACAATGACTTATCTTATTTTAGCCATAGAATTGATTTTTTTTATAAGCTAGAGAAAAAAGGGAGGGACTACTGAATGCTAATTGAATGAAGCAAATGAAAGGTACATGGTCTCAGAGAATTAAAATATTGGAGAACATTGTTTCTGAATTTGAAAACATATAGAATCAAAGAGAAAATGCCTACATCAATTACGTACATACTATGCGAGATCTAAACATTTTGCGCATCAAATGTGACTCTAGATTAATTTTGAGACAAAAATTGACGCTTGAATTCGATAAGCTAAAATAGTCAAAGGCAACAAAATTGAATAGTAGAATTGATTTTAGTATAGATGAAATTAGTGAATGGCTAATTACTTTTGTGTTAATAAACACAACTCTCCTTTAGTTGTGTAATTGAAAGAAGCCATGAAAATTCAGAGGGAGATATTGAGTGAACGTATCAAACAAGAAATTACAGTTGCTCCTATGTAAAATTACATCTAGGACAATCTAAGAAAATTCCTTAAATAAATCGAAAATATGAAAAATAATTGATAGTTAAATAATCAAGATCTATGCTTTTACATGTTGTTAGTATTCTTAAATATTGGAACATTTTTTCCCTATATACTAGTTATTAAAATTTTAGGTTTGTTAGATATGTTATCGTGAACTAAGCCAATTTTTGGATGTAGTTTCAAGATTTCCTGTGTAGGGGGCTTATTCATATTGTGGTTCGTAGGAGTCCAATTTTCGACAAATTCATTTACTTTTGTGATTGAATATAGAGATTTTGATAAGCGCTCTAGGAGTCAAGCATTATTCTATGCACCAAAAACTTTCAAAGAGATTCAATATTAAAAATGTAAATTTAGTTTCATAATGACATTCATTTACAGATGCCTTTCTTTCTCTTGATATCTTGCTTTCTGAGTTAAATTATCATTTATTACATGTATTTAATAAATAATGGAATAATTATTGCCATTTTTCAGAATGTAGCCATGGAAAGTTAAAGAGACAAAAATGCGAAATGACCATAGTGAATAAGCTAGTGAGATAGGATATAAAAAAAAACCTTTCTATGGATACTGCGAAACTAGGAAATCAAAAAATTAATAGTCAACAATAGTTTTAGATCTGATATATATATTCTATTTGTAGTATTCATTTTAATCATATATATGGTCAATAAATTTATAATATTCATGTTACTGCAATTATATTTGTTATTGTTCAAGGATAATTACATTGTGTGAATTCTGATATTATTTTTAAATTTTGTGGACAATCATGAGATGATGTTTTTCATAGGTTTTCAATTGTATACTTTAACCTTTTATATTGTATCTAATATTATTTTGTTTATTGGAATGAAAATCAGTATTCAATAATAGTTTTGGTTGTTTGAAATCTATTACATCTTTGATATTTATTTTAATCATAGCTATATTAATTGGAATTTGAATCTGGGTATAATTCTTATTACTATTTTTTTTTGTAATCTCTAAATACCTTTTAGACACAAAAAATGATCACTTTGCTGTAATTCTGAATCTATTTACCAATTTAGTGAATTGCTCTGAAAAGAAAAACTTTTCGAGGATATGCTTTTGTTCTTAATTATTGTTAAAGAATTTTTAAGCACAAACAATGTTCACTATGTTCTAATTTTGAATTTGTTTACTAATTTTGTGAAATGATCTGAAAAGAAAAAGTTTTTTAGGATATGCTTTGTTCTCTTACCTATGTTATCACTCCAAAATTTCTGAAGGCTATGAAGAGAAACCCAGAGGTAACCACAAAACCACTTGCAAAGCTAGGATCTAGCCCTTCTATATTCAGAGAGGGATCTCTCTTTTTGATATAGATTTCAGTTTTTAAGGTACTAGGCCAGTTATTGAGTTTTGAGGTTAGTTTTTCAAATATTTGGTTGAAAATTGGAAGGAAAGACCATTTGTCATGGATTCATGAGTCTTTGGATGATCAAAAACAAAAATAACAGCGTAATTGTGATAGGGTAGGATAGACAAACTTTTGGATCTTTTAAAGTATTTGTGGGGTGTGTAGGATGAATATGATTTAAGTTCAATTAAATATAGAGCATGCTAAGATGAATTATATACTTAACATCAAAATGAAAACATTGATATTGTTTACAAGCCAGAGAAAAGTAAAGTTAAGAAAATTCGGCCCTTTATCTTCTTAAAACAATAAAGACAGAAAGCATATCGAAAACTAAGAAAATAAAAATTTCAGATGAAAATGTACATCACAAATTGTTTGACATCAGAATTATGGAAAAAAAAAACTCTTTATATTATTGTAAATTGATCACTTCTATACAATGCACAACTTACATCAAAATGTGGCTACTTTCTTCATACAAATTCCGACCTATTCTAAATCTTATTACAAGGTATTTATAGAATTTCTGCTAAACAATATTCAGATTCCAAAAAAGAATTGATTACAAAATAATATCTTGTAATTTCTAGAAAAATCTTAACAATAAACTAAAGATAAAATCAATCGTTGGAAAATTGTAGGAAATTTGGAACTGTTGGAGAACCTTCAACCTTCAAATCTAGAAATTGGGTTTTAAACGTTCATCCTCTCTTCGAATCTACAAAGGTTGAAGTTGTATTCACAAAAATTTCTAGCTTCCCTCTCAAATATGATTAACTCTGCCACGTATATCAACTAGCTACTCCTTTGATTACTATTTCTGAGCAAAAAAATCTGAAAATAATTGCATGTATGTTGATGTTTTCCACCTAGTTGATCAATAAATTATTTGTATTTTAGAGTTAAATCAAATTCATGTTTTGAACCTTTTTTCAATAGTCTTTGCTTTCATCATCATTACATTGTTCATCACTATTGCAAAATATTTAGGAAGAAAATATTTTGAATAATATTTCCAAATATTTGTCTTAAACTTGTAAATGAATTTCAAAAAATAAGGTTTTTAAATATTGCTTTGAATGATTTAAAAAACTATCGTCTTGTTTTTAAATCCATGTCTTATTTTTCCTTCCCATGGATTTTAAAAACCATGTCTTGTTTCTCCTTCAAATGGATTTTGAAAACCATGTCTTGTTTCTCCTTCTCATGGATTTTAAAAACCATGTCCTATTTTGCCAGGGTTGGTAAAGTATTTTTACTTTCCCCATTTACTCCTATAAATTTTTTTGGATAAGTATTTGTCCAAATTTCATTTTTTGTGCATTTCTTTTCTTTACACCATAGAAAAAAAAATTATTTATTCTCTATAATTTTTTTTTTTACTCAACCCCCTTTTACTTTCACCTGTACATTAGTTTCATAAGTATATGACCTGTAAAAATCTCATTTCACCTCCCCGAGTCCCATTTTACTCAGCCTCCTTCATTCCTAAACTTATTTCATAACATATGAAATTTCCCTCATTTCCTTTGCCACCACATTTTTATTTATTTAAATTAATGCGAATAATGGTTTTTTTGGGGGGAAATCTAAAATGAGCTAAGGGGGGGGAGGTGACAGTAGGTTAAATGTCGAATAGGAAACCCCCACCTCCTGAAATTCATCGATAATCCTTGATTAATAATCATACATCTCGAGGCATTTTACATTTGAAAAGTTTAATGCATGAAGTGTGGAGTGGGGTCATAGATTGTGATTTGACTTGTCTATTTTGATGTGGACTGAGGTATTTAGCATAAAATATAGTTTAGATATTGGGTTTCTAAGTTATTTTTAAATTAATTTTAATAATTCAAATAAATAATTTCTCACTTAGGCATTTTTCTTTGTTTTGTGGTTTTGAGGAGTAGACTTAAACTTGCTCTATCTTTTGATCTGGAAGTTGGTTTGAAGCACCAGATATACTGTTGGAAAGACGTTTTTGATAAATTTGCCATGGAAACACCTGAAACATGATCTAGTGTATAATTTATAAGCAAAAAATATACCAAACATGCATACTTGTCTTGAACAAATAATTCAAGAACTAAGTGGCTCCTTGGAAAAACACACCTTTAGGCTATGACACCTAGTGATTCACAGGCTAAACTAACCAAAATGAATAACAAGGGGCCAACACCATTGATTCCTATTATAGGACCCCTAACAGTAGGTTAAATGTCGAATAGGAAACCCCCACCTCCTAAAATTCATCGATAATCCTTGATTAATAATCATACATCTCGAGGCATTTTACATTTGAAAAGTTTAATGCATGAAGTGTGGAGTGGGGTCATAGATTGTGATTTGACTTGTCAATTTTGACGTGGACTGAGGTATTTAGCATAAAATATAGTTTAGATATTGGGTTTCTAAGTTATTTTTAAATTAATTTTAATAATTCAAATAAATAATTTCACACTTAGGCATTTTTCTTTGTTTCGTGGTTTTGAGGAGTAGACTTAAACTTGCTCTATCTTTTGATCTGGAAGTTGGTTTGAAGCACCAGATATATTGTTGGAAAGACGATTTTGATAAATTTTCCATGGAAACACCTGAAATATGATCTAGTGTAGAATTTATAAGCAAAAAATATACGAAACATTCATACTTGTCTTGAACACAATACTTCAAGAAATAAGTGGCTCCTTGGAAAAACACACCTTTAGGCTATGACACCTAGTGATTCACAGGCTAAACTAACCAAAATGAATAACAAGGGGCCAACACCATTGATTCCTATTATAGGACCCCTAACAGTAGGTTAAATGTCGAATAGGAAACCCCCACCTCCTGAAATTCATCGATAATCCTTGATTAATAATCATACATCTCGAGGCATTTTACATTTGAAAAGTTTAATGCATGAAGTGTGGAGTGGGGTCATAGATTGTGATTTGACTTGTCAATTTTGACCTGGACTGAGGTATTTAGCATAAAATATAGTTTAGATATTGGGTTTCTAAGTTATTTTTAAATTAATTTTAATAATTCAAATAAATAATTTCACACTTAGGCATTTTTCTTTGTTTTGTGGTTTTGAGGAGTAGACTTAAACTTGCTCTATCTTTTGATCTAGAAGTTGGTTTGAAGCAGCAGATATATTGTTGGAAAGACGATTTTGATAAATTTGCCATGGAAACACCTGAAATATGATCTAGTGTAGAATTTATAAGCAAAAAATATACGAAACATTCATACTTGTCTTGAACACAATACTTCAAGAACTAAGTGGCTCCTTGGAAAAACACACCTTTAGGCTATGACACCTAGTGATTCACAGGCTAAACTAACCAAAATGAATAACAAGGGGACAACACCATTGATTCCTATTATAGGACCCCTAACAGTAGGTTAAATGTCGAATAGGAAACCCCCACCTCCTGAAATTCATCGATAATCCTTGATTAATAATCATACATCTCGAGGCATTTTACATTTGAAAAGTTTAATGCATGAAGTGTGGAGTGGGGTCATAGATTGTGATTTGACTTGTCAATTTTGACGTGGACTGAGGTATTTATCATAAAATATAGTTTAGATATTGGGTTTCTAAGTTATTTTTAAATTAATTTTAATAATTCAAATAAATAATTTCACACTTAGGCATTTTTCTTTGTTTTGTGGTTTTGAGGAGTAGACTTAAACTTGCTCTATCTTTTGATCTGGAAGTTGGTTTGAAGCACCAGATATATTGTTGGAAAGACGATTTTGATAAATTTGCCATGGAAACAACTGAAACATGATCTAGTGTATAATTTATAAGCAAAAAATATACCAAACATTCATACTTGTCTTGAACACAATACTTCAAGAACTAAGTGGCTCCTTGGAAAAACACACCTTTAGGCTATGACACCTAGTGATTCACAGGCTAAACTAACCAAAATGAATAACAAGGGGCCAACACCATTGATTCCTATTATAGGACCCCTAACATTGGCTCCAATGGGGATGGCATCTTCCTTGTGAGGTGCTAAGAACACCGCATACCATGTGGCTAACCATTGGGTTGATCCCAAACCTACAACATGCTATGCCCTCAAACCACTGCAAATCAAAACCAATTGGTATTCCATTCCAATCCTCAAACTCAATGAAATACATTCTACAAACTAGAATCTGAGCTATACACTGCAAACTAGAAACTCTGCTGCAAACATTAAAATAAATCATAATTTTGACAACACATCACCAAAGCCTTAGAGCCTTCTCCTCAGGCTTCAAACTTTGATGATGGTTTTCCACACCTGCTGAAATTATTTACACGATAGTAGTATAAAATGATGAAATTAGTGAGCAGGTGACTAAAAACGTTAGTCTCCACAACTTTCCCAAGTGAAATACAACCAAAAATTTGCAAACTTAAGTGACCCAACTAAAAATGACTAACATAAAAGACTAATTTAGTCTCAGGTTAAAATATATGACTAGATAATAAGTAAAACCAAAAGTGACTAATGTTAATGACTAATTTAGTTTAGGAACAAAAAAATCACTACTTAAAAAATACTACAACAATACAAATTAATAATTTTAATTGTGTCACATCAACAATGTGAACTTACAAGTGATAAGCGATTCAAAGGTTGTATAATTTGGCTAAAAGGTTATATTTCCTTGAACATTTATTTATTGGATCAATAGATGATTAGAGTTATGGAGGTGATTAAAACCATCAAGGTTATATCCTTTGATTACATTCACAAGGAATTAGATTCAAAGGCTTACAACTAAATCAAATCCATTATGAATAACATCTGAAAAGAGAATAATACATTATGGAAAATAGTAAAACAAACCATCTTCCTCAATATTATATTAACACATAATTTAACTTTGCAAAAAAAAAACAACAACAACAATACCACATATAAATATATTTATACATTCTTTACTCTTTAATAATTATGAAAATTTTAAAATAAAAATATAAATTTACCTATAATTTCTTCCCCACATCTATTGATTATTTCTTTCATCATACCACCTCCAATAGAGATTGAGGGTGTTCATAAGCCTATTTCTAGTTCTCTTATTTATAGAAACAATATTACCTCTGACGTTATTATTCCTACCTTTGCAACTATCAATTTTCACTTCTATCCCACTGGGGAAGTAGCTTTTATCGATGACTGGCTACACGACAAGGACCCTATGAGCCAATCCTTCATTGCATTGATCAAGTTCCCACAAAACACAAACCTTTGATGGTCTATCATAGCTAGACACTCTATGATGGTTTTCATATGTTCCCAACCTGTAACAATGAGTTACATTCTATTACCAAAGCCTGTATGAAATGAAAGGATTATATTCAAGCCTACTATGGCATGTTGCACTCACATTCTTATCTAAGTGTTGAGAATCGTACTTTCTTCACACTTTGTTTGATCCTCTCCTTAAACTACCACCTCAAAGGAATTCTTTAATTATATATGTGACGTGTGAGATTGATATCGTTCTACCAAATACCAAAGACATATTTTATATCCTATTTAGATTTATATTTTCCCTCAATTTTCTCATTTCCTTTTTCTATATGTACGTGTGGAGATGCATATAGCTTTGTTATATTTTATAGGAGGATCACGACATTGTAGGCTAGTAAGGAGGCTTAACCTTTTGATTTGTTTCCATATTATTTGATCTATTTTTCCATATTTATGTCAATAGGTGTTTCCCTTGGGGGATTTGGGTGAGCAGACATTGTTCACCCAGCGAATCAGAGACATCCATTTTCATCTTCCTCGCAAATTAAAATTTGACACTTGTCTATCCCTCATACCCCATCACCGCCTTCGTACAAATTGGTGTCGTTGGTTTTCAAGAGTTTTTTATTTGGCTTGGGATTTCCTCTCCACAACACACAACTCCATGTGCCATGTTCACATACAACTCCATGTCCACTGAAAAGGCCACTGATCGAATCCCTCTATAGGAATTTCAAGATGGCGTATCCAACTTGTCCGGTAATCTTCTAGATTGGAAAGAAATGTGGATCCTTTTCCCTTATTCATGGACGAGTGTTTCCTACTATGAATATGGATTCTCAATAAAATATGAAATCCCCAAAAATATGAAATCCATGGTTGTGTCTTAATGGCTGCTTCAAACAACTTCACATAGAATCCCTCGACAGTGAAATTTGTCGAGTTTTTTTTCTACTAAGACAAATTTTGTGAACATGTTCTTCAAAGGAACACCTACTTTTAGTATTCTTCTGTTGGGAGAATTCATCAGAGATGGTGTGATGGGATTGTGTAGCACATGTATATTTCTATAAAATGTATGCATACATGTCATAAAGACGAGGGAGGTGACAAAAGAGGGAAATCCAACAGCTTCGATTTGTAGAGTTCTCGTGTGAGTGACTGAAGCCTAATTACATCTCAAGTGTAATGATTATAAACTCATCAAGGTTTAACATTCAGGGATGTAAAAATCAGTTCAATGTCAGAGATCTAATTCATTCATCACATTTTCCAAACATTAACAACCTTCCCAGTAAAAGAAAATAGAATGTATGGTGAAAAATAGCACACAAAAAGTAGAGGAGACAAAAGGATTAGAAACCTAGACTTTCAGATAGACGTGGATTAAAGGCCACAGATATGAGAGCCGAGTAGATGCCTATCGTCCTGGATAGATGGAAAGGATTATTTGGTTAATCTAAGCCAAGCCTCTGAAACCCTATCTTTCATGTACAAAACCCTAGTGTTTAGATTTCAAAATAAACCCAACACAAAACCCTAGCTATTCCTCCTGTGCTATTAAAGAAAAAGCAGGAAAGGTACCTAGTCGTGTGGATAAGCATGGCATAAATATTGCAAAAATTCTGGCACTGACCATGGAGTCGTGATTATCCGAATAGGAATAGGTTAAATTGTTTGTTGAACCATAAGCTAGCACCATTTAATTATTGTTGGTAGGAGAAGAATAGATCAACGTTGTTTTCATTATTGAACTCTTTTCAATAGGCTCTCCAAAATCGTCTTTTGTTGAGCCTTTTTTAAGTTTTTTGCATTCATAATGGAATTTAAGAGCAGATAATCATCTCAAGAGATGGAACATTCACCCGAATTTGAAAATTTAACCCCTTTTAGAAATTAATAGATATTTCTACTCAACAATGCTCATTCCATCCTAGATGAACATTCAAACATATACCCCCCCTTTAAACACCAAAAATCTAAAGCTCTACCATTGTCGACAGTGCACAAAATTTCAAGGCTCATGTCACAATGCGCTTTAACTATTTATGCATAAATGAGTGCACCAATATTGAACTTGGGCCTTTTCTTCCTCATCATGTCTTCGAACTCAAGGAGAGGTAATAAATAAAGTGTGGGAGCTTTAATGTCTGCTACAGTGTTACTAGAATTTTGGGCATAAAAGACAATGCCAATAATGTCTTCTAGGCAAAGGCATATACTTCCTCTCCAATCCTTTCGCCAGATCAATATCACCAGGCTAGTAGGAAATGGGGATGGCCACTTATACCTGTGATTTGAAGGGATAGACATGGTTGCAATCATGGTCATCTACCAGATTTGGATGGCCATGAGAAATTTACTTGTCGTCATCAAACATACAATGTAAAGGAGGGAAACTCCTTACAGCTTTAAAAGTGCATTTCATCAATATAGATAATGCCAACAAGAGCCAAAATAGTTCAAAATACATAGATAATGGCATATTTATATGCATGGGTTGAGAACCTTGTCACATACCAATATGAGGGTTGATCTGTCAGGTGTGCTGGTGCTATGTATTCTAGTATGATGATGCGTATTTTGGTTCAGATTCTCATTTTATGGTAATTGAAAAAGAAGGAAGACCACACAAAGAGGTTATAAGGAAGAAATTGGAAGGGTGAGGAGCCAGACAACACAAGGATATTACAAGGAAGAAGTTCAGAAATTCTTCTAAGTAATTATTGTTTAAATCTCTCAAATTTAGAATTTTCAATAGTACCATTATTCTTTCTTTTAAAAACTTCTGGCCAAGACCATGCCATTTATCTAATCTTCCAACTCTGGTTTGATAAAAATAGTTGCTAATTTGGATCCACTTCTATGTGTGAAAGAACAAACGAAAGGTTGGCAATGTGTGGTCAAAAAAATTTCCCGTGGTTGAAGAACTTTTCATACCATGCATTCAATCATTTATGCCACTACACTAGCTGAAACAAAAGTACAAGACTCCTAGTTGTATCAAAATTGAGACTGTTAATAGATAATTGTGCCACTTACCTATTTTCCAACATAACTCTCCATCATATCTGATAGCTCCCGTAGATTAAATCATGCCACTATGGATCCATCTGTAGGTTACCCTAAATATGTGCATGTTAACAACCAAGGATACCCCTTTGGTTGTATTACTGTTTAGATAAAGCCTTACACAAATGTTTCCTATGCATGCGGAAAATACAAAACTAGTAATGAGAAGGATGGCTCTAATATTTCTGATAACAAATATAGAGTTTGTAATACTGGCAGATAAGTCTAGCATAGTTGTTTTAAAGAATCTCATGTATGTTGATAAGGGGAGATTTACCTACAAAGTACAAATCTATATTCTAACTTTCTAGATATTGTATAAAGAACAATCATAAACCTCCAACAAGAACAACTTAACACCGTGTCTGTTGAAGGTGGGAGGATTTCTGCAAATTAATGAAGTTAAACTAACAAGTTTCCAGGAAAAAAGGACATCTATTCTCCTAAAATTTAGACCTGTTCTTATGAAAAATTGGCTTACATTCATTTAATTTTAAGAGTACATTTCTCCGTGATGTTGCTCTTCTAACTGTATTGATATTATTACTACCATTAATTTCTATCAAATTAGTTGGTTATCCATTAAAGTTTTTATAATTATAATAACATCTAACTTTAACTCCTCTCGAAAGTGTCTCCAAAAAATATAAACTGAAAAGAAAAAAAATAAAAATACAAAATACAAAAACAAACTTTGCAATTTGCAGGGGTAATATTCCTGGAAGACATAGTAATGCTGAAAAACCTCAGACTTCCAACATGGCATGGGAAGAGGCAAATTTTCAATATATGTTGGTTTGTAGGACTATGCTTAGAGCCCAGCCTAACGACACTAATATGACACAGGAAATACAACTCACATTATCAGTGTTATTTCGATTAACCATTAGAAAAAATATACACGTCATATTAATGGACTCATTTTAATTAACTAACATAATATATTCTTCTGTCTCATTCAATGAGACTAGAAGAAAAAATGGTATCTTGATTATAATGGTATCTCACCAAAAAGTGACTTCAAGCAGAGCCAACAGTTTAGAATGAAACTTACAAAAACAAAAATGTGTTTCTTGTATTATTCTGTCATCATCTCTCCATTTTGTAACTTTTTTTCCCTCAACTTCTCCAACCCCTCTCTAACCGTAAATCTTATCCGATGAGATGGTATGCGAAATTGATGAACCTGAAACAAAAGAAAGTATTTAAGATAGAAAAAGTAAAACATGATTATTTACCAGAAACAAAATTATTCCCATACAAGTCAATAAGAGAATATAACTGAAACATGGAAACTTATCATGGAACCTTTCAAAGAAGAAATACCGCCTTGGCCTTATTTGTGTTTGCCAAACTTTTCTAATGGGATCTTAGTAACCTCCTTTAAATGGCCATACTTCTTTTCTCGTTTCCCTCTCATTCTTCAATACCCACGTTGCTTCAGGGTTCTCAAGGCTTATTTTATAAAATTTAGTTTTTTATATTACTATATTTTTTTTCTTCTTAATATCGAAATATTTAAATAATGAACTTGACTTCAAGTAAAAAGAATGTTATATATATATATATATATATATATATATATATATATATATATATATATATATATATTATTTTTTAGTAATTTATAAAACTTAATTATTTATATTAATATTTTCCCCATATATATTATTTTATATTTTTCTTCATATTCCAAATATTTTAAAAATATATTTTTATATATTTTTTTTTAATATTCCAAATATTTAAATAGAAAACATTGCATTTATATATATATAACCAACTATTTACTAATTTTAAGGAAAACCTATGATAATCTTAGAACATTTCTCTTGTTTATAAAGATGTAAATATTAAAATGTTATACAATTTTTTAAACCTTGAAATGGGTTTCTCATTTTATTTTATTAATGTTTCTTCCTCTTATTATTATAAAATTTAGATCCACAAAATATTCAAATATACTAGTTAATCTAAACCTAAACAACACTTCAGTGAGTAATTTATATCTCCATCTTGGTTCTTTTTACGTCACTAAGAAATGAAAATCTACCTTTTGTTAGCTATAATATCCAAAAAAAAAAAAAAGTACTATCCTCCTATCAATGCCTCCTCCCTTATTCCTCCATCCACCCATTCATTAATTTTTCCAATAACTACATCTTGATGGCACTCACTTGTACATTCATAAGTTGCCCTTCTATAAATGGTGGGATATCCCTACATCAAACTTTCTTTAGAAAATATAGTGAATTCCTATTCATAAATTAGTAAGCATAATTTGGATATTGTTTTTTGGATTTACTGATATTTATCTTCTAAGCAATCAACTACAAGGAACTAAACCTTCAAGCTTAGGGGCATTACCCTATCTCAAAAAGTTGTTCCTTAATGGAAATAATTTCATGTGGAGCATCCCTAAAATATTAGGTAATCTAAGAAGTTTGATCACCCTTAGTTTGGATGAATAATATTTAGATGGATGTATACCGACAAAGTTAGGTTTTTTTGGAAATATCACTGACATCACTCTTTCTCAAAACCAACTCTCTAGCTCCATACACTCTTCGTTATCACTCCTGCAACAACTTAGTTTTATATACATATATGACAATAAGCTTACAGGGATAATTCTCATTGAGCTTAGCAATTGTACTTCTTTGTATGATGTCTAGCTCCATAATAAGTTACTACATGGTGTAATCCCTCGAGATCTTGGTTGATTGGAAAATCTAAGAAAGCTTAATTTGCTCAACAAGAGCTTGGTCAGATCACTTCCGCGGGAATTTGGTAACCTAAGCCCTTTTGAGAAGTTTGGACTATACAATAGTAATATAAGAGTTATAATACTTGCTTTTATTGCAAGCTTGCAACATTTTCATTTCGTGATTCATGTGGAAAACCATCTTTTCGCATGAGTTCCAAATGACCTTGGGATGAAGAGAAGATTGACATTGTTGGATTTGACAAGGAATCATTTGAATGGCACAATACCCCCCACATCTCTTTGTAGGAGGAAAGCTGATGGTGTTAGACCTTGGGGACAACCTTTTTGAAGGAATCTTTCCAAGTGAGGTTGGGCATTGTCCTTCTTTAAGAAGAGTGGTTATCAACAATAATAATTTTAGTGGAATAATACCAAACAATATAACTTTGAACACAAGGATTTTGTCTTTGGACATGAAAATTAATAGATTGGAAGGATCCATACCACCCAATCTTGGTCTTTGGGAGAAATATCACATTCTACTTTACCAATTTTCAAAATAGGATGCATTCTTCCTATGAAGTTAAGGAGCTAAATTTATTTCTAGGAAACATGTTGGAAGATGCCTTGAATGACCTAAAATTTCTAGTACCTACAATTTCTAGTACAAACAATAATTGTTCCCCCATAGTTTTCATATACAAGTAGGGACAATGAAATTGGTTCATTCTTCCCTACTTAACATGGCTAGAGGTATGTCATCACCCAAATTAGAAACCTCAAATTAAGAGGTGCTTATAGAAGGGATATGGAAGGACATTGCTTTGACAAACATATGGCCATGTAGAGCTTAAAGGCTTCTATGAATTGTTCTTAATTTGGCTTACATCATTTTCATTTATTTTAATCCAGCTGAAATTCTCATTTTTTGCAATGTTTCCACCTTTGTAATTTAAATAACTAGGATTTTTCCTTCTCTGTATTTACTATTTTGTGTTATTCTATCATTTTTATACCTATGGATCATATTTTGTAACTGGAGAGATTTGAAGCTTCTTGTTATTTTACAAAAAGTCTTGAGATAATCTTTTCCCTTGCCTACACTTTGAATCTTATATGTACTTAACATATCTTACATGCCTAACATCTTATGTCTACCAAGCCTTCCTATTTCCTTCCTATTTATGTATATATATTACTTGAAGCTTAAACATGTTGGTTGAGGAATGCAAAGGTTTTCTTAACATATTCTCTTTCCATCAAAAACTTGTATTCAGTTAGAATTCCATGGTTTTCTAGATGTGAGAGGTGAGTTGGTCATTTGCTAGGCTGGTTTGATATTGTTTTTCCATCTTAAAAGATATGTGTCAATCTTTCTAGTGCCTTTTACAAGAGCTATAATATTTGATTGCAGACAATAGACTTCTATAAGTCATTGAAAAGTCTTGTCACTGTACTTCTTTATTTAACTCTCATTTTATTGCTTACACTAAAGGACAACTTGACTTGTTGGTTTACTAGCTGTTTGTTTTATTCTTTAGGTGAACCTTTCACATGGGCTATTGCATCAATTGTAATTTGCTTGTCCAAAAGTTTTATTTTTGCAATTTTTTTTTATCACGTAACTTTAAAGTAACATAAATTACTCTGAATGAAAAAAACTAAAAGGTATTTATCATTTTCCTATAATGGTTGTCATATTTAGTTCCCACACTTATTTCTAATTATAAATGCTAACCAAAAACTAACTCTTACCTCCAACAGATGAATGGAAGAGAGAACAAAATTTAAAGTAAGGTCAATATAAATGTGGAATGAAGATGCATTAAGAAACTATGCCTAATCATTTTATTATGCTTCAAGGAATAAGAATGGACTACCACGTCCATGATCAACCATAATTTGACCATATTTAACCATGGTAAACCATGTGAAAACATGGTCAACAAGTTTAGTCATGATCAACCTTGTGATGTTGTTGAGTTGAGCGGCTCATTTTACAACACAGTATGATGTGTAACTCTATTCATCCTTCATCAAAGTTGAGATTTTGCTCATGTCAACTACAATACTTTTTTTTTTAAATATAAGAATTAAAAAATAAATAACTATACAAAATATTTCAATAATGTCGGTTTATAAAAAAATTGCACGTGAAGAAATTGGATCTCTCTCGGCTCATGTCAGATCCGTATTTAAGATGGATCTATGCTGGTAGCCCTATATGTTGCGCAAGGCCAGTTTTTTCTTCCACATTCCCCCACTCCTTCTATCGCATGTGAAGAAATTGGATCTCTCTCGGCTCATGTCAGATCCGTATTTAAGATGGATCTATTCTGGTAGCCCTATATGTTGCGCAAGGCCAGTTTTTTCTTCCACATTCCCCCACTCCTTCTATTGACGTTCCTTTGGACCTCTCAGTGAAATTGCTAGTCTATTAACCTTACTCATCATTGATGTCACATAATCATGGCCTCTTGTGCTCCTAGGAAGTTAATCATTCTTCATTCTATCAAGTTAACCTGAACACTAAATACAATTGGAAATATCCTGCAAATGCATGAACATTAGAAAATATTGGCAATATATTCCATAAAATGACCACTTTGATTTTCTTGATAAATATTAAAAATACTTTTAATTTGAAAACATAAACTAAAATAATTATTTTAATTGATTAAATATTTTTAAAATTTTAATATAAAAAATAGATTAGTTATAAACTAAAATAATTTTTAATTGATTATATATTTTTAATTTTTTAATATAAAAATTGATTAATTATTAAAATTCCAACTATCCTAAAAAATTGAAAATAAAATTCCTGGCAAATAAGTTTTAAGTCAACCCAACCCAAAACAAATAAAAATAAATTAGTGTTAGCCTAAAATGTTAACCACATTTTGTAAGACTACACGAGGGATTTATAGCATAGTTACCAAATTCGGCCGAATCAGTTCGAATATTTGGCAATTCGATTCGGTTTGGTGAAAATTACGATTAAATTCGATTCGATCAATGCAGAATGTAATTAGTTTATATTTCTGACAAAACTGACGTGGATGGAGTCAGAATTATGGATGAGGGAGAGTAGGAAATGCGGACTCGACATGCCCACAATCAGTAGAGGGAACAGATGGCAAAAACATAGGATTTGCAGCCTTTAACAGGAGGAACAGAATTTACAACATAAATAATTCCTCTACAATGTGCTTTCTAACATGATTCAGTAAAAGAGCTAATCAGATATTTAGTTTTTAAGTTATTAATCAATATTCACGTTATTTTTTATGTTTGATTTGAGGAGGGAACAAATGGCAAAAACATAGGATTTGTAGCCTTTTACCGGAGGAACAGAATTTACAACATAAATAATTCCTCTACGATGTGCTTTCTAACAGGATTCACTAAAAGAGCTAATTAGATATTTAGTTTTTAAGTTATTAATCAATATTCACGTTATTTTTTATCTTTGATTTGAGGTTGCCATTTTTTTGAAAATGATATTTTTAAGAAAATAATATTTTTGGGTGTATTTGTTTTTCCAAAAACTAATTTATATAATATTATATACAAGTATAATATTTCTAATTGTTTCAATTTATAAATAATTGAAGGAAAATAATTTAATGGTAAAAAGTATAATTTTTTTCTTAAATTTAAAAATATAAAGAATTTATAAGTTTTATATTTTCGAATTTTTTCCTTATTAAATTTTAATCAATAGAATTTTTTCGGTATAGAATCGAATTCGTATTCGTATTCGAATTTCAATTTGGTAACTATGGTTTATAGAGGCCCTTTTTCTATGTTTAGATCTTTTGATATTTAGTTGGGACAGGTTGGAGGAGAAACAACTTTTCCTCAAGCTTTGCAGTGGACACAATCTGCTTGGTATCGGCAAGAATTTGAAGTTCACCTCGAAAATCTTGAAAGAAGTGATCTAAAGTTGTCTTCCACTCTCTACATTCTCTAGAGAGCTTCTGGTTGCAGGGAATACAACAACCTAAACACTACAGATGTTATTGCTTGACGTGATGGACGAGTTGTTTCGCTTGTGTGAGGGTATTGTGCATCTTTATCAAACACATTTCTACGGGCTTCAACAACATTCTGTGTTAATCTTGGAATCAATTTTGAATATGGTCGAAGAAGGACGCCATATGGCAAGTTCATATGAAAAACTTGAACATTTTCCTCCAAATCAATGACGTCTTTGATTTTCCATATGACTACACCAAGGTTGGTTTCTGCCATTTCCTTTGGCCACATCGGTCGCCATCTGAGTGGCCATGGAATGAATAAAACCAGAAATGAAGGGAAAAGATGACTTAAAAACCAAAGCTAAGCGAAACTTATGCATATCACATGAGAGTGAAGAAAAAGGGTGCGACGCAGTGAGGCAAATTCATGCCCACATGAGCAGAGAGTCCAAGCTGAGGCATTATTGAACTAGGGTTAAAATCTTTCTTTTACCAATATACCTTCTCTTTTTAGGAAGTGTTTAAGTGACTACGCTAACCAGATGGCCCTCAATGAAGAAAAGGGCTTTTCTCACATGACTGTCATCAATTTCAAGAATAGAAAATTGATATTCTCGTGGCCTGTCATATCCTTTTCTTTCTTAGATATTAAGACAATTTCACTTCTCTTCCCCTATTGGTCCAATGAAAATAGAGGCTACAGAGGACGTAGACAACATCCTGTGTTCGAGAATCGTTGATTTCACTCTTTCTAATTCACCACATGGTTCTTCAGAGGATACAACTAAGATACCTTTCAAGTCATAGATTGTTCAGTCCTCTCACCTCGTGTGGACTCCGGAAACTCCTTATCTGATTCAAGCGATGAACGTATGGCATATGGGTCTCTGATAGAGACGGCATGGAGGCAATGGAGGAAGCTGCGGGAGCCCAAATTTATAGAAACGCCCATGGTTGATCAATCAGAAATTCCACTAATAATGCTCTGCATAATGTACAAGGCCACTGCTGCTTACACACCCATGTTGCATGCTCGCCTTTTTGTAGAAAATCCCAAATATCATAAGTTTGAATTCACCACATGTAAGGTGAGCTCCGCTTCTAGTTTTGTGTGCGTAGATGGAATTGATGTCTAGTGTATTTTTCCTAATTAATTCCATTTTTTGTATGGCATATACTCATTGTGAATGTAAGTACTTGGGTTGTGTGTGCTAATCTCAAAACAAACATAAGACAACTATTTAGAGAGTAGATACAATATCACCTGATGGATAGATGCACATATTCTTCTGCCCACATTGTTAGAGCCTTTGAGCTGCTCATTGTACACTCCGTTATCATGTTATTATGGCTTGGTTGGGCATACAAAATTATGCATCTTCTTTACCGTTGGTTTAGCATAAATATATTCTTATTTCAAGCTAAACTTCAAGCTTAGTAGAAGCCCTTATGTTCTAAATGAATATATGTCTCAATGGGCTAGATTGTCTGCAATTACAAAGACACCTTTGAAATATGCTCCATAATATTTGGCTATGTTGTCCAAAAAAGACTGCAGTGGGATTCATTGGCATTCTTTTAGGATTTAAAATGGGAGTACAGAGGTCCAAGGAATGGATTGGATCTTGCAGCTAAGTTAAGTGAACTTCCCAAACCAAGAGGGTAGGTTGGTTTTCTTCAGGTAAGTGGTTTTCTAAGAGATGTTTTCACACATGGGAGGATTTGTAGGGTAATCGCATCTACTCCTTGTTAAGTTGGATATGAATCAAATAGGCGCATCATATCTAGCTCAATATCATAATGCTTTCTTGGAACATTGCAAATCGTCTTAGAACCAGAGCTATTGAAGATAGAACTTTATATGTTTCCAGTGGAAGTGAACTCAAGTTCTTTAAAGCATCCCTACACTTTACCTTCCCAAAAATTTGATTAATGCAATTATACTTTGATCATATGGTTTATCCAACACATCTTATGAACTAACAGATTGTTGAGATGTTTCCAATGGCATTGAACTCTAGGTCATTAAAGAATCCCAACAGTTTTCCTTCCCAAAAACTAGAATTGATGTAACTATACTTTTCTGAGTCTACATTGGTGATGATAAAACAACGAAATTTTCATATGTATGTTGTTGCCTAGAGGCAGAAAAGCTTTCAGAATGATGTTGTCTAGAGACATCAATAACAGAAGAAGCCTCTCTTGAATCAGCATGAACATTTTTAACATGACCATCCTCCTCCTCAATACACTCAAATGAACTCCCCAATTCTACTCTGGGAACTTTGTTCTCCTCAATTAACTCAAATGAACTCACCAATCTTACTCTGGGAATTTTTCCCACTAGTTGGTCCACCTAAGCTGCTTGTATGCCTTCAAATGTTGAAGCTAGGGCATTTTCAAATGGCCCTCGAAGCTTGCACTTGTAACTACAAATTGCCATATAGTCAGTGTTGGAAGTAATGCAGAAAGCTAAACTTAGAGTATGGTTATGATGATGACAGAATTGAGACTATAATCTTAGACCTCAGATCCTAATATCTAGGGAGTGGTTGAAACCATCCCACTAGTGTGAAAGCCTATATATTTGAGTCTCCTCTGACTCAATGTAATAGGTATTGTATGAGTGTTTGTACACTCTCCAGCCATCTCATGTTGAGAGATATTTAATATATAATTATTATATTCAGATTTTCTCATGGTATCAGAGCTGTAGGGCTGTTGATCCTGTACGTTGAGTTAAGGGCGCCCCTGAGGTGAGGTCTTCGCATGATTTTGATGGCTAATCGTGCCGATGTTACTCTAACACTGCTGCGAATTTCATTTTGGATGACCGTCACTAGATATTCTTCGATTGCCATGAAGACCTTCGCGAATCGTGGTGCTAACTCGTGCCGACTGTTTTAAGTGGTTTTTTTGAAAGCGTGCAAGCTATGGCAACTGTGGCATGATCAAAGGGGCGCGTTTCTTTCTCTTTTGGCGGCATCATCAGAGAAGTCATTGTTGTAGATTGGAGGCCATGAAAGGTGTGAAAAACACATGGTAGAGGTTGTTGCGGTCTTGGAAAATATCGTGTGGAGACCAGTGTGTGCTAAAGGCCAAAGACCCGAGGTGGATCACTGCCTGCATGGACTGGCCCTGTCAACACTACCTACAAATCCCACTCGATTCCACATCATCTCTATCTCGTGCGGATCATAGGTTCTACAAGTCCATATAACACATCTTCAAAGAATTAATTGTTTAAAATCTTGATTGTTGTTCGGAGGTTCTGCACTTTGTGTGGTGAGCATGGCGTGAACATTGACGAATTCGCCGAACTTGAACTCCAACTAGAAGAAATCATCCTTCGAGGCCTTCCTGAAACTGAAGAGGGTGATCAACCGTGGAATCTCCATAGACGGGAGCGGATCCGGACCAGAAGAGGAGGGTTCTGGGAAACTGGAGGGAGACACAGCCCTCAAAGGCAGCTGACCACGATTGGAAGGGAATGAACCTGAAGAATCAAACGCAAAATTAGCCACAGAAAGGACACTGCTCCTGAAGAACAATGCTCATTGTCAAGAACCTCAAAGTTATAACTAGTATTTTGGATGAGGGTTTGGTTCTATGTAAAAGGACTGGAGATTTGATCATTTCATTTGTCTAGTTTACTCCAAGAAGAACAATTGTGGCGTTGTTGCTGGGTCCTCAGTGTCGTTGTTTTGTTGTGAGTCACTGTACTTTTCTTGTTACAATTGCAAAAAGTTGGATGCATGTGCCGAGAACGAAGGAGATTTGCGTGTAGGCTTGTGGAGTTTTAATTGTTTGAGAAACTTAAGTTGTAGTTTGTGGAGCTCTGAAAATCAATTTGGATCTGAAAATCGATTGGGTAAATTTTTTTTTCTAAGTTATTTTATGCCACAATGAAAATTGGAAAGTCCTTGCTAATTTGAACCTATCTTCAGAAATATATGTTATCAGAAATTGCTAATTACATATATGAGAATTAGATATTGAGAACATTTCCATCTTGTGAGAGGTCGTTTTGTTGCTCATCGCTAAAGCCGAGGGCACTAAGACCTGCTTGGCACAAAAGCCACAACCTACAAGGTTCTACAGTTGAAGAGCTGCCAAAGGTAGAAGTTTCCCGCCTACATGGTAATGGAGTTGTTGGAGTTTGTTAGAGGACCGTGTGGTCTCGAAAAGAAATCTCAAAGCGAGATAAGCTGGACTTTAACAACATATCTATATTTGAAGATATTTTTAATTCTGATGATGATCTTTTTCTCATGTGGGAATTTGGAATTAGTATGGCTAGTATGTTCGAATCAAAAGAAATTTTAGAGAAACAATGTGGTTCTATTGATGATCACGAGAAACAAGAAGCACAGTCTATTGTGCAAGATCCTGATATTGAAGACACACGAGCTGATCTTCAGGAAGGGTGTAAAGAGAAACAAAGTGTTGAAGAACAATGGGACAAGCCACATGAAGATGATTGCAAAGACGTGGCAAAAAAAGACAAAGCTGGAGAGAATTTAAATTGTGATGATCTCATTAATATTTCTCTCAGACGTTACATCAATGAATGATGAAGACATCATAGCTGACGTTCAAATGGTTGACACCGGAAATAGCGAAAGGGAAAATTCTCCTATCCAGCTTGTCATAATCTTGAGAGAGGCAAGAATAAGAATTCAAGCTTTCCATCACTGGGGAAGAAATAAAGTGAAGATACATCACTACCTCATGACGAGGAAAGTGAAGATGAAGCCTCGACTCAAGATGAACAAGCATGGACTGTCAAGCTAAAAGACCAAATGAAAACGTTTGTTACCAAGTTTGTCATGTTTTAATTGTAAGCCTAGCTTATTGTTTAGTACCCTTTGTCCATTAACGGGGAATGTTGGAAGTAATGGCGAAAGCTAAACTTAGATTATTGTTGTGATGATCACAGAATTGAGACTAATCTTAGACCTCAGATCCTAATATCTAGGGAGTGGTTGAAACCATCCCACTAGTGTGAAAGCCTATATATTAGAGGCTCATCTGACTCAATAGAATATAGGGAGTGTATGACTGTTTGTACGCCCTCAAGGTAAGCCATTTAGTTAATATATTCACTTCGCCCAGCTTAAAGTTTAGTTAATGTATTCACTTCGCCCAGCTTAAAGCCTCTTTTGCCCGCATAGGACTTCATGTTAAAGACCTAGTTGTTCTATCCCGGGGGCATACTATCGGAATCGGTCACTGCAGTTCGTTCAGCAACAAACTCTACAACTTCACAGGGAAAGGACACATGGACCCTTCTCTCGACAAGTCCTACGCAGAGGAGCTCAAGCGTAAGTGCAAAAGCTTAGCGGACAACACAACGATAGTGCCGATGGATCCTGCTAGTCCCCTCACTTTCGACAGTGATTATTTCGGCCATCTGAAATCGTATAGAGGACTCTTCCAATCAAATGCTGCCGTTCTTACCTCTGTCTAAGTTATTAGAGGCCTCTTCTTTACCAGCAAATAAAGTCTTAAGGAATAACCTTACAGAAATATGAATCAAACTAATAAATAGGTGCGATTAATGAGCAGAACCAATATCGTCAATTGCACAACCCACTTCTAATAATAATGTGCATTCACCAACCGATTTGTAACTACTCGGATGTGCGTTAAGACATAGCTTTTGGGTAACCTGGGCATGGAAATAATGGTGGTGTTTGGTTGAGAATCGGTGTTGCTTCAATATGTGGTGAAACTGCCACTGGTGCTTGATTTTCCACTGATGCTACTGAAGCCCCAAAATAAGATATGTTCCTAGTGTATTCACCTGGTTCTCGGATTTTCTTCACCGGTGAGTGCCATAGATACAAGATGTTGCATAAAAAAAACGTTGACGCCCGTCCATTGTAACCACCGGAAAAAAAATCCATTGATGATATATCATATCATATAATTACATCTATAAAGCAAGTACTGAAACCTATATAAATATGATAGGAACTGGTATGAACGTGGAGCAGCAGCACGCTACCTAATATATCCTTCGGTCTTAACTCGGCACACAAAAAAGGAAGCAAGTCATAATTACATATATAAAGACTAGCCAGAGGCTACTCTTATCTGACTCGCCTTGCCTTTGGTTTAACTAGGTGGATGACCCCACGTCTACCTATCTAATCTTAAACAGGGAAGCCGCTTTGCACCTTAGAGGATTTGCTGACCTTCATGTCTCTCTTAATAAACCTTCCCCCCCCAATAGGTTTACCAAGCCGAACCTCTGGCGCCGGGAATTGCAGCCCCATCCAGGAACTCCATGCGATGGATAAAACAATCGATTACAATGGGCCGGCACTATTCCGATTGGTATAGTTATTCGCTTCAGCATCTTCGATTGAGGTATTCAATAACTGATTCTAGGAACGACTCATCTCCTCGATAATATCACGAAGAAAATTTTCACGGAGAATTCCTTCATGATCGGTAATAAATCGCTCATCTGGTATAGAAGGTTGTACTGGTGGTCTGGAATATCTAAATCTTTTGTCAAATTGGGACTCGGGATTTCTTACTGCAAGGTAAGAAGTCGACATCTTGTGATGCCTGGGCAGTTTCAACAACTGAATTTCCTGGAGACGCCATTGATTGTGATGTCTCTGCAGTTTCAGCAACTGAATTGCCTGGAGACCCCATTGACTGTGATGCCTGTGCAGTTTCAACAACTGAATTCTCTAGAGCCCCCATTGAATTATCTTCATCATGATCCAAAACCATAACTGTCTGGACCTGAAAAAACCTGTGATTGAAAAAATCTTCAAATGACAATGGCTCTATTGGATTTCAACGCAACAGTTTTTTACATAAATCAATGAAATCAGGAAGAATTTCTCCAACAATATCAACTGGAACTTGCTGGCCGTTGTATTTCACAATGTTCTACAATAACTCCATCTAATAATTCCCAAAAAAATGGTGGATTTCCTGTGACGAGCTCAAACAGAATAGTGGTCACACTCCATAATTCTGCCCTGGCATCATACTTCGCGTTTTGCATAATCTATGGATCCATGTACAAAGGTGAACCGCAGAGAGTTTCAGCTAAAGCCTTGTGGTTGGATGGATGTGGCAAAACCAAAGTCTGCAATTTTCAGCACTGCATTGATGTCATTTCTTGAAAGTAGAAGATTTTGGGGTTTCAGGACTGTGTGTATAAGATTCTTCTAGCGAGTACATTTAATCGAAAAGCCAGCTGAATCATAAAATGTCTGACCACAACCTGTGACAATATTCCATTACGTTTAATATATGAATCTAAACCAGCACCAGAGAAATACTCCAAAACCAGAAAAAATCGACGTGGACGATTGACAATATCATACAGTGTGATTATGTTTAATATATGAATCTAAACGAGCGCCAGAGAAATACTCCAAAACCAGAAAAATTCGACGTGGACGATTGGCAATATCATACAGTGTGATTATGTTGGGATGCTTGATTTGCATCATAATATAAATCTCTGACATCCGTCATCTCGCAACTTCTGACAGTTTCTCAGTGGAAATTTCCCTGATTGCAAATTTATTGCCATGGTCGTGTATATGCCTAGCACGCCACACCAGGGAAAAAGAGCCGGATCCAATCCGCTTCTGCAAACAATATTTCCCAACCAGTCTGACCGTCTTTACTCCCTCCTCCATTATTGTTTCTCAATAACCGTATAAATTTCTAACTGGACTGGAATACGATGTATTGTAACAAAACCCTTGGAGTATGTATTAAAAGTGCTTTGGTTCGTCTTTTTAGCCTAACGAAATAGGTTAATGGTTTAGGATTGAGAGACATGAAAGAGAGGCATTTAGCAGGAGAGATTGGTGTATCTTTATAGACCAACCACGAGTAATTTTAGATGTTTTAATTATTTTTATATAATAAGGTTTAGATAACATAAATTTCTTTAGATAACAATAATAAGTCACCCTACATCTTTTCTATTACTAATTTTACCGTTATAATAATTTTTTTCACTGTTAAAAAACAAAACCTTTTCTCCTGACCAAAATATTGAGATTCAAAATAAGTAATGTACGAAAATATTCAAATTCAAAGTATGTAATGAACGGTACTGGCAAATCCAAGAAATGTGGCCTGAAGCAAAACAAATATTCAGATTCAAAATAAGTGAATGAACAGTACTCGCAAATCTAGTAAATATAGCCTAAAATAAAACAAGGATATCTTGACAAATATTTAGGGGCCTCTCCACCTTATACCTTCTATTTATTATAAGGTAACTAGTTTCACGTTTTCTTTTTCCACTTTTTAATTGGTTAATGTTTTTGCTTATTATTATTTGTAAAGGGAAGTTATGTACTATTGATTTGAGGCTTCTGCAATTTATATTTTTCGTGGTGTTATTTTCACAGTCATCGCATTTATACATAGTCTTGGAATCGAGGTTTCGAATTATTTTTTGTATTTCATCGTCAAGATACATCAATGAGTGAATAAGCCAGATTTTATTGAGTTTTGGCTTATTCACCTATGAATCTATCCTAGGTGATGAGCCACAGAAGATGGTTCGAAACGTGAATTCCAAAAATATGAATGCGATGACTCCGAGAGATGACACTACACAAGTTATGTACTCTTAGTATTATTTTTTATAATCAGTGAATATTTTTTCTTATTAGTATGTGTAACCAGGAGTTATATATTCTTAATATTCTTTTTATAGCTAGTAATGTATTATATATTTGAACATTTTTAACTAGTAATGTATTATATATTTGAACATTTTTAAAGTTGTCTTTCTATCTATATTATATTTATTCCTTAATCGGTTAATATTTTTTCTTATTAATATTCATAATGTGTAGTTATGTATTCTTAACATCTTTTTTATAAGCAATTATGTACTGTTAAGATCATGTACTCTAGTCAAATATTTTTTTGGTTGTTTATATATATTCCTTAATCGATTAATGTTTGTGTATTAACATGTGTAATGGGCAGTTATGTGCTTTTAAAATATATTTTATAGGCAGTGATGTACTATAACCAAACATTCATTTTTAGGTGATAATAGTGTTTTAAAATATTATTTATTTTAATTCTGTTTTTATGTTAGATGCGCATTCTCTTTATTTAAATTAAATTATAAAAGGTGAATTTGCAAAACAATAATATAAATTTTAGAAAGTAATATACAAAGAAAAAAAAATTGTATTCCATTGTAATAACATCAAGTAATAATAGCAAACGATCAGATATTAAAGTAGTATATATATATAAAATTCATTATTCATTAATTGAAAATTTTAATAAATTAGATAATCATAATATAAAATTGATGAAATATTAAAGTGATTTCATTTCAGTAAACATACCAAAAAAACTCATTTATCATTAGTCACAATAAATTATAATGATAAATCAAAGGCTATCAAAGAAATACACACTTCTAGTTTTGATAAAAGAAAGGTGATTGATGGTTGCATGTAAGTTAAATGTAATGTTTTACTTATTAAGATGATGTCTCTTTATTTCTTAATATTACATGCATTTGAATTTTACATTGATTATGAGTGGGATATTAATGTGACAGTATGTTAATAAAAACGCAGAGGTTATTATTCATCGGCTCTAAACACGATAACTTTGATAAAATAGGCTGGTTTATCGTGTTTTATTTCTGAGAACAATGTCTCATTACCTTGAATGTTACATACATTATGATTGGAATTCTACAGAAAATAGATAAAATATATGATTTAAAAAAAAATAATGATCATTATTAATAGTGTGTTTTTGTTGATTTTTTAATCATTTATAATATTCATGGTACATTATATAATTGTTAATAATTATTTTTAGATGAGAATTTACATGTATGAGGGATTGAGATATTATTGTAGTATTACATTGATTTGGTGGAAACCACAATGAACCCTCATTTTCACTTTTGAGAGAACAAATCATTATAGTACTAGTATGTTATCATGAGAGATGTGAGGTTACAATAAGAAGGAGATCTTTAAAAGTGAAAATGTAGGATTTTTCAATTATACACTTGATCAGTTATGACTATGATGAGGGACATGAGTCATTATCGTGAGTCGAAAAGACTTAGGAGGATGAATCCAATGGTCAAAATGATGTAATTAAATATGTATTATATTAATTAAAAAGTAACTAATGCTCATATTTCATTTTGGGTGCATTCTAACATTAGGTATTAGAGCTAGGATAAACACCCTTCTACCTCATATCTATCCATTTTTTTATTTAGCTTGTTTCTCTTCGATCCTCTTGGACTTTATCTACCTTGCTTAATATAGATTGTCAAATGTTTCTTGAGCTCCTACCATAGCTTTATTTACTTTTTCCACGCTTCTTGGTAAAAATGATTATCTCAAATGTCAAAATCTATCGGTCATGTGCTTCTTGCCCTATTCTAGCTAGAATTCAAACTTGTGCCTAAGCTTTGATCCGTCATTCAGTTAGTTTTATATTCGATAGAAATGTTGAGGATGTCATTAAGATCTACATAAAAGAAGAAATGAATCTATTAGAGACCTCTAGAATTCGATGAAATTCCTATGGGCTTGAATTTTCCCACTAAGTTATTGTCCTTCATTTGTACATATTCATGTTCATATGTTTGTATTAAAACCCCAAGTTAGTGACTAGAATAGTGTAGAAATTATGGTGTAGATTTGCAAATTCTTGTGGAGTTTTAATGAAAATTACAGGACACAAACATACTCTACTAATCTGTGGAAGTTAATTCACAATTTAGAACAAAAACTTCAGACATGCAATAAGAAATAACACACATGCACATAGTAGTTTTCCTGGGGAAAACAATTTGCTAAAAGCCCAATGTATGCTTGCATTAAGATGATGAATATAGATGTATTACAATTGCTCTGCTCTACTAAGCACAACCTGCAAGTGACTAACCTATCTCTTTGCTCACTGAAAAGCTCTAACCCAGACTTCGTCAATTTTCGCCTTTGCTTGAGCCTCCGTTTCCTTGTGCAATTCCTTCATAAATTAGGCCCCTGTTATTTATGAATTTCTCCAAAATGGATTGTGAAAGTCACAAGGTTGATCATCTAACTGCATACAACACATGTACACTCAAGACTAGTCTACAACTAACGTTACACTACCTTGTAATCTGCAACATAGCTGGGGAACTCAAATTCAGTGCATGCAGTGACTATTTTGAGAAGATTGGTCAGTTAACTAGATGATCACTGAGTTTGACTAAAGTTCCACTACACAACTGACCTTCCACTAGTTCCCCCAACAATTGGAACTAGTTTAATTGAAAACAACTTGAGATACATGACCTTGATTGCTACAAATTAACAATCACATATGCTTATGAACTCTAACTCCTCCAACTCAAATTCAATGAGTAAATTGGGTAACACAAACCATGTCACACAAGTTAACTGCATCTAAGTTCTCTGATGATGTGGAAATTCAAATGTTCTCAATTTAATCAAGGCAAAATCAATTTGAGAATTTGTTGTGTTGATGATGTTGGACCCGCCAACATTCAGGGGATCTCCTGGATATGAAGTCCCAACTAGAACTCACACCGTTTATTTTTGGAGTCCTATTCAGTACAATGGCCCGGTTTCCATTATCTTATATATTTTCCTTATCTCTTGTTATTCAACACATGAGAGTGTTATGCTTGTATCCTCATAAAAGTGAGGTGAGTATGCCTAGTGAGTGTGTAATGTAACTTTTTGTCTAGGTTATCTTACTGTAAGGGAGAGGGTAAAAGTGACCCTCTAGATGAAGCATAGTAGTACCACCCAGGGAGAGACACACGTAAAAAAAGAGGGTCTATCCAGCATCCAACAGAGTAGTCCACAACAGATGTGGTAGTCGTTAAAACCAAATTGCAAGGAAAACACGTACATCATCCAACAGAGTAGTCTACATGGGGGTGATGGTCGCTATAACCAAGAAAAAAAAATGGTCTATGTAATGTCCCCCGGAGTCGTCCACGTAGACAAAACAATAGTGATAAACAATACAACACGTCTTCAACAATGTAAGTACTAAAATAACCAAAATAGTTCAACTATCTCAGTACATGTTAAGAAAACACACATTACAAATGTTTAAAGAGTAGTCTTACAAACATCTACAAAACATGTGTAAAAACGTGTAGGACTGAAATAGGCTTCTAATTTAAGCAAAAGTCCCAAGACACATTTGTACACCATACATCACTAGTCCCAGTAGTGGGACATTGGATCCACTGCTCACTCCTAAAAGAATAGACTACAAACTCTCAAGGCTATGTGGGAGGAGCCAAGGTGAAAAGTGCTTTGCTCATACGATGGGAAGGGTATCTATAGCTAAGCATGATACTTGACCCTTATGACTCTTGGACCACCCTCATGATTGTTTAACTTCCGTGACTTTTCAACTGACATGACTATTCAACATCTTGTTTGCATCCATTGGACTTTCACTTTAGATTACACTCAATCACAACAGATATGGCCCATAGTTGTCATGTGGCTAAGACAACTCATGACACCGTTGACATGTACTAGTTGACTATGGTGTCGATGTCAAGTTGCTCTACTACTGTGTCATGGATGTAACCATGGTATGTTTTGTCTTCTCCTCTGCATGGCATAGTGTTGCGAGGTCTTCGATGGTCTTGGTCTTGCATGACGATTCAATGAGTGTGTTCATTTTTCTTGCTGCTTGATCTTCTTGATATGTCCGTCGATATGTAAGAAAATCTTCTATCATGTGTGTTCCTTCTTCATCTTGTTCATCATCTCACCATGATCTATAAGTGTACATGTTCCTGCAATTCACTCATGATGGGGCGACATCAAATCCAAAACCTCGTAGCCTATCATGATGCATTATTCTCTTGATCTAGGTGACAAGGAGGGAGGACAACTCACTGAGATAGTGCATAGGCAAAATTAGGCTGGAATGAGGCATTTAGGGAGTACAACTCGCACTGTCAGAAAAACTACGCAGTGGCCACTTAGAGGTAGAATTGTGCAGTGACGAACATGAGTGGCAGCTGGAAGGTGGGACCCTGAGGGGACACTTCTGTGCAATTTTTGAAGGGAGAGCAAGACAAGGTTGAAGGAGGGTTTCTACAAATTATTGCACATTTTTCGAGAGCAAGGAATGATAGAGCTACAAGGGGACTTGTTGAGCGTGATTGAATAGCTTTAGAGAACTGTGCACGACAACTAGCAGGTGGAATGCCATATATGACTATGCAATTTCTGAAGACAGTGCATATCAAGGTAGTAGAGGGACAACTGAGCATGACTACGCAATTCCTAAAGGCAGTGCATAGCAAGGCAGTAGATGGATGAACTAGGCATGACTACCCAATTTCTACAGGTAGTGCAGAGAAAGGCAGCAACGGACCTCTCTACATGTCTGCATGGTTTTGGGGAACAATGCACGACAAGAACCAGGGGGACTACTAGACATGACTGCACAATTTCTGAAGACAGCTTAGAACAAGGTAGCAGAGGGACTGCTGCGCATGACTGTGCAATTTATGAAGTCGTTTCAAAGCAAGGTAGCAAGGGTTAGCTAATAATCTCTGCACAATTTTTTCGAATAGTGCATACCTATGTTTGAGATCAATGCAGGGTCCCGGTAGATCAGAAGGAGACTTCATGACTGTGCTTGTGAAATGCACAGTTTAGTTTGGACATGGAGGTAGTTTCTGCACTGTTCTGGGAGGCAGACAGGCTACTCACTTCAAGGATTGTGTAGTACATCTATCTTGGATGATAACCTCAAGCACTTCATGGTTCCAGGCAGTAGAGTGGGAGCACTTAGGGCTGAGACTTCGTAGCGCAGCTCAGTCAAGGTTCAATGGAAGATGGTTGCCTAGTCGAACATATTTTCAGGAAAATGTTTGTGTGTTGAAAGCAAGTTAACTTGCAGACTTGACACTATGATAACACAATTAGCATACTTAGACAAAAAGACAACACAGACCACTAGAAGAACAAGTCAAAACATGCCCTCAGTGAGATGCTCTTTGAGCTCAAAGTGACTAGTGCGACACTTAAGATAGACCTTTGGAAGACTATGATGAAACTTGCACGAAAGTGCTTACAACTTTGTGCATGAGTACGAAGGATGTTAAGAAAGTGAAGACAACCCAAACATACATAGACAAACCTCCAAACTCACCCAAACAACATCATAACCATGACAAAGCAAATACTATGCTAAATTTGTGCATGAGTACGAAGGATGTTCACAAAGCGAAGACAACCCAAACACACAAAGACAAACCTCCAAATTCAGCCGAAAGAGATCACAACCATGACGAATCAAATAATATGCTAAAATATGACCATTGGTTAAACAAGCGAATGGGTGGAAAGACTTCACAAGAGCTCATGGGGTGAGCTCGAGTGTTTGTAACCATCAAGGGAAAAATCAAGGAAAGCTTCGAAATTTGGATGCAAGCCCAAATTTTGGTGTGTGTTGCAGCCACTACAACATGTTGCAACATTTTTGAACACTCCCTCTTAGTAAGAAAGGGATTATCAATTTCCCTTATCCTACACCTATGGAACTTGAACTTCCCTCTTGAAAAATATTTGTTCAAAATATCAACATATTGTTTCTATATCAGAATGGACTGAAGGAATATTATTTGCCTTTCAACACAATCCCGTATATGATGGTACTATATATATATATATATATATATATATATATGCTTGGATCGATCATGAAATACATGATTCTGAGAGAACTTGATATTGCACGTATGATTATCATAGTAGGTCATAGTTTGATCCATCATTTGAAAAAATAATCCAACAAGTATATTTCTCATACATATATCCTCACATGTTGGTTGAATTGCAGCCATGTATTCTAGTTATGCCGAGATGAACACCACAAATATTTTCTTCTTGTTGTACCAGGTAATAGTTGTGGACCCAACACTTAAAATTCCACCTGATGTACTCTTCTGGTCTGATGGACTCCCTACCCAATCTGCATATGTGAAACCACATGGTTTTACTATCTCTATTTGTTTCCATCATAGTCCAAACTGGGTAGTTCCTCTAAGGTACCGTAAAAATTACTTAGCTTCCTTCCAAAAAAAATTCTTTTACGTAAACATAGCTTGGCTCAGTTGGTTGTTTGCATACCACATATCTAGTCATTTGTTCACAAGATACATTAGTTAACCCACTAACTGCCGATAAATAGTAGCATCCACTTCTTCACCTAAAGTGGCATCCTCCTTCCTCCAGATAGTTGCTAGAGGTGTCTCCGTGGGTAGACAATGCAGAGCATGACTTGGATATGATTCGTTTGTTGTTGGAAATCCATTAGGCACCTGAGCCATCGACTTTGGAAATGTTTCTAATAGGGATTCCTATTGTTTTTAATGTTGTGATTCTTTCACCTCATTGGTTATTTTGGGTAAGCATATGTTTTAGGAATGCGAGACAAGACATTAGTGGGTAGGTAAATAATTTTTTTATAATTGCAATATACATTCCTTGATATCTTCTCTTTATTGTTTGATTTCATTTTGAACATTATTCTGATTTTTTTTATTTTAACTATAAAATTTAAAGTATTCAGACCCATAGCCATTTTCAACGTCATCTATAAAATCCTCTCAAAATTGATGGCCAACAGACTCAAACCCATCCTTCCCTCAATCATTTCTCAAGAACAGTCTAGATATGTTAAAGGAAGACAGATAACTGACAGCATCATTCTCAACCAGGAGGTGTTGCATTCTATCAAAACTCAAAAGATCCCTGGCATGCTCATTCAACTTGACCTCTCCAAGGCCTTTGACAAAATCAGCTGGACATACATCAGAGAAATCCTCCAGGCTTTCGGCTTCAGTCAGATTTGGATAAAATGGATAATGGAAATGGTCTCAGGAGCATTCTTCTCAATCATGCTGAATGGAGGCCCCTTACAACCATTCCTCCAATCCAAAGGTATATTCCAAGGAGATCCTTTGTCACCTTTTCTCTTTGCCATCAAGGTAGAGGGCCTCAGAAGATCTCAATCCCAAGCGATACAAACGAATCATCTCGAAGGCATCAAAGTTTCCCATCAAGGACCCACAGTAATGCATTAGCAATTTGTTGATGACACAATGCTTATGGGAACCCCCACAGTAAAGGAAGCTCGAACCTTCAACAAGGTGCTAAGTACTTTCACAGAAGCCTCAGTTATGGAGATCAATCTAACAAAATCCAAATTATTTTTCTTCAACACTTCTATTCCCCTGCAGAGAAATCTCAGCAAAATTCTCAAGATTCAGAGGAACTCCCTTCCAACCAAATACCTTGGCATCCCACTTTCAGAATTGGCCCCCAAAGCTACAAATTGGGAAGATCTCCTCAACAAAATGAAGGCCAGATTAAGTAGTTGGACTCATCGAGCCCTAAACATGGCCAGCAAACTGGTACTAGTCAAATCAGTTCTTCAAACAATGCCGGCCTACATGCTCTCAGCCCTTGCGGCACCCAAATCAGTCTATAAATCCATTCGGAACATCCAGCGGTCCTTCCTCTGGAACGGAGATTCAAAGAAGCGCAAATGGGCCCTCCTCAAGTGCACAGACATATGCAAACCAACGTTGGCAGGAGGACTGGGCCTAAAAGATCCTGAAATCCTAAGCAAAGCTATTGCAGCCAAAATCTGGTGGAGATGGGTGGAGAATCCTAATTCCCTATGGGGCACCTTGTGGAAAGCAAAGTACACAAATCAAATACAGGACAAATACCTCATCAGGCTCACTGGCAGCACTCAAGGTTCCCCCCTCTAGAACAAAGTATGGGAGAACCGACATATTGTTCAGCAGCACTGCTTCTGGGATGTGCACCAAGGCAACACTGCCCTCTTTTGGGAGGATGCTTGGCAGCAACTCCCTCCTCTGGACCACCCAGATTGGACTACTCTCAAAAATGACATGCAAGAGGCAGGGCTAAAAAAGGTAGCAGATTATTGGCAACCCCAAACATTGACCACCACTTGGCAAAAATGGCTAACCAAAGAACAGTGGCCAACTCAAGACCACAATGGAACTATAGAACATCTCTTACAACATCTAGAACAATGCAAGATCCTCACCTCAACCAGAGAAGACATCCTACGATGGGGAAATAATTCTGAAGGAACTTTCAATCTAAAAGAAGCCTATAGAATCATCGCTACTTCACCTGACTGGAAACCGGACCCCATATGGCACTCCCTCTGGACCAGAGGCACTTGGCCCAAAATAACCCTATTCTATTGGTTGTTCCTACATAACAGAGTGCTTACTTGGAACAATTTACAGCGACGTGGTTTCATTGGACCCTCTCGATGCTCCCTCTGCGAGAATGATAATGAAACGCTCAAACACATTCTCAACACATGCCCCACTGCCTGCACTGTATGGGATGATACAGCCTTTGTATTCAGGAAAACCGAGAGAAACAAATACTCGATCTGCCTTACCTTGAGAAATTGGCGATTCTCCATGTCCATCAATAATCTGGTCAACAGGGCATGGAGGATCATTCTGGGAGCCGTGGTATGAATTCTCTGGAAATGTCGCAATGCTCGAACCTTTAAGAACTCAGCGACGTCACTGGACAGGTTAATAGGAAAAACAAGGCAGCTAATAACAGAAATGATCCACGCCATGGAAATAATCCCACAAGAGGGGAATACGTCACCAAATGATCAAAGGGTAGTCCAAATCCTCAATTTCAAAGCCTGGACCACTCCCACAGGCAGGAACCAAACCACAACTGCGATGAAGCAAGACAAATGGGGTACACCTCCATTTCCATCATTCAAACTAAACTTCGATGGCGTGTCAAAGCAAAACCTAGGAAAAGCCAGGTACAGTGGAGCAATCACGGACCACACGGGGAATATCCAGCTTATCTACCATGGAAATCTAGGCACCAACACCAACAATGCTGCAGAGCTGATCACTCTCATCAAAGGCATCACCCTGGCTGACCACTACAAATTTCTACCCCTGGTAGTGGAAGGAGACTCGGAGATTGTCATCAAGATGATGAGAAAACTTCAAAACGGCACTCAAGTGGACAAGATTACACCCAGTTGCAGGCTCTTGGCAATCCTAAAGGATTTGCAAGCCCATCTCAGTGACATTCAAGGCATCACCTTTCAAGCAGTCAGAAGAACTACAAATAAGTTGGCCGACGCCATAGCCAATGCTGGCGTTCAGTCCAACAGTGAAGATTATCACATCCTCTGGCAAGACTTGGAGGAGGGGGAACTCAGAGAGAAATGCCACACCATAAACAAGGTAGACCCACAAGCATAGCGGATGCCAGGCTCCCATGATTCTTCCATATTTGCATCTACTGATAATTCTACAAGCTGTCAACGACCCACTCAGAGAAAAAGAGAGAGAGAGAGAGAGAGCATAGACTAGACCAACTTAGTTGTACAAAGGCAGACACAGGGAGGTCCCATCGACTCCCACTCTGCATCATGTATTTTACTATATTCTATTAATATAAAGTCTCACTGAACATTACAAAAAAAAACTATAAAATTCAAAGTAGTTTACAGTATCATGTCCATTTAAACAACAACCAAAGCTTGAAGATGAAATTATTATTACATGATATTGATTGAAATCCTTTTAGCTGTTTTGTTTTAAAAGATTTTCATGACTATTAAAAAAGTTTACTTTCGTGTTGTTATTTGAGCACATGTAGTTTATATACTTGACCAAGTTCATGCATTAGAAAATGAAATGTTGTTGCGAATAAAATGACAAGGATTAGACATCACACCTAATATTATTTGTTTCACAAGTTATCTACAGCCTAAGAATTTTTAGCATGTAACTTAGTTGGAATGATTGTGCCTAAGCTTTCCATGAAGGTTGAATAATAATTTACTAAGGTGTTCTTTTCTATGTTGACATTTTATTTACTTTGTTTATGTAGGTCATCTTGGCACATAATGGTCACTATCACCCACTGAAGAAGACTTGTTTGAGTTTCTTTCTTTTTGGGGGGAAATGGCATTGACATTGCTAATGTTGAGGTATATGTTATATAAATCATTTATAGTCTACTATTATTTATATTCCAGTGCTCATCATCTTTGACGTCTTATACTTTTCATTGTATCTTCATTTGTTTTCAGAGGAGGAACTTAGTATTGACGGTAAGAAGTAGCAATTGAAGAAAGAGAGAGAGAAGAGAATTGATCTAGTGATACCCTTAAAGCCGATATCCCGCAGGAGACATACAAATAGAGACTGATAGTCAAGTCTTCAAAGTTGGTGAATTCACTTGCAATGCCTTAATAACACAATCATAATTTTTTGAAGTTTTGAAACAATATTTCATGTGTAAATTGTTGTCCAACAAATATTAAGTTGGAAACTCATATTGTAAATTTAGTTGCTGATAAAACAAGAACTATTACCTCAAAATAGGTACTCGAGCCCAAAAATCCCCAAAAAACATGAAAAAACAACCCAAAAATAGAAAGTGTTGATTCTGCATCACCATTTTCTTTCATAGTTAAATTTCAATATTTTTTAAAAATAACAGCAAAAAACAACAAAAGTCGTTTTCTTTGGTGCAAAAAACACCTTGAAATCGAAAAGTGTTGATGCTTGAATAATGTATTTCTTTTCAGGGTAGAATTTCAACATTTTTTTAATAATGACACTAAAAATAAAATATCATGACTCTAAAGAACTTTAAATTTCCAACGATTTTCAAGCATGACATTAATGATAAAATATCACGTCTTTGAAAAGCCTTAAAAATGCATCGATTTTTAAGAAAAACATTAAATTTAAAATATCACTTCTTTGAAAAACCTTAAAATTCCAACAATTTTCAAGCATGGTGCTAAGAAAAAATATTTATAACTGTTTTCAACCATAATATTAAAGATAAAATATCACGACTGAGAAAAACATTAAAATCTTCACAATTTTTTAACCATGGAATTAAAACCGAAGATTATGACTACAAAACAATCTTAAATTTTCAAAATATTTCAAGCATAACATTATGGATAAATTTTATGACTAAAAAATCATTAAAAATGAACACATTAATGAAAGAGTTATTATACCAGGAGTAATTTTTTTAAATGCTAAATAGATAGCGATTTTAAAATCTTAGCCTAAGACAACTTGATACATTGCAAAAAAAATTAAAAATCAACTATCAAATTGCACATTATGGGATCGCTTCGACACTCTATATATATAATAAATATACATAAGAAAACAAAAATTCAAATATTGAAAAAAAATACAAATAATAAATAATAAAAAAAACATGACAAAAAAATCAAATATAAAAAATCTATAGTAATGACATAAAAAAACTATAAAATGTAAAAACAATTAACCATACCATGTAAAATAAAAATAAAAAAGGAAAAAAAGAGTAAAATTAAATAAAATAAAAATTAAAAAATTAAAATTAAAAAAAAAATTACAAAAAAAATACAACATTAAAAAAAATAAATAAAAATAAAAAAATCTTCGACCACCCCGAAGCCCAACCAACCAACAGTGACAAGGGGACAATTCATGACAAAAACAAATTAAATTTCATAAAATATATTAAGAAAACAAAAAAAACCATAAAAATGTAAAAAAAAATAATTAAGAATTATCTGTAAGAATGAAAAATTTAAATAAAAAATAAATAAATAAAACAAAAAATAGAAATTATATATAATTTAATTTAAGAAAAAAAAATCATTTTTTTAAGTTAAAAAAATAAAACTAAAAACATCATTTTAAAAAAAGGGTTAAATAATTACCAAAAAAAATAACAATTATATTATAAAATTTAAATTATAAAAAAAATATTTAAATTTAGATTTAAAAAAAATAGAAAAATTAGAAAACAATATTTAAAAAAAAAATCAAAACAAATTAAAGAACAAAATTCAAAACAAATTATTAGAAAAAAATAAAAAGTTAAAATTAAAAAAAAAAATCAAATTTAAAAATTAGAAAAAAATAAATAAAAAAAAATAAACCCCTCCGCCTCCTGCACTCCACCTCACCCCTACTCACCCCACACTCCGCTCTCCGCCACCCTCCCCTCACCCCTCCGCCTCTTGCACCCCACCTGTCACGCCCCCAGGCCTACGGTAGTCTTCCAACCATGTCCGGCGAGGTGCGGCACCACCGTGTACTTTCTTTTTAACAATACTTGCACACATGGACTACGCCTTTCCACATTAACATACTTAGTTTGTGTTTCGCAACCAAGTAAAATGAATTAACCTTTATACTTAATGAAGCCCATACACATTCATTATCCAATATGCAATTAACCAGAACAATAACAATTGCACACAAGTATAAAGGGAGGGGCAACTCCCGAACAAGTCTGCCCGATAACAATATATTATGAAAATCTTCAATAATACATCATACAAGTGTGCCTGGAAAAATCCAAGGCCAACACTTAGAAATATTTACAATCAAGGCAAGACAGCCTTTACAACCATATGCCAACCTCACTCGGTAGGAGGGTGCTCACCCGAGACACCAGAACTCCTCCAACTCGGTTCTGCACAAAACTGCCTTAAGTTCACCCTTCGTTTCACCCACGTCAAGCTCTGGTAAAATCTGCGCACTTATTACTTCTGCGCATGAGATGTGCGCACTCCAACTGCGCCCTTTTTACCCCTGCTCCAATCGTTGATCGTATGATGCCCCAAATGAAGCTCTGCGCCATCCATATATACGCTTGCTTGCCATTTGGTGAGGGGGTGTCAAGCCATTAGGACGACCCCATAAAACAGTTTTACAAGCCCCTGCCTTAACCTTTTGCAAGTCGACCTTTGCCCATGGGCAAAGCCTCTCTATGCTAGGTATAAAGCTTCGGCCTTTTCGCATTATTTCACTAAGTATTTCGCTGCACTTAGTTTAACCATCGCATGCCTTTGTTGCATTTTTCGTCACAGGTCCAGGTAGCGCTGTTCACCTTCGCCCGCTCGTTGCACGGGCCACCCGCCCATCATGCACGGGTTGCCCACGGGTCGCCCACCCATCGTGCACGGGTCGCCCGCTCATCGTGTAGCCGTGCCCACTCCCGCATCTGCTCGTCGCACTGTCCGGCGGGTCACCGTGCACGGGGCGCCCGCCCATCGTGCAACCGCGCCCGCACCAGCTCGTCGCACTGTCCGCCGGGTCGTCGTGCACGGGGCGCCCGCCCATCGTGCAACCGCGCCCGCACTAAATACTCGCACTGTCCGCCGGGTCGTCGTGCACGAGGCACCCGCCCATCGTGCAACCGCGCTCGCACCAGCTCGTCGCACTGTCCGTCGGGGCGCCCGCCATCGTGCAACCACGCCCGCACCGGCTCGTCGCACTGCCCGTCGGGTCATTGTGCACGGAGCGCCCGCCCATTGTCGCGGGGCCTTACATACTCCTCCACCTGAAATCGTTGTCGTCCTCGAAAACATGCCATCCCGGTAATTCTTCACCAAGACCATCATCATCCATTATGTAGACTCCTCCATATAAGGCAAGCATCCCTGCAACATATATAAGTTCCATCTCCATCATGTAACATCTTAGTGACCAAATTGTCACCAAGACCACCATACCAAGCCATCATGTGCACTTCTGTTATGATACTCCAGCATAATGTCAACACATCGCTGTACACTTCGCGATCCCATGTCTGAAATAGTTGGGTAGCTAATCCAACCATCACGCCCAATCCATGAGAGTGAACATCCTCATGTCCTCATCAACTGTTTCTCAAACATCAGCCACATCCTCGACTCATCAAGAATCTGCAAACCATGTTCAGGTCCATGGAAACTCCATCCATCTGCAACATGTCATGATGCTTGATGCCAAGCCATCCCTACATCATGAGTCATACCTGCTCAACATGTTTGAGGGCTCACTGCCATGAGAAGCTAACAATGAGCCCCATCTTCTATGTCATCTAAGAAGATGTAGAGGGAGTAGAGCCTGAAGGCTCTCCCTCACTAATCAACTCAATCCATCTGTCAGGATCGTCGATCTCCATCCTTTGTAGATATGCCTCCCGATCTTCCTTCTGGATATTCGGCCCCACATATACCTCATCAACATCATCATCATCCTCCACTAACTCTAGCCTTCTTGATAAGTCCAAGATGCTATCTGAAAGTGATCTAATGACCAATGACTGCTCCACAAGCTTTGTCTCAACAGTGGACAACCGCTTGTTCACTTTCTCCATATCCTCCATTTGCATTCCTCCTAATTTATGATCAGGTCTTGTCACACCAATGGTTGGAACACCAATGGGCACATCTTCCCTTCCATCATAAATGAAGAGTTTCCTCAAATGTGGTACAACCATAGCCTCAAACTGTTTCATGAATTCCATCCCCAATACAACTTCATAGTCATCAATCCGCACTATAGTGAAGTCCACCTTTCCATCCCATTCACCAAGTGTAGTGTCCACCTTTTCAGCTATACCAAGAATTCCCATAGGAGGAGAATTCACTGTCTTCATTTGTGCCTTCACTGGTACAAATTTCAGCCCAACCCTTCTCGCAGTATCTTCACTCATGAAGTTGTGTGAAGCCCCACTATCCACCATAGTGAGTACATCAGCACCTCCAACCTTCATCTGAACATACTCCAACCTGTTCCTTTCCGGATCTCTTCTAGAAGTCACTTCCATAGTAGCAGAAGCACCAAGTATCTGCATCATCCCCACAGAAGCATTATCATCATCATCAGATTGTGTAGCAGCAGCCACTTTCGGTTTAGAGGGACAATTCTTCACCACGTGTGGTCCTGCACATATCCAACATTTCAAAGGCTTCTTCGCCTTCGGACAATCATATGATTTCGAAGCATCATCCTTCTTCTTTTCTTTTGGCTTGTCGGACTTCTTTTTCTCATTAGAAGTCTCATCATAGTGGTCCACCAACCTATCAACCGCAGCAAAAGCCTCCTCAAGTGTTCTAATCTTCTGCCTCTTCACCTCATTGCGTGCCCAAGGCTTCAGCCAAATAATGAAGTTGAACACCTTGTCTCTTTCCGCCATGTCGGGAAGTTCCAAAGCTGCACTTGAAAACTCTCGCTAGTATGCTTGTAGGCTCCCGGTTTGCTTGATGAACTTAATCTTCGTCCTTGCTTCCCATGTTTCATCCTGAGGACTGAAATGGATCTGTAAGGCCTTCTTCATGTCATCCCACGAAGTGATGTCATCAGCATTGCCATTGATAATCTGATCCACCCTCCTTCACCACCACATCTTAGCATCCTTTGTCAAGAATTGAGCAGCCACTTTGACTTGTGTCTCCCCATGAGGTAGACTCAATCGTTCCAAGTACTGTTCCATGTCCCATAGGTTCAATCGTTCTGGTTCTTTGACTTTCACATGAGGCACTCCTCCACCTGAGTTATGTCTCACGGCCCTCTTCAATACCGCAATCTCATCTTTGGTTTCATCAAGAGTTTTATTCATTTTGTCAAGAGTTCCCTTCAAGTTCACCATCTCTGCAAGACCCTGATCCCTTGATTCTTCAACCTCCTTGACCCTTACCTCAAGTTGTGTACACATAAGATCAGTGTACTCATACTGTGTCTTGAGCTCATCATGCTGTGTCCGGAGTTCTTCAAACTCTTCCTTGACCTTTAAGATGGCTTCTCACTCCTTAGAAAGCGAGTCCACATCTTGGTTCCAAGAAGTCTCCAAAGTCTCCATTCTTTCAATCACTTTCTCCATGAACCCAAGAGTAATATCCTTCATTGTGTCCTTTATTGTGTGACTAGACCCAGCCTGAGAATTAGCTGCCATTTCTAACAACTTCTTGCCCTTCTGCGACCTAGTTTCAACCATTCAACGGCTTCCCCAAGTCACCTGCAATAGAACCAACCCTTGTCTCACTTCGTGTGAAACGGTTTCCTTCACCTGCAAGAACCTTGTCAACTGCCAAATTCCAAGTGTGTGAGCAACCCTGCTCACCAGCTCTAGACCGAGCTCCGATACCACCTTTACTTCGGTAAAGGTATGTAGCAGCTTCAATATCCGGATCAGCTGCTCTGATACTACCTGTCACGCCCCCAGGCCTACAGTAGTCTTCCAACTGTGTCCGGCGAGGTGCGGCACCACCGTGTACTTTCTTTTTAACAATACTTGCACACATGGACTACGCCTTTCCACATTAACATACTTAGTTTGTGTTTCACAACCAAGTAAAATGCATTAACCTTTATACTTAATGAAGCCCATACACATTCATTATCCAATATGCAATTAACCAGAACAATAACAATTGCACACAAGTATAAAGGGAGGGGCAACTCCCGAACAAGTCTGCCCGATAACAATATATTATGAAATCTTCAATAATACATCATACAAGTGTGCCTGGCAAAATCCAAGGCCAACACTTAGAAATATGTACAATCAAGGCAAGACAACCTTTACAACCATATGCCAACCTCACTCAGTAGGAGGGTGCTCACCCGAGACACCAGAACTCCTCCAACTTGGTTCTGCACAAAACTGCCTTAAGTTCACCCTTCGTTTCACCCACGTCAAGCTCCGGTAAAATCTGCGGACTTATTACTTCTGCGCATGAGATGTGTGCACTCCAACTGCGCCCTTTTTACCCCTAATCCAATCGTAGAAGAGAGAATGCGTTGATCGTATGATGCCCCAAATGAAGCTCTGCGCCATCCATATATACGCTTGCTTGCCATTTGGTGAGGGGGTGTCAAGCCATTAGGTCGACCCCATAAAACAGTTTTACAAGCCCCTGCCTTAACCTTTTGCAAGTTGGCCTTTGCCCATGGGCAAAGCCTCTCTACGCTAGGTATAAAGCTTCGGCCTTTTCGCATTATTTCAGTAAGTATTTCGTTGCACTTAGTTTAACCGTCGCATGCCTTTGTCGCATTTTTCCTCACAGGTCCGGGTAGCGCTGTTCACCTTCGCCCACTTGTTGCATGGGCCACCCGCCCATCGTGCACGGGTCGCCCACGGGTCGCCCGCCCATCATGCACGGGTCGCCCGCTCATCGTGTAGCCGTGGCCACTCCCGCATCTGCTCGTCGCACTGTCCGTTGGGTCGCCGTGCACGGGGCGCCCACCCATCGTGCAACTGCGCCTGCACCAGCTCATCGCACTGTCCGCCGGGTCGTCGTGCACGGGGCGCCCACCCATCGTGCAACCGTGCCCGCACTAGCTCGTCGCACTGTCCGCCGAGTCGTCGTGCACGGGGCGCCCGCCCATCGTGCAACCACGCCCGCACCAGCTCGTCGCACTATCCGCCGGGGCGCCCGCCCATCGTGCAACCGCACTCGCACCGGCTCGTCGCACTGCCCATCGGGTCATTGTGCACGGAGCGCCCGCCCATCGTCGCGGGGCCTTACACCACCTCACCCCCTACTCACCCCACACTCCCCTCTCCACCCCACTCCCTCCCTACCCCCGCAGCCCTCTCCTCCCCTCTCCACCCCACTCCCTCCCTACCCCCCCAGCCCTCCCCTCTCTCCCCTGCACCCAATGACCCACACCTCCCCCCCTCCCTCACTACCCGGCTCTCCCTGCCCACCTGGGCCCCCAGCCAACAGCCAAGAGCCCGCTGAATGGGGTCCCACGTATGTGGGGAGGGCCAACTGAGGAGGGGAGAGTGTTGAGGGATGGGGGAGGGCGGCGGTCAGATGGGAGGGGAGAGGGGAGAGCCGGGGGAAGGAAGGGGGTGTGGTGGGGAAGGGAGAGGGCAGGAGATGGCTGAGTGGAGAGGGGAGAGAGGAGGGCTAGGACGGAAGCTACATGGTAGGGTGAGGAGGGGAGGAGAGGGGCTCAAGGTGGAGGAGAATTTTTTTTTAATATTTTTTTTTAATGTTTTTTAAATATTTTTTTTATTATTTTAATTGTTTTGAATTTTTTATTTTTTACTTTTTATTTTGTTTGAAAGTTTTATAATTTAATTTTAAATTTTTGTTATTTTCTATTCATTTAATTTTATGTTATTTATTTATTTTTATAATTTTAATTTAAAAATAGAATTCTTAAATTTCTATTTTATTTTAATCTTTTTTAATTTGGTTTATTTAAATTATTTAATTTAAATATTATATGTTTTTTTAATTCATATTTTTTAATTTTAATTTTTTTTTCTTAAGTTTTTTTGATGTGATTTTTTTTTATTTATTTGTTTCTTTAACTTAAATAAAAAAATAAAAAAAAAATAGATTTTCGATTTTGGTTTAATTTGTTTTTCTTTAAATTATTATTTTTTTTAAACTAATTTTTTATTTTTATTTTTATTTTTTTGTTTTTCGGTTAATTTTTTATTCAATTTTTCTTTTTTTATGAGTTTATTTTGATTTTTTTCCTTTTCATTTTTATAGGGTTTTTTTTTGTCATGTTTATTTATTTATTTTTTAATGTTTATTACTAACATCAATATCACTAACATGTAAAAAAATTATCCACACTTAATTCATTAGAAAATTTGAGGTGTAAAACCTAAGCCCTTTAAACAAAAAGGGTTGATGCTCATCAGCATTTCTCAAAATGAAGATGAAAATCACTAACAAAAACAAATGTTCACAATTGATACATAAAAAAATTTAAAGTGCAAAAAATAAACCCTCTAAAAAAGTGTGTTGATGCTGCATCAACACTTCCCAAAATCAACATGAAAATCACTAACATTTAAAAAATTGTTCATACTTGATACATAAAAAATATAAAGTGGAAAAAAATATGCTAAAAGAATAAAGGTGTATTCTAAATCACCATTTTTCAAAATCGAGTGATTTTTTGCTACCTCAAAAAAATGGGTACTAGGTCATTTTCTCATTTGATCGATAACTATGTTTGTAATACTTTACATTTTATAGAATATAATTTATGTGGTTGAAATTATTTATAATTGTACTTGATATTATTTAGTATTGTAATTAACATATGTAACCTTGCGTTTTCATATTAGATAAGCATGCACATTGTATGACATTTTTTCTAATTAATTCACAAAATCATATTAATTAATTTATGTTGATTAATAATGAACACATAAAATCAATTTAGAACAACTAAATTAGTAGTTTATATTGATTAACGATGAACACAAATAATATTAATATATGAATAAATTAGTCGTTTATAATGATTATGAATGAAAGTAAATGAAATGTATATAAAATACTAAATCAATCGTTTATATAATGAGTATGAAACTACCAAAACGATAAATGATTGTTGTAAATCATAAATTTGTAATTACAAATGACGACTAAATTTTGCATATATATGACTATTAGTTACTAATTTATAGTATCTTATAACATGAAAAAAGTTTAGACATATTTCTTTGGTCATTGATTGGCTTCAAACGATGACTAAAATTTGCATATATATGACTATTAGTAGCCAATTTACAATAACTTATAATGCGACCAACATTTAGGTCATATTTCTTTGTTCATTAATTTGTTTTTTCATGTGATCATATAGTAGTATATTTTGTTGTGTATTTGGTCATTATTATGACTAAATCAATGACCAAATTTATGACTAAATGTACTGCTAAACTATAAAATTGAGACAACCAATTAATGACTAAAAATTAGTTACGTTATAAGATACTGTAAATGTGCTATTGTTGGTGACCGACTCAAAATTAGTTGTTTATGTGCAAATTTTATTGATTTTTTAGTAACTAATTAGCCATTTTGTACTAGTTCTAGGTGATCTCTTCTCTTCAATGTAGCCAATAAACCAAAGGGCTACTTGATTGAGTTCTACTCATACTTCATGTGAGCAAGAAGAAAATATATGAGACTAGCAAACCGAACTGCCACTGAAGTTATTGACTGTAATTCACAAACATGAAAACAACAATTTTCCTTGATGTCTACAACAGATTGGCTAGAGGATCTTAAAAAACAAGAACAGTTACATTTTTTTAATTTGCAAAAGGGTTACATTATAAAGAAAAGGGAGTAATATGTTCATCAATCTTGGCATATTCATTTGAAACAACCAATTCATCCACAACAATAACATACATAGATTTCAGGACAATCTATTTTTTATCAACAAGCTGTTCATTGTCTGACCCGAGAGGCAGATTTTCAATTGAGATACCTGCATCTTGAATAACAAAAACGTCTACACCCACAATCTTCTCTACCTCATAATTAATCTGAATAGTTTCGTTGCTGAGAATCTTTATGCATGTAGTTTCATAAATCTTCTCTTCAAAAATTTATGCATTAAGCTTAAAGGAAAAAACTTGCTACATATTATTGCCAAAAATAATGGATGGATCATCACTTTGTTGAGTTTCTATTGTAGCAAACTCAATATTCTGATTTTCAGAAAATTTTTCCTGAATTAAAAACTCAGGAGAAGAAGGGAATGCAAGGGAACTAGAATGATCATTTCTGAGAAGATTGTTGCAAACTATTATCCGTAAGCTTTGTTTCTTCATTACAACTGGGATACCTATTCTCTTGTTCTTATGAAATTTACAAAGGCTGTGAAATGTCATCAAGAATTTTATGTGAAATTAGGTCATTATTTTCAATCATGGGAGAAGTAACTACTTCTTGATTTTTTTTGGGTTTCATAGTAGCCAACTTCTACATCTTCTTCATGGTTGAAAGTTCTCTCATGAATAGCCTTTATAGTCTCATCATCCATAAATTTATCATATTCATAAAAACTTTCTAAATCCTTAATAAAATTGTCAAAAATTGTGCAACAACCTTTGACGAGCAACAAAGATGATGTTCTTTATATCTCTCATAAATTACTTTATGAAAATCTCTAAGAGAATATAAAAAATCACTTGAAAAGATTTCATACCATGATTGTGTATTTCCCTCCAAGGACACCATTAACATCCTCATAAGACAATCTTCGTGAAATTTAACTTTGAAATTACGGATGTGCATATGAAACCTAATCAGATGAAAAGTAGTAGCATCTCCTTTTTGATCTTCCAATGTAAGCAAATAAGTCTGCCAACTTAGATCAGGCATGCAATTTAGAAAGCCTGGAATATGAATGAAGTGCATAGGATAATACCTTCTACATTGAGAGCTCATATTTATTTTGGATCCTAGTGCTAGTGGAGTCTTTAGAGCAGCTTGAAACTATTTGGAGTCAGCAGGTGAATGTTTTAGCCGTCATATGTCCGACTGTTGTCCACCATTAGCAATAAAATATGGAACTTGATATTCTTTTCTCAGGATACTGAAACATTTCATCTGCAATATGGTCGCCAGAATGTTATCAATCCATAATTTCCCAAGGCTCTCGAGAGAAACCCATTGATAACCACAAAACTACTTTCAAAGCTCGAAACTAGCCTTTCCAGCTTCATAGAGGGATCCCTTTTTTATTTAGATTTTTGTTTTAAGATATTAAGCTAGTTATTGAGTTTTGAGTTGGTTTTTCAAAGATCGGGATGAAAATTACAGGGAAAAACCATTGGGCATGGATTCATGAGTCTTCGGATTATCAAATACAAAAATAATAGAGCAGCTGTAAAAAGGAAGGATAGGCAAAATTTAGATCTTTTAAAGTATTTTTGGATTGTGTAGGATGAATATGATTTAAGTTCAATTAAGTATAGATCATTCTAGGATTAATTCTATGTTAAACATTAGATTAAAAGCATTGATACTGTTTATAAGCTAGCGTAGAGTACACTTAAGCAAATTCAGCCCTTTATCTTCTCGAAACAATAGATACAACAAACATATGAAAAAATGAACATATAACAATTTCACATGAGACTGTACATCACCAATTATTTGATAAGGGAATCTTGGAACAAAAAATCTTTGTATTATTTTAAATTGGTCTCTTTAGTACAATGCACAACTTACATCAAAATGTGGCTCCTTTCTTCATAGAAGTTCCAACCTATTCTAAGTCTTATTACAACATATTTATAGAATTTCTACTAAACTAACTTCAAATTCCAAAAGGAAACTGATTACAAAATAATATCTCACAATTTCTGGAGAAATTTGAACAATAAACTAAAAATAAAATCAATCACTGAAAAACCATAGGAAATCTGGAAATGGCTTTTTAAATGTTGATCCTCTGTCTTGGAATCTAGAGAGGATGAAGTTGTCTTCACTCAACTTGCTAGCTGCCCTCTAAAACCTCATTAACTTTTCCACCTATAACAACAAGTTACCCCTTTGACTATTATTTATGAGCCAAAAAATATGAAAATAATTGCATGTATGCTGATTTTTTCCACTTGTTGATCAATAAATTATCTGTATTTTGGATTTAAATCAAATTTATGTGTCGAAATTTTTTACCGTAGTCTTTGGCTTCATGATCATTGAATAGTTCATTAGTCGCAAAATATTTGGGAAGAAAATATTTTGAATAATATTTCCAAATATTTTTCTTCAACCTATAAATGAATTTCAAAGAATAAAATTTCAAAATATTTCTTTGAATGATTTAATAAACTATCCGCTTGTTTTGAAATCCATGTCATGTTTTTCCTTCCCATGGATTTGAAAGACCATGCCTTGTTTCTCCTTCACATGGATTTTGAAAACAATGTCTTGTTTCTCCTTCTCATGGATTTTAAAAACCATGTCCTATTTTTCCATGGTTGCTAAAGTATTTTTAGTTTCCCCTTTTTACTCTTGTAAATTTTTTTGGATAAGTATTTGTCCAAATTTCATTTTCCATGCATTTCTCTTCTTTATACCATAGCAAAACGCATATCTTTCTTCAGTGTAAAATTTATTTTTTTTACTCATCCTCCTTTTACTTTCACCTATAGATTAGTTTCATAAGTATATTAAGTGTAAAATCCTCCTTTTAGCTCGCTCAATCACATTTTACTTAGCCTCCTTTATTCATTAACTTATTTCATAACATATGAAATTTTTGTTATTTCATTTCCCGCCACATTTTTATTTAAATTAATACGAATAAGGGGGGGGGGGGGGGGGGGTTGAAATGGGCTAAAAGCGAACATATGTAAAACACAATAAAGGGGAAATGACCTTTTTGGGCGGGTAAGTTAAATTTCGAATAGGCAACCTCCCCACCCCCTTCCCCCCCCCGAAAATTCATTAATAACCCTTGATTAATAAATCACACATCTTGATGCATTTTACATTTGTAAATTTTAATGCATGAATTGCAAATTGGGGTCATAGATTGTGATGCAACCCACCCCTGAAATTTATTGATAACCCTTCATTGATAAATCGCACATGTCGAGGAATATTACATTTGGAAAATTTAATGCATGAAGTGCGAAGTGGGTTATAGATTGTGATTTGACTTTTCAATTTTGACTTGGGACTAACATATTTAACATAAAATAAAATATGGTTACTATAGTTTAGAGATTGGGTGGCTAAGCTATTTTTTAATTAATTTTAATAATTAAAATAAATAATTTCACACTTAGGCATTTTTCTGTGTTTTGCGGTTTTGAGGAGCAGACTTCAACTTGCTTTATATGTTCATTAAGAAGTTGGGTTTAAGCACCAAATATGCCGTTGGAAACCTCTTTCTGAGCAATTTACCATGAAAGCACCTACAACATGATCTAACCTACAATTTATATGAAACAAATATCCCAAACATTCAGAATTGTCTTGACCACAAGACTTCAAGAACTAAATGGTTCCTTGGATAAACACACCTGTAGGCTATGACACTTAGTAATTCATAGGCTAAAATAACAAAAGTGAATAACAAGAGGCCAACACCATTAATTCCGATTATAGGACCCTAAAAAACTGTATACATTTTTCACTTTTGCATAGACCTTAGCTAATAGGTTTAATTGTATATACTTATTGGGCATCTAATGCACATATAAACCAAAGTTTTCATGTCACAAATTTCTTGTTAATTGACTTATCCGTAGTATGGCCAACATATCAATTTTACCGTAGAAAATTTCTTCCTCACCTCGATTTAAAACGCATTTCGTTTAATATTGGATAATATGAGTTCAATTGAAAAATGTGAAATGGCTAATGCACTTAGTATTCATAAATGTCAACAACAACTTTTTCACTCTAATTTTGTAGTAAAAATTTGGTTGATATCAAAAGAAACTAACAGAGTAAATGTCCTCAATACATGTTTATTCATTGAATAAATGTTGCAGAGGCTTATATTTATTGGCAAGAGAGATTTAGTTAACCAATAACAGAATAAGATTTAGGATATTAAGAAAATAGTATGTTGATATTGATTTCTAAAACATGTTAAATGGAGCATTCAATAATGGTAAGAGATTGACACAATTACTAGTATTAAAAATTTCCTTATGTAGAGTGCCGAAGGTGATTGGAGTCAAAATTTTTACTAAGTAGTAACAATAGCCATAACGAAAATAGTGTCAATAATATTGTTTTGAAATACAATTCCACGTATTGACATTCATCATAACCCTTTATACGCACCTCCGCATATGAAGTTGTTTAACAACATGTCTTAGTATTTCATTTTGTTAAATTGGGAAAATGATGTTGAGAAAATACTAAACAATATTATACATCAATTAATTTCTCTACATTAGGCCTTTGTACATGTCTGAAGGAATCTTTCATTATGTGGAATACAAAGATAAGAGAGAAGCGTAATGCAAAGGAAGTGGAAAGGATAAGTGAAAAGTGTATATTATGGAGGGGAAGTAAGAATTTTCATTATGCAAAGATGACTAGCCTAATATCCTTTATGTAGATATTTTTTGATTGTGCAAACTTCCACATCTCTACACTTACCTTGTATCAAGACTCAATTTTCAATATTGGCACCAAAATGTTTTGGATCTTTGTATACATTTTCTTTGCCATATACATTTTTGATCGATATATACTCCACATAGAATGTTTTATGGATAAATACAAGATTTTCAATTTCCATAGAAATTACACCCTTCACAGCTCTGTCCCACACATTATGATCATGTACAATTATTGTGTGCAAGTCAATAATTGTAACATACCTCACCTAATTTACATTTTTATTTTTAGTCATCAGATTGTAAGGGTCACTTTTATTCTTTTATTCAACTTTGAGTTAATTTTCTTTTTTACATTATCAATGTATTTTATAACTTATTATCATTGCTTTGGGTTTTAATTTACATTGGTTGAGAGGATATTGACTTGAATTCATTCTATAACATTGTCCCTTCCTAGTCTTATTGCTTGTAATCAACTTCAATGAAAAAACTAAAGCCAACTGGAGAAAAATATGTTGACTCCCCCTTTATAAAATATATATACTAATAGATATATAATTATCCCTCCATTTTACCTTATGATTGCAACATATAAGTTTGGGTTTTTTCTATATACATAACCACGCCGCTTCCTATTCATTTATGGTATATGTTACCCATTTCCACAACATATTATATTCACTTACAATGTGTACATAGCCAGATTGCAAGCCATACACTTATGATTACCTCTTATTTACCTTATACCTCTCAAGCTATCCACTTACCATTACTCTTGCTTCACCTGATACCTTGATATAAATTTTAGCATTTTTCATGTGGGATGAGTTTTTATTTTAATTTGATTATTGGTATGACTGGTAGAAAATGTATAATTAGTTGCTAAAAAAATGACTAAAATTTGAATATAAATGATGAATTTTCAATTAGGGACCAATAGTGGTTAATTTACAGTGTCTTATAACTCGACCAAATTTTAGTTGTATTTAGCTTAGTCATTAACTTTTTATCTTAAATTTATCATCTAGTAGTATATTTAGCCATTAATTTGATCATTAATTTAGTCATTAATTGCCACAATTAATGACCAAATACACAACAAAAGATAGTACTATTTTCTTTCCCGATAAAGCCAATTAATGACCAAAGAAATATGAGCAAAATGTTAGTCGCATTATCAGATACTTAAATTAGCTACTAATTGTCATATATACGCAAATTCTAGGCATCGTTTGGAACAAATTAATGACCAAATCATATGACTATTTTTTTGTCTTGTCATAAGATATTGTAAATTAGCTACTAATAGTCATATATATGAAAAATTTAGTCGTTATTTGTAATCACAAATTTATCATTTACAATAATAATTTATTTTTTTTGGCAGTTTCATAGTCATTATATAAAATACTAAGTTAGTATTTTATATTCATTTCATTTACTTTCATTAATAATCATTATAGACGACTAATTTAGTCATATATTCATTTTATTTGTGCTCATCTTTAATCAATATAGACTACTCATTTAGTAATTTTAGATTGATTTTATGTGCTAATTATTAATCAACATAAATTAATTAGTATGATTTTGCGACTAAATAAAAAAAATGTCATTCAATTTTCATGTTCATCTAATATGAAAATGCAAAGTTACATACGTTAATAACAATACTAAATAATATGAAGTAAAACTATAAATAGTGTCAACCACATAAATTATATTATATGAAATGTCAAATATTACAATATGAATTTCCAATTTAATATTGATTGGACTACAATTTACACATGAAATATTGTTTCATCACTTCAAAATATTACATTATGTTTCCAACGAATTGTAGGTGAATTCACCAACTCTAAATTCTGAACATTAGTCTCGATCTCATGCGGGATTTTGGCTTTAAGGGTATCACTAGACCAATTATATTCTCTCTCTCTTTCTACATTCATCGCTCGAGTGTTATTGTTCTCCTCTTTCTTCAATTCTTTCTTTTTACCATCAATATTGAGTTCCTCTTCTGAAAATGAAAGAAGATACAATTCAAAGTATAAGGCATGAAGGACGATGAACACTGGAATATAAAATAAAGTAGACTATAAAGGATTTATACGACATGTACCTAAACATCAGTAATGCCAATGCCATTTTTCCGAGAAAATAAAGAAACTTCAACTAATTGTGATCTAAGATTTACCACCTTACCTGCATATGCAACGACATCCCCTAAAAACTTAACCTAACACGATATCAAACTAAATGCTTCATCCCTTGTAAATTTTAATTCAGATGATATAGAAGTTTAGAAGCATGCCACACTAATGTGGTGATCCATTTACTCTTCTAATACTTTGTATTTCTATTATTCTTTGAGTTCAGTACAAATCTGAGTTTGAAATTACTAGAGTGTTGGATTTTGTTTTTGTCTAGTGTTGTTATAGTAACTAATTATCCATTTAAGGCTCCAACATTATTCTTCTCTTCTTTCTTCAATTCCTGCTTCTTACCATCAGTATTGAGTTCCTCTTCTGAAAATGAATGAAGATACAATGCGGAGAATAAGACATGAAAGTTAGTGAACACTAGAATATAAGCTAAATTAGATTAGAAAGGATTTATATGACATATACCTCAACATCAGTAATGTCAATGCTTTTTTTCCCCAGAAAAGAAAGAAACTTGAACAAGTTTCCTTCAGTTAGGCAATAGTGGCCACTATGTGGCTAGATGAAGCATATAGGACATCACAATAGAAAATAAAACCTTATGAACTTAGTATTTGACCTTAAGGAAAAACTTAGCCACATTCATGTTAACTAAGTTACATGCTAAAAACCTCAGGCTATATATAACTTGTGAAAAAAAATGCAAAGAAAAAGACAACATAGAATAAATAATGTATGACAACTGCCTCTAAAATTGCATCATAGAAGAAAATAATTCTCCTATGGTTACCCATACATGTGGGTGTATATTTCTCAATATACCATGATATTTAGGGTATAGAAGAAGTAAAATTCGTACTAACATAATGATTGATTGGTTAAATCTTTGCCTTGCCTCAACTTTGTGAGTCCAAAAAATAAAAATAAGTCCATCCTTAGATTGTTGTACTGCATAATCTCATTTTCATATGTTATATACACATACCCACCAAAAATGTCAAATATTCTAAACAAATGACATTTTGGAATTGTTTCTAAAACTATATCATTTACACCCCCTTCCAATGTATTTCATCAAATGCACCCACTTAATTTTCATCTTTCATATTCATTTACATCTTGAAAATATCTATTTAAAAAAGCAAGATAAACCCAATATCTCTCAATCATAACACTCATCTATATTTGACATAAACCATAGGATTAATACTCTCTAACAATCAACCCATTAGTATTAATGTATATATTTTTATTCTTTCTATTCTCAATGCACATAAAGTGATATTCTATTACTTGGTCAACGAGCTACCATTAAAGCGACAATTCCATCATTCTTCATGAAATGACTCCATGCAACATTTTATTGCTGCCCTTGAGAAAGAAACTGTTGCATTATTATATCAGAGAGCATGTTTCATGTGCCATAACAATTATGAATTGCAAGATACTATTAGTAAGATAGGAAAGACTGGAGATAATATTACTACAAATATATAATGAAGAAGAAATGGTGGACACCATAATACACCTATAAAATTGAGCTCTGAGCTTCTTTAATTGTTCCACTCTTCTGACACTTGTCAGCAAAATCCTTCTGAAAAATTCCATCTTTCTCAGCCCAACTTTCAAGGGTTTTTTGGGATTGGAACAAAAAAATACACACAGTAACTATGGAATGGAATTAATAAAATAGAACAATATCTAAAATTGTAAGATCATTATAATATAGAGTGTGATACTAAGAATAAGGAATTGGAGTTGCTGGATCTTAGACAGTGTGGTTGCATTTATTGACAATAAAAAATTTAAACTATTCTTCTATTAATCTTATTTCAAATCTCAATACAATACATACATGACGCCACAATGTTTAAATTCAATTTTTAACATTAATAAATCATCCACACACAATACATTTCAACACATGGATCATTTTTAGGAGAAACTCACATTTTCCAAACTGACAAGTTTTTCTTCTAAGGCATGCAACTCTTCTTCTTTATCCTTAATAAAACTTTCCACTTTAATCACATCATGCACAAGGGATGAATGGGTCACCATTGACATAGTGAGTAGAATTGCATGATTCTAATGGCTACACATGATAGGAAATATGAAAAACACACCTCTTCACTAGTCGTTAAAGCAACCATACTCACACTAATGTCATCCTCATTCTCTTTTAAGGTTTCTTAATCTTTTTCAATTTTCATCTTAGCATTCCTCAGTTTCTGTTCAATCTATTCCATGATCTCCTCTCTCTTATTTCTATATTCTTACCTTTAAGTAACCTTTGTCCTTCTATCAAGATTTCTTGGTCTTCCTATAAATTTTTATCCCATTCTAATAGATTCTCCCTCTCAAGAGAAACTTCACATTCAAAACCATCATCTATGAAAAAAAAATTGATAGTGTAATCAAACATCATTTTAAATGTTCAATAATAGTGAAATTACAAATTGCATCAAATCGAGATTATTTTTAAGCATGTCAAAACATTGCTAAATATTCAAATTAACTAGCTCGAGGGGTTTGATCAACCAGTTATCACGAATCTTATTTGGCATTTCTCTAGTTTCTTTCCAGCAAGTACCGTGTTCTGACCCCCTAGGTGAGAGTCACACGTCTACATAGCCAGGGTTACGTCGATAACGTGGGAAAGCATCTGTTATTAAACCAGCTCGAGAAAAGATAGAAAAGATAGATCAACGCCTTAGAATTCAGCCTCTTCGAGGGGGCAACCTCCTTTACATTACATAAATGAACAATTCTTGGATGATTCAAATGACAAAACCTCCTTTCTATATATAGGAGTCTAAGGAGTCACAATATAATCCAGCCGACCTAACAATAATAATATAAAGCCACAAAAATAACAATAGAGGGATTCCATGTGGAACAGAAATAACAACATGGGGGTAATAGGGGCACAACAATATAAATAAGGGGTATAACTACAATAGTAATTGGGTAATCACTAGTATTATAGTGACCCAACATGCCCCTCTCCTTCAAAAAAGTGTTGTCCTCAACGCTTGAGTAATTATGGATACTTCTGCATAAAATTTTCATCCTCCCATGTGGAATCTTCAGCGGATAAGTTCTTCCACTTGATAAGATACTCTGAAATTGATCGATTTCGTAGCTATCGAGTTCTTGTTTCTGTGACTGCTTCCGGTTCCAATATAATTTTTCCTTCCTCGTCAAGTTCTTGGAATATTGTTTGAACTGGGAGCTTGTCGCCTATAACCTTCTTTAAACATGAAACATGGAAAACTGGGTGCAATCGAGAAGCTGCAGGAAGCTCCAATTTGTATGCCATAGTACCAATCTTTTGCAACACCTTGTACGGACCATAATACTTTGGTGATAATTTATTATCCTTCTTAGCTTGCTTTAGGGACATTTTCTTGTATGTTTGTAGCCATAGGAATACCCAATCACCTACATCAAAACTTCTTTCACTGCGATGCTGGTTTGTCTGTTGTTTCATTCTATTTTGTGCCAACACGAGGTTATCCTTTAAGAGTTGGAGGACTTGTTGTTGATGTTCGATGCGATGTTCCACTGCCTGAACCTTAGAATTTTCTCTTAAATATGATGTGATGGATGGTGGTTGATATCCATAAAGTGCCATAAATGGGGTCATTTTTGTTGCTGTATGGAAGGAAGTGTTATACCACCATTCAGCAGAGGCAACCATTTGACCCATTGTGTCTTTTTATCAGATACAAAGCCATGAAGATATCCTTCCAAACATTTGTTTACTATCTCAGTTTGCCCATCAGATTGAGGATGATAAGATGAACTATGAGCTAACTGAGTACCAAGACAAGAAAATAATTATGTCCAAAAATTTCTAGTGAAAATGGGATCTCTGTCACTTACAATAATCTTTGGGTTTCCATGTAGCTTTTGAATTGTTTCCATAAATGCAGTAGAAACTGTACTGGCTTTAAATGGATGTGATAATGCACAAAAGTGTGCATACGTGGTAAGTCTGTCAACTACCACCATGATTAAACTCTTTCCCTCAGACTTGGGTAAACCTGTGATAAAATCCATTGAAACATCCTCCCAACGTTGGCTTGGAATGGATAAAGGTTGTAATAGACCCGGTGTCTTAATTGTTTCAAAATTATTTTGTTGGAAAACCAAACATTCCGCCACAAACTTTTGAATATCTGATTTAAGGCCATCCCAAAAAAATTCCTTCTTAACCCTGTGGTAACATTTTAAAAATCATGAGTGCCCTCCTAAGGGAGAAGTGTGCAATTCCATAAGAATCTTTTGTTTTAGCTGGGAATTCTTGCAGAGGTATAAGCGATCTTTGTACCATAAGGAATCATTTTTCCAGCTAAATGTATCAGACGTACTGGAATCTTGTTGTAGCTTTCGAATAAGTGCCCACACTTCTTCATCATTCTTCCATTCCTCCCTTGCTTCGTTTATCCAATCTGGTTGGATAATAGAAATGGCGCACAACAATGATTCCACATCCTCATCCTTTCTTGAGAGTGCATCTCCCACCACATTTTGCTTCCCTTTTTTGTAGATGATTTCAAAGTCATAACCCAACATCTTTGTGACCCACTTTTGTTGCTCTTTAGAGGATAATCTTTGTTCTAAAAAGTATTTAAGGCTATCATGATCCGTTTTTACCTTGAAGTGTCTTCCCATTAGGTAGGGTCGCCATTTCTTAAGTGCATGGAGTATTGCCAACATTTCCTTCTCATAAATAGCTTTGCTTAAAAACTTTCCCTTGTTTAGACGACCTTCAAAAGCAATGGGTATTTCATCTTGCATTAGAACAGCACCAATTACATTTCCTGAAGCATCAAATTCCACAATAAAGGTTTTTGTGAAGTCCGGTGTAGCTAAGACCGGTGCTTGGCACATTGCCTCTTTAAGATGTTCAAAGGCCTTTGTTGCTTCTGGAGTCCATGAAAATGCATCTTTCTTCAATAATTTTGTTAGAGGTGCTGCTATTCTCCCATAATTCTTAACAAATTTTGCGATAATACCCTGTCAACCCAAGAAATCCTCGCAGATGCTTTATGGATGTGGGGATTTTCCATTCCTTAATGGCTTTAATTTTGATAGGTTCTACCTTAATGCCTTCATGAGATACAATATGACCCAAATATTCCACCCCCTAGACTCCAAAGAAACATTTGGATCTTTTTGCATATAATTGTCTCTCCTCCAATAGTTGTAGCACCTTGTCAACATGTTCAACATGATCCTTCCAAGACTTGCTGTAGATTAGTATATCATCAAAAAATACTAACACAAATTTTCTAAGGAATGGTTTGAAAATTGAATTCATCAAACCTTGAAATGTTGAAGGTGCATTGGTAAGGCCAAAAGGCATGACCAAAAATTCATAATGACCCTCATGAGTTCTAAATGTTGTTTTCGGAATGTCTTCAATCTTCATTCTGATTTGATGATATCCCGAATGAAGATCCAACTTGGTGAAGTAAATTGATCCATGCAATTCATCCAGTAATTCATCAATGACAGGAATGGGGAACTTATCTTTAATAGTGAGCTTGTTGAGCTACCTATAATCCGGACACATACGCCATGATCCATCCTTCTTGTGCACCAATACTACTGGAGCAGAGAAAGAACTTTGACTTGGTTGAATTATACCAGCCTCTAGCATTTCTGCAACCATACGTTCAATTTCACTTTTTTTGGACATAGGGATATCTGTACGGCCTGATGTTTGGAGGAACACTTCCTGGAATCAGATGGATAGCATGATCATGATCACGCATAGGTGGGAGACCTTTGGGAGTCTCAAATACCTTGGAATGATTGTACAGGACTTTTTGGAGATCTGGAGAAATAGATGATTCCAATGTGGAAACATCTAGCGAACATAATTGTGCAATTACACCTCTTTGCTCCTTTTTTAGAAGCTTTGTCATACCATTAGAGCTAATTATCTTTCCTGGTTTCCCTACAATACCCCTTAATTCAACTTCCTTTCCTTCCATAGGAAATTTAATGAAAATTTCTTGAAAATTAAAAGCTATTATACCCAAGGATTGTAGCCATTGGACTCCTAGTACAACATCAGCACCTCCCATTGGAATGGAAAGCATTGGGCTAGTCAATACATATTCTCCCATGGATAGCTTGATATTATGGCACCTTCCAGAGCAATTTATTGTTCCTCCATTTGCAATCATCACTTGACACTCTGGTGCTGGATATAGGAAGCAATTCAATTCTTTTGCTACCCTACAATGAATAAAATTTTGGGTGCTTCCTGAATCAATCAACACTATTACCTTTTTCTTCTTGATTTGTCCTTCTATCTTGATGGTTTGAGGACTGGTAATTCCCGCCAATGCATTACAAGATATGGTCAGATTTATTTTTTCTTCATCTAGGCTTTGTTCATGGAGTATATCTTCTTCTTTTGACCTTTCTTGCTCCTTTTCTTCTTCCTCTTCACAATCTATGTAGAATAATTTCTTCTCAGCACACTTATGACCTTTAGTGTATTTGCTATCACAACTGTAACAAAGCCCTTTTGCTCTTTTTTCTTCCAATTGTTGTGGTGTCAACCATATAGGTTGTGGAAGACTAGGGGTAACAACACTTCCGTCTTTATAGTTGTGAGTGGTATGCTTCCTGGTTGCCATAATTTTGCTTTCCATTTTTCTTGCTAACCTGAATGCCTTCTCTAATGAATCAGGTTCCCAAAGGCGAACATCATGTTGGATATTTTCCTTTAAAGACCCTATGAACACATCAATCCTATGCTCCTCTGGAATATCTTTACCCTTATGTTAAATTTTTGGAACTCCTCAATGTGCTCCATTACTGAACCCTTTTGTTTGAGACTTATCAATTGGCTAAAAAAAGTGTTGCTTTTTGTATCTTCATAATGTGCTATCAATTCTTCCATAAAAATTGCCCAAGTGATAAATTGTTTACGAGAGCAAAGCCATTGATACCATACAAACTGATTTGGTTCCAAATATATAGATGCCATACATACCTTTTGTGTGTTTTGCACATTATTGAGATCGAAGAACTGCTCCATCTGTAATATCCATGTGGCGGGATCCTTGCCATCAAACTTCCTCATATCGATTTTTGGAATATGGTGAGTCTTCAATCCAACATTAGCGTCTATGGAATCATGATTAACATTTATTTTGTTCTCATCATGAGTTTCCTTTAGTACCCTTTCACCCTTAGGGACCATTTCTTGTAGCAACTTATTCATATTTATCTTCAATTCATCCATGTATGTCTTCAAATCTATCTTCAAATCATCCATCTTAGCTTCCACGTCAATCATCTTAGCTTCTACGCCTTTCTTTAAACAGTCCATCTTAGCTTCTACACCTTTCTTTAAACCATCCATCTTAGCTTCTACATCTTTCTTTAAACCATCCATCTTAGATTCTGTTCCTTTTTGTGCAAGGGATAGTTGTTTCACTTGGTCATGTAATTTTGATATATGATGTTGCATTTCTTCCTCTTCTTCATGAGTCATGCTAGAGCTTTCAGGTTCCTTACTAGGTGTTTGCATTTTCTTTCCTCGGGGCATCAGTTACAGATAATAATGCTCTACTATGCCCTTTGAATTCCTTCAAAATAAATTTTCAAGCCAAGCTTAAGCAAAAGTTTAAGAAAATCTACACACCTTTTTTCACTTTGTAGGAGCTCGATATTACCTCTGATGTATCTTTGTACTTTCCAATCATCTACTTCTAAATTTGTGAGCTGTATTAGCCCTCTGGGTCCTCTTTCCAATGCCACAGGTCTTACCCAAGTTGGATTCTCCAAGGAAGAGTTATGTGAAATCTCCCACAGTGACTTGCTTATAGACTAGTTCAGTAGAGCGAACTTGTACGACGTGACACGAGTCAATGTTTTGACCTTTGGATCTGAGCCATGCATACAAAAAACTACAGTCCATCATCTTTCTGTACCTTCTTACGAAATTTCAATCCGATCCCCAGAGAGAAAGTTATGATGATTTTCCCCAGGTCACCTGTTTTGAATGTAATTCAGGAGTCTGCAAAAATACCAACTTCCTCAGATCATATCTCCGAAAATTTCACGCGAAAAGATCTGAAATTCGCACCTAAGGTTCAGCGCGATTTCTTCTCAAATGGGGTTTTTTGCGACTTCTGAAATGTCACAGAAAGAAAGTTATAGCGAAAATTCCACGATGACTTGTTTGGAGCAGCGAAACCCTAGAATCCAAAGCTCTGATACCAAATGTTATGAAACCAGATCAAGAAAAGATAGAAAAGATAGATCAACGCCTTAGAATTCAGCCTCTTCAAGGGGGCAACCTCCTTTACATTACATAAATGAACAATTCTTGGATGATTCAAATGACAAAACCTCCTTTCTATATATAGGAGTCTAAGGAGTCACAATATAATCCAGCTGACCTAACAATAATAATATAAAGCCACAAAAATAACAATAGAGGGATTCCATGGGGCACAGAAATAACAACATGGGGTTAATAGGGGCACAACAATATAAATAAGGGGTATAACTACAATAGTAATATGGTAATCACTAGTATTATAGGGACCCAACAGCATCCCTAGGGTTCAAGAGATTTCCTTGGAAGAAAAATATACAAGAAAACAACCATGCCAAGACTGATGGTAATTAAAAAATAATTAAGCTCAAAATCATGAAAGAATCCTAAATAGATATACCAAGTTTCAAAGACATTCAAAAAGCTGAAAAAAATGTAAAATCAAGTGGGTGAAGGAAATAAAAATCCAGTGTTTTCATTGATAAACATGACAAATCCAAGAGGAATAGCAAGAAACACAAAAATGAATAAACCCTACCCAACAAAGTGCTCTACCGCTATATATTCATGAACATATTGCATTCAGAGAGAAAAGAAAAGAGATTTGATCTATGACATCACTAATATAAACATGGATCAGAGGAAATAAACAATTTTATATAGATATTAGTAGTAAGTCTACAAAGATATGATTTAACAGATATCGATAGTCAATTTACTGCTATTACATTGACATGAAATGTTGCCTCTCTTTGAAGAGTCATTTCAAGTGCTTCTATGTCATGACCTTTTCTCTCCATCTCTACAAGTTTGTAGATAACTTCTTCTTGCAAGGCTTCAACTACATTTAAATTTCTATATTATACCATTCCATGTTCCAAACACCGAAAAATTCCAAAAAACATTTGGACCACATTAGCCATAGTATAGTCATCCTTATAAAAATTGTGTACACCTCACTACATCCTATGGTTCATCATTCTTGATAAAAATTTTAACATGTTTTAAGCATGAATATGTAAACATATTCCCTGATCCCTTATTTATGTCCAAAATATTGTATCATTTATGATAGGCATGTTTCATGGTGTTGGTAAGCATAGTATTGTATACGGCCATATCATAAACAACTAGAACAATGAGGCTCCAAATATTAACACATTAACAATCTATACAATTGCATTAAAAAATGACATAGATTGTGGACTTCCTAGAGAAGCTTAGCTACATCTGTCACTATTAGAGAATGTATGGTGATCTGGTGATCTGGTGTTCCTGAAGGTGCCCAATGTGATCCCATAATAGTATGAGTGTAAGGTTCTTCCCATAATTATCAATTTAGTCTTCATTTCTACTAAAAATTTAGATAATTACATTTCCTTTATAAATATGCTTCGAGGCAAGAGTATATTGACTTTGTTTGGACTAGATTATGTTTTTCTATGCATCCCCTCATTTGTTATTACTATAATCTGACTTACCTTTGTTTATTTTATATTTCATTCATGTATGATGATTAAATGGTTGAAAATATAACTATGTTATGCCAATAACTCAGTCGTAAAAGTTGCATTAGAGCTGAATCTGGCATAATAATCCTAGGTAGTATTCCACTGCTGACATGAAACATACAGTAAACAAGAAGTAACATTCTCTAACTTATACACGCAACATGAAATGTAGGGAAAATTTATTTTCCCAAAAGTGTCACAAAATATGCATATCATAATTATAGCGGCTCACAAACAATGAATAAAATTAACCCGCTACTCAACTGTGTTTCATGAAAAGGGCATGACAAAATTGAATTGCTTGCAAGCTCGTGGAAGTTCATCTTATAATTCTGTAAGCATACAAATAATGTATAATAAAAGGGCTCATTACCATTATAATAATAGTCAGAAGACCTGTTACAGAAGATATTTTTTATCAAACTTTACAGTTTTGAAATGTAACAAATCACCATAATACCCCAACCTTTTTACCTCATCATGCTTAAAACAATAAGTTGAACATAATTAAAATTTAGTGGTGTGAGTGATGATTGAACCAAATTGAAGCCGAATACAAAACCATGACATACTGATAAATAGGATCCTTACATCCATAGCACATTACTTCTTGACTACTGAAGGCTTTTTCAAACTTTCTTCTTGTTTTTCTGCTTGTAATATAGAAATTGAATAGATTGTTCTCTCTTCAATTTTTCTTTAGCTTGATCTATGGAAACTTTCATTTGTTCATACTTAGATGTCCATTCTTTTCCGTCGATTAGAAGAAGCCCCATGTTATATTGGTGTTCATAAAGTTGTACAATTAAAAAACAATTAACAGCAGTCAAAACAAACAAATTGAATTGAGGTGGAGATGCATAAAATAGTAATTTTAGAAACATAATTTCAAAACCATTCGAAGAATTTTGTAAGAGTTTTAGAGACCTCTAATTTCATCCAGTTACAACATGTAACCCACCGTAGCAAATAAATTTGAGAAGGTTGTGTCCAAACCTTTCCCTAACTATATCCTCTTCGAATATCCATTTTTCATCTCGAAAAAAAATAAGTTAAAAATGAAAATTCTGAAGAAACATGCATCTTGGCTTTCAAATAAATTTTGAAGGCATCCATAGGGAGATGCCACCTTGTTCTTGGGACATGTGTTTACTCCCAAAACCTAATAAATTTTGGAATTCATCCATATTTCCGAGAAATGAGTGGTTGAAAATAAACTAATTCAGGCATGTAGTGAACTAAAAAATGAACCAATTTCAAAAAAATTAAAACCATCTATACACATATAATCTTGGCATAGAGAAATATAACAAGAATAATTTTTGAATTTATTTACATTGAAGTGCCATGGGACCTTCCTTTAGTATTCTGACATGATTAATTAATTATGTATAGCTCAAGCATATGGAAAAAAGTAAAAATGGTAACTTATTTATGACAACTAATAAATTTTTTATTGCAATACTTATGCATATTGTCGTGAAGCTTTAATTTACGTACAATAATTTCACTTCCATTTCAGTGTTTGAAATGTAAAAATAGCTTAGACCTTGATATAAAAATATGGCAACAAACCCTAGATAGACCAGTACCCAAGTGTTATTGGTTTACTGTCTCTAACCATAAGAGATGGATAAATTTAAGGAAGCCACCAATTTGGAATCATGGATTCTTTAACATATTCCCATTAGTAAGCACTATCTTAGGACTTCAATTTATTTGTTATCGAGCATTTTTTTGTGGGAGAAGAAAAATAAACCATGAAAAAAGATATGCATGGCCATTACAAGCAAACACATAGAATTCAAAAATATAGTAATAGCACTTGTCGGTTAGCACTGAATACCTTTCACATGTGGATATCCTTAACCAAAACACAAGTCATGGGTGACACGTGAATTTGCATAATATGGTAAATGTACAAAAAAAATTGATTTTGTAAGGATTTTAAGCTCGCAAAATAATTACACATGTATCATTAACATTTTATTCGACTGCAAATAAGTCAACTCTACCATGAGACATAAATATGGAAAATAAACAACATAACATCATTTTCTTGGGATTTCAAAGTTTTCAAGATAATTCCAGATGCGTCATTATAAGTATTCCCACAACAAGTTATGAGTGTACACAAGGAAATTAGAGACATAAAAGGCACCTACTTTGAAAGAGCGACTTTGATACAAAAGTTCATACGGTTGTGGTTTAATTCCCACAGGCTTCACTCGAAAATGATGTTTTAATTTTAAGGGAAAGTCAATCACAAAGAAGGGTGTTTCTTGCTACGAAAGATAAGGCTTATTGCAAAGTCTTATTGCAAGGGTTCTACGGAAGAAAAAAAAGAAAGCACGACCACCTAATTTTTAAAACTGTCATTGAAGAGCTGAAAATTTAGGGTTACTCATTTTTATATACTTATATGTATATTTATAATAATTTAATAAGTAGAAAAAGGTTGAAATTATAATCTTTTAAATGCATTATAGTAATTTAACAATTAAATGCATCTAAGTAATATAAAATAAATGCTTAAGATTAAATGTGTTAGTAAAAGTAAAAAACATTTAAAATAGAATGCATTTTAAAAATGTTTTGGTTGAAATTATAATAATTTAAATGAGTTATAGTATTTTAATGATTAAATGCATTGAAGTAATCTTAAAAAATGCTCAAGATTAAATGTATTAGAGTAAAAGTGGAAAAACATTTAAAATAGAATGGATTTTGAAAAGCGAAAAAATAGAAACCTTTCAGCAATGCGATATCGGTGAAGAGGCCCAAAAATGGTAAAGATTAACATAAATTGTAAATATTAAATGCATTATGGTTAAGGTTTAAAAAAAATCAAATAAAATGCATTTAAATTATCATAATTTCAACTTTTTCTACTTATTAAATTATTATAAATCTATAGATAAGTTTATAAAAATGAGTAACACTAAATTTTCAGCTCTTCAATGACAATTTTTAAAATTAGGTAGAAGTGGCTTTAGAACTTAAGTAGAGGCCAAAGAGACGGTTGAAAATTGAACATTGAGATTCTTCACCTTCTATGATGGCAGCAGTTTGACATGTTGGATAGAACCTTTTCGCATTTCAGCTTTGGTTCATCCTTCATCCATGTCGTGGCTTGCTATGGATCCCATATTTAAATTACATTCAAAATTCGATACAGTTCAGTTTTATTTAAATGAGTTTCTGTTTCTGTCAATTCAATTAAAAATTTGTTAATTTCAACACAAGCCTTTGTAGTTTAGTTTTGTTTAAATCACGGGAATTGTTCTAAATTGTCCGATATAGGATTAACTTTCATGGAAAAAGATTCCTAGAAAATCATGAGAATACAATGATTAATGTTCATCCCGTCCTAGATTTTTATGCCAGGTTGATGTCGTTCTGTGCGCTTGCAAGCATTTACTAGCCACCAAAATCCAAGGCCAGTACAGTCTTTTGTTTACAATGGAGACTGCACTTAGTCAATGATAGCTATGTAGCCACTGTTAACTGAGACTGTATATGGAATGATAGTGTCTCAACTCAGGGATAACTCAGAAGAAATGGTGTAGGCCGATGGTAGAAAAATACAAGGGAACAACTTTGGGAATAGGGACGATTTTATGGGACAAGTAGCAATTGCTATGATGTAATTCACAATCTTGTTTGCACGAATCTTTTCCATCATCATCAAGCTTCTCAATTTCCAAAAGAGATGACAATAAAATTATATTTTGAATTTTGAAACGAGATATAAAAATCAACATATTTTGTTTTAACGGTATTAGCACGATTGTTTGCAATAATTCTTTTGACCTGCGGGGAATGGAAAAACATTATATTATGTTTTCGGTCAAACAAATATGATAGAAAAAGCAACAGATTTTGTTTTCACTGTATTAGTGCTATTGTTTTCAATAATGCTTTTGACCTACGGTAAATGGAAAATCATTATATTATTTTTTGGTCCAAAAAATATGTCAACTGGTGTTGTAGATAATCGACGGATAAGACCTCACTGAGAAAGCTTTGTGAGGTTCATATCCTCATAATTAACCCTGGTTTTCTCATTTCAAAGAGTAGCGAAGCTGAGCATTATCCCATTCCCACCGCACTAGAGGACCATAAGAGAATACAGTGAGTCTTCCCCCACCAAATCCAAAAATGCATCGGCCGCATTCAATAAAACCCCATGGATCCATGGTACGCTTTTTCGGAACGTGCATGCCAGAGGGAATTGATTCGAAACACATGGTGATGATTGATTTACAGTGAATCTTGATCATACGATTTAAACAACGAGCTTAAAAGAAAAAACAATATGAACCTTAAATTGCTACTAATGAGAGGGCTTATTACAGAGGTTCACAGGTCGTGGGTGCAATTCCCACGTACTCTACTAAAAAACACCCTCTATTTCAATTTTATAACAAGTAGAGAAAGACTGTTTCTTTCTATAAAGAGAGGGTTTGTTACATAAGTTCATAGATCATGGGTTTAACTCCCCGTGACTCTATGCAATCGAAAATAAATTGATTATAATATAAATTTCATATCCATTTATATGTACAAATCTCAGGTAGAATCAAAAAGAGGGTTTGAAAACAAATAACATGGGCTTTTTTTATAAAACGTTTTAATTTTTATATCCTGTTAGAACCAATTTCAGGGTACTACAGAAGCAAAAAGAGGATTTAAATAAAATAGAAACACCGACCTTGACTTCTAGTTTGGTAACCTGCACGACCAAAACAGCCTAATTATATTTCTCCGAGGGATTCCTCATTCAGAGATCGATGCTCCCTGAAATACCTCCAAATCTCAGGTTCGCCTCATGTGGCCATGATTTCACCATTCTTGTCTAGAAAAATCGATAGTGGAGCCTCCACTAAGGCCCTACCTCCAATGTTCCCTCTTTCTGTCGCAACAACAACGTGACTGGAACCTGCCATGTCTTCTGCCGGAGGAGGAGGATGAGGAGAAGGCGTCTTGGGAGACCATCAAATCCAACCCCTCTTCTTGGGGATTAGCATATTATCCTAACTAGAAGAAAACCACTTGAGTACCCAAAACAATGAAAAACACACACGATCACATGCAAACCATTAAAAACCTCTGAAATTGTTTTTTCCCTGTACAGAGCCTCACACGAGATCTCAAATAGTAGCTACTTTATTGCAAGAAGAATCGACCATTTTTCCTCTTGCATACAAGAATTTTAGCATCCTTGAGGTTCAGAGTTCGATCCCTAGTGAAGTGAAGAGAAATGAAATGAAAGATACTGATGATTTCACAAAATGAAATGAAAAATACCCATGATGTTTGTCTCTGACCTTGCATAACCCTCCAAAGCCATGATCTGCAAAGCTTCCTTCTTTTTCACCTCGGCGAAGGTGAAATTCAATGAAATCAAATGAAATTAAAGACTTGGATAATGGGATTGTGTATGGTCATTTGATTAAATTAGATTATTTATTTATTTTAAGAAAATATGGATTATTTTATTTATCTTATGGTTATTTTCGATAATATTATCCCCTTTTGGTTGGGGAATTCCTTAGATGATTTTTTCTTTGTTTCTGGGTATAAAGGAGTTTGTATGTTCTCAAAATGACTCCTTATGAAAACTTGTTTAAGGTACTATATTTTTTTTCTCTTTGGATTAGATTAATTATATTTCAAATTTCACTAAGTTTTTTAAGGTATTATGTAGTGATATAAGTTAGATTTAGAAATTTCATTGTATGAGCACTATTAGTTTGTTTTGATATTTTGAGTCACTTGTTTTTTTTGATATTTTTCCTATCTATTGGCAAAGCTCTTCCTTTGTAAAGATGTAGTATGTAACTTTTGTTTGAATAGAAAAGTACATAAATTATCTATATATATATATATATATATATATATATTCAAAATGACTTAGCACTAAAAATATCAAGTCGTTCCAATTGTTATTGTTTTTCAATATAATATTTTTTTTAAATAACAGTAAGAAATGGATTTATAAGTTGTCAAAAATTCAAATATTTTAAAATACATTGCTACAATAAAAAAATTATCTTTTGTCTTAAGTATTAAAGGGGATTTATAAATATTATCTTGTCAAAATCACATGTTGTTTGCTCCAAAAACATACTTTTTAGCCTAGTTATGTTTTTATTAGGTAAAAGGGCTTTTAGGATCAAAATTATGATTTTTGGAGGAAATAACATGTCATCTCAAGGTAATCTAACTATTAGATGTTTTTTCCTTTTCCATTAGAACTTAATGATACAATGTTTGGCAAGATTGTGAATTTAAGTTGTTTAAAATGTGCGTTTGAGTGTATAAATGAATTCAACACCGTGAAAAAAATTCAGAGCACTCTATGGATTCAGAGATCCCTTTATATCTAAATTTTAACTCTGTAAATAGATTCAACGACACCATTGTCTCTAAAGGGGTCTCTAAATACATCTGTAGTGTTAAAATTTATTAAACCGTAACACTTTAATATCAAAATTGTTCACTTTCTAGAGTGATACAATTAAAATGACTAGCATAAATGACTAATTATGATACTCATTGTACTTTTTAGATGGTCTTATTTTTATTCTTGAACTATAGTACTCATTTATCTTAATAATTTTTAATTTTTCACTTATTATCTAGTCATACATTTTACTCCTAGACTAAACTAGTCATTTTAGTTAGTCGATTTTAGTTGGATCACTTATTATCTAGTCGTATGTTTTATCTCTAGACTAACTTATTCATTTAAGTTAGTCATTTTTAGTTGGGTCGCTTAAAATTGCTCAACTTTGGTAGTAATTCACTTGAAATAATTGTAGTGACTAACATTTTTAGTCATGTAGTCACTAATATCTCATTTTTTACTAGTGTATACCTGAATCGGTGAATGAGGCCTATGTCATGGCTTTCCATGTTAATTTCATAGTGATCGTCAGTCGCATGCCCTTTCTACAACCACAATATATTTCTGAGATCTAACGATGAACAATAGATAGGGTTTATTCATGAACAACCTTACCTTCAAATTTACAAGTCGTTTATTTTTCATTTTGTTTCCTTTGACACCCCATGCCCCGTGCCATCTTGTTCAATTGTAAGATCTTCGGTGTGAATTCCTCCTTGATATTCTTATAGATGCACCTGAGAGTTTACCCTAGGTATTGTACTAATTAGTTTTTTGACATTTCTTTTGGTAATTTAAGACTCTGTTCATATTACTTCGCCAATTGAAGTTTGTTTCCTTTCCATGATCGAAATTTCATGTCTTCTTTCCCATTTGTAAAGTGGTTTTGAGCCAATTACTTCCATTTGTATTCCTCTTCTCTTTCACTAGGATGATTACAGTGAGGAGATTGAACGATCGTATAATTTTGTGGTACAAAATTTCTTATTTTCCCTAGTATTAAATTTTATAAACATTAGTTTTAGATTTGAAGTAGTTTCCTATAATTTGTAAATTATTTATTTTAGGTATCGAAGAACCCTAGTTTGCTAGTCATGATGGTCCAGTTATGATTACTCTAGGTCTAAAATAGGCTAAATTCCTTCTTGGTTCTAAGACCTATTTTGCGTCATCATTGAGTTCATTCTAAACAAAATATAAGTATGATACAATTCCAAAATCCTTCGTTATGCATGAAATGGTTTGACCCTTCTAATGAGAAATTTAGTCTTCATTCGTTTTGTATAATTGTTAGAGTAAGCATTGTAATCTTGTAAGATTACTAGATCTTCACTAAAACCATGTCTCCTTATGTTAACTTCTTAGTGAAAACCAACATCAAAGTCTCTTTAGTCTCATCACTTTAAGTTCTTGGGTTTGTTTCGTTCTTCTTAGTGTTTTAAAAATCATTATAAGTAACTTGACTAGCTTCCACTTGCCTGACAGGTTTTAGAGGTGATCTCCCAAGATACCCCTTCAAGTATTTTAGCAAAATGTCTTTTGGTTTCAGAACACTTACTTTCCAACACTTTGTATTTCTAATATAGTCTCATCCTCTTGGTTTTTATGCCAAGTACGGATTCAGAAGTGGAATTTAACGTGCAATGCATTTTTTGTTCCCACATTATGGTCACTTTAAGGAGTAACAATGGGTTTACTTTCCAGGTTGAAAATTTTTTTCTTCACCAAAAATCATTAGGAATCGTCATGCGCTTTGCTTCTTGGTTTGTCACCTCAAGGTTTATATGATTTCAACCTTGTTGAGGTTTTGATATTTAGTATGAAGGCAAGTTATTAAAGCCACTAATGCCTTACTAGTGTTTCCAACATTTCCATTTGACTCTAGGTTTCGTTATAACCTATTGACTCCATGAAGTCTTTAAATTTTGTAATAGAAGATGATATTGAAATATTACTTTTAAAAATTTTGTAATAGAATATGATATTGAAATATTACTTTTAAACTTTAATGGAACAAATTGTTTAATGGATCCATTTGTTCATTTATTCTTTACTTGACATCACCCCTTTCATGTACAAGGATATATGGTAGAGTATTTATCATAATTCTTTATCTTTATGTCATCGAATTTAATGTATCCATGGATATAGTACACCTTTACTTATATACCACATAAAATTTCTCCCTATGCATGATGTTTTATTGTCACAATAGAATTCTGGCTAACTGGTACTATATCTTGTTCTTTCTACGATTATTATTATGACTAATTTTGTTTCCCACTAAAAGGCTAGGTCCCAACTCTTTATAAAAGTTGTCTCCTATTGTATTTTTTTTGTGAACAATTTTGAACTTCATACAATATTTTCGTAATGAAAACCCCTCCTCCCACTTTTTCCATAATTTTTAATTAACTCATACCCTCTGTAATGTTTAATTTTTATTCCTCTAGTCTTGGTACACAATTTGTTGAATATACTTCTCTTAAGTTTATCAAAATAAATTTTAATACGAGTATTAATGTTAAACAGTCATTGAAATTGATCTCCCAATCAAATAAATTCATAGATTATCTTACTCGAATACTGAATGTATTCCATGTTTCCATACTTGTCAATTTAATTTTGTTATAGTTGCTGATGATAATTTCTCCTTGTACTTTTGCAATCATATATATCTATATCTATATATATATATATATATATATATATATATATAATCAAAAGACATTATCCTTGTTGAGAATGCAACAAGATGATGGAGCTTAGTGGAAAGGAGTTTCCTTCACTAAGTGGGCCCACAGGCAAATTATGGTGCGAAGTCTATTTTTAGACTATGTCTATTTTTAGACATATGGATCATGGTCTATGAGTTGCAGGATGCTGTTTATAGATGATTGGTCATGTTGGGAAATAGATGCACTTCTATTTCTGGTTCATAGCAGGAGTGATCAAAGTCTATTTTTATACGCCAGGCTAAAAATAGAAATAGTCAAATATTATTAGCCCTTAGTAATATTTGGACTATAAACTTTATCTTATTCTCTTGGAGCACTTCAGTTCAAGCTATGAGTGTGGCACATGCAGCTGTCAGAAGGAAATATGCTTTCTTTGTGGGTCAGTTGAGCTATTGCATGGTTGACTTCAGTTAGAACTCATGCATGTGATTTCCGTGGAGTTGGATGTGGAGTTGATGGAGTTGTGTTCAGTTGAACTAGTTGTATTCAGTCTAACTGGAGAATACACTAGTGATGAGTTGTGTGAATTGATTGTTAAATAATTCACTAATTGTTAACTGAGAATGTAACTGAAGAATACATCAATTAACTTAGTGCATGCACAGTTCAACAGAGACAGGTGTTAGAGGTAAGTGAAAGGGTGAGTTGTGACTATTAGTTGTGCATGAGGATTTTCACAAGCATAGATTGAGTATGCCGATGAGTATTGCGCAGATTTGCCTAGTAGAATATCCTGTGCTCAATTGATTTCCAGTGTGAGTGATTCTCAGCAGGTTTGTGCAGTGGAGGCAGCAAAGCAACGGAAGACATTTGAACCAGTGATTAGATCTGAGCTAGTTTTGTGTGTAACAGGTGGAGATAGTGTTGGATACTTGTGCGGATTATTGTACTATGTAATGTTACATGTTCTCAATAATTAATATACAGATAATGTGGGGTTTTTAGCTGTAAGCTTTCCTCGGGTTACATATTGTGCTAATGTGTGCATGCTATTGATGTTTCATTATTTTTGATGCTACTAAATTGATGATCAACATAGAGGAGCTTATGTATTATGCACATATTCTGCAATAATGCATGATCAGGATAATCTTTGTTGAATATGTGTTTATTATTCAAAATTTCTACATGGTATTAGAGCTGTTGATCATCAGATCTATTATTTAGAAAGTGTTTACATTCTATTTCTTTAGGCAGAGTCTGTAATTGGGCTAGGTAGCCTCTGGATTCATCCTTCCATTGGAAGGTGAGATATTCGGTAAAATCCCATACATTCAATTTCTGTACGAGAAATACTTTGTTCTCACGAATCTTAGATCGGAGGCGGTTGAGTTTGGAGCTGGTGGAATTTGAATTTGCAGCAGTGTTTTCTTGGTATCAACGAGGCAATGTCTTTCAACAGATTGCGATTGGAGTATGCTCTTGAGGGAAGCTCGAACTATATTGCATGGAAGGACAAGACGGAGGCAGTGTTGGATGATAATGGGATAAATGATTTCATAGAGGTTGATGTCCCAAAGCCTACTGATGCTGCGCATGTTGATGCTTGGAAAAAGAAGACAGCAAAGTGTCGAAGGATTCTGTTGGAGGGCGTGAAGGATCACATTGTGTCCAACTTGCATGGAATGGCTTCTCCATACTTGACGTGGAAAGCGTTAACAGATCTATTCCAAAGAAAGAGCGATTAGGGGAAGCTGGCACTCAAGGATAAACTCAGAAACATCAAATGTGAGAAGGTAGACAGTATGCCCAAGTATATCACGAAGTTCACTCAGTGTCAGGATGAGCTGGGAAGTGTGGGGGTGATTGTCGATGATGAGGACTTGGTGAGCTTGGCTCTCCTTGGTCTTCCGAAGAGTTGGCATTCCTATAAGGACTCTGTCAATGGTCGGGAGAAACTGCAAGGATGGGAGAGACTTTGGTCAGATCTTGTGTAGGAGCTAATCGGGCGGAATACCACGAATGGATCTTCATCAAAGGGAAATGATGAAGAAAATTGTGCTTTGGCTACCAAAGCAAAGAAGGGGAAGAGCAAGAAAGCTTCTCAGTCTGGTGCGAAAGGCAGGAAGCAGGACATGTCCAAGGTGAAGATTTTTCACTGTCACTAGCATGGACACTATGCCACTTATTTTCCGCAGAAGAAGAAGAACAAGCAAGCTGCTGGATCTCTAGCAGGGGAGACTCTAGCCTTGCAGTTTGAGCTTGATTTTTCATTGATCGCATGCTTGGTTTCAAATGTGATGGGAACGATGTGGTTCTTGGACAATGGTGCGTCTTTTCACATGACGAGAGATCGAGATTTGTTTTCTGATCTGGAGGACAAAGATCTTGGAGTGCACATCGAGATGGGTGATGATGGTAGATACAGTGCGACAGGTATCGGTACAATTTCCTTTGAGAGGGAGTCTGGTAAACCCTTCGTATTGAAGGAAGTGATGCATGTTCCAGGATTGAAGAAGAATCTTATCTATGTGGCGATTTTAGAAGACAATGGATATGATGTTGTTTTCAGTGAGGGAAAGGCTTTCTTGCACAGTAAGACAACTGGTGAAACCTGGAAGATAGGGGTTCGAGTGAGGAAACTTTATCAGTTGCATTTAGATGGTTGTGCAACAATGGGATGCAAGGCAGAAGGATTGGTCAGCCGGGATGATGGCGAGCTGTGGCACAGGATATTGGGTCACCTTCGCCATGGAGCCTTGCAGATACTACCGCAGATCACTATAGGGCTTCCTAAAGGCACTCTTGTGCAATCAAATCGGTGCAGGGGGTGTACTTTGGGAAAGTTTGTGAAAGCCACCTTTCACGAGAAGGATAGTCACGCCACAACGATCCTTGAGAAAATTCACGCAAACATGTGTGGACCTTTCTCAGTAGCTTCGACAGAAAAACACAGCTATTATGTGATATTTGTTGATGATTTCTCTAGAAAGTGCGGGATCTTCTTCATGCAGAAGAAGAGCGAGACATACTAAAAGTTCTGTGAGTTCAAAGCACTGGTCGAGAAGGATTCGGGGAAGAAGGTGAAGGCTCTTAGGAGCGAGAATGGTGCCGAATACATCTCTGGAGAGTTCAAGGACTTTTGCAGTGCATAAGGGATTCGAAGAGAGCTCATAGCTCCCCATAACCCATAGCAGAACGGGGTTGTTGAGCGGAAGAACAGAACGATCATGGGTGATTCACGTGTGATGTTGCATGATCAGGGCCTATCCCTTCACTTGTGGGTGGAAGCATGCAATACAACATTTTATGTGCAGAACCGTTGTCCTCACAGGATACATGGCATGAGTACACCCAAGGAGGCGTATTCTAGTAAGAAGCCTGATCTTTCTCATTTGAGGATTTTTGGTGCTAACGTTTACATGCATGTGACGAAGGATGCCAGGAAGAAGTTGCAGCCGACCACAGAGGTTGGGATATTTGTGGGGTACACTGATATGCCCCACAACTATCGTGTGTATTTTCCAGACAGTGGTAAGACTGTTGTGTGATGGGATATAAAATTTCAGGAGGAGAAAGCCATGAAGTGTTCGCTTGAGAGGGAGCTACACTTGCATGTAGATGAGGAGCTATTAGTTCCTAAAGATGAGCTTCAGGACGTGGATCACCCACAGGATGAGGTTCATGGAGTGGAAGAGACCACTCATGCAGTGCCAACCATCAGAGGGCGAAAGCACTTGACAGAAGCTGAGCGACTGGCTCAAGATGCAGAGAAAGTTGTAGGACCACCTACAACCCAACGTAGGTAGAGAAAGTCACCTGATCGGTACAATGGATACATGGCTCTTGTGAGAAAATGTGTTGCGACTGAGCCATCCTCTTTCGAGGAAGCTGTGGAGGATCCCGCATGGGTAGACGCCATGGTGGAAGAGTATGATTCGATTGTCAGAAACAGTGCATGGGAGATTGTTCCTAGACCGGAAGGGAAATCAGTGGTGGGTTTGAGATGGATCTACAAAGTTAAGCAGGCAGCTGACGGGAATGTGGAGAAGTACAAGGCAAGATTTGTTGCCCGAGGTTTTTCACAGATAAGGGGGATCGATTATGAGGAGACCTTTGCACTTGTCGCAAGGTATTCTTCCATACAGACGATTCTTGCTCTCTCAGCACAGATGGGGTGCCACATTCGTTAGATGGATGTGAAGATTGCTTTCCTCAACGAAGTCATTGAGGGGGAGGTGTACATTGAGCAGTTCGAAGGTTTTGAGATCTTTAGCAGCGAGTCGCATGTGTGCAGGCTCAAGAAAGCATTATATGGGTTGAAACAAGCACCACGTGCTTGGTACACATGGATAGACAACTATTTCATTGGACTTGGATTCTCCAAGAGTGAGGCGGATCCTAACCTATACCAGATTGTGGTGGAGGGTAAGTTGCTTATCATTGTACTTTATGTAGATGATTTGATTCTAACGGGTGATGAGTTGTTGATACTTTCATGCAAGGATGATCTTGCTAAGGAGTTTGAAATGAAGGATTTGGGCCTCCTTCATTATTTCCTGGGATTGGAAATTTGGCAGCGCAATGTTGGACTATTTGTTTCTGAGGGTAAGTATGCTCGGGAGATACTGGAGAAGTTCAACATGCATGGCTGCAAGCCTATTGATACTCCTCTTCCTGGAGGTTGCAGGAAGGAGGATGCCACTTCGGCAGAAGAAGTGGATGCCACTATTTATCGACAATTGGTGGGGTCGCTTATGTATCTAGTCAATACATGACCCGATATATGTTATGCTGTTAACCAGCTTTCACAAGCTATGGTTAAGCCAACCAAGCTCTTCTGGAATGCAGGAAAGCATGTATTGCGTTATTTGAGAGGCACATTGGGATATGTTTTGTGGTATAGACAGGAGGATGAGGTGAAGCTATGTGGCTTCACGGATGCAGATTAGGTAGGGAACCCAACGGACAGAAAGAGCACATCAGGAGGGGTCTTCAGTATCGCGTCGACAGCAATTTCTTGGTACAACAGGAAGCAGAGATCTGTGGCACTCAGTTCAGCAGAGGCCGAGTATATGGTAGCAAGTTTGGCTGCATGTGAGGCTATATGGATGAGGAAGATTCTGGTCAGTTTGTTCGGTTCTCACATGGAGCCTACTGTGCTTTACTGTGATAACCATAGTTGCATTAAACTCTCGGCTAATCCTGTATTTCATGATATATCTAAGCATATTGACATCAGATACCATCATATCAAAGATTGTGTGCAACGAAGAATGATGTTACTTTCATACATTCCAACGAAGGATCAGGATGCTGATATCTTGACAAAGGCACTCACCAGGAGCAAATTCGAATACCACTGAGGTAGGATAGGGGTTGCTGATAATCCATATCTTGTTGAGAGGGAGTGTTGAGAATGCAACAAGATGATGGAGCTTAGTGGAAAGGAGTCGCCTTCACTAAGTGGGCCCGCAAGTAAATTATGGCGCAAAGTCTAATTTTAGACCATGTCTATTTTTAGACATATGGATCATGGTCTATGAGTTGCAGGATGTTGTTTATGGATGATTGGTCATTTTTGGAAAAATATATGGACTTCTATTTCTGGTTCACAGCAGGAGTGATCAAAGTCTATTTTTGGATGTGAGGCTAAAAATAGAAACAGTCAAATATTATTAGCCCTTAGTAATATTTGGACTATAAACTTTATCTTATTCTCTTGGAGCACTTCAGTTCGAGCTACAGATGTGGCACATGCAGCTGTCAGAAGGAAATATGCTTTCTTTGTGGGTCAGTTGAGCTATTGCATGGTTGACTTTAGTTAGAACTCATGCATGTGAGTTCTGTGGAGTTGGATGTGGAGTTGATGGAGTTGTGTTTAGTTGAACTAGTTGTATTGAGTCTAGCTGGAGAATACACTAGTGATGAGTTGTGTGAATTTATTGTTAATTAATTAAAAAATTATTAACTCATAATGTAACTGAAGATTACATCAGTTAACTCAGTGCATGGATAGTTCAACAGAGACAGGTGTTAGAGGTAAGTGAAATGGTGAGTTGTGACTATCAGTTGTGCATGAGGATTTGCATAAGCATAGATTGAGTATGCCAATGAGTATTGCACAAATTTTCCGAGTAGAATATCATGTGCTCATGTGATTTCAAGTGTGAGTGATTCTAAGTAGGTTTGTGCAGTGGAGGCAGGCAAAGCAGTGGAGGAGATTTGAACCAGTGATCAGATCTGAGCTAGTTTTGTTTGTAACAGGTGGAGATAGTGCTAGATACTTGTGAGGAGTACTGTACTATGTAATGTTACATGTTCTCAATCAATAATATACAGATATTATGGGTTTTTCAGCTGTAAGCTTTCCCCGGGTTACATACTGTGTTAATGTGTGCATGATATTGATGTTTCATTGTTTTTGAGGTTGCGAAATTAATGATCAACGTAGAGGAGCTTATGTATTGTGCATGTATTCCGCAATAGTGCATGATCAGGATAATCTCTATTGAATATGTGTTTATTATTCAAAATTTCTACAATTCTATTAACAATATTTACCCCCTAGTTTCATGCTACAACGATAAATGGAATAAGTCTTTCCAATTCTTACATTTTAAGGATGCGATTTTGATGTTAGTTGATTTTTGACCTTCAGTTTGACTACAAACTGAAGAAATAATTTACTAATTGATCTCATACTAGTCAAGGTTTTTTTTTTCCAAAGTGTATTCTACTTAGCTTAGTTATATGTTTTAAACAATAATGATTCCAACCATATAGTATATATATTGTGTTAAACATATAGAAATGTAATCAAAAGAAATTATCATGTTAACAGTATTTACCCCTTAGTTTCATGCTACAATGATAAATGGAAGAAGTATTTCTAATTCTTACCATTTTAAGGATGCAATTTTATGTTAGTCGATTTGTGACCTTTGGTTTGATTACAAACTACTAGACACAATTTTTGTTTCCAAAGTGCATTCTACTTAGCTCAATTATATTTTTTAAACAGTAATCATTCCCAACCAAAAAAATATATAGTACACTAACGTCATGAACTCTAATTTTTGAATCTCATCCTTCCATTCAATCCATGCATTTATTTTATCCATCAATCATTGGATGGAGGTTTATTTTCTTTAGAATAATTCCCTTTACATAATCTGATAGTAACATATTTCTCCATTTAATTTATTTATGATAGTACAGAATTGTGTGTAAATGATTCATGCATGAAATTTATAACTAACATGCAATAGTTGAACTATATTATTACTATACCCTGATTTCTAAATATTCTACTTGTAAAATATTTAGATGTGCATACATCTAATGCTCACTTTCTTAATTTTACTTAGATTGTGCATCTTCGTTTGAATTCTAAACTTGTTCTAACATGACAATAATGTGTAATAGCATTGATAATCATGCATGCATAATTAATATAAGCATGATAACATAAGTATGCATACTCTTCACTTTTCTTCTATAAATATTATTAAACACTTGAAACTCAATAATAATAATTCGAATAGAATGTAATCTAACCATCATCATAATTAGCAATAAGAATTAGACAAAATTAAATCTAATAATAGAAGTTTGTTTGGGGAAATACTCAGGAACCGAGCATGTTCCACCCAGCATGAACTCTCACTAGCAGTTCCCCCCAAGCTAAGATCTTATTGCCTTTAGGAATCAACAACCCCTTTCATTTCTCTGTGGTTTATTTTATAGATTTATTTCCAGCATGTTTTTAGAAACCTCCTTCTTTAAGGTCTCTTTGCCTTTTCCCTAGGACTTTTTGTCTTTTTTTTTGAAAAAGAATATTTATTTTTCTTTGAAGGACACATTTCTCTCCTGCTCTTCTTTATTATGCATTTTACCCCACTTCCCATTTCTTTCTAGCCAAGTGATTAAGATAATGTTTATCCCCCACTATGTTAATATTTTTAACTATTTTCTACTATGTATTTTTAGGATATTTTTAGGGAAGATCCAACATATGGAATTTAACCACTAGAGACATTCCCTAAGTTGGAAATAATTCTTCTAAAATTCTAGTGCTCTTTCCTCGATATTTCCAAACAAATTACTTATTAATTCAATCAATAAAGTATAATTATATCATCACACAGTTTTCATTCTCGCTTCAATAGCCATTAAATCCAACAATAATGTAAACATCTAAAAATAACTATGTTTGAAAAATCAAGACATAGGGGTGTTACATCTACCCACCCTTGATGTAAACACCATCCTTAGTGTTTCCCTAATTCCATATTTTCTAATGACAGAAAGGAAATTCCTCTTGCATCCTCTTTTTTGTAGAAATCTCGTCACTGCTAAAGTGCTTATTTTGCACTTTACCTTGAGAAATGGCTCAATTTTCGGAGTAAAACTTATTCTTGTCTTTAAATCACGCCCCTTTCCTAGAATGTTTCCATACATGCAGAACATGTTCTTTACATTTTTTTCATGCATCCCAAAAATGATTTTAATCCTGCATGCATCAATGTTATCACCATGCACCCAACAAGGTTTGCAATATCAGTATAACATATCAACAATAACAATAGGTCCTTTTATACATTTATCCATTGGATATGTCGAGAGACATGTATTCCACCCAATATTTTTTACTCAATAGTTACAAACATGAAATTGTAAACTTCTTTTAATGTCATTTATTCAATGACAATAATAATTTAAGGGCCCAGTTACGTACCTCACCTCTCCTTATTAGTCAGAACTACTGGCTTGTCATACCAGGTAACATTTTATGATCTTATATTGATATCATAATCTACATATGAATTGGTCATGCATAACTAAGTTTATGACAACCTCCTGTCTTTGCCACTTTTTGTTTTACTATTATATTATTTTCAACTCCAGCCCTAAGGTGAAATCATTTAAGTTCACCCTTGCAGTTTTTGCACTCATTTAATGCCTTTTTATAAGCACAAAGACTAATCCACAAAAGTATTAGGAACATAAAATAAATAATTCACAATATCAATACATATAATTAAGGAGTAGTTTGACATATTCCAGTTTCCTAGTCAACACAACGAAAAGGTAATTCCACAAATCTACAACATTCATTTTCCTTTTTACACCTCATAAACTATTTTCCTTTAACTTACTCCCTTGACTTTTTCAGTTTGTCTTGCACTGTAGATTATTGATGAATATTAGGTCCATCTTACTCCTTTGTTTAACAATGCGGTATTTTCCCCTTTCATTCTTATGCACATCAACTACTTCAAACCACATTATATTAGTACATTTATCTTCATCAAGTTAGAACATATTCTCTCTCTCTCTCTCTCTCTCTCACACACACAAACACACACACACACACACACACACACACACACACACTCACATATAATATAACTTTACATTGAATCTAGAAAATATCTATGTTAGAACATCTTCATTTCATAATTATGGCTGCACCCTTCAACTATAACCTTTTTCATTTTCGCTAAGTTAACTAATGCCAATTTTTCTTTTTACAGTTTTGTTGGTTTTCACATTCTTGTTTATCCTACTACATAAGTCAATTAATATTTAGTTATCTATCAATATAATAAACCAACTAACTATTTCCTATATGGACCATATAACCCAATTGACCAAATTATTCATATGAATCTATAATCCATACATCTTTTATATTTGTTCCATCCTTTACGCCTAATCCATAATGGATTTCTTTGTCCATTTCCGAGTCTATTGTTGTTTCCTTTTATGTAATTAAATGTTTTCACTCTTCATTTTTTTCTTAATTACTTCACACTTACCCATTTCTACAAATATCTAATGCTTTATGGGTCCTTTCAACACTATTCTTATATGCTCACATGTTTTTATGGTTCCTTGAGGTAACCAAAAAACCACTTTTTAATTGTTAATTTCAATCTACTAATCGTTAATTTATTTGTTTGCTCTATTATTCCTATGATTTATTTTCTTTTAGCTACAATTTATTTGGATATTCCATCCCATATTATGGACATATCACCTATTTAGTGAGTTTATTACTTATGTGACTGTCCACTTGTTCTTAAATTATCCTATTGTCAACCAATTCCCTTGGTTACTAGCTTCTTTTCCTAGTATTTCATATATACACTTACAAGGGTACTCCCAACAATCCATTATGGAAGCAATTTTTAATCTGATAGTTACTCTTAAGTTTCTTATTATAGAATTATGGATTATTTTGTCAAGCGGAATCATTACATGAATGGTGATGGATTTTGAGTTTCTTTATGCTAAACCTAGAGCACCCTACTAATCCATGGGTTCAATCATTCTTATCTGATTGCATGTAATTAAATTTTATCGAGTGAATCTCTAGAGTATGTATGTACCACTCAGTTTGGATATCATTCCCACATAGGAATACTTTGTATTCTCTATTTATTACTTTAAATTATCCTATTATGATTTGAGGATATTCGTAGATATATTTCTTGTAGAGCATCTCAACCATTGTTAGTAATCTCTTTCTCTTTCTCTCTCCCTCTCTCTCTCTCCCTCTCCCTCTCCCTCTCCCCCTCTCTCTATCTCCCTCTCTCTCTCTCCCTCTCCCTCTCATTGTCACTCTCTGTCTCTCTCCTTCTCTCTCTCGTTGTTATGAAACCAGCTCAAGAAAAGATAGAAAAGAAAGATCAACGCCTTAGAATTCAGCCTCTTCGAGGGGGCAACCTCCTTTACATTACATAAATGAACAATTCTTGGATGATACAGATGAAAAGACCTCCTTTCTATATATAGGAGTCTAAGGGGTCATAACATAACCAGAGTCGACATAAAAATAATAATGTAAGGGCACAATAATAACAATAGTGGGCTTCTATGGGGCACATTAGTAACAATATGGGCACTACATGGGTACATCAATATAATAAGTGGGTTGTACTAATAACAATAAGGGGTTACACTAGTAGTATAGGGGCCTAACATGCCCCTCTCCTTCAAAAAGCGTTGTCCTCAACGCTTGAGTAGTTCTTGATGCTTCTGTATAAAATTCGTGTCCTCCCATATGGAATCTTCAGCGGGTAAGTTCTTCCACTTGATGAGATACTCTAAAATTGATCGATTTCGTAGCTGTCGGGTTCTTGTTTCTGTGACTGCTCCAGGTTCTAATATGATTTTTCCTTCCTTTTCAATATTTGGCAATATTGTTTAAATTGGGATCTTTTGCAAGTTTTGAATAGGTGGCCATACTTCTTTTTCCTTCTTCCATTCATCCCTTGCTTCGTTTATCCAATCTGGTTGGATAATCGAAATAGCACAAAACAATGCTTCCACATCCTCATCCTTGAAGAGTCTTCCCATTCGGTAAGGTCGCCATTTTTTAAGTGCATGTAGTATTGCCAACGTTTCCTTCTCATAAATAGCTTGCTTTAGATGTAGCAGTAAAAATACCCAATCGCCTACATCAAGACATTTTTCACTATGATGTTGATCTACCTGTTGTTTCATTTGATTTCGCACTGAAGTGGCGCTATCCTTTAAAAGTTGGAGAACTCGTTGTTGATGCTTGATGTGATCTTTCACTGCTTGAACCTTTTTCTTCTTGATATGTCCTTTTATCTTTAGATTTTGAGGAGTGGTAATTTCTTCCAATCCTTTACAAGATATGGTTGGATTCATTTCTTGACGCTCGATCTGATATTTCACTTCTTGAACATTTTTCTTCTTGATATGTCCTTCTGTCTCGCTAGTTTGAGGAGTGGTAATGCCGACCAGTGAATTACAAGATATGGTTGGATTCATTTCTTCTTTCTTGATGTGATCTTTCACTTCTTGCACCTTTTTCTTCTTGATATTTCCTTCTATCTTGAGAGTTTGAGGAGTGGTCATTCTTGCCAATAGTTTACAAGATATGTTCTGATTCATTTCTTCTTTCTCTGGGGTCGAGTCCTGGCATATATCCTCTTCTTTTGATGTTTCTTGATCCTTTTCTTCGTCCTCTTCATACTCTATGTAAAATAATTTCTTCTCAGCACACTTATGACCTTTAGTGCATTTTCTATCACAATTGTAACAAAGCCCTTTTTCTCTTTTTTCTTCCAATTGTTGTGGTGTAACCCTTGTAGGTTGTGGAAGGCTAGGAGGAACAACACGTCCATCTTTATAGCTGTGAGGGGTAGACTTCCTTGTTGCCATAATTTTACTTTCAAATATGTCACAAAGCCCTTTTACTCTTTCCAATTGTTGTGGCGTTGCTCTAAAGAAGGTGTTGCTCTTTGTGTCCTCATAATGTGCTATCATTTCCTCCGTGAGAATTGACCACGTAACAAGTTTTTTACGAGAACAAAGCCCTTTATACCATAAAAATTGGTCTGGTTCTAAATATGAAGATGCAATACATACCTTTTGTAACAGTGGTACACCATGTAGATAAAAATATTGCTCCATCCGAAGTATCCAATTTACCGGATCCTTGCCATCAAACTTCCTCATCTTGTTTTTTCTTGATTTTAGGACCTTGAACTTGAAACAACTGTAACTCTGTACTTGCGGATATTTAAGTTCTGAAATTGCTACCTGTAGTAGCCCTCTGTGTCCTCTTTCCAATGCCACCAGTCTGATCCAAATTGGATTCTCCAAGAAAGAGTTATGCACAATCTCCCGCAGTGACCTTCTTACAAAATTTCAATCCGTTGCTCAGAAGGAAAGTTATGACGATTTTCCCCAGGTCACCTGTTTTGAGTGTAATTCAGGAGTCTACAAAAAGACCAACTTCCTCAGATCATATCTCCAAAAAAATTACGCGAAAATCTCTGAAATTCGGACCCAAGGTTTAGCGCGATTTCTTCCCAAACGGCTTTTTTTTGCAACTTCTGAAACGTCACAGAAAAAAAGTTATAGCGAAAATGCCACGATGACCCGTTTGGAGCAGCGAAACCCTAGAATCCAAAGCTCTGATACCAAATGTTATGAAACTAACTCAAGAAAAGATAGAAAAGAAAGATCAGCGCCTTAGAATTCAGCCTCTTCGAGGGGGCAACCTCCTTTACATTACATAAATGAACAATTCTTGGACGATACAAATGAAAAGACCTCCTTTCTATATATAGGAGTCTAAGGGGTCATAACATAACCAGAGTTGACATAAAAATAATAATGTAAGGGAACAATAATAACAATAGTGGGCTTCTATGGGGCACATTAGTAACAATATGGGCACTACATGGGTACATCAATATAATAAGTGGGCTGTACTAATAACAATAAGGGGTTACACTAGTAGTATAGGGGCCTAACACTCGTTGTCTTTTAAATGCATTTAATGTAATGTACATAAATTTATACAAACCATACCTTATATGGAAGGATAGTTATTAGTTTCTTGTACCAGTAAGTTGCTCATTGTCCATCCTTTTCATCAGCCTAGCAGCCAGTAAGGCTTACCCAAAACATTTTTATCTAATTTATAACTTACTTGTGTGTGATTATCCAAATTTATGTAATACCAAACTTTATTGTATACAATTTTTACTATACACTATGTTATTGGTCTTTCGTTTTCCATTTCCTCATTGTTCTATTCTTGTAACTGTCACTAATCATATACACATTTATTTTGACTTGTTTATTTGATTCGTACATCCACAATTATTTTTCTATCAACGAAGCTACAAACTTTTCGAAATATTTTGGAATATCAATTATTCCATGCATTTTGAGTAGTTAGATCCACAACCTTTATTGCATCCCTACTCTATTGATATTAGGGTTTATCTTCATTACTCCATATTTTAAGACTTGTTTTAGGACTTATCTCCAAGTAATGTGTAAAATATTGATCCTTACACTTAACATTATGTAGTTAATAGATACCTACTCCTAAAATACTATGCACCTTATAAAATATTTCCTATTATACGATTCATCACTATTTACTTTGATTAAAAAATATTAAGCAACAAATTGTTGGCTTACATCCATATGCAACAATGCCCATAAAATTATTTTATTGCAATTCTATAGACATATATATTTTATTCATGCAATAGACAATTTATATCATTTCCCATGTAAGAAATATTACAAGCAAGTCATGAGTTTCATTTCACCTCTCTCCTTTAATTACGAAGGCCAAATTCCCCTTTTGTTCTTCATTTGAAACTATTCATTTTTCCCTTTCTGATATTTCATCTATAATGGTTTTTTTTTTAATTTTATTATCATTTAAAATTCTCCTTATTTGAGTTTAGGTGTAATTTAATATTTTATATATTCAGTGGTGTTTTTACTACCAGCATGTACTAAATTCCTTACACTTCTTGCAACAACCTTTATTATATTTCTCTTTTAACTATTATTATATTTAGAATAAGGGATGAACCCACTTCTTCTATCATTATATACTTCATTTTTCTCAGCCATGAACTCCAGTTGGCATGAAAAGGTTGTCTCTTTTTCTTATAGAAAATTAGTACATGGCTATAACAATGTCGTCGCATTATTATACTAGCATTATATTCATGTGTGTGAATGTTTTGTACAATACATGTTTTATTAAGATTATAATGCTCAGTACTAATGAAATATATATTCTTTTGTATGTATAGTTATACAAGATTTGACACAATCAGTATTTTTCAATCTCATATCATTCTTAGATTAACACAAGAGGATTTTCTATTTTTTTCATATTTATCACCAACATACACCTTATATCCTTCTCTCACTAAATTTAGTGTAGATGATCGCCTACCTTCAGATCCTTCATTTTCATGTTCAACATTTTTCCTCTTTAAGGGCTCCTCCTTTTCCCTTCTATCTTTGTATCAAGAGCTATGTGGCTTGAATTTTAAATCAACTATTTAATGCACTTCTCTTGCTCCTCACATTCTTTCAACAAGAATTTGTGGTTATCTATAGTTCGAGAAAACGCCTATCATAAATCTCTTACAACATCTAGAAACTAGGTTACTAGAGGTGTAATTTCCACTCCTAACTCCAGCCAAAGCTCTCCTCTTTCACCAGGAAGTTGGTTAGGATTTTATGCCATGTTGTGCATTATTTTCGATTTACAATTGTACATTATTTCATAAAAACAAAATGGATCTTTTTTCCTAAAAATAATATGTTTGTAATTCACTTTTTGTTTTGGTTTGGCCCTTAGGCCTCATTTTTTAACTCGGAGTTGTGATACCATGTGTAACATAACTCACATAAAAAAATTTATATTTTTAGTCATCACATCATTCGGGTCACTTGTATTCCTTTCTGCACCTTTGAGATGATAAATCTTTATTTACATTATGATTTTATTTTCTATGTCATTGTCATTGTTTTTGGTTTTAATCTACATTGGTTAATAGGATAATGACTTGAATTCATTTTACAACATTTTCCTTTTTTTTCTTATTGCTTATAATCAACTTCAATAAAAGACTCAAGTCAAGTTGAGTAGAAGACCTTGACTCCCCCTTTATAAAAGATGGCTACTAATAGATATATAATTATGTTTCCTTTTTACCTTACAACTGCAATATATAAGTTTGGGTTGTTTTGTACACATAACCACCACCACCCTACTTCCTATTCGTTTGTCCTAGATGCTACCCATTTGCACAACATATTATATTCAGTTATTATCAATACAAGGCTAGGTCCAAAGCTATACAATTATAATTACATTTTCTTTACCTTGTACCTATCAAGTTATAAACTTACATTACCTTTGCTTCACCTGATACCTTGATATCATTTTTATCGTTTTACGTGTGGTTCATATTTTTATTTTGATTTGATTATTGGTACACCCATCTTAATGAATCTGGCATACAAAATGGATTTCCATCTGAATTTCACATGGATAGTCAATCACATGTCATTTATACATCCGCAATATAACTTTGAGATCCAACTTTGAACAATGGCTAAGGTTTATTCATGACTAACCCTACCTTCAAATTTTATAGATATGTTTTTTTTCATCTTTCCCTATGGCGACTTGAATGTCACACCACCTAGTGTTAATGTCAGAGATTTGGTGTCAAATATTGCTTGAGGTTCTTAGAGATGCACCGGAAGGTTACCCCCAATATCATACCATTTAATCTTTTGAAATTTCTTCTAGTAATTTAAGAGTATGTTCATATCAACTCATCCTTTCCAATTTGTTTCCTTTCTATGAGAAAAATTTCATGGATTTTGACCCATGTGTATAGTAGCGTTGAGCCAATTAATTCAATTTTTATTCCTCTTCTCACTCACTCGGATGATTATAGTGACGAGATTGAACAATTCATATAATTCTTAGAAAAACTTTTCTTATTTGTCATAGTATTAACTTTTGTAAATGTTATTTTTAGATTTAAAAACGTTTCCTCTAATTTCTACTTTATTTCTTTAAGGTATTGAAAAATAATGGTTTACTATTTGTGGTGGTCCAGCTATAAAAACTCTATGCCTAACAAAGGGTAAAATTCCTTTCTGGTTCTGAATCCCATTTGCCACTGTCGATGAGTTCCTTTTAAAATAAATATAACTATGGTATGGTTCTCAAAAACATTGTTATGCATGTAAGGGTGTAACATCCCTTCCTTATGTGTCAAACCATTGCAAACCTGAGCTGAGGAAAGCTAGGTGTGATGTGTAATATGAACAGAAAAGACATTATTAAATAATTAATAAATTGATCACTTGGAAAAGCGAGACACGAAGAGATGTGATTCTTTCAAAATCCCATTGAGGAATGGGATAGGATAAATATTTCATGACAAAGCTTCTAGATGTGATTCTATATAAGTTGGAGGGATTGGAGATAAATATTCATCGAGAGAAACCTAAAAGATGTGTGGGAGATAAAGGTAAGCTTTTATGAGAAAAAGCCTCGCAAGAGAGAAAGGCAAGATTTTCTAAGAAAGGCCTAGGAAATTGGATGAAACATCCACCTAAAAGAAGGATGCCACTAAAGGAAAATGTATCATGAAAGAGGGTATTAAATAACCATTTCATTGATCAATTGGAGGTAGTTGATCCATGGAAATAACATCGGCACGGGAGGAATCAGAGGTGATTCAAGGTTGGGTTGTGGTGCTCCGCTATCCAAGTGGTGGTCTCTCTCTTCTGATCTAGTTGATTTCATATGCGTGGCATGATCTGTATGTTGGTTTCTTACCCTCTATGTTTACTTCTTATTTTTGAAGTGGTTAAAACATTCACCTCCGATGTATGGATAGTTGAGTTATCTGTATTTATGTGAATGATTACATTCTGATACATGTGAATCTTATTGCATCTAAGTGTAGAGTTAGTGGTGGAATCATAATAGGTGGTTGTTATTACTTTGGCCATGGAGGTATCTTACTCATGATAGAATTTGCATGGGATCATTATACATGAGTATATCTACATGCAATAACTTGTTTATGGGATAATATTTTATGAATATTCAAGATAGTTGTTGAATATAAACTTGAATACCAGTAAAGTTAGTGAAGGAACATAGTATGCCTATAACAATATGATATCTCTAGTTTAAGTGGAAGTTGGTTATGCATGAGATGTGGTCCATGCGGAATAGTTTTGGAATAATGATTTGAATTGTATAGCTTATGATCCAGTCGCCTGTGCCATTTATGTCATAAGAATTGTATCCAATGAGGATAGTTTAGCTATTTCTAGAATTTGCACAAAAGTACTAACATTTTGACTATGCCTTGTATTACTATAACTATGATTCTTGACTGTGCTAGTGGAAGCAGATGTAGGTTATGTTAATGATTGCATGAAGCCATCGATGAAGTTTATGGTTTACATTCTATGATTTATTCCTCAAATTGTAGCTTATGTTTAAGGATTGATCAAAATAATATGTATTATTTTGCCTAGGGTGTGTGGCTCACTTCCTTGACGTTGTTCAATAGTTACGGTTATGGGTATAGTTGCAGGGATAGTAATTGTGCATGTAATGAAGAAGAAAATATACTTGTGATAACTGTAGAATCTTAACTGTACATGAAGAAATTTTAAATTTAAGGGAGCCTAGGAGCTAACTCTCAAAGTAGGCTCAGGAGGTATGTTACAAATGGTATCAGAGCCTAGGTTCAAACATTGTGGCCTATGGACCAATCCACCTCTGTATTGGAATTCATGTCTTCTAAATGTTAACTTGATTCTCACAACTAAAGGGAATTCTGAGCTTAGACTAACAACAGTAATAATTTAATGAGGAGTGAGAGCCCCAAAATTGTTGGTTATCTGCTAGATAACTAATTTCATAAAAGGATTGTTAAAAACAAAAATATCCTATCGAATGGAGAAAATGGTATGAGTAATAATGTAGATATATGTTATTCCACTCAATATAAAATATTATTATATTAAATCATTTAAGGTTGATTATCGAAAAATTAGTGTTTTCTATGCAATCGAAATGGAACATATGCACAATTATTTATTGCATGCAAAAGAATTATATATGTCCACATTTGAGCTATGTTTCATAGTTTGAATACTCCGGAGTAGATAATATTTATATCATTAATTTTGTTCATAAATAGTTAGTTAAAGTAGTGTATGTGATGACTCTTATGCGAGTAGCATAATTACTAATTACAACCTCTTAGAATAATGAAGGCCTAAGAGTTAATTTCTAAAATAGGTCTCAATGTGTCAGCACCTAACTTGTTGTTGCACTCTGAAATTCAAAATAATGAGTCAATTGTCAACTTGTTCCCGAAAAATTTATGAAAGTTAGTGGTTTGTTTTCTATGTCATGGTGTAGGATTTTCAAAAAACCCCATATACGCTATTTCATCAAGGTCATATATCAAGAAAGACTGTATGGTGTCAATTTTTTTTTAATATTGGGTCAATTTTAAAGGAGTTGCCAGGAAATTCGACCAACTCTACCTCAAATTAATGCCAAGGTAAATATGCATGGACCTATTAAAATCGAAGGGGAATCAAAATGTTGTTGCCAGAAATAATATAGCCACATGCACTACACGTATGAGAACATTGTGTGCTATTAAGAATCGAAAGTTTATTTAGGATGTTTATATTCTTAGAACATGCAAATCAAGTCATTCCTTAGTGTTCAACTACGTTGTGATTATGGGAATCATACCAGAAAAAATGATGCCTGCCATTATTAATAGTGATAACCTACCAGGTCTATACTTCATAATCGGTAGCCTTAAGACACTAAGACTACAAAACAAGTCTTAACAAAGAGACTTTAACCCTTCCTATCTCTCATTCTCCAATTAAAACATTGCTCATATCAGTTATACATAAACAAGGAAGGATTGGTTTTCAAAGTTTACCAAGCGCGACGCTTCTGAGTGAGGATGGAAAACTCAAGTTTTCCTAAAATTTGGTTAAAAAACAACCTTGAACAGATGTGACGCTTCTGCAAGCTGGTGCAACACTTTTGTCAACTGGTGCCACCCATCGGCCTTAGGCGCGACCCATGACGCGACCTATCTTCTTTTGCATGACCTTTCTGTCTCAGGTGTAGCCCACAACATGACCTTTATGTTCCTGGGTGACCTTTTTGTTCTAGGCATGACCCATAGTGCAACCCATCTATTTTTTGTTTTTCTGGCAAAACCCTTTCTCAATGCATTCACAATTCTTTGTCATTCATCCTTTTCTCTTCTAGATCGTGATCCAAACTGTCCCAATATGTGTGATTCCCCGAATTTCTCGCTTTGGAATCCTTTTCACTTTGATGGTGATTCAACTGTTAATTATCTTAATCACAATCTCCCTCAACTAGATAGCGACATGATTCAACACTGTCAGAATCCACATTAATTATGTGTGGATAACTCTGATGAAATTGTAATATCAGTTTCAAATTTTTCACAGAGCATTATGATAATCATCTGTCTCATCTCATCTCTAGCTCCTACTCCTCCTTCATGATGATTTTCGTGTTGAGTGTTGTAAGGGCCATGACAAGGTCGATCATTGTATCTTGAATTCAAGATTCTTCTACTGCGAACAACAAAGCCTGTAACACATAATACTCAATACATATAAAGTTAAGATCTGAAAAATGTGATGAAAGGAATTTCTCTCCACAAATTCTACATTAATTCCACATACACTGCCCCTGTAACCTATAGTCCCTAAAATGCATAATATTTAACACATATGAAATTAGGATTCAAATCATGTTATAACAAGGATAGTTTCTTCAAAGTGCACACTCTGCTCTACTACACATATATTCCTTCAATCTACACTTTAAATTACAAACCATGTATTCACCACAGGCACATAAACTTGTATTTCATTAACTAGTTTCAAATATATACAATACTTGGCCTGATTTCCAACATGGGCATGCAACCCTAGACTTTTTCTCCACATTCCATGCTGACCTCTTCTCTACATGGCACTTTTCTCATACAATTATAGGAACAATTACATAGTTATTAATCATTCTGGTTCCTAATTCTTCTCCATAGCTCTCTCAACTAGTTCCTAAAATCTTTTAATGACCCCTTGAGGATCTCAACAACAGTTCTATATCTAAATTATGCCTTTATGACCATATTATACCATATCTCTCAATCCACTTTTAACTCAACTAATTTCTATTCTAGGATATTCTAATCCCTAAGACCTTTATGAGATCTTCACAAGTCTAACATCTCTTATATTCTCACATAATTGAGAATATTTACATTTAAAACCTCACACTCATATTTCTCACTCAAATTATTAAAAATATACAAAATTTCCTATTAAGAAATCAAATTCATTATCAAACATCAGATCGCCTAAGTCAACCAAATATACAATGATGTTCCTGAGCAGGATGCTCCTGCATCTGACTCCCACAATGGAAAAAAAAAAAATCCATAGACTCTTTCCTATGAGGTATGTCACTTTTCTGTAGTAATGTGATAGCTACAAGTCTTAATGAGTTGCTACCTCCATGATCCCAGACCTTAATTTGTGATTGTCCAAATTCTCTACACCTTCGCTGGTGATGCATGTCTGATGTCTTCTGGTTCATTTTCATTTCTTCAATCAGTTTTAAATTCTAATTGATCATCACTTCTATTATCAAATGATTCCATATAGACTATCTCATCATCAATTTCCACAGTTCTTCAATCATAGAATCAATTTATGTTGTCTCATGGAATCCTTTTGTCTCAACGACTTGCCTGAGATCCTTTCTCTGCTGCAATTTTGCACATTCATTTTTAATCTGTTGGCTACTCTTTTCAACTTTTTCTGCCATCCATACATCCTTAATGTCTTTGAAAATTTCTTCCTCTGCAATTTCGATTTGTTGCTTCTTATCTTCAAATTCACTTTCAAGAAATAAATTATCTGTCATCTTTCTTACTACATACTCATCCACGTCTTCTTCATTGTTAGAAAGTATATCAGAAACCTGGCAACTAACATATATCTCTGTCCCAATCAAATCTCGATACACTCCCTCATTTTTTACTACAGTTACACTCTGATACCTCTGTTCTTTCAACAAATACTCCAAGAACTCAATTTATATTTGACACCTCACAAGTACTTCATCATGATGTTGCTTATATTCTTCAATAGGTTATTCTTCTTTCTTAACATATTTCAATACTTTCCCTTCCTCTTCATTCAGTTCTATGATTGTCTTCTTTTTTTCCTGAGACAAATCTGCCTCACCTCCTTCTTCAACACATTTTGCATTACTGTCTTTTTGTAAGTCCTCTTCAAGAGCTATCCTTGCCCCGTCTTATACCTTAGAATTTACCCACAATTTTTCCTCATCAATAACATTAGTCAAATTCATTGGCTTACCTCTTCGAGGAAATGTTCCTTCATTCTCATTAGAATAAGATTCTGATCTTCCATCCCCATAACAGCTTCAGATGATTGTCTTGTCCCATTAAGTAACTCATCACTGAAATCCTTTTGCTGCAACCATTCAAAGCCTTCCTCATATAAGAGGTTTTCTTCATCATATTTTACTTCAAGCTCTTTGTCCATCCTGAAGACATCTTCAAACATAAGACCTTGCAGTCTCACTTGATGCTTCAACCACAAGGTCGTCTTGCTACTCTAAATCCTTCATATGCATCAAAAGATCCTATCTAGATTTATCCTTTGTATTTTCACTACTTTTGAAAAATAAATGGGGCATGTTCTGACTCACATAAAAAACCTTCATCCTCATACTTGTTTACTCTGAGTAATTATTCCTTCAGCTAAGCATTCAGTCTATGCTCCCACTTCACTTGCAATCTATGCCATTTGAATTTTCTTTTAATAATCAAACCATACCTCTAGTCTTCCTTATTCCTCTGTAATACCTGCATCAATAACTCAAGATGAAATTTTATGTCAGTTTTCTCTCTGTCAATCTCTTCTTGATTCTTTCTCTTTCCATTTTCCTTGGAATTTTCCTTCACCTTTCTATGGATTCTCCCCGAACCTCTACAATGACTATCAACAGTCATATTCTCCTCTTCTGTGAACTCCATCTATTCACTTGTGGACTGCATTCAATCCCCTTTTCAGCAAGCCTTCACACTTTACATCCAACAATGCAAGTTTTCTCTCTACACTTGACCTCTTGATATCTTTTGGTTCTCTATCTTGGAACCATCTTCTAAGAAACTCTCTCAGTTCTCTTTGCTTCTACAACTTAAATCCGCTTTTCTTGAGAACATTCACTTTTCCTCCTTATCTATTTTCTGTTGGAATTCTTCAAGCTTCCGCCACTTGTTTAAGGGCTCACATGCTCTTCCACTTAAGAACACAACTAGTTCTTTGTTACAGCTCCTCTCAATTGTCTTTGTTGCTAAGACCCTTTTTGTAAGAAACTTGAAATCTACAAACACAATCCTCAAAACAAAGTTAAAAATAAAGACATACCATATCACCTTCAAGATCTCTGCATTATCTTGTTCCACCATTCATCTGCACTTTGAATGGTCTATTCCTTATTCATTTTCCTTGTAAATTATCCTTAAGAGTATCAATTACTTCCCAATATTCTGCCACACTTTATCTCTGAGTGTTTGTTTCCTGTCAGATTTAAAATCTGATCCTTTCTTCCTACATAATATCCTTAACAAATGCACACAAAGCACACTAGCTTTGTTTTCTTGCTTTGTTCTATCAGTCTTTACTAATCTCCTCTTTCAAGAGCATAACACTGTTCTAGTTTTCCCCAAATAGATTTTACTTGCTCTCATACCAAAATGATGACCTACTAGGTCTATACTTCACAATTAGTAGCCTTAAGACACTAAGGCTACACTACAAGTCTTAACAAAGAGACTTTAGCCGTTCCTATCTCTCATTCTTTGATTAAACTGCGCTCATATTAGTTATACATAAACAAGGAAGGATTGGTTGTCAGATTTTACCAAGCACGATGATTCTGACTGAGGATGGAAAACTCAAGCTTTCCTAAAAGTTGGTAAAAAAAAAACCTTGAACTAGTGCAATGTTTCTACAAGCTAGTGCGACCCTTCTGTCACCTTGCACGACACATTTGTCTCAGGCACAAACCACGGCGTGACCCATACGCTCCTGCATGAGCTTCCTATCTCAGGTGAAACCCATATCGTGACCTTTTTGTTCGTAGGAAACCTTTATGTTCTAGGTGTGACCCACAACATGACCAATATGTTTTCTATTTTTTTAGCATGCCCCTCTCTGAATGCATTCACAATTCTCTATAATTCACCTTTCTTCTTCTAGATCATGATCCAAACTATCCCAATATGTGTGATTCCCTTGATTGATCCACTTTAGAATCCTTTTCACTTTGATGGTGATTGAATTTCCAATTCTCTTAATCACAATCTCCCTCAACTAGATAGCGATGTGATTCAACACTATCATAATCCACAATAATTCCTTGTGGATCATTTTGACAAAATTGTAATATCTGTTGCAAATTCTCCATATATCCATATGATAATCATCTAACTCATCTCATCTCTACCTCCTACTCCTCCATCACGATGATTTTCGTTTTGAATGTTGTGAAGGCCATTACAAGGTCGATCATGTATCTTTAATTTAAGAGTTTGCTACTGCGAACAACGAAGCCTGCAACACATAATACTCAATACATATTAAATTAAGATCTAAACAATGTGATGAAAGAAATTTCATCCCACAAGTTCTACATTAATTCCACAAACACTGCCCCTATAACCTATAATCCCTAAAATACATAATGTTTAACACATAAGAAATTAAGATTTAAATCATGTGATAATAGGGATAGCTTCTTCAAATCACACACTCTGCTCTACTACACATAGATTCCTTCAATGTACACTTTAAATTACACACTGTGTCTTCACCACATGCACATAAAAATGCATTTCATTAACCAGTTTCAAATATATACAATACTTGGCCTGATTTCCAACATGGGCATGCAACCTTGGCCTTTTCCTCAACGTTCCATACTCACCTCTTCTCCACATGCCCATTTTTTCTTACAATTATAGGAACAATTACATTGTTATGGATAATTCTGGTTCCTAGTTTTTTTCCATAGATCTCTCAACTAGTTCCTAAAATATCTTAATGATCCCTTGAGGATCTCAACAACAATTCTATATCTAAATTTTGCCTTTATGAGTAGATTAGACTATATCTCTCAATCCACTTTTAAGTCAACTAATTTATATTCTAGGATCTCCTAATCCCTAAGATGTTTATGAGATCTTCACAAGTCTAACATATCTCATATTCTCACATAATTGAGAATATTTAAATTTAAAACCTCACACGCATATTTCTCACTCAAATTATTAAAAATATACAAAAATTCCTATTAATAAATCAAATTCATTATCAAACATCAGATTCCCTCATATGCTTTAGAAGATACTTTGTAGATTTCTCCTTTGTATTTTCACTACTTTCAAAATAAATGGGCCATGTTCTGGTTCACATACCAAAAGTTCCTCCTCCTACTCATTTACTCTGAGAAATTCTTCCTTCAGCTGAGCATTTAATCTACACTCCCACTTCACTTGCAATCTATGCTATTTGAATTTTCTTTTCATAATCTAACCATGCCTCTAGTCTTCCTTACTCATTTGCAACACCTCCATCAATAACTCAAGACGGAATTTTATCTTATCTTTCTCTCTATCAATCTCTACTTGATTCTTTCTCATGCCATTTTCCTTGGCATTTTCCTTCTTCTTTCTATGGCTTCTCCCCAAACCTCTGCAATGACTATTAGTAGTCGTCTTCTCCTCTTTTGGGAATTCCATCTGTTCACTTATGGACTACGTTCAATCCCCTTTTCAGCAAGCCTTCACACTTTCCATCCAACAATGCAAGTTTTCTCTCTACGCTTGACCCCTTGATATCCTTTGCTTCCCTCTCTTGGAACCATCTTCTAAGCAACTCTCTCACTCCTCATTGCTTCTGCAACTTAAATCAACTTTTCTCGAGAACATTCACTTGTCCTCCTTATCGAACCTTTGTTGGAATTCTTCAAGGATCTGCCACTTATTTAAGAGCTCACATGGTCTTCAACTTGAGAACACAAGTAGTTCTTTGTTACAACTCTTCTCAGCTATCTTTGTTCCTAACACCCTTTTTCTTAGAAACATTAAATGTGCAGACAAAATCCTCAAAACCGAAGTTAAAAATAAAAGCATACCATATCACCTTCAAGACATCTACATGATCTTGTTCCACCATTCATATGCACTTTGAATGGACTATTCCTTGTTACTTTTCCTATGTAAATTATCCTTAAGAGTATCAATTACTTCCCAATATTCTGCCACGGCTTATCTTTGTGTGCCTGTTGCTTGTCAGATTTAAAATCTGATCCTTTCTTCTTGTGTAATATCTTTAACAAATGCAGACAAACCACACTATCCTTGTTTTCATGCTTTGTTTTGTTAGTCTTCACTGATCTCCTCTTTCAAGAGCATAACTCTATTCTAGTTTTCCCCAAAGAGATTTTACTTGCTCTCATACCAAAATGATGAACTACTAGGTCTATACTTCACAATTGGTAGCCTTAAGACACTAAGGCTACACTACAAGTCTTAACAAAGAGACCTTAACTATTCCTATCTCTCATTCTGTGATTAAAATTGCGCTCATATCAGTTATACATAAACAAGGAAGCATTGGTTTTCAGATTTTACCAAGCACGACAATTCTGAGTGAGGATGGAAAACTTGTGTTTTCCTAAAAGTTGGTCGGAGAAACAACCTTGAACTAGCATGACACTTTTACAATTCGATGCAACCGTTCTATCACCTGGTGCAACCCATATGTCTCAGGCACGACTCGTAGTGTGAACCATATGCTTTTGCATGACCTTTCTATCTCAGGCGTGACCCATAATGCGACTTTTCTGTTCCTGGGCAACCTTTCTGTTCTAGGCGTGACCGATCTGTTTTCTGTTTTTCTGGCGTGACCCTTTCTCAACGATTTCACAATTCTCTGTCATTTATCCTTTTCTCTTCTATATCATGATACAAACTGTCCCAATATGTCGGATTCCCTTGATTGATAGGCTTTGGAATCCTTTTCGCTTTGATGTTGATTTTATTGTCAATTCTCTTAATCACATTCTCCCTCAACTAGATAGCGACATGATTCAACACTCTCAAAATCCACAGTAATTCCTTGTGGATCATTCTAACGAAATTGTAATCTCAGTTGCAAATTCTTCATAGAGCACTACGATAATCATCTATCTCATCTCATCGCTACCTCCTACTCCTCCTTCACAATGATTTTTGTGTTGAATGTTGTGAAGGCCATTACAAGGTCGATCATTGTATCTTGAATTTAAGATTCTGCTATTGCGAACAATGAAGCCTGCAGCACATATAAAATTAAGATCTGAACAATGTGATGAAAGGAATTCCATCCCACAAGTTCTACATTAATTCCAAATACACCTCCCCTATAACCTATAATCCCTAAAATGCATAATATTTAACACTTATGAGATTAATATTTAAATCATGTGATAACAGGGATAGTTTCTTCAAAGCACACACTCTACTCTACTACACATAGATCCTTCAATCTACACTTTAAATTACAAATTTCGTCTTCACACATGCCATAAAAAAGTATTTCATTAACCAATTTCAAATATATACAATACTTAGCCTGATTTCCAACATGGGCATGCAACCCTAGTCTTTTTCTCCACATCCCATACTCACCTGTTCTCTGCATGGCGCTTTTTTCTTACAATTATAGGAACAATTAAATAGTTATGGATAATTCTAGTTCCTAGTTCTTCTCCATAGATCTCTCGACTAGTTCCTGAAATATCTTAATGATCCCTTGAGGATCTCAACAAAAACTCTATATCTAAATTATACCTTTATGAGCAGATTATACCAAATCTCTCAATCCACTTTTAACTCAACTAATTTCTATTCTAGGATCTCCTAATCCCTAAGACCTTTATGAGATCATCACAACTCTAACCTCTCTCATATTAACACATAATTGAGAATGTTTACATTTAAAACCTCACACACATATTTCTCACTCAAATTATTAAAAATATACAAAATTTCCTATTAAGAAATTAAATTCATTATCAAACATCAGATCCCCTATGTCAACTAAATATACAATGATTTTCTTTAGCAAGATGCTCCTGCATTATAGAGACAACCAAGGCATTAAACAACTCTTGCGTTAGGATGTAGTAAGGGAACCGAAGGAGAGTTGGCAACCCTAAGCCGTCATTACTGGTACCAATCCATAAAATATGGACGCTTATTTAGAGTGGTCATAAATCCTTATGAAGCATAAGCATAGTTATATGATTTGTGGAAAAAACCACCATCTGTACCGCAATTGAGACATCAGGATGAGGCTTTTGCGCATGCATATTGTCAGATGATAGCTCGCATTTTGTTTTGGAAAAAAACTGATAAATTAAATTAATTAAGCATGTATACAATTGTAGGAAGACAAGGACTTGGTCATATTATTGTTCCTCCCATGTGACTTGGCGCTGAAAGCGTGGATCATTATTCTAGGGTTCAAATTTTATTCCCCATGCATGGCATTACTTTTCGACTAAGTTATAATTTTGTTTGTTTTAATATCAATAGATGGAATGTAAGCCAATCGGTAAAGCAACAACACCTTCCAAATCTAGAAGGTGGAGAAATTCGTGTGGGTGACTGTTCTTTATTTTTTTTCAATGATGCCTTTCGGGTTGTTGATCATTGATCAAATTGGCCACCAATGCAATGAATGGATAAGGATTATCGCTAGCCCCATGAAAAAAATTAGAAGGCAAGAATGGCCAGGGAAGAAGGTGGGATACTTTCGACCTTATCCAAGGCTTGGAAACATAAAAGGTTTGAATTCCTTGATCCCAAAAGCCGACTTTCTGAATTACAGATATAGAAACGTTATTCCCCAAAATACTCATAAAAGCAAGCAGAAAAGAAATTAAACGTATCATTTCTATAATAGGGATATGAATGATCTGTAATGGTAAGAGGATCTAGATTAATAATATAAGTTCCCTCCATAATCATTTTCAAAACATCCATGGGCATATAAGCCTTACCGACATGGAGGAAGTAGCTTTTAATTATATTTTTGAGAAAAGTATGGTAAAGCCACAAGATTTTTGGTCGTGTCGACAATAGAATTGAGAAAAGACTATTGTGAAAGCAACATCGTTGCTATAAATCTCCTTCCCCTGCAAGTTTTAGCATGCACCTTCCTCCTCTAGCCTATGTTATGGGTTCTCTCAATTCTCATAGTTTAAATTGAATTCCATTTAATCGAAGGAGGAAGAGTAACATACTTGATGGATGATGGAAAAGAGTGTAGCATTGTTTTGCTGCAATTACCACTATGCCTGCTCCTGTCCTCTTGGAAGAGGGACTCATAGCATTCCAAAGGATGGAAGTAGACCTGCAAGTGGTGGATCGGGTGGAGAGTTTGTCATGTCCGGAAGAGGAAATGAAGCTAGAAGCCTATGATAAGGTGATTAAGGGATGGATTGGTGTACAAAGGCATCAGAGACCATGTTGTCAAAAGATGTTGTCGAGTGATGGTTGGTGGTCTGGAGATGAGGCGGCATAGTGCTTAGGAACATGTATTCACCTCATTTTGCTAAACCTCAACTGGCTCTAGAGCTTTGGTGCAGTGTGGTCTGACCCCTCAACATGGATCTACATGCCTACCTCCCAATTAGAAAGGTAAAAGTAATTTTGACCTAATCGAACATTAAATTTTGTTAATATAAATAATTCCATGTAAGGTCGACTATGGTATAGTTATATACTTCTTGTTTCTGTTGAATGTATTACGCATTGAGAATTCTTGTCTTTGAAGCCAGATAAGTCAAGATGCTCACAGGTCTCGAATGAAAATGGGTTTTGTATTTGCCCAGAAACATTTTTTTTAAGATAGCCTTTCCATGTTTAATGTTATGAAATTTGAAAGTTTCATTGAATGAAATCATCTCGGTCAAAATTTCAGTATGCCAATAGCTAGCCATTAATGAGGCAAAAATATACTTTTGAATATCTGTAATATTATGGTAGAAGAAAATTTTAAAACTGAAACTACAGCTAAAATTGTGGGGAAGATAGCTTATGTTTAAGTTATCATAAGATCAGCATAAACAACAAGTTACCATGTAGTTGTTGATCGTAAGAAATGTTATCTTAATTGTTAATGAGTCTATTGGAACTGTATGCATACAAAATCTTAAACTCGTCACTCTACACTTTGTTTCTTATAAGGTTAATGAAATTAAAGTTATCTGATTCGAGGTCATGTGGCATACTGGGTAAAGCTATTGAAAAGCGTTGATTTAAATTAAAATCCAATTAGACATCATAGTGTGATGGTCATGATGAATAGTTTTCTCACTGTGCTTGAAATAATTACTACTAATTATTTGAATTGAGGCTTGTTCCAATGACTCTTTCTTGCATAAATTTTTATGTTACAACAAATTAATTGGCTAAGACTTGTGCTCATGAGATGGACCTTTATGGAGGACTCAGATATAGATATAGAAATTAATGATATGTTGTGTTGCTAATCATGGTATACTTCTATGAGATTGCTCATAATTCGTTGATTTAGAATGTAGTTGTTGCCTTGATTCAAGAGTGATGTTGATTAGTGATATTGAGTAGTATCCCATGTAATGTGGTCATATGTAATGGGAACATAAGCATTGTTGATGTTTCACTTATTTCTGCTATCATATAGACCCTTTAGCAAATAAGCTTTGGTTATAGATTAATAATGAGATGATGCTCAGGGGGAGCATATTTTGTGTATGATTAGAAAAAGTTGCTTTGGTATGTTTACATGCATAAAACAATGTTACAGTGAAGAAGTAACATGTTATTAATGTTAATAAGTTACTTTTAATTATGTCCCCTCATAGATAAGGAGCTTAAAATTTTTATTATACATTGTGAAAGTTTCAAAACTAAAGTTGTGGTTGAACACCCTTATGAGGACACAACAACTTCATATCATGACTGAAAGGTGTTGCCTGCAAAGATGCATAGCAGAGCAGGATAGTTAAATAATTGATAATCATGGTAAGGCATGTTAGTATATTAACGCAATATTAAAGCTAGGTAACAAGTAATGCATATATGAGAAGAGTATGGAAATGCGTTCATGCATGAAGGAATGACAATTATCACAAACTCAACTATGATGAAACCAAAGAAAATTTACCATGTATTTGACTCAGGTTAGATACCATAGAAGTCAAATATTAAACTATGTTTATTTTAAAAAAATCACGAGCAAAGTAGAGATTAATCATTACACTTATGTCAAATATTCAAGTTGTGGATAACTAAATTGCAAGGGGGAAGAGAGAATCCCTCAAAAAGTATATTGGAATGAAACAAAATGGATTAATAAGTAATAGTAATTGGTGGACTTAATCTGAGATTGCATGTTTGTTATACAAGGGAAATATTTAATAACATATAAACTCATTGAGGTCAATCAGTAATAAGTCATCACCTTATTCTACACATATCCAAAATAAAATTATGAGTTGTATGTTTTCTAATTAAGGAAATAACTTAATGAAATTAGGTTATGATTAAAAGATCCTAAGAAGGGATAGTAGATGTGATAGACAAGTCTTTTATGTAATATAAGACTAAATACCTTAAAGTTGTCCATCAAATTTAATGTGGTTGTTTTGATCAGTGCACATGCAGGTAGTGATGTAATTTTCCTCAGATACGGTTTGCCAATGGATAAATCATTTTAATAATAAAATATTCCAATTACACTTTAATGGAGGAAACAAAACCTTATCAGAAAATTATGCATAGTTAATTTATCATGAATAGGTTGGAACCTATGGGATTACAGTTGAGTAAAGCAAGAGACATAAAGTACATGTCAATATAACCTAAACTAGGGATGAGATGGTGAAGTATGTGCATAAATATAATACAACATACTCTATAAATGTTAAAAAAGAACATCATACATTAATAATTATATAAAGGTCAATGGAGTGACACCAAAATTTCATCTGGTATACATACACAATGGAAATCTAGAAGCAAATTACTAGAGCTTCTTGGTTGATAGAAGAAAGACAGTGTAAGCTACAATACTAATGTGTAACACTTTGCAACTAAAAGGTGTACCTTAATGTACATATCGATGTAGATACGGATGAGGTTCTAGGGGTAACATATCACAAACATGAACCTTTCCAATTTGAAACAAATGAATTGAGATGTGACAAATGTACTTCGTGTGAGAAGCAATGAGAGTAAAATAAATTGTGTGCTTCTTCTATATATATGAATAGAGTACATATAGTGGGGCTTAGTGCTTTAGACCAATTGCAAGCATCCTATTTTTATACACTAGATTCAAAACATGACTCTGAATTAGTAAGAAAAGATTTCGTAAGGAAAAATAGGTTTTGCATAATTACCGCTCATAAGGATCTGAAGAACTAATGTTAGTAGTAAAATAACACATGTGTCAAGTAAGTTAAGAGAGTATAACTGATATCTTGGTATAAAGGGTGATTTAATGTTAAAAGGAGGTGTTAACATGTAAATACCCTGGGGTGACACCCTCGCATAAAAATTTAAAGGGTGTGAAGTTCTGAATATTATAGTTTTCACCTATAAATCCTATATGGGAGATGTATGCAAAAGCATAGTGTTTATTGAATGATATTAAACCTATACTGAATCATGCATGGCCAAAAAGATTTTGAGGTATAAAAAGGGAAATAGTAAATCACATGACATGAATTTTTTAAATATAGAATATTTGTTAAAAACTAACCAAATTTGTTTTGAGGGTTATTAGACTTTGAATATCTATGATAGACTAAATCTCATAGTTAATAGTCTACTTTATAATATTAAGTGGAAGGTATATTCCATTGTTGTTAAAACCTTGTACAGGTCATAGATTTAATCCTAAAACTGAAAGGTATGGGTATGATGAAGTTTTAGTATGCATAATTACTTTTATGATACTATTATGATGATATTGTGTTGCAGCCACATGACTCAGCGAAATTATTTCTGGAAATGGAACAGGTCCATGAAATTCCTTATGAACTAAGCATAGTTTTTTTTACTTACGAGAAATAGATAAAGGTACTTTTGGCATAATACTAACATGGTTAGAAAACATGTGGATGAAGTATATTTCATGCAGGTGATACTATGGACATTGGTATGATGTACCAATAGTACAGATAGTACTATGTATAAACAATATATTTGATATGGGTATGAATACATTATTGCATAAAAATAATATATGACATGTTTAGTTGTGTGTGTGTGTGTAATACACAGTGTGTGCAGGTATGCACAAAGACACAGGGTGGTTTTCTGGCATGGAAACCGACCCGGAGGATGCAGAAAATAAGGAAGGATAAGTAACAATGGTATATTTCAGTTGTATGCATGTGATTATGATTATGATAAGTACATATGATTATGATGGTTCTGTGTGAGATAACCTGTTATGCTATTTTATGCAATATATTGATTTGGAAAATATGTTAGTTTCCTTGTTTTATGCACGGAAACTGCATGAAGCAAGTGTTCGGTAGGAGAAAAAAGGCTTGGAAGAATGAAGGGAAGGACATTATTTTCTTTAAATGCAATAAATGATTAGAAATATAAGCCGTAGCTACTTTAGTAGTATTGTCTATCAAATTATGATATAAACTATGGAAAACATTGTTGAGTTTTTGCATCTAAAATTCCTTAAAAAATTGGTTAAAAACAATGTTACGGGTAGAAATGGAAGGATATGTGCTAGGAACACTCCTTGTAACCAATATATATCAGAAATTTTTCATCATATGGCAAGGCGATAGAAGTTGTGGATTCAGAAGACAACTACTCATGAACGAGGAAATAATATTGTAAGATGAAGTAATACATCGAGGACGATGTAAATTTAATGGGGGGGAGTATGTAACAACCCTCCCTTGTGTGTAAAACCATTACAAACCTAAGCAAAGGAAAGTTAGATGTGATGTGGAATATGAAAATAAAATACATTATTAAATAATTAATAAATTGATCACTTGGAAAATCAAGACACCGAGAGATGAGATTCTTGACAAATCCCATTAAGGAATTGAATAGGATAAATATTTCATGTTAAAGCTTCTAGATGTTATTCTAGATACGCTCAATGAGTTGGAGATAAATATCCATCGAGAAAAACATAAAATTTGTGTGGGAGATAAAGGAAAGATTTTATGAGGAAAATCCTCATGGGAGAGAAAGGTGAGCTTTTCTGAGAAAGACATAGGCGATTGGATGAAACATCCACCTAAAAGCGCGACGCCACAAAAGGAAACTGTACCATGAAAGAGGGTATTAAATACCCATTGCGTAGATCAGTTGGAGGCAGTTGGTACATTGAAAGAACCTCGACTCGGGGGGTATCAGAGGTGATTCATGGTTTCATGGTGGTGCTTCACTATCCAAGTGGTGGTATCTCTATTCTGATCTAGTTGATTTCATATGTGTGGGATGCTTTGTATGTTGGTTTCTTACCCTCTATCTTTACTTATTACTTTTGAAGTGGTTAAATCATTTAGCTCCGATGTATGGATGGTTGAGTTACCTGTATTTATCTGAATGATTGCATTCTGATACATGTGAATCTTATTACATCTAAGTGTAGAGTTAGTGGTGGAAGCATAATAGGTGGATGTTATTACTTTGGCCATGGAGCTATGTTACTCATGATAGATTTTGAATGGGACCATTATACATGAGTAGATCTACTTGCACTAACTTCTTTATGGGATGATCTTTTATCAATATTTGATATAGCTATTGAATTTAAAATCGAATACCATTAAGGTTAGTGAAGGAACATAGTATTCCTATAACAATATGATATCCTCATTTAAGTGGCAGTTGGTTATGCCTGAGATGTGGTGAATGCAGAATAGTTACAGAATAATGTTTTGAATTGTATAGTTTATGGTCTAGTCATCTATGCCATGCATGTCATAAGAATTGTATCCAGTGAGGATATTTTAGTTATATTTGTCCTTCGCACAAAGATAGTAACATTTTGAATATGCCTTGTATTACTATAGTGATGATTCTTGACCTTGCTAGTCAAAGAAGATGCAGGTTCTGTTAATGATTGTATGGAGCCATCGAAGAAGTTTATGGGTTGCATGCTATGATTTATTCTTCAAATTGTAGTTTATGCCTAAGGATTGATCAAAAGAATATGTATTATTGTGCACAGGGTGTATGATTCACTTCCTTGATGTTGTTCTGTAGTTATGGTTATGGGTATAATTCTAGGGATAGTAATTGTGCATGTAATTATGGAGAAAATATACTTGTGATAAACGTAGAATCTAAACTGTAGACGAATAAATTTTAAATTTAAGGGAGCCTAGGAGCTAATTCTCAAAGTAGACTCGGGAGGTATGTTACAAATGGTTCGACCCTTCTGCGGAGGAAAATAATCTTCATTCTTTTTGTTTTATTCTTTGAATAAGGGTCATTATATTGTAAGAGTACTTTCTATTGACTAAAAACCTTTCTCGTTATGTTAAGTTCTTAGCCAGAACCAACATTAAAATCGCTTTAGATTCATCACTTCAAGTTCCTATGTTCATTTTCATTTTCTTACTATTTCACAAATCATTATCAGCAATTTGAATAACTTCTAGTTGCATGATAGGTTTCATAGGAAACCTCCTAGGTGACCCCTTTAGGTATTTTGGCATGGACTCTTTTGATATCATACTATTTACCTTCAAATGCTCTGTATTTCTAATATACTCACACTCTCTTGGCTTTCATGCCAAGTATGGGTTTGAAAGTGGAATTTAACTTGCAACGCATTATGGATTCCTGCATTATGGTTGTTTTGAGGACTAACATTAGGTGCACTTTCCAAGTTGGAACTTTCTTGCTTCACCCGAAGACCTTAGGAATGGTCACATATTATGCTTCTTGGTTTGTCGCCTTAGGGTGTTTATGAATTCAACTCTACTTTTGTTTTGGTATTTTGTATAAAAGTAAGTTCTTAGAGCCAATAATGGCTTACTAGTGTTTTAAACATTGGAATTTTACGTTGATTTTCCTTATAACTTATTGACTCCATGGAGTCATTAATTTTTGTGATAGAATATAGTATTCAATTATTATTTTTGAAATTTAATGACATAAATTGGTTAATGGATCCATTTGTTCATTTATTCTCTACCACACATTACCCCTATCATGTACAAGGACATATGGTAGAGTAGTTACCGATTTTCTTACTATTTATGTCACGGTGGAATTTAATGTACACATGGTTATAGTATGCCTTTCCTTATATATCACATAACATCTGTCCCTATGCATGGTTTTTTATTCTCACAATAGAATTTTAGCTAACTGGTACTATATCTCATTTTTTTATGATTATTATTATGACTAATTTCCTTTCTGAGTGAAATAATAGGTCTTAACTCTTTATACGGGATATCTCCTACTATATTTTGATTATGAACAAAATTGAACTTCATTCAATATTTTCTTAATGAAAACTGCGCCTCCCAGTTTTTTCTTACTTTTTAATTAACTCATACCCTATCTAATGTATTATTTAGATTCCTCTAGTCTTGGTATAAAAGATGTCAAGAATACATCTCTTAAGTTTATCCACATAAAGTTTTATATGTGTATGCATTTTAAACACTAATTGAAATTCATCTCCTAGTCAAAAGAAATTTTATATTAACTTATTGAAATAGCAAACCTATTCCATGTTTCATTGTTAATTTAATTTTGTTACAATTACTGATGATAGATCCTCCTTGGATTCTTTACAATTCGAACAATCTTATATATATATATATATATATATATATATATATATATATATATATATATATATATATATGAGATCATTTACCTCTCTTTCTTGTTGTCTAGTATATGTAGAAAATCTCCAATATTCAATAATCAAATATAGATGTATTTAAATGACATTATCTTATTAACAATATTTACCCCTTTAGTCTAATGCTACAATGATAAATGAAAGAATTCTTTCTTATTCTTACCCTTTTAAGGACACGATTTCTATGTTAGTCAATTCGTGACCTTTCTCTTACACAAATTGAGGAAATAATTTACTAATATATGTCATACTAGTCAAGCCAAAAAAAATTTCCAAAATGTATTCTAGTTGGTTGAGTTATATGTTTTAAAAAATAATTATTCTCGACCAATAGGATGAATAGACAAATAACCTCATGAACTCAAATTACAGAATCTCATCCATCCATTCTATCCATATATCCATTTAATCTATCAATCATCTACACTCATTCTATGCATGCAAGTTTATTTGCTTCAGAATAAATCCCTTTGCACAAAGTGATAGTAACCTACTTTTCTAACTAATTTATATATGATTGTAGTGAATTTTTTGTAAACAATTCATGCATGTAATTTATAACTAACATTTAACGTCAAAGGTAAACATTCTCATTGTGTTTTCTAATTCATTATCATAGTTTTGGGTTTTAGTCTAAATTGGTTTATAGGATAATGACTTGAATTCATTCTCCCTTTTTGCTATTATTTCTTGTAATCAGCTTAAATAAAAGACTCAAGTCAAGTTGAGTAGAAGACCTTGACTCCCCCTTTATAAAAGATGGATACTACTATATATATATATATATATATATATATTCCTTTTTACCTTACAATTACAATATATAAGTTTGGGTTATTTTGTATACCCCACTTCCTATTCATTAGTGTTAAATGTTACCCCTTTGCACAACATATTATATTCACTTATAATCAATACAAGGCCAGCTGCACAGATATAAAATTATGAACTACCTTTTCTTTAGCTTATGCCTATCAATCTATTCATCACCTTTGCTTCACCTGATACCTTGATATAATTATTAACATTTTGTGTGTGGCATGGATTTTTTTTTTTTGATTATCGGTACACCCATATTGATGAATGAGGCCTATGCAATGGCTTTCCATATGAATTTCACATGGATTTTCAATTGTATGTCATTTATACATTTGTGAAATAGCCATGTCTGAAAGAGAAAGACATAGGAGTGTTACAATGATGGTTTACCAAACTTAATTTTTTCCTGTTTCCAGATGCTATATGCGTAGTTTACATATATACTTTTCCTATGCACATATCTTTGTTTGATAATTTTTGGTTTATGTATGCCTTGGTTTCGCACATGTGTTATTTAACATATCACTCATTTCACAAAAAACTATAATAATATTTTCATGTTCTAACTGGCAATAGACTCTGGGCGGTCAGATGGATAATCAAATACATTTGTGTAAAACTATTTACTTGATCTAGCAAGAAAAGGCATCGTGTAAACATATTTTCCAATAGATACGTTACTTTTACCAATGTTAGTTCAAATAAGATATTTCACACTACAAGCACTTGTAACATAGGTCAATAGACATTAGAGAATGACAAAAACTATCATTATTTATTTTGATTATATGTATATGGACATCAAAATCTAAATATTGTTATCGACAATTTTTTTTGATTCCATATACTAGTTGCATTGGCCTATATGATATGTTTCTTTTACCATGTTTACATACGACTAGTTCGAATATTATATAGACAAGCTAGATTTCAATTACCTTCCATAGAATTGGATTTCAAAATGATTTTAATCTATGCTACTATGTAAAGAAAACCGTTACTATTTTTTAACACTAGATTTTGAACCGTATATAGTGCACTTAGTATCTGTCACTGTAGGTTCTTGCACTAGTCAAGAAGAATTCAATGAAAACAAATAATCTAGGTCAAGCTCTATTATTTTTATTATTGAAATATTATACTTATATGTTTTAATATTTTTATATTTGGGTAATGTTATGTATTTAAATTATTTATTTTTAATTTAGTTAATTTCGTTATACAGAGTGTAAAAATTCAGAGGAAGTGTTCATCGTGCTTGTTTCATACTCCACATAATGAAAGATTCTTTCTTAGGTCTGTATTTCATACAATGAAAACATAACACTAGTTATTTTTGTATACATTGAACTCCAATATAGGCTTATTTCTATATACACTGAACTCTAATGTAGTTTGAAGCATTATGTTATCCAACAACACTACAAAATAATGATTCAATGGGCATTCTTTCATAATGAACAGATAATTGTTTTAATGTGAAAGGTAATCTGGTTTTTGTGTCCGAGATAATGAAGGTGTGCAAAAGGATTATGTGTGGAAAAACTTTCACCTCGTTCTTTTTACATCTCCACACACATTACCCGATGGCACAAAATGATGTTGTGGCAATTTTATTTTTCTTCCTCTCTCTATGCATGTCTACAAGTCATCAATTTTCATGATTTATTGACACATGTTAAATGTCACATAAACTTAATCAATGTATGGTGGTAAGGATTAATGTCTATTAGAAAAATAATTAAGGCTTACTTCTATCAATAGAAAATTATACACTGTCCCTAAATCTAATTATACTTCTTAAATGTGTATAGATATAGTACAAGCGATGTGATATTGCAAATAGTCCCTAATTGACACATAATCAGGACATTTTCCGATTGCTTAATAACATATTATATAACACATTATTTAATCATTAGTAGTTGTAAACATAGGAGTAATGTGCAGAGCGCTTTTCACTCACCATTAAAAAATTAAATGTAAACCATTTTGGAATTTTTTTATGTAATCGACATGTAATTATTCCATTGTGTAGCTTACGACAAGTATCTCTTAAAGAAAATTGTAAGAGCGGGAGGTGACACCAGGCAGATAACATTAACATAACCATGAAATCATTTTGTGTCAGAGCTAATTGATCTCTTTTTGCACAATATTATGTGCCATTGTATTGATATCTTGTACAAAAATAATCATGATGACAATGAATTCATATTAATTTTAGTTCATAAATATTTTTTACTTATTACACATATATCGACAATATTGAAGCAGTAGTGATTAACGAAATAAAACAACGAGATAATTTTGGACTTTCTATATTTATTTCCACTACTTGTCGCAAACATCCACTTTGGTATTTTCAATTGTTATTTATTGATATTTTCTTGTGTAACATATATGATAAGCTCAGTAGTAACAATTATTGATTACATAACATATCAAGAAATTTATAGTTAAGTGAAAAACGTTATTTTCACTCATATCCTTAATTCACTTGCTTTTATCCTTGGGGGATTCTAGTAATCGAGCAGATATAGATATGATGTGGATAAAAAAATGAATGAGAAGAATAGAATTAATATTTGAAGAAGAAAAATGACAAATGTGGTGTGGGTTCCAAGAGTGTTTGATCTCACATAAATCTATGAACACATTGAACATAGAAATTTTGGCATAAACTATTAATTCATGATTGGTATGATTAGTTGGTGAAACATTTTGTCATAAATCATGGGGGAATGTATACAAAGATATAGAATACGTATAATGTGAGTTTTTGTTGATTTCTTAGTGCAGTGGGCTGGAGCGTTTACTGTGGTCTTCAAAATTGCATTTCATGGTATTCAAAATAAAATTTTGCTCATCCTTTTTCATACTCCAATATTAAATGAAATGAATCAAAATTGACATAGTGGTGGGGACCAGCTAAACCACCAACTTGATTCATTCTACAGCTAGTTGAGCAGATTTTCCCATAATATTTAATTACAATTGTCCTTGCACAATTTTCTATTTATGGTTATTGTTGACAATTTCTCAGCTAATTCCCATAATAAAAAATATTGCATACTTATTTTATATCATAAATTTCTATTCATAATGACACATATTTCAATGATACTAAAATAAGAGCAAAAGGAGGAGTAAATACAAAAGATGGTTTAAGAAGATCGATATTTATTTCCATTACTTCCCATAAACGTTGCCTTTGATATCTTCAATTGCAATTTATTGAGAGTGTTATATGTAATAATTTCCACGTGAGAAATATTAACATTTATTGATTAGGACTAGAGAATATAATGCGAAGTTAAGTGGTATTAAGAGTGAAAATTGGAAGAAGAGAAAGGAAACACAATATTTGCACTCATACAATTAACTAGTTTACTCGTATAGATGAGAACCTTCACTAGTCATTTGTGTATTAGTGATGTATGAATATGTCAAGATAAAAGAAAAGAAATAATGAGATTTCGAGTGGCTTATTAATGAATGTTGTAACAAATAAGTGCTTGAAATTGTGTGAATCAAATAATTTCCTGAACTGACAATTGTGTGGAATCCACATAATTCAATATTTCATTTTATCAACTGCTTAAGTTCTTTCCCATCTTTCTCTCCAAGATATTTCTTTCTTTACACAGTCATCTAGGGATTTATATTGGATCTTTCCCCACCTGATGAACACAACAACTATAGGAAATGTTTGGAAATCCATTCTCTGTTCTTAGTGATAAAAAAACAAATTGTATAGTCTACTGAGATAATCCAATTTTCAATTAATTTGCTTTATAGTTAGCCAATTTGTCCAACAATTATAGATTCATTATGATTTTATGTCCTTGACGAATTACCATACTAACTTAAATTGCATCTCAACAAAGAACCAATGCAATGTTTATATCTCATAATGTCCAAGAAAATAGTTTGTTTAAATATTTTTCTAATTCAAAATGCATTTACACAAAAGATCATCTACAATACCTACAAACAACGAAAAGTAAAAAATTAATATTCAGTACTCAAAAAAATTCTCAAGAAACCAATGATAATAGGAAAGCTAAAGACAAGAAAGGTGGGAAAAATCCTCCACAACAATTTGGAGCTTCCACATCTGTTATTGGTGCAATCTCACCCTCTAGTATAGGAAAGAGAAAATCTCATACCACTGCAAAATTTGTTCATGGGATGCTATCAAGTCATCAATATCAAGAAGAATCTCTTGAAATATTTAGTCCAAACGAAGTGCACATGATTCAAACAACCAAATCCAAAAGTATTGTAAATAGAGAATGCAGTGGAGTAGCTATAGATGTGGAAAATGATAACCGTATACAACCAGATTGAGTTATTTATTGTTTAGGAGAGAATCATAAAATAATGAAGAAAATTAAAAGGTCATTATTTTCAATTAACATCCTATCACATTAAAAAATGAAAAATATGACAAGGGAAACAAAAAATTAATTGAATACGTAAAATCTCATAATAAAAAGGTTATTGATGAAGAACAAATGGATATTTATCTATCTAGCATTAGAGACAACAGGTTCATGGTATTCCATAAATCTACCAGTCATGCACTTACACACTCTATTGGTGAACATAATGCAAAAAATATAATAGTGAAAAAGCGAATAAAAAAAATAGAAGATGTTAAATATGGGTCCTCTATTAATGACTCCACTCAAAAAGCAGAGACTTCCATTAACAAGTTTTGCTCCAGGTACACCACAAAAACATAAGAAAGCTATCAATCTGCTTAATGTAGTCAAATCATGTATCATCAATAAAATATATCAAATATTGGAAACTATTGATCATGCATCGAAAGCAACTTTCAATTTAATGTGTTTGCAACAAGAAATTAAAATAGTTATGGATTCGTTTACTAGCAATATTAAGCTAGACACAAAATTTGTTGATAATGATTTAGTTACTTTTAGTCAGAGGATTGAATTATGCTGTAATATAGAGAAAGAAAAAAAGGACTTCCATATTCTAATCGAATGAAGCAAGTGGAGGCTAGATGGTCTGAGAGAATCAATACACTAGGAAATATTTTCTAAGTGTGATAGCCTAAGTACTAGAAGAAGTAATTCCTTTTTGAAGGTGGTAGACATTGTATAGGAACTAAACAAGGCATGCATCATATGAAATTCTGAATTAATTTGAAAGGATATGCTAAAATATAAATTGGACAATCTAAAATAGTTGAAGTAAATAGGGTTTTATGACATAATTGATTTTATTGTAAAAGAAATTCCCAAAATATTAATTACTTTTGTTAGAATTAATAACGAGAACTCCGTCTTGGATACACAATTGCAAGAAGAGGCAGTAGAAATTGAAAAGGATATATTCAATAAAAATGTCAAAATGGAACAAAAAATTCATTAAAACTATAGTGGAAAAAATTGTTGAACAAATCATGAACATGATAGAAATCTGAGAGATACATAGTCAGAGTGGATTGTTTTGCATACTATAAGTGCTCTAAAATCCTTTAACCTTCGAGTTTATATTTACTAATATTAGATAATTAAGCTTTGTTGATTATTTTATGGTGACCTTAGCTAATTATTGTATACAAATTATTGGTTTCCATTGTAGATGCCTTTTTCATATTACGATTAACGAGACACCAATCCCAATTACCATTGGGAAAAATGAATTTACTTTTACAATTTTATATAAGGATTTTCAATTCTCAGTGCTAAAATTCTAACTCTGTTCAATAATTTTGTTTTTTATGAATATGTTTTCAATATGATCTCATATATATATATATATATATCTATATATATATATATATATATATATATATATATATATATATATATATATATATATATATATATATATATATATATATATATATATATATATATATATATATATATATATATAGCTATGGTGATTGGCATTTGAATCTACATACATGTGTTGTTACTAGAGTTGTGTTTGTATTCAACTTTGTGATATTTGTTTTCTACAAGTTTTTCAACATATACTTTGAGCCTTTGTATTATATACAATGTCACGTTATTTATCAAAATGAAAATTAACATTTGAATATCTCAGGCATACATCTCTTAAGAGTATAGCACTAACATCATGTATTTAGAATTGAATAAATTTCATTCTCCAGAGTACAGAAGTTCAGAGAAAGTTTTCATTGTGGTTCCTCTGCACACCTGCATTCTGCAAAATCAAACCTTGGTTTTCTTATGAATATGCATATTAATTAATTAATTATGTTTCTAGAAAAAATGGAAAAGTCTTTGCACTCCAAAGCTTTCCCCGTATCCTTCAAATCTACTATATCTAGTTTCTTTTCATATATCAAAAAAAATATACCACTATAATGGTAGGAAGAAAACTTGACTTGATAGAGTCCCTATTCACACACTTCCTTCATGCCCTTTCTCCATCCAATAAAATAATTCTTAGTGTTACAACTCTAATTTTGTTTATAATTTTGTTTTCTATGACTATGTTATCAATATGATCTCATATACAAATAAATTGTAACTATGTGATTCGCATTTGAATCTTGATATAGTTGTTGTTATTGAATGTATTCTATGAGTTTTCAAATATATGTTTTGATACTTTGTATTATATCTAATTTTTTTTATTGATTAAAATGAAAATGAACATTTGATGACAATATTGGATCTGAGGAATGCATCTCTAAAGATCATAACACTAACAACATGTCTCTAGAATTGAATAAATTTAATTCTGTGGAATATTAAAGTGCAGAAAAAGATTTCATTTTTATTCATCTACACTCTCACATTCTGCACAATCAAAGCTTGCTAACATGTACATGATGCTAATTTGAAATATCGTAAAAAACTGAAAATGGAGAAAAAATGTACAAGAGAAAAACATTTTACATGGCTTTGAACCGGTTAAGGAAGAGTAATAGCCACATGCATTATTGCTAAGTATATTTATAATATTGATTGTGTCACATCCCTCATTTACACATTTTTTTTCATAAGGTTATTCTAATTGCCAAAGAAGCTATATTTGTTGTCTTATTGTTCTCAAGTCCTTATATAGCCACACAATATGTATTTTTTTCCATGAAGTTACTGTTATAACTATACGTTTCCTTGGATGCACATTTTCATATATTTCAAAAATTAGCCTCATTTTTCTTTTACTACACTTAAACACCTCTCCCACCTAGTGCATATACGATACAGTTACATAACCATTTCAAATGTGTTTTACATAATACCTTGGCTCGAGCTTTAACTAATTTTACATTTATGCTTCTTTCATGATTCCTGGCCATTTTATGAGTGTAATATCTTATATGAAGTGATTGTGTGGCACTAAAGGGATAAGCCTGGGGTCATTTTTGTGGTTTCCTTGTTTTTTCATTATGATTACACATGGTTTCTTTGGAATGGCTACACTATTTTCAATCACACCACTTCCATGTGACTCCATTTATCATTCTATCCAATGATGGTGACGAATTGGGTTTCATCCAAGGGTTGTAGTGGATTTGGGGACGATATAACCCTAAACCCTTGTTTCATGAGTTTCGTTCTCCTCTTTCTCACTTTTGTTATTGTGTAGAGCGCTGCGATGGGGTTGGGGGTTCCTTTGCACATGTTACATATTTGAGAGGATGCTTGGTTCCCTTGCACCTGTATAATTATTATCACAACACTCACCACTTATAGAATAAGATGAGTAAGCTCCCCAAGGTATTAATTTGGAAATTTTCCCCTTTTGTTTTACTTAAATAGTATGAACCTTTTTTTTTCCTTTGATTCCTTGCTTCTCCTCATCTTCCCTAATGTAACCTTTCTTTGGTGCATTTTTCAGGTTTAGTCATGGCCATAGTTTCATTCTGGTTAAATTGGAAAGGACTCCTTCTTCCTCTAGTAATCTACGACTTAATAGAAAGTTTGGGTTTTCTCCTATTATCATTTCTCACTTGGCCACTAGAGCTCGATGTCACATGATTTCACTGTGAATAACTCGTTTGGATTGATTTGGAAATAAATCCTCCTTCCCCTTTCCGGCTAGTGGTATTTTTAGGTATCATGCTCCTCTTTTTAGTTCTTTGTTCTCCAATTAAAATGTGGTCTTTGTTGCTCCTTTGCTTGAAAATCAATGGTTTGTTCCTCGTGGCTTATCTACTGAATTCGCTTGGAGGCGCACCATATTTTTTGTCTAATGTTTACCATTTTCCACTAGAGAAAATGCTTGAAAATGGCTATGTCTTATTAGATAAGTGCACCATTATTTAGGCCTTTATGATTTAGTCTTTTGACAATCCATTTCGAACCCAATGGTGTATGAGGGTTTTGTGTTAATAATGGGGTATTTCTGGGAGAAAGTATCCTCCTCTTAATTTTTGGTTATACAATTTATCGAGGTAAGAGGAAGGCTCTATCGCGATAACCCACTTAGCTCTCGGTTTTCATTTTTATTATGTATTTATTTTCTTTCTCGACATGGTCTTAGGATTTATGAATTAGTGATTCATTCTTTCATTTAGAGCGATTTCCACAATTTTTCGGATTTGGACTGTTAATGGTTCTGAAACCCTCTGGTTTTTTAGCTTTGAAACCCGTAAAATTAATAGTATCATATTTTTCATTCATTGGTTTAGTCTAAATACTACCTAGTGGAATTCTCTATATCATTTTAATGAATTTTTGTGAATATATTTATACCCTAGCCGTACTAACATTCTTATTTTAATTCCTATAAGTCTTTCAGGGAATAAAGTCACTCAAAACCCATGTAATGGGACCCCCCTTACTAGACGGTTAGATATTTATGCATTATGCTTCCCTTCCAAGTCTAAAAATATGTTCTATTTGGATTCTTATAGGTATGAAATTTGGGTGGGGAAAACAAAACTTTGACGCAGGGTTTATAGTTTCCTTTTTTCCAACGTTGAAGTAATGCACTTACTTCCTAGGTTGGATCTTTGAATGTGTTTACCTGTGCTTCCAACTGTTTTTTTCCCAGGTTGTAATGTCACACTGTTTGTAAATTGCATAGCTCCTTCTGTTCTAGAATGGGAAAATTTTAGGGTCTAATATTCATACGTGGGGCAATATTCCATGCTTTTTCCAAAAAACGATTCACCAATTTAGATTTTTATAAAAATGAATTCACCCAAATTTTATAGCATAAAATTATTCAACCTTAAAAATAGCCAATATTATATATTGTCTAGTATAAAATAATTATAAATCTAAACATTTTTACAAAATTATCATCAAACATTCTAAAATTTGGATATTAAGCACTAGTAAGATTCGCCAAGGTTGCTAATATTTAGGATAAACCTCCATCCTTAAAATTTTCCCTGATTACAGGGGTGCAATTAGTTTTGGAAGAAGTAGCCTCATGGGTTTAGTTCATATTTGGTCTCCATACATTACTTTGTATATTCATTTCAATTAGTAAAATTTTAACTTTCACTCTCAATTTTGATTCTCAGACTATGAAATGTATCATCTATTATATAATCAGGGGTTTTATGTGACTCAGTGCACTCTTTAGTTTCACTCTAATTTTAAATTGTATGATGGTTTGAAATCCAATTATTCTTTTTTTAAATACTGTATGGACTTTGTTCTACGAAAAAAATAACAAGATACTTTTTCTTTCTTTTTTTCACAAATATTTATGAGAGCCATTGTCGCATTTGATAATTAATGATTATAATTGTAGTATTGTAAATACACAACCCTATGATTGTTTCAGGTGAAATTATAGAAAACATTTCTCTATTCTCCTGATTATATTTCCATGTAGCCGTAATTAATGAATGCTTGCGGTTCTCATGAGATCATCACCATATTACTATATAAAGGTGACTAGGGTTGCTTGCACTTAGAGAGTTTTTGCGTTTTTATTTTAATTAATAGGCTAGTTTCCTTGATGCCTTCATTTGTTCGAGTCACTCAACTTTCAATTCCTTTATTCGTCTAGTGACCTTAGAAATATATAGGAAATTTATTTATGTTCCTTGTTTCCTCACCAAATATATATTCAACTAATTTGTAATTCAAATTATATGCTTGTCATTTTTATTTTCTACTTTACTTATATATTTTTTCTCACATATCTTCTTCTAGCTACACCTCTTAGTGCCAAGTTTTTGTATCGGACCTTATATATCTATATCTATATATATATATATATATATATATATATACTAGATTTTAACCAAGTCTCCTTCGAATTGAATAAAATTCTTTAATTAAAATTTGATATGATGATACATTGGTAAATCTATTACGCAGTCACCATGTTTCTCTCTAACTTAAACTAATTCCTTTTGTTTACTTTACTAACAATTATCCACTTATCTACTAAAGAATTTAGTTATCAAACGATATGCATTCTCTATCTAACCCATTTATATATTTATCCAATTTTTAAAATAGTACCCTTTCATAATTATTGCATTGTAATCTAAAAAAAGATAGTTACAACCCCACCTCATGTATAATAATTGGTCTATTTCTCTTGTCGAATTGTCTGTAACAAACTCTAGAAATTACACAATTTCTTGCTTGCATGAATAAAAAATGTAATATTTAAGTAGAAGTCATATGATCCACATTGCTTACATGCAGATGGAAATTTTCAGGTGTATGTAATTAATAGATTTAAGGATCTTGACCTAGATATAAAAAACATAACAAACATATATGTCTACAATATGCATGCAACTATTCATCAAATATTATTTCAGCATGGTAAATAACACAGAGGTAAAACAGACACAATTCATATAACATTCCCATATCAGTAAAACTATAATTATTCTAACCGCAACTCATGTCAATAAATTTGACATGAATGTTCACTTCCTCCCGACCATGAATTGTGTTTGTTAGTCCCCCCTTAGATTAGATTTAATTTCCATGAGAATCAACAACCCCCATTGATTCTTGTTTGGTGTATCTTATAGATGTTTTCATAGCATATTTTTTAGTGGTGTCATGCTTTAAGGTCTACCAGCCTTTTTCCTAGGCTTTTTGTTTTTATGTTTTTTCCGAAAAATAATCCTTTCTTTTTCTTTAAAGCCTTCCTTCTTCTCCCGCGGTGCTTTATTTAACCCTACTTAGTATATTTCTCAAACTAAGTGATTTAACAAAATATTCTCCCCCGTAATGTTGAATCAATGTACTTTTAACTATTCCCTCCTAGGGATTTGTAGGATATTTTAGGGAAGTACGACCATGTCGACTTGACCACCAACAACTTCTCTCAAGCTAGAAAGAAATATTCTAACTCTAGTTCTCTTTTCCTCGGTATTTTCCAAAATTCTATTTACTTTATTAACAATAATCCAACTAATTACATCATCAAAAAAGTTTAATCATGGATTTCATAGCCATTCAGTCCACTAATAAGTCCATGCATAACATAATAAACATTAAAAGTAGAGAATAGAGGGGTATTACAGATTATCTAATTGTATTTATTTTTTTCAATTATTTGAATTAAGAATAGCTTCAATTCAGACAATGATAGAGAATGATATCTTTTCTAATAGGTGTGCTTTTGTTCTATTTATTTTGATTTGATTATTATTGACTTATACATCTCTATGTTTTTTTGCTATATTTTCAACATACTTCATGATAGGTAATATTGTATGGAATAAGGCATACATAAATGTATATAGATATACAAAATATTACAGAACAATGTTTCTATTCCCTACCTTGCAAAATCGTTCTTCTGCAAAAACAATAAACTTCACTAAATATTAAATAAGATTATGAATAAAATCAGCATTGTTCTAGTCACAAGAAATATAAAATGTAATGTTTTCAATAACATTGTTATGAAACTATCTTAGAAAAAGATAGAAAAGATAGATCAACGACTTAAAAATCAGCTTATTCAAGGGGGAAACCTCCTTTACATTACACAAATGAACAATTCTTGGATGATACAAATGAAAAGACCTCCTTTATATATATAAGAGTCTAAGGGGTCCCAATACAATTAGGCCCTACATAACAATAATATTGTAGGGGCACAACAATTACAATAGTGGGCTTCTATGGGGCATAATAATAACAACATGGAGACTATATGGGCACAATAATATAATAAGGGGGTTGCACTAATAAAAGTAAGGGGTTACACTAGTAGTATAGGGATCTAACATGCCCCTGTCCTTCAAAAGGTGTTGTCCTCAACGCTTGAGTAGTTCTAGATGCTTCTCTATAAAATTCTAATCCTCTCGTGTGGAATCTTCAGCGTGTAAGTTCTTCCACTTGATGAGATACTCTAAAATTGATAGATTTTGTAGCTGTCAATTTCTTGTTTTTGTGACTGCTTCCAGTTCCAATATGAATTTTCCTTCCTCGACAAGTTCTGGTAATAATGTTTAAACTGGTATCTTCTCACCTATAACCTTCTTTAAGCATGAAACATGGAAAACCGGGTGCACTCGGGAAGATGCAGGGAGCTCCAATTTGTATTCCATAGTATAAATCTTTTGTAACACCTTGTACAGACCATAATACTTTGGTGATAATTTATTATCCTTAATATCTTGCTTGAGGCAAATTTGTTTGTATGGTTGTAGTCATAGAAATACCTAGTCATGTACATCAAAACTTATTTCGTTGCAATGTTGATCTGCCTGTTGTTTCATTCTATTTTGTGCCAAAGCGAGGTTATCCTTTAAGTGTTTGAGAAATTGTTGTTGATGCTCGATGTCATATTCCACTGCTTGAACCTTAAAATTTTCTTTTAAAGATGATGTGTTCGACGGTGGATGATATCCATAAAGTGCCATAAATGGGGTCATTTGTGATGTAGTATGGAAGAAAATGTTATACCACCATTTAGCTAGAGGCAAACACTTGACCCATTGTGTCTGCTTATTAGATACAAAGAAACAAAGATATCCTTCCAAACATTTGTTGATTATCTCAGTTTTCCCATTAGATTGAGGATTATAAGATGAGATATGAGCTAACTGAGTACCCAAATATTCCACCTCTTGTACTCCAAAGAAACATTTGGAGTTTTTTGCATATAATTATTTCTCCTCCAATAGTTTGAGCACCCTGTCAACATGATCCTTCCAAGACTTGTTGTAGATTAGTATATCATCAAAAAATACTAAGACAAATTTTCTAAGGAAGGGTTTGAAAATGGAATTCATCAATCCTTGAAATTTTAAAGGTTCATTGGTAAGGCCAAAAGGCGTGACCAAAAATTCATAATGGCCCTCATGAGTTCTAAATGTTTTTTTGGAATGTCTTCAATCTTCATTCTCATTTAATGATATCCTGAATGAAGATCCAACTTGGTGAAGTAAATTTCTACATGTAAATTCATCCAATAATTCATCGATGAAAGGAATAGTAAAGTTATCTTTAATATTAAGCTTGTTGAGCACCCTATAATCTGAACACATGTGCCATGATCCATCCTTCTTGTGTACCAATACCATTGGAGTAGAGAAAGAACTTAGAATAGGTTGAATTATACCAACCTCTAACATTTTTAAAACCATGTGTTGACTTTCACTCTTTTAGACGTATGGATATCTATAATGCCTGATGTTTGGGGGAACACTTCCTAGAATCAAATGAATAGCATGGTCAGGGTCATAATTAGGTGGGAGGCCTTCGGGAGTCTCAAATACCTTGGAATGATTGTCCAAAACATTTTGGAGATCTGAAGAAATAGATGATTTTGATGTGGGAACCTCTAGTGGACATAATTGTGCAATTACACGCAATTGTTCTTTGTTTAGAAGCTTTGTCATGATGTTAGAGAAGATTTTATTTCTTGTTTTCCATTTGATACCCGTTAATTCAACTTCCTTTCCTTCCAAAAAATAATTCTAGAAAAGTTCTTGAGAATTAAAAGCTATCGTACCCAAAGATTGTAGCCATTGGACTCCTAGTACAACCTTTGCACCACCCATTGGAAAGGAAAGCATTGGATTATTCAAGATATATTATCCCATGGATAACTTGATATTATGGCACTTTGGAGAGAAATTTATGGTTCCTCCATTTTAAACCATTACTTGACACTCTAGTGTTGGATATAGGAAGTAATTCAATTCCTTGGCTATCTTACAATGAATAAAATTATGTGTACTACCCGAATCAATCAACACTATTACCTTTTTCTTCTTGATATGCCCTTCTACCTCTAGAGTTTGAGGGGTAGTAATTATTGTCAATGCATTACAAGATATGGTCATATTCATTTCTTTTCTCTCTAGGATTGGTTCCTGGTGTATATCCTGTTCTTTTGACATTTCTTGTTCCTTTTATTGCTACTCTTCCCCATCTATGTGAATTGATTTCTTCTCAGCACAGTTATGACCTTTAGTGCATTTTCTATGACAACTGTACCAAAGAACTTTTGCCCTTTTTTCTTCCAATTTTTTTGGTGTCAATGTTGTAGCTTGTGGAAGGCTAGGAGCAACAACACTTCCATATTTATAATTGTGAGTGGTAGGATTTCTTGTTTCCATAATTTGGCTTTCAATTTTTCTTTCCAACCTGAGTGCCTTCTCCAATGAATCTGGTTGCCAAAGATCAACCTCATTTTGAATGTTTTCCTTTAAAGTCCCTATGAAGAAATAAATTCTCTGCTTCTATGGAATATGATTTACCCCTATATTCAATTTTTGGAATTCCTCAATGTGCTTTTCCATTGAACCCTTTTGTTTGAGATTTATCAATTGGATAAAGAAGGTGTTTCTCTTTGTATCCTCATAATGTTTATCATTTCCTCTGTGAAAATTGACCAGGTGACAAGTGGTTCACGAAAAAAAAATCCCTTTATACCATAAAAATTGATTTAGTTCTAAATATAAATATGCAATACATACCTTTTGCAAAAATTTCACATCATGTAGATCAAAATAGTTCTCCATCTATAGTATCCATCCTATGGGGATCATTACCATCAAACTTGCTCATATCAATATATGGAATATGGTGGGTCTTGAATCCAATTTTAGATTCTATGGAATAATGATTAACATTTATTTTTTTCTCATCATGAGTTTCCTCTACTATCTTTTCGTCATTAGGAGGCCTTTCTTGTAGCAGCTTTGCCCCACCTTCCTTCAAACATTCCATGTCTTTCCTCAAATATTTCATGCCTTTCTTCAAATCAACTTCCTTAGCATTGATATTAGCTTCCATGGCACATACAAAACTATTTATCTTAGCTTTTATCAGATTCTTCAAATCATCCATCCAAATTTTCTTACTAGGTGTTTCTATTTTCTTGATTCGAGTTATTCTTTTTCTTGCTTTTAGCAGCTCAATATTGAATCTGTTGTATCTCTAAAATTGCAGATATCGAAGGTATGAAACTGCGACTTGTAGTAGCCCTTTGTGTCTTGTTTCCAATGCCACCATTCTGATCGAAATTGGATTCTCCAAGAAATGGTTATGCCCAATCTCCTAAGACGACCTGATTATATACTTTTTCCATAGAGAGAAGTTGTATGAAGTACCACGTGCCCCTTTTTCAACCTTTGGCCCTGAAAACAATACCGAGAAGTACAATCCATCCTCTTTCTATAACGTCTTACGAAATTTCAATCTGATGCTCAGAGATAGCATTATGATGATTTTCCCACAATTACCTATTTTGGATGTAATCCGAGAGTCTGCAAAAGCCCTAAATGTTGCGAATCATATCTCCAAAAATATAGAGAAACAACATTTGAAACTGGGGCCTGTGCTTCAAAAAGATTTCATCTCAAATGGGTTCTAATTTAAGAGTCTGAACCTTCGTAGAAAAACAATTATAGTCAAAATTCCACGATGGCATGTTTGAGATGGAATTCTAGAGCTTGCAAAAACCCTAACTTCCTCAGCTCATATCTCCAAAAATATAGCCAGACAAGATCTGAAATTCAAACCCAAGGTTCAGAATGATTTTAGGTCAAATAGGTTTTTTTTAGCTTCTGAAACTTCAGAGAGAAAAAGTTATAGTGAAAAGTCCACGATGGCCTATTTGGAGTAGTGAAACCCTAGAATCCAAACCTTTGATATCAAATGTTATGAAACTAACTCACAAAAAGATAGAAAATATATATCAACGACTTAAAAATTAGCCTCTCTGAGGAGTAAACCTCCTTTACATTAAACAAATGAACAATTCTTGGATGATACAAATGACAACACCTCCTGGATATATATAGGAGTCTAGGGGGTCCCAATACAATCAAGGCCTACATAACAATAATATTGTAGGGGCACAACAATAACAATAGTGGGCTTCTATGGGGCATAATAATAAAAACATGGCGACTATATGGGCACAATAATACAATAAGGGGTTTGCACTAATAAAAATAAGGGGTGACACTAGTAGTATAGGGACGTAACAAGCATTATGCCAATGTCCTATAAATACTTCACCACGAGTACTTCTTCCCTAAAAAATACTTTCCACTCCCCAAATTCCTTTGTCTCCTTCAAATTTTATATTAGTATTAGTTAATTATGCACATGCATATTAAATAATTAATTATGTTTCCAGAAAAATTAAAAATTCATGCCACCCTAGAACTCAGCTCATCTTCTTTACTTGATATAGTCCATGCTCACACACTTCCTGCACACCCTTTATTTGTAAAACAAAATAATAGAAATTAGCAATTTTGGCATATTTGGACTCTTTAAACACTGCGCATAATGCATCATTGTTACTTATTCCACACCTCCACATAATAATATAATAAAATTAATAGAAGTCATAATATGATTTTAAATTCAAATGATATTCTCTGAGAAACTCCTCTTGCTAAGTAAATTTATCCCACAATGTTGAATTATACTTATGTAAAATCCAAAGGAAGAACGCTTGATTGGATATAGGTCATGCCCCACACTTCACATACACTCTTCCTCTCTTACTTCCTACACACGCTTTCTGTGAATAATAAAATAATAGTAGTTATCCCCTCCCTCCCCCCCTAGCCTGATGTAGAATGTGGAGGAAGAAAACTTGACTCAATATATTCCTTTCTCCCACACTTTCTGTATATCCTTTCGCTTGCACTTGAAACAAACCCATTCTCTTGCACTTCAACTTGAAACCCAAATAAATGGATCAATCTATGTGAAAATGGAATTCATTGTTCACTACGTGGATAATCATTCAATATGCATAAATAACTCAATATACCTTTCATTGTATGCAAAATAACTTCATTGTAGAACTCATATGTAATATTGCTAAATAATTGCTTCATATCATATTTCAGACTCTAAACAATTTATCAATCTACATAAGGAAGATTGTAATTTTCTGGATTTAGTATTCCTCAAAGTATTCCTAATATGAATTTTCAAATTCAGCACAATTCACAAATTTTCACTTCCGCATATATTCTCCTCCACAGAAATAAACTGATATATAATATTGCTCAATATTTTCTCAATATATGATATACAATATTGTTCATTATGGTTTTCACTGTGTGGAATAAAAATATGAAATCATGTAAACGACAACATATTATCGAAATGTGGACATGAAAAAATGTTAATAGTGTAGAAAGAAGCATGGCCTTAATCTGCAACTCCACACTTTTAACAATGTTTCAAAAATTGTAATACATTTTGTTCATGGGTCACATGTGTGGAAAAAACTATGTGGAGTCACCTTCCTTTGTGCACAATGTGGAATGCAGAATGCGAGCCCAACAATAATAGCTTATATGTAATATTTCTCTATATTTTATTCATATGAATCTGACCACTCTGCACAATGCATCAATCCAAGCAAGGATTTCTATGGGCTTAGTATTCCTTAGAATATGGTTAATACGAATTTTCAAATTCTGCAAAACGGATGAACTTACACTTTTGCATCCATTCTCCTTCGCATAAATAAACTAACATATAATATTTCTCACCAGAGAAGCTTATGTGGAGCTCTGCAAAAAAAAAAAATTCTCAACACCTCCAAGCAAAATACAATAGATAAACTCTTTTATAAAATGTACATTTCTCACCTTCCAATGAAAATATCACATTTTAATATAAATTAATTTGTTGCTGTAGATATCTACATAACTAAAGAATCTTATGCAAAGAACCATGTAAAAAAAAAACTTCATACCTCAACATAATGTACACTACATAAACTCTTTTATAAATTGTACATTTCTCACTACCCAATGAAAATATTGTCTTTTAATATAGATCAACTTCTCTAGATTCTTAATGTTTTTTTGCATTAACTTCTTAAATGTGAGTTGTAATTTTACATGCCAACACATGCTTATACATGAAATAATAATGTAAATAATCAAAATAATATGATGGCAATGAGACTAGACATGTGAAAGAAGGTTATGCAAGATTTTCATTAACTTATGGTGGATATTGTTTGGGAATAGCTTTCACTATGCAAAGAGTTTTCATTATGTAGAGAGATTTCATTGTCAAAAGAGGTTTTTTATGGTGGAGAGCGTTGACATTATGATTAATGTATTGTCCTTGGTGGAAACATACTTGATGGGTTGTCTTTTGATGTCCACCTACTTAATGAAGATATGAACAAGATATGTCTACATGTGACAAAGAGTTTGGTCAAAGGTATAGTAGTTTATAGACATAGGAATGGTAAATATGAAGTTTGAAGAAGTATACATAGGTTTTGTGAACAAAATCCATGTACACATGTGGGTATAAAGTAGATATGGTGCATACAGTCTCCACGCCATGGAATTATAAATACCAAGGGTCTTTACCATAATATTAACCCATGGTATTGAGCCCATCAACGGATGTGTGATCTAGTCAAAGAATACCATCGACTTTAGTGTGGTTTTGATATGTGGTATTGGATAAGAGCTAAGTTATATAAGGAGATGAAGATCAAATTATTTTGTGTACAAGTGATGAATATTTCATGCATAGTTAGATCTGAAGTAAGTGTGCATGTAATGGGCTAGTAATGAGTTGTTTGATCAAAAATTAAGTATGTACCCTAGAATTTGATGATGGATCGGATCCAATAGATCTAAAATGAAAACATTGATAATGAATTGATTTGATCTGTAATATTTATTTCTCACGCATGTTTTATTATGTTTTTTGAGATATGGGTTTTTCTCTTAAGGTCTAATGTGCAACGAAGTTATGAGTAAGTAGTTACAGATCTATAGGCGAGTTTGATAGCCTGATTGATGAGTACATACGCAGGTTTAATGTTGGTAAGTTGTGTATCAATTTAGATATGTATGTGGGATTGATTCCTGAAAAGTGGGTATACACGCGGAAGTGTTTTTTGGAAAGCATGTATATAATCTAGGTTTTTTTGAATAATATGGTTGACCCATCTAATTAGTCTTGTTGTGTTTTTGTTGTCTGTCAATGAAGTATTACTTGATGATGTAGGTTTAATACTGATGATTGAAGTTGAATTATTTGATTGAAGAATGATGATGCTGCTAGATCTATGTGATTGAATATCCATGATAGTTTTGTGATTATTTCATAATGATTCAGTGGTCCAGGGTTTAACTTAGTGTTTGTTTTAGAATAGCAATCATTTAGTTTCAGGGTTTAGTGTTTTGAGATATATACGTGGGTATGCCTAATGGAAAGCGCGTGTATACGCAGATATGCTTAAGAATAGTAATGTATATATTTTGATATATGGTTAATCAAGTTTTTTAGTGACAAAATCTGGTTTATCTGATGAATAGTATGTGGATTAGTATTTTGGCGAATGTATTTATAATGATCTAATTGCTTTGGTTGTTGGAGATTGATTTGGGTCTTAGTTGGTACAGTGATTTGATATGACAATTGGTTTTAGTTTTATTATTTGATATTGGGCTTAATGATGATAGTGGGTCGAGTCTGAAAATTTGATGAAATGTGGCCCACAAGTTGTGATTTTTTGTAACAAGTGGATCTAATGAGCAAATTTACGAAACATGGTCCACGGAGGTTGGAGCGTTTAGTGAGGGAGTCGAAGCTTCCTTCCAGTGGTAGTTGGTAAATTAGATCAGGGGGTTGGAGCTCCCTTCTGGTGGGTGCTGGTAAATGATATCAAGGGGTTGGAGCTCCCTTCAGGTAGGTGCCAGTAAATGAGATAATGGGGTTGGATTCCCCTTCCTGTAGGTGTTGGAGAATGAGAGAAGGTTGTATCCTTCTGTGGGTGGGTGTGTGCATGTTGATTTTAGCTTGTGCAAATACAATATTTTCATAAATTTTTCTTAATAATAAAAGAATACAAAGATGACAGCTATGGTGGTTTTCTCCCACATTGGGTTTCCACCTAAAATCTTCGTGTTCATGTGTGTTTCTTATGTGTGATGGTTTATCTTTTCCTTAGGACACATGGTTACTATTTAATTAATGCTTAATGAGGCACTGATACATTGATTCAAGTTAAACAGATGATGAATTAACTAAAAAGAAAGTTTACTGAATATGCGCTAGTTGTCTACATAACAGTCATGCACATACATAGGTTTACTTAAGTAAAGTTTCATACTGAAATATGAAGAAGAAAATAAATTTTTTAGTAAGTTTTAAAACACTAATTCACCCCTACCCCTCTTAGTATTTTTCCCAAAAATTGGTTTCAGAGTCGGTCCTTCATAAGAAGCTTGATCACTTGAAGTAAGATTCATCAAGATGAGCAATCAAGAGGCGAAATCATCTATCAAGCCACCATTGTTTAATCGAACCAATCTAGTTTTCCAGAAGGTAAGAACAAGCTCTTACTTACAGTCACTTGGAGAAGATATATGCGGAATCATTGAAGGAGGCTATCAATATCCATCCTCCATTCCCATAGATGAAGGAGAAAAGAAGAAATATGAGACCAATGTAAATGTTTTTAATTCTTTGTTAGGAATATCGATAGAATCAGAATTTGTCAAAGTCATGCAGCTGTATATGACAAAGGATGTATGGGATAAGATCATCCAAATCTATGAAGGTGACACCAAGGTAAAAAGTCCCAAACTTCAAACTCTTCGAATTCAATATGAAACTCTGAGAATGCACAATGATGCAAGTATCACAAGTTTATTTCTTAGGGTAGAGGAGATCATGAATTCTATGAGAAATCATGGTCATGAAATAAAAGAATCATCACTCGTTAAAAAAATATTGAGGTCTCCAACTCCTAAATTCGACTCAAAAAAATTTTCCATAGAAGAAATGCAATACTTGAAAAATCTTACTATTATACAACTTCATGGGGTTCTAACCATGTATTAAATGAGAAAATTGGGTCCCTCATATATTAGAGAAATTTCATTCAAAGATATTGCAAAAGGAAAGGAAAAGGAAGAATGAGTCTATGCATTTGAAGAAGAAATGGCAAGCTTCGTAAAGAAACTCCAAGTGGGTACTGGAAGATTCTGAGGTAAGCTTACCGTCAAATGTTTTGCTTGTGCTAGGATTTTTCATTACGCTTCTAAGTGTAACTATAGAGAAAATAATGAGAAAGGAAGAGAAGATGCAAAAATAAATAGGAGAATATTTGGAAACAAGAGAATTTTTTATACACATGAAGATAGTGATGGTCTCTCAAATGGTGAAGAAGGTGAGTTTGATCAAGAATTTCAATTACTTATGGAATTTCAACATAGAGGTAGCAAGGAGTATGATTCCCTAGAAGAAAAAGATATTTCTATTGAAAACATTGACAACGATATATGAGATGCAGCGACAGATACAAATGCCAACAAATATTCAATTTTCGGAGAACCATGCTTTATATTAATCAATAATGAAGAAGATCGTAACAAAGAATTATTAGGTATGGGCTTTTGATCTAACTGTGATCGATTTCCTTATATATGCAATAATGATAGTCATAATTTTAGTGAATGAACTGAACTTGCACTCATGTGTAAAAGTGAAGTAAGAACTCTAAAGAACAATCATATTAAAAAATGATTCTTCCATAAGTAGAAGATTAAGGAATGTCAGAAACAATGATCAATGCAAATGTGCGAATGCTAAGAAAAGATAACTACCATCAAATGTAAATAAAAGGTCAAATATAATCTAATGAAACTTGATGTTTGGTACCTAGTATGCAATGGATACACCAAGGTTCCTCCATCAGGTCAGGAAGTTCAAAATAATAGTAAGGCTTTGAGTGACATCCTTTGTAGCAAACCTTATTCAACATTAAATAAGGTTATGCATTATACAACTGCAAAGTAAGTGTGGGATAAGCTTCAATAAATCCATTAAGAAATCTAAAAGGAAGGTTCCTCATTAAGGGAACTACCAAGTAATCCTATCTCTAACAATCTATCAAAAAATGAACATGATAACAAAAAAACCTTTGTTATGTCAGATGGAGTTGTTGACTCAGAAGAAGACATGTTAGAATAAATATTTGTTATTAGAACAAAACATGACCTTACTTTGAAAAAGATTGTTAATCTTAAAGATAATTTGTAGGCATATGATGACAAGGATCATATTAAATCAGTAAGTGTTGCTATGGAATCTAAATAATATTGGGAAGTTCTTGAAGCTAAGATCATCTCTCTAAGAGAAGATCTTGAAAAATAAGATAAGAGAAATGAAGAATTACTTCAAGAATTTGAAGACCAAGAAAAAGGGATGAAGGATAAGATTATGAAATTAAAGGATCAAGTGGAAGAAGAAAGAAGAGTTGAAGAAGGTATGAAGAAGAAGTATATTGAAAAGGAAAAGAAACATCAAATAATTGATGTTGAGGTAAACATCCTAAAAGGTAAATTATAAGAAAAATATAAATGTTTACAATTTCAAGATAGTACTAATATTTTGGATAATATTATTGGTAGTCAAAGGTCTCCCACCATCAAATCTCGTCTTGGCTTTCATGAAATTGTTGAAGGAGAATCTAGTTCACAAGTTGAGGCGCAGAATTTAAAAGGTAACAATGCAAAACATAAAATGCTAAACAAAGAGATAAGAAGTCAACATGATCAAAAATCAAGGAAAGTGAATCTTTAAAGAAAATTATTTACTCCTAATGTTAATCGATTCTCTCCTCTGATCAATAATGTTGAATTTTTTATATGTCATAATTATGGACTTGTTGCAACTAATTGCATAAGTAGAAAATTTCAATCACAAGAAAATAACTGCTTCACAGAAAGATCATCAGCTTCTAGGTACTCGAGCATCTTTAAAGCATATTGTTTTTCTTGCAATATATTTGGTGACAAAGCTAATGATTCCAATAGAAAGAATATGAAACAAAAGTATTATGATTCCTTACTCATATAAGATGTTATGCTTGTAACAAGTTTGGGCATATAGAAAAACGATATAGGAAAAAATGTATGGATCGCCTCACATAACATGGCAAGCAACCAAATAAGAATATTGATGTCAGAAGCCCTGAAAAATATGGATCAACCAACATTTCTGATAGTAAGCAGAAAGAAGAACAAAATATAAGGTGTGTTCTTTCTCTCTTCTCATTTGAAAAATAATATGAATGGTACATAGATAGTGGATTCTCTCATCACATGATTGGAGATAAGAGTAACATGGAGTCTCTCAAGAAAAACCAATATGGTAAGGCTATTCTTTGAAATAATGCTCCAAAAAACGTTTTGGGAGAAGGTAGACCCAGAATTAATAAACATAGAGGAGTCATTGAAACTTTATTAGTTCAAGGGCTATAGAAGAATATTCTAAGTGTAGGTCAAATGGTAGATAAAGGAAATGTAATTGTGCTTACATAAACCAAGTGCAAGGTTATGGATTAAGAAACTAGAAAAGTCGTAGAAAAAGGATATAGAAACCGAGACAAATTATATGTGCTTGAAGAACGGAATTCTCACAAATATGAGGGGGATTCAAACTCAGAGAAAAATAAGATGGTGCCCATTGCAATCCATTATTCTTAAAAGAATACTTCTAACAGTCAAGGCAAATTTTAAGGATGGAAAATTATCTTGAAGTTTAAAAACATTAGCAAATCTCATTAATCCCTAATATGAAAACTATAAAATACTTATTGATGTATTTATAAAATTGTTATATTTATAATGATTTTATGTATAGTCTCTATATAATGTTGGTGATTTTTAAGGAAAAATATTTTTGTATTCTAATATTTGGACGAATATTTATTATAAAAAATGGAAACTGGCGAATCGATTTTTTGGGAAAATCGTCAAAAATTAGCCCACTTATGAATATTAGCCCCTAAAATATTCCATGCTAATAGTGACTACAGAAGTGATGTGAGGTACATGACCTCATGATAATAGAAGATGATTATCAAGTTCTCAGGATCAGTAATGTATAATCTCAGGGGGAGCAATACATGTTTTGTCTTAATGATCATTCCCATGATTTTTTGATATTCATGTTTCTCATATTACTTATAGAGAATCTAGTGTAGTAACATTGAACAGGTATATACAATACAGGCTTAGGGGGAGTTGAAGCTGTGAAGTTTCAGTATTTTACTTTTTGTACGCAGATCCTATGAAAATAACTCATGTATATATGTGATTTATGATTTGAACAGTCGCACATATTTTTCTATGATGAAGAAACAATGGGAAAAACTTAGGAAAAGGATCTGATATGCTTCAGATAATTATAATATGGCTTTCTTGTTCTAATGATTGATGGTTACATTCTGTTGATGTTATTTAAAATTGGTTTTGGCTTTTACAAGTTGTTGATGCCTTCATGGATAATCGATTGATGAAGATACTTTGATGTCCTTACTAATATAAGAGATGATATGATCAGATCTGACAATGACCAGTTGGCACAAGTTTGGGGAGATGATTTTCTATAATGCATTATTGGCATTATGTTTTCTATAGAATTCCTTGGTACATAATTATCCTTATCAATAGTGATGTTTCTTATATTGTTGAAGTTCTAGAATGATGATGCATGAGTTGATAATTATGGTTGATGCTTATCAGATGTGGGATGATATAAAACTCTATAGTGATGATACATGTATGATATGTTGGGGATTATTATAGAAATAACATGTAGACCTTGCTATGATTATTTGACGATGATGTTGTTGTCATAGATGATGGCTATGGTACTTACATGAGCTACCTGTACATGATATGATGCAAATGGTTTTCTGAAGATATGGTTATTGATATTTTACTGCTATATTTGCCAGATGATACTTGGAGACATGGTTGATGCATGAAAATATATATTGATTGAGGTTATTCCTACATAGGGAAAGATAAAGTTGGCCTCAATGAGGTGAAGATGATGATTTGATAGAATATCTCTATGGAACATCTTATTCTACGTACTTGGTCATAGGTTGATGATATTTGAAAGTTGATGATGAAAATGTACATGTTGATGTTGATGTTGTTGTTTTCATATTCGTATGGTGAAGATCCTATATGGTGTACGATAGTTGCTAATAACCATCATGGTATTATTGAGGTCCTTCGGTATTGGTTATAAATTTCATATTTTTCTGTTGATGTAAAGGTCATGTAAAGACCTATGATTTAACAATTGTAATATTTAGTCATGGTTGAACTATTGGGGTCAAATCACTTATGAATGTAATCCCATTTTTGTGTGGTTGATGTAATAATGAAGTTAAATATGTAACCCCACTGTGATTGGGTGATTGATCTAAGTTTGTGTCCTTGGTTATAGGAAAATTCATATTCAGTTGAGTCATAGAGTCATGCACTTCATTGCATTTCTTTCAAAAGTTTCACCATGTGCTCAGGTGGAGCATGATCAGTGTTCAGTATACATACTCAACAAATCAGATCTACAATTCTCATGTTAGGAAAGGAAGAGAAGCCTTCATTCAACATTGGTCAACCCTTTTCCCTTGATTTCAAATCGGGAGAGAAGTTTGGTGTTTAAAGAATTCTTAGTATATCTATAGACGAAAAACGAAAGTACCTATAGATGTTAGTGACCAAAAACCAAAGTATTTTCCATGAATTCCAAAGGGGGAGATTGTTGGCATTACGACAATGTGATTTCCTTGATTGAAACCTACTGGATCAGTTGCATTTTTCTGGAAACCTATTAAATGAATATGTCAATAGGATGTGCCGAAATGTGAAAGAGGGTTTGGTCAAAGGAATAACAATTCAGAGACAGAGGAATGATAATGATGAAGCTTCAAGAAGTATATGCGGGTTTTGTGAACCAAAGTTGGGTACACAGTCGGGTATGAAGAAGAAAAGGCATGTGAAGTTTCCACACCATGGTATTCTAAATACCAAGGGCATTTACCATAATATTGACCCATGGTATTGAGCCAAACAACGGATATTTGATCCTGTCAAAGAATGCCATCGACATTAGTGTGGTTTTGATCTGTGGTATTGGATAATGATTAACTTATATAAGGAGATGAATATCAATGTGTTTTTTGTGAAAGTGATGAATATTTCATGACTAGTTATATTTGAAGAAAGTCTACATGTAATGGGGTAGTAATGAATTGCTGGATCTAAAACAATGAATGCACCTAGGAATTTGGTGATGGATCAGGTCCAATAGATCTAGAATGACTACATTGATAATAGATTTGACTTGATCTGTAATATTTATTCCTGACACATGTTTTACTATGTTTACCAAGAGATGGGTTGTGTTCTGAAGGTATGATGTGCAACAAAGCTACAAGTCAATAGCTGCACATCTATACATGGGTTTAATAACCTAAACGGTGGGTACATACACGAGTTTAATGTTTGTAAGTCATGTATCGATTTAGATCTATATGCGGGTTTGATTCCTGAAAAGCGCGTATGAACATGGAAGTGTTTTGTGGAAAGCACATATATAAGCTAGGGATTTCCTGAATAAGATATCTAATCAGTCTAATATGTCTTGTTGTGTTTCTATTATCTGCCAATGAAGTCTTACTTGATGGTATGAGTATAATAGTGATGATTGAAATTGAATTGTTTGCTTGAAGAATGTTGATATCGCTAGTTGCATGTGATTGAACATATGTGATGGTTCTGTGATTATTTGAGAATGATTCAGTGGTTGAGCATTCACCTCAGTGTTTGTTTTAGAATAACGATGACTCAATTTCAGGGTTTAATGTTTTGAGATATGTACGTGAGTATGACTCATTGAAAGTGTGTATATACATGGAGATGCTTACGAACAAAAGCGTATATTTTATTATATATGGTTGATCAGGGTTTGTAGTGACAGAATATCATTTCTGTGATTAAGAATATGTGGATTTTTGAATCAATTTACAATGATCTAACTACTTTGGCTGTTTAAGATTGAATTGTGTCTCAGTTTCTACAATGATCCAGTGATTTGATATAATGATTGGCTTCAGTTTTATTATTTGATAATGGGCTTAAATGATGATAGTGGTTGTAGCCTGAAAATTTGATGGAAATTGGCCTACAAGTTGTGATGTTTTGTAATAGGTGGATTGAGTGTAAAAGTTTATGAAACATGGTCCATGGAGGTTGGAGCCTTCAGTGAGGAAGTCAAAACTTCCAGTGGTAGATGGTAAATAAAATGAGGGGGTTGGAGCTCCCTTTTGGTGGGTGATTGATCTGATAATGAGATCTAAGACAATTATTAAGCTATTACAGATTCATGTGCATGGATTTTCCTATGTTACTTTTTGCAATGGATCAATAAGATTGCGAAATACGTATACAATGTAGTGGTGAAAGAAACATAATAGATAACACACATAAACACAACAAGTTTAATAAGGAGTTCACCCCACACCCCTAGGCTACATCTCTTGGCCCAGCCTTCAATGGTGACCTTTCTATTATGTCTTCAAACAAAGTTTTGCAATAGTAAGCTCAATTTGAGCCTCACACAACAGATACAAAACAATAAGGCTTTACTTGGATCCCCCAAGTCTCTTCTAAGTACACAGACTCTCCTCATTGACTCTTTGTTTCTGTTGCTCTCTCTCAGCACTGCCTTCAATACTGCCTGCCTTGGTTTCTGTTGATCTGTGGCTTTTAAACCCAATTTGTGTTGTCTGTTCATTCTCCTTCTCGGGCTCTCTGGCTTCCCAACTTCTGTCCACTCAGATCCCTCTCCGAGCATTAGCAATCATTGCTAAACACTTTCCGGGATGGTGGCCACCTGTACTTCAACAGAATGTGTCATTAGACCTTTGAAATCCCAAAATTGGTCATTTTCTCTTAACACAGAGAAACGCTGAAAAAACACGGAAAATCCTCCAAAACATTGTTCATGAATCTGCTTTATAACTCCTATCGGGTCTGCCTTTGTCGTGATATCCCATTTCCACTTTTGATTTGGGAGATCCAGATCCAACGGCTGTGGTCTCTTTTAAGCATTCCTTCCATATGGAGGTTAACCACCCGATGAGGGTGGTTTTCTCTCTCCTCAGCCTAGACATGTGGCAGCCAATGTATGGGCTCGGGCAGAGCCCAACCCAAACCACTTACCACTTTGTTCCTCCTGAAATCCCACCTGTTCTGTGCATTTCCTTTGCATTTTGAAAATATGTAAAAACACTAAAAATACAGAAAAAATGGCTTTGGGCGGATTTGAAATATTATACATTTTCATTCCCAAACCCCTTCGGGTCCAGGTTTCATCGCATCGACGCTTCCTTTTGTATTTCGTTTAATAAACGAAATACACATAAATATATTAAGAATGCAAATTGACAGATCTCAAATCTTATAAAATAGCATTTATTTATCCATCGGGTCTGGTTAATCGCATCACATATATATATGTGCATATAGCCCCTCTCCATTGTGTTTTCCGATTCTGATTTTGTGATGCAATGTGGGCCATCGATGTGTGTGGTTGATTAACGGTCCTCGTTGACTCCGCTGATCGCCATCGCAAGTCCCATGTGTTCTCTGTCGATAACCTTTGATAGCCTTTGCCAATAGGATCTAGACCGTTGATCGGCCAGATCCGACAGCTTCTATGCATTCACTCTTCAAGGCATCGATAACTCTGTTTTCACTATTTTCTTGTGTTTTTCGCCTTCCGATAGTATTTTCCTATGTTTATAAGGATTCTTCCCATGTGTTTGTTTTGATCTTTTAAATTATCTTTGAATACTTAGAGAGTTCTTGGATCCATTTTGGATCACACCTTCCCACTGAAAAAGTTTTTGGACCATAAAAAGTTGGTTTTTAAGCATCAATCAAGTGAGGATACAGCTTCCTCACTTGTCCAATCTCTATCCGTTTTTCACTACTTGGTTTTGAACCTTTGAGTCCAATTCTGAGGTACTCAACATCCCCAGTGCGTGTAGTTCTCACCTTCATGTCCAGAACTATATCTTCCTACAACTCATTGACGTATTCAAGCAATAGATCATAATAGAGGGCAACTAACTTTGCTCTTCAAGATCTTCATTCAAAGAAGGTTCAAATAGTCTCAAATTCTCTCCATTAACTACTGAATAGATGTGCATGTAAGCTGGCAAATCAAGGCGAAAAGCGTTCTCACCAATTTTCTCAAGTATCTTGAAAGGCCCATACCTTATTGGCTTCAGCTTCTTTCCTTCACCTTGCATTATGTCCTTGCTAATATACAGCCAAACTTGATCACCAACTTGGCAGCTATGCTCCATCTGATGGTTATCATGCCTTGCCTTATACTTGGCTTGGCTTCTATCCAGCTATTCCTGCACAGCCTAGTGAATTTCTTGGATTTGTTCAATGAACCTAGTTGCTTTGTCCACATCACTGTGTCTATAAACTACTATGTCTTTACTAAAGAGAAAATCCAAGGGAGACCTTGGTGTAAAACCAAAACAAGTCTCAAAAGGAGATCTCTATGTAGAAGAATGTTTAGCATGGTTGTAAGCATGTTGCACATAACATAAACGTTCATCCCAGAGCTTGGGATGCTTGCTGCAATAGCCCCTTTGCAACTGGATCACTGTCCTGTTGACCACCTCTATTTGGCCATTTGTTTTTGGATGAAAGGTTGTGCTCTTCCTCAGTCTGGTGTCCATCAACTCCCATTGACTTGACCAAAAATTCCCAACAGATCGGGAATCTCGATTAGGTACAATAGAAGTGGGTAACCCAAAATGCACCCAGACATGCTGAAAGAACAACTTCATTGTTTGTTCAGCTATAATCTGCCTGTTATAAGGTATTAAAATACACATTTTGTTGAACCTGTCAACAATAACATATAAATAATCATGACCTTTTCTAGATTTAGGCAATCCCCCAACAAAGTCCATGGAAACACTTTCCCAAGGATGAGAAGGAACTAGAAGTGGAGTGTACAAGCCTAGTTTTCTATTGTTGGGCTTGCTTTTAGCACACATGGTACACCCTTTAATATATCTAGAAACTGTTTCATGCATTCTTGGCCAATAACAAAATCTTTGTAACTGTGGAACTATTTTACTTACACCAAAATGACCTGATATTATAGAAGTTTGTGCTTCTCGGATTATGTTAACTCTTTCAGTTTGAGGAATGCATAACTTTCCCAAATGATATAAGAGTTGGTCATTAACATGATAATCCAATTCCTCTACTTTTTTTCCATGACTTAAAGTTGCATATACATCTTTAAAATCTATATCTTGAGCATATTGTTCAATGTACCTTTCATGCAATACTGAGTTATGCTTAAGTATAGTAGATGCATTTATAATTGGTCTAGATAACATATCTGCAACTTTATTGTGTATGCCTTTCTTATACCTGATGACTAGATGAAACTGTTGTAGAAAACCCATCCACTTGTAGTGTCTTGATTGTTGCAATTTAGTTTGTGAGTGTAAATAATGAAGTGGTTGATGATCAGTATGTATAACTGTTTCTTTGCCCAATAGGTAATGTTTCCACTTTTTCACACTCTACACTAAGGCATACAATTCTTTACCATATGTGGGATAATTAACTACTGTATAATTAAATGTCTCAAAACGATAACATATGGGTTTACCATGTTGCATCAACACTACTCCCATGGCATAGTCACTGGCATTTGTTTCAATCTCAAATGGTCTTTGAAGATCTGGCAATGCTAGTACTAGTGTTGTACTAATTATTTCTTTCAAGTTGTCGAAGGCTTTCTATTGTTTTCCTCCCCACTAAACACCTTGTTCAATCCTATCAAAGCATGTAAGGGAGCTGCAATCAAGGAAACGTTAGCAATAAACTTTCTCCAATATTGTGCTGCTACTAGGAAGCTTCTAACTTCTGTAGCAGATTTGGGTTTAGGCCAGTTCATAATGACTTCAACCTTAGAGGGATCTATCTTCAATTCACCACCCCATACAATATGACCCAAGTAATTCAAAGATGTTTTGCAAAATTCACATTTTGATAACTTAACATACAGATTTTCTTTTTTCAAAACATCTAGATTCTGCTTTACATGCTTCAAACGTTCTTCCCATGTTTTACTGAAAATAAGAATGTCATCTAAATATACAATTACAAAATCATCAATAAAAGGTCGGAGTACATCATTCATAACTCACATGAAAGTGGCAGGAGTATTAGTTAAGCCAAAAGGCATAACTAGCCATTCATACAACACTTTCTTTGTTTTGAAAGATGTCTTCCATGCATCTTGTTCTGCAACTCTGACCTGATGGTAGCCACTACACAAGTTCAACTTGGAAAAGTAAACAACTTCTTTTAACTGATCTAATAGATCATCTATTCGAGGAATAGGATAACGATTCTTGGTCGTTATTTTATTCAGTGCTTTGTAATCAATGCACATCCTCCACAAACAATATTTCTTTCTCACCAACATGATTGGAGATCCGCATGGTGATGTGCTTGGCCTTGTGAATCCTTTGTTGAGTAGCTCCTGTAGCTTCCTCTTGATCTCTACATTCTCTAAAGCGAATAACCTATGGATGCGATTATTGTTTCATCACCTGAGTCTGACACCAAATCTTTCTAAATAGCAGCAACAGTCTTCTTCTTCTTGCCATCAAACTTCTTGGGTTTCAGTTCCAGATGCAAAGACCAACAATGTTCATCATCATGTCCATCCTTCTTGCATAGAGTGCATGAAGGTTTGTCTTTCTATACAGCGTTTCCCTTCCTCTATTTCCATTTTTGCTTCCTCTTTTCCTTGTTCTTGCTTGTAGTGGGTTTTGATGATCCCCCAATCTCTGGGTTCACATTCTTTCCTCTAGCCTCTAGATGTGTAGTGTAAACAAATACCTCACTTATGCTAGTAGGGTTAAACATGAGAATGGTGTGCCTCAAATAGCTGTGTAGACCACCTATATACTTCAACAGTGTTTCAGCTGAGTCTAGAGAAATGCCTAGAATTAAAGCTCTTTTTCTAAATTCCTGGGTATAGCTTTGTACACTTTGCCCTTTTAATTGGCAAATAGTTTTCCAACTCATCATAGCTTGCTACATATAAGCTAGTGGATAAAATTGTTTTTTAATGGCGAAACAAATTCACTCTAGATAGAAAGAATTTTACCATGCTTCTTCAAATCAGCTTCGGTCCTGCCTTCCCACCACACTAAGGCAATTCCTCCAAGGCGAAGACTGGCCATCTGAATATTTCTCCTTTCTAAATCGATGTTTTGCACCCTATAATATACATCAATCTACCTAATCTAGTTATCTAGATTTTTTGCATTTAATTCTCCATCATATATTGGCAAATCAAATTTTACATCTAATTTAATGAAAGGGGTAGAAGGAGGTGTTTTTAGAGGAGGCTCTTTTCATTTCCCTTTGCCTTCATAATGGCCATCTAGAAGAGTTTCCTCTGTTCCTTTGTCTTGTTTGGAGGTTGGAGAACCTTCACTTCAACCTTTCTTAAATTCTCAATACATCTCTTCTACCATGGCTCTAATGGCCATGAAACTGCCCATAAACTGAGAGTCTGATTCCAAGGGATTTTCTTCTACCATTTTCCTCCTAGGATAGACTCTTCCTATTTCTAGGCTAGTCTCAACCAGTTCTCCTTCTCCTAATTTGAGCTCTGACCTAGTTATCATTCACCAATCCAGCACAAGCTTGTCTAACCTTAGCAAACCTAAAGCTCTGATACCACTTGATATGATAATGAGATCTAAGACAATTATAAAGGTACTACAGACTCATGTGCATGGATTTGCCTATGTTAATTTGTGCAATGGATCGATAAGATTGCGAAATACATAGACGATGAATCAGTAAAAGAAGCATAATAGATAACACACATAAACATAGAAAGTTTAATAATGAGTTCACCCCACACTCCTTGGCTACAACTCTTGGTCCAGCCTTCAGTGGTGACCTTTCTATTATGTCTTCAAACATTGTTTTACAACAGTGAGCTCAATTTGAGCCTCACACAACAGATACAAAACAATAAGGCTTTACTTAGATCCTCCAAGTCTCTTCTAAGTGCACAGACTCTCCTCACTAACTCTCTATCTCTGTTGCTCTGTCTCAACACTGCCTTCAATACTGCATGTCTTTGTTTCTATCGATCTGTGACTTTTAAAGCCAATATGGATTGTCTGTTCATTCTCCTTCTCGGGCTCTCTGGCTTCTCGACTTCTATCCGCTCAGATCCCCCTCTGAGCGTTAGAAATCATTGCTAAATGCTTTCAGGGATGGTGGCCACCTGTACTGCAATAGAATGGGTCATCGAACCTTTGAAATCCCAAAATTGGTCATTTTCTATTAACACAGAGAAATGCTGCAAAAACACGGAAAATACTCCAAAACACTATTCATGAATATACTTTATAACTCCTACCGGGTCCGTCTTTGTCACGATATCGCATTTCCACCGTTGATCTAGGAGATTCAGATCCAACAGCTGTGGTCTATTTCAAGCGTTCCTTCTGTACAGAGGTTAACCACTTGATGAGGGTGGTTTTCTCTCTCCTCGCCCTAGACATGTGGAAACCAATGTATGTGCTCGAGCGGAGCCCGGCCCAAACGAATTACCGCTTTGTTCCTCCCGAAATCCCACATGTTTCATGGATTTCCTTTGCATTTTGAAAATACGTAAAAACACTAAAAATCCCATAAAAATTGCTTTGGGTGGATTTGAAATATTATACATTTTCATTCCCAAACTGCTTTGGGTCCGAGTTTCATCGCATCGACACTTCCCTTTGTATTTCGTTTAATAAACAAAATACATGGAAATACATTAAAAATGCCAATTGATGGATCTAAAATCCTATAAAATAGCGTTTATTTATCCATCAGGTCTGGCTAATCACATCGAATATATATATGTGCATATAGCCCCGCTCCATTATGTTTTCCGATTGTGATTCTGCGATGCAACATGGGTCGTTGATCTGTGCGCTTGATCGATGGTCCTCGTTGACTCCGCTGATCACCATTGCAAGTTCCATATGGTCTCTGTTGATAACCTTCCATAGCCTTTGCCGATTGCGATTTTTCGATCTGATCTGGACCGTTTATCGGCCAGATCCAATGGCTCCTGTGCATTCACTGTTCAAGTCGTCGATAACTCTGTTTTCACTATTTTCTTGTGTTTTTTCGCCTCCCGATAGTGTTTTTTGATGTTTCTAACGATTCTTCCCATGCGTTTGTTTTTATATTTTAAAAGATTTTTGAAGACTTAGAGAGCTCTTGGATCCATTTTGGATCAGTGACCATAAACGAGATCATGGGGTTGGAGCTCCCTTCTGGTGGGTGTAGATAAATGAGATCAGGGGGTTGGAGCTCGACTCTAGTAGGTGATGTAGAACAAGAGAAGGTTGTATCCTTTTGTAGGTAGGTTCCTATCTGATGGTATGACTATGCACCAGTAAAATATTGTAAGAATTTCTTTTTAATAATAAAATAAGACATAGAGGATAACAACTGTGGTTCTCTCCCACATTAGGTTTCCAACTAAAAATCATGGTGTTCTTGTGCGTTTCTTATGTGAGTTTGTTTATTTTTCCTTACTTCACATGGTTACTGTTTAATTAATACTTAATGAGATACTAATACACTAATTCAAGTTAAGAAGATGATGAATTAACTGAAAAGCAAGTTTATTGGATATTCACTAGTCATCTACATAATAACCCTGTACGTATGTAGGTTTACTTCAATAAAGTTGCATACATAAACATAAATAAGAAAATAAGAGTCTTAGTGAGTTTTAAAATACTGATTCACCACCCCCACCCAAGTATTTTTCCCAACAGAGAGCTTTATGTAGAGAGATTTCACTGTTTGGATAGCTTTCATCATGCAGAGAGTTTTGTGCCGATAGATTTCATTGTGCAATGCAGAGAGTTTTGTGCTGAGAGATTTCATTGTGTGAAGAGCTTTCATTATGCGTATTTTTCTCTTCACTTCACACAACCTCAGATCAATTAATTAGTAGTAGAGAAGAGGATTATGCTGCATTGCAACTATTTCCCTTGTTTGGGTTCTCATTTAGGAGGCATGGTTATATCATGTGTAAAGTTCCTAAATGAACCAAATCCATTGTGTATATGATGAATTTAGAAATCCAACAAGAAGGTAGTGCTACATGTTGAGGTGGTTGTAAGAAGATATTAAGAACCAATTCTTATAAGGATCGAAGCATTGAAAAAAGTTGCAAATGATATTTTTTGTATAATTATTATTGTTTTGTAAATTCTCACCTTAGCATGATGGACTCAATATATTAACACAACAACACATTTGTAGCAATTGTGGCCAACATAATTTTTTTTAATTAGATTTTTAAATAATAATATTTTATTTCAAGTGCATATAACACAACATTCATTTGTGCTCATTTTGTGTGCATTAAAGTTGTTACTAAGTTAGATCATAAATCTCATAATTCTAGATTTATAGTTCTCACTGATACTATTTTATATTTTTATTTTAAATCAGGGTGGGCTCAAGCTAATGATGGTTTCTCATAATGTGCTAGTGTAAATGAAAAAGTGGAAAAAAACCAATGTGTTAACTTGGATGGATTATTAGAGGCACATAGATAATGGATTCAAAGATCGTGTAAAAAGATCACATGTAAGAAAAATGAGTTATATTTCCGAATATGTAATTTGCATTTATAGAATTTGTGTCTAACTATGTAATTTTTTTATTTTACCTAAAATTTGTACGTTATTTTCCATTCAAACTATAATGCATATGTTCACATTATTGCAAGCTTTGACTACCTAAATGATCAAATCTTGCTACAGAGATTCATAGAGTTGTAGAGAATGGATTTTTCTTTTGAACATCTATTGTTTCAAATATTATAATGTTAATTTTTATATTTATTTTAAATTACCCATTAAATTACAAGTTCTTCCATTAGTGTATTATAAAAGGGTAGTAACATTATCAAAAATATTTCTATTTTGTTTTTTACATTATAGGTCTTCATGTCATACAATCCATCATATAATTCTATTTTAAAATGATTAAGGGAACAAAAGTTACAATGAGAATAAAAAATGGATGTATTTTAATATTTTGATATACATCAAGAGGAAAATGTATTAAAGGTAGTAAACACTATTACTTTTTTGGAAAAACATAGATATTTAGAATCTCCAAATCCGAATCTTTAGCATATATAGTTTCATGAAATGGATGTGTCTATCCTAATATATATATATATATGTATGTATGTATGTATGTATGTATGTATGTATGTATGTATGTATGTATGTATGCTACAAGTTTGTGATCCCAAACCTAGATTTGAAGCTAGCAACTCATACACATAAATTTCCACTAGGAAAAAAAAATTCAAATAATTACATGGATGTTGCTACCACCAAATATGTGCATGCATTTCGAGTGTTTGGAATGTGTGTGGATTCCTATTGCTAGGAAAATGCAGAAGTTCCAACTACTAGGAATGTACATAAGTTCCAATTGCTAGCAATGCACATGTATTATGTTGGGAATGTTATATTATTTGCATGGCTACCTCCATGCATAGTATTATGTAGGGGAGTCGCAGGGGGGGTGATCCCCTCCGTGTAGAAGTTAGGGGTCGACATCCCTAAAACAAATTTTGGGTGATCTTGTGAATCTATTTTTGGTAGAGTTTCATGCATGGTTTTCTCCATTAGCTTTTTTGTGAGACATGGTGGTTTATCCCATGGTTTTTTAGTTTTGGTTAAGGAACTACCTCGCTTGGGTTTCTAGGATAAACTATTTATGTTAATTTTTTAGTTTAAACTTCCATATTTTCTATTTTACTAATTATCTATTCATGGAAATTAACTATAGGGGGTTAAAAGCTAAATTTAGTATCAAAGAAGTTTTGGTTTAAGGGGGATACTTTTGTGGTTAAGGATATTTTTCTGCGGACTATGGTGAACCCTATTATAGTGGGATATCTGCCAAAAAGATTCTTGTGGTGAAAGGAAATGGAAATTAGTTGAAATATAGAGATCAATAAAGTCAATCAAAATAGTTTTGAAATGTGGAAGGTCAAAATGGAACATCCATTGGTGGACAAGGATCATTGGATCACTATGGATTTGGGTACTAAACAACAAGGATATTACTAGAATGTTGTAGAAAGTTGGATTGAAAGAAAAAGAGCATAATACAATTATATCTTTGAGATTATACGATAAATGTTTTAGGAAAGGTGGAACAAAGGCAATGTGTAACAAATTAGGGAATTTGTATTAGTCTAATTCTGCAGTGAATAAATTTTTCATATGGAAAAAGTTGGATAAACTGAGGATGGAAGGTGGAGATTTAATGATGGAGAATCTAAATGCCCTCAATATTATGGTAGGTCATTATTATCTATTAAAATTAATATTTTAGATGAAGAGAAGTGCATAAGTTTGTTGTGTTCTCTATGAGTATTATGGGATGGTTTGGATGTTTCCATAGGTAATAATGCAACCACTTTAAGTTTCAATGACATAGTCTCATATTTGCTATCAAAAGAGGCGAGAAAAAAAAATATGGAAATTCACGAATGCATGGCTTATGTATAATAGGATGCACCAAGTATAGAAATTAAATTAATATCTTAGGAAATACAAATCTAGAGTAAGATATAAGTCTCCAATAAAATGTGTAAAGGTATGTTGGAGTTTTGGAAAATAAGGGAATTACAAGAAAGATTTCAAATCCAAAATTGTCAAGAAAGGGAAGGGATCTAATGATGCTCCTTCTACAAAAGTAAAATCATCCTCAGATGAATGATGGATAGTTGTGTGTGGCTTATACAAATACAATTGTAGATGATGTGGCATCATTGGTAAATTTATGTGCATCCTTTCATCTGAATCCATGCAAGGAGTGATTCTACAAATATGAAGGAGAAGAAATGACCATGTTTTCTTAGCAGATGAACGAATATCCATAATCATAAAATGAAAAAAAATCATTTTGAATCTCATGGGTGAAAGTACTATAACACTCCTTGGTATTCTTCGCATCCTAGGATTGGTTAGAGATTTGATTATACTTTATTTTATGCACTCATCAAAGAATGACATATTCCTTTTCACTCATTAAAAATATGTCATAAAATATTCCTCTTATGCTCCATTTAATTCATACATTACACTCTCCTTTACTAAGCCATGCATACCTCTCCTTAATGGCATAAGTTACACTCCTCTAAATGTAATCCAATGCATGCACATTACTCTTCCTTTATGACAAGAATTGCTTTCTCCTCCTATATATGAGTCTCATGTATTCTCACTTGGGGATTATGAGGCCTAGAGTGGAAGGGACTTGAGGAAAATAGTGAGAGGGGGAGATATGGAGAGTAGCCAATTTCTTCCATAATAAATCCAAATTTATTGTTAAAATCCTAAGGTCTCTAGCTATTGAGTTTGGCCATGAGTGGTATTGAGAGGAAGTGAAAATTTGCTTCCTTAGTTTTCCTTCGTAATATCTCTACTGTTGTCTTTCGGTACTGCTTGTGAGCTTTTGTAGCTCGGGGGTTTGATGGGGAGAAGTTCTTCCTGGATATGGTTGGGAGGAAAGCTGGGTGGTTCACAATGAGTTGGTAAGGATATTGGAGCTAGAGCATACTCTCATTGGAGCTGGAGCATACTCCCATTTTTTGAGTTGTATAAATTCATTGTCAGGTATTTTGACAACATTATATTGTGTTTCTTTTTGTATTTCATTACATGGTTTGCTTATTTGGTTGTGGACTAAAACTTGGATGTATATCAAATGTTGCACCCTAAATGTTGAAGGAATTTTCCGATAACTGTAGTTTATTTTATGTAAGCTTTTTTTGTACAGTTTCATTGCAAGTTGATTTACATCATGTCTTAATGGCTGAAGCATTCAGGCTGCCATGAGTTTTATGAAAACATGTTAATAGCATAAATTTGTTTTTTCCTTCTCTTTTTACATGGTTAGATAAGTTTTCACAGTATATGTTTGACATAAGGGATAAATGAGACAGTATGAATTTGTTTTTGGTTGTGGTTTTCAATAATCGCATTTCTTGGCGATTCTGGCCATGTCGCCCCAACTTTGATTTCAAAAAATATAGTTTCAGAATCTGGTTCTGTAATCTTCTATATTTTCTAGATTTGTTGCTACTGGTTGGTGGTTTGTCTTGCTACTTTTTTTGTAGCTGTGATTTACCTGGTAATCTCTTTTTATGAAACCAATCTGTTATATAAACTTGGAATTATTATTTTAAAGTATCAATGGTTAAGACATTGATAGTTTAATAAACTTGTGACTGCTTGTTTGATAGTTTAATAGCTAGCATCTTTTTTTGTGACTGCTAACCATTATTCAAAATCCCCAATGGCTATAGCTACATCACTATGAGCTATTTGTAAAATTTTTTAAATATTTATAGTCATTATGTGCCCAAAGTTTTGTATATGCAGCAATCAATATGGATGATAGTTCTACTTATGTATTAGGTTCACCTCTTGGAATTATTTAACAAGAAAAATAAATTATGTAATCTTAGATTCATGTTAATTAATTTTGGTGAAATCGCCTTAAGGGTTATGGTTGTAAGTGTTTGACAAAATTCCTCAATGGTCGTACATTTCATGCTTGTAAACTGTTTGACATAATGCGTCAATCGTTGTAGCTAATTACATCTACGAATTGTCTATAAAAATGACTAGGTCAATTTAGGATTTGCAACCAAGGTGTTTCTGGAAATCTCAGAGAATAAGCATGATGATTCCATTTGAATTAAAAATCCATCGAAGGAAAATTGGTTAGGTCAAATGTTGTAATTGTTAGCTCACATATGAATTCATAATAACTGGAAACCACTCCTTTAGAAGTTGAATTATTTTGTTTTTCTTCCCTTTGTTTTACCAAATAATTCATAGGCATATTATCTAGAACAAAATCAAATTAGTCACTCTTAAACACTCTTAATTGAAATAGAATGAATAATTAGCTTATTGGAAATTGTGGTTTGTAAAGATTGATATTATCTATCCTACTAAAGACCTTATCATTTAAATGTGATTTTAAGACTTATGGTTGTACGTTTTGGATCTTCGGGAACCATGACCATGTAGCCTTAATGAGAAGTTTAATATTACCATGGGTTAGTTATTTAGTAGAAATTAGTAGGTAGTGTAAAGAATACCAATAAAAATAAAAATAAAAGTATAGATATATGACCTGGCATTAACTTTTACATCTTAAAAACTTAAACTTAAATCACATTTTGAGTCAGCCTTAGTATAATACTGATGGTTGGTAAGGTGGGACCTTACATATGGTATCAGAGCCAAGTTGAAAGTCTAGGACCTAGGGCTTGCTTACTAATATTTATTTACTTACCTAAATTTTTCCTTGGTCAGGTTAAGTAATCATGGAGAGAACATCAAGGAGGAGGAAGGAAGTCTCATATCCACCTCGCCAAGATAAATAATCTAAGAAAATATCCATCAAGGAAGTAAGGGATATGATGTTATCTTTCCAAAATATGATTGAAGTCTTGATTAGTAGAGTTGGGGAAAATCCTTCAGTACCTGGTTCTTCATCTCAATTAGAGAGGCAAGAAATACCATCTGATAGAGATGTACATAAAGAGTTGGAAAAAGTTAAGCTTTATATCTTTAAGGGTACCACAAAAGGGGAGGTAGCAGAAGCTTGGTTGGAAAACATGCACCTATGTTTTGAGTTGTGGAATTATTATAGCAATTAAAAGGAAAAGTTGGCTATTTACCAACTTAAGGAGAGTGCACTATTAGGGTGGAGGAACTTAGAATCCCAATTGGGATACTCCATGTCTACCTTGACATGGGAATGATTTGAAGAGGAATTTCAAGCAAAGTACCTTTCTGTTGAATACATGGAGAGGAAATTGAATGAGTTCCATGATCTTAAGCAAGGAACTAAGACAATCCTTGAATATGAAGCACGATTCATGGAGTTGCTTAGATATGCTACCCATCTAAATATTGAAGCCCTCAAGGTAAACAAGTTTTTTTATGGATTGAATCCTATTATAAAGCAAAAGGTGCACATTTTGAGGCCTACAACATTGCGTGAGGTAGTGCAACAACCAATTATAGCCAAGGAAGAATTATTGGGGAACAAAGCGGGGGATAAAACCCCAAATCTATCATTACATGGGAAACCTCCTCGAAGGGGAGGCCAATATGTAAGAGAAAAGTTAGGTGGTTCACGTCATCAGAGATTTCAAAAGAATCACACTTTTAAGAACCAAAGAAATAGCCCATGGAAACATCTTCAACAAAGTAATGCTCACACTGAAGAATCACCTAATAAAAGGGTCAAATTTATGAAAACTACTCCCGCTAATGGATGTTGGACTTGTGGAGGACCTCATTATGAGCGAGATTTCCCTGAAACGAAGATTGAAGCACAATAAAAGTAGGAACTAGCCACTGTTAGAGATATGGGCAGAGCCCATAGGGTTCATGCAGTTGGTAAAAATCGCCAAGTCGAGCATCAGTCTATAGTGCTTGAAGCATCAGGTAAGCTAAATGTTATGGTTGTTACTATTTTAAGTGATTCTGGTACAACTGAAATTTTTACTTCTCGTAATGCTTTATTTAAATGTAAATTGGTGGCGATGGAGCAAAATGATTTTGATCAAATTCATATGGCCTGAGGGTGATCTCAAAAGGTTGAATGCTTACTGTAAGAGTGCCCTTTACACTTGGGAGTGTGTGTCACAAATGTGAATCCTTATGTGATGCCACTTGGTCACTATGATGCAATAATTGGGATGGACTGGCTTGAATCCCACTGGGCTGTGCTTAGTTGTCGAAGCAAAACCCTTCATGTTTTGAGTGATGATGGCCAATCTATGGTTATCCATGGGGAAATGAGACTTGTTTCTTTAAGACTTATCTCATTCTTGAAAATGAAGTGAAGTCTTAGGCAAATATGTCAAATGTATGCTATAATGACTTTAAATGAGGGAGAGCTTCAATCCTTTGAACAATATCCTTTCCTTTCAGAATTCTCTAATGTCTTTCTAGAGGAGTTGCCTGGTTTACCTCCAAAGTGGGAGATTGACTTCTCCATAGAACTAAAGCTTGGTATCGAACCTATATCCAAATCTTCCTACCGAATGTCTATTGTTGAAGTTCATGAGTTGCAAGTTCAACTTCAAGATTTATTGGATAGGGGTATGATTAGACCTAGTGTTTCAACTTGGGGAGCTCCAGTGATATTTGTAAAGAAGAAGGATGGATCCCTTCGGCTCTGTGTTGACTATAGGCAATTGAATCGAGTAAATATTATAAATCAGTATCATTTGCCTTTCATTGATGATCATTTTGATCAAATGAAGGGAGCCACCATATCCTCCAAGATCGATCTTCGCTCTAGATATCATCAGCTCAGAGTTAAAGAAGAGGATATTTCCAAAACTGCTTTTTGAACATTTTAGTCATTATGAGTTTGTGGTTGTTCCTTTTGGGTTATATAATGCCTCAGGAGTGTCTATGCGTCTGATGAATGGTGTATTTAGGAATTACTTGGAAACATTTGTACAAGTGTTCCTTGATGACATCCTAATCTATTCAAAGTCCCCAGAAGAGCATGAGAAACACCTGAGATTGGTGTTACAATGCTTAACAAAAAAAAAACTTTATGCAAAAATGTCCAAATTTTCTTTTTTCCAATCAAAAATCCATTTTCTTGGACACATTATCTTCAGTGAAGGCATTATTGTTGACTTAAAAAAGATCATAGCAATTTCATAATGGCCAACACCCTCTAATGTGCATGAAGTGCATAGCTTCATGGGTATGGCAGGATATTATCAGAGGTTTTCGAAGGGGTTTTCAAACATATCCAACCATATCACTTCATTTCTTAGGAAGGGAGTACTATTTAATTGGACAAATGAGTGTGAGCAAGAATTTTCCAAGCTCAAACAATGTTTAACTACAGCTCTGATACTTAAGGTTCCAGATATGGATAGAACATTCATAGTATGTGTCGATGCATCCAATGATGGATTGGGTGTGGTATTATCACAAGATGGTAGGTTTATTGCATATGTATCTAGGAATTTAAGAACGCATGAGGAAAACTATGTAACCCATGATCTAGAACTAGTAGCTATAGTTCATGCCTTACGACTTTAGTGACATTATCTGGTGGGAAATAAAATTTGAATTGAAAATGGATCACAGAGGTTTGCAACATATATTTACTCAAAGTGATCTAAATTATAGGTAAAGAAGGTGGTCAAAAATCCTAATTGAATATGATTTTGACATAACTTACATCAAGGGTACATTGAACAAAGTAGCCGATGCACTCAGTCGATGACCATGGGTATTTTCAGTAATTCCATTGAAGATTGATTTATGGGAGCGCATCTTGAGGGCACAATATGTAGATGAATGGTGCAAGGAATTTAAGTTTCTCTTTCTAGGGAGGGAGCTAAGAAAAACAAGGTAGAAGGGTATTCTTGTGATGACGACGGTATGGTAAGATTCATGCAAAAAAATTGTAGTTCTAGATCAATATGGGATTCGTGAGTTAATTTTAATAGAAGCTCACCATGGAACATATATGGCTCACCCGAGAGTCCAGAAGATGTATGCTGATTTGAAGAAAATTTTCTTTTGGGTAGGCATGAAGAAGGATGTAGCAGATTTTGTTGCAAAATGTTTTGAATGTGAGCTAGTTAAAGCAGAACATGGTCATCTAGCAGGATTGTTGTAGCCGCATAACATTCTCGAGTCCAAATGGGAAGAAATATCTATGGACTTTATTATTGAATTACCTGAAATGAGCAAAAGGCATAACTCCATTTTGGTGGTGGTAGATAAAGTTACTAAGAGTGCCCATTTTATACCTGTTAGAGATACTTACAAAGCATCTGAAATAGCACTAGTATTTATCAAGGATGTGGTTAGAATTCTTGGTTTTCCTAACAAAACCATATTAGATAGGTCCTCTATATTTACAGGAAGATTTTGGACTAGTTTCTGGGGCACCCTTTAGACACATTAAATTTTAGTACAACTTATCATCCGGAGACTGATGGCCAAACTGAAAGAGTAAATCAAGTGTTAGAGGACATGCTTAGAATGTACGTAATGGATTGACAATCTAAGTGGAAATATTATCTTCCTCTAGTGGAGTTTTCTTACAATAATAGTTATCACCGCTCCCTTGGTACATAACCTTATCAGTTATTGTATGGAAGACCATGCAGAACACCTTTAAGTTGGGATAGATTACATGACAGAATCTCAGTAGGTCCTGAAATTCTTCAAGAAATGGAAGAACAAGTGTGTCGTATAAGGCAAATATTGAAGTAGGCACATGATAGATAGAAGAGATATGCCGATATGAATAGAGTGGATTGTAGTTTTAAAGAAGGGGAATTTGTTTTTCTTCGAGTAAAACCTCAGAAAAGATCTATTATGTTTGGGAAAGGATCCAAGCTCTCTCCTCGATTTGTTCGGCCTTTTGAGATCGTCGAAAGGGTTGGACCAATGGCATATCATCTTGCTTTATCACTAGTTTTTCACCGTATGCAGGATGTATTTCATATTTCGGTACTACGTAAGTATGTTCATGATCCTTCTCACATTTTAGATTGGCATCAATTATAGGTAATGGACAAAGAAACTATTAATGCAAATCTAGTTTTCACTTTGGACCATCGCACTCGACAACTCAGACATCGCATGGTTGACCAAGTAAAGTTCCAATGGGATCCATATAGTCCTAGTTCTTCCACTTGAGAAGATGCATCTTCTATGCATCTTGAGTTTCCTTTTTTTGTTTAGTTAAACTTCGGGCCAAGTTTACTCCAAGAGGGGGAGTATGTAGTGTCCTATTTTTCTAGTATAGTTTTGTCACTCCCATCAAGGGTTATATATATATGATAGCTTGATCACTTTATTGGGGAATAATGTTTTACATACATAGTTATATTTCCTTTTATGTTTATGTATGACATATTGATCACCGGATTGGGGAACAGTGTTTTATATAGCTATATTTCCTCTTATATGTGGCATCATTGATTATCTGTATTATATGGTTTTGGTTAAGTAAAATGTTATACATATGTTTTTCTGTTTTTATCTAATTTATGAAGCAGGTGTATGACATGGATGGTGATCCAAGATTGAGAGAAATATACCCATGGATTCTCATAGTTATGTGGAATAGATGGTTAATTATGATTTATGGATGATACACGATTTGTGTGATTATATATGTCCAATATTGTACTAAGAAAGATGTGCTAGGGTAATTGGTCATTTTGCAACAAGGATTTTCAATTACGAATGAATGTGGAAGTCATTTCTTCAAAACCAAAATGACTTTGGAATCCATGCACCATTCTGGGTAAACTGTGATTAAGTTAATTTCATTATGAAATTCATTTCATTCCTTTGATCTATGAGATTGTAATGTGTGTAGGTCTTTGAACAAGGCCTTACCAGCGAACCATCCGATGGGTAAAAGCTCACAATTAGTACCATAAGGAGAAACAAAAAGCTTCAAAGCATAGTAGATGAGAGGGCATGGAAATTAGGGCATGGTGTCCTAAATTCAAGGAAGATAAAGACGTAGAGTTTTGTATATTTAGGGCGTGGAGTCCTGAATATTTAAAAAGATGAAGTTGTGGAATCTTGGATCTTTGGAGTAGATCAGGGTGCGGAGTCCTCAATCTACTAAGGTGGGGATGCATGAAATAGGAGTGTGGAATCCCTATTCTCCATAATAAAAATACCACTCATGGATAAATTTCCTTAAATAAAATTTCATTCTCACAATTCTGGAATGACTTTCTAAAAATAGAATGTCATGTCCAACATCTCAAGCACGACTTTCCAACAATAGTAAATCACTTTACATAAATTAGTAATCATGGAGAGTTGAACAAAAACAAAATTAACTTATCATTAATCAATCTTAATAGTTCAATCTTGATTGAATCCTCAATATTATTATTATTATTACTATCTTTTGCGAGACTATTTTTTTTTTTCTGAGTAAAGACTATTCTATTAATTAAAAGAAAAGAGAAAAATATTTACAAAGAGGTAGCAACCTCTGAGGGGGCTAAAGCCAGCCCTCTGTCTGAAAAACTTTGGCCCTCGGTGCTTGACTGATTGTTTACATTAATGGAAACGAGAGCCCACGACTCATTATCCCTATACAGCACCACCAAAAAGCACAAACAAGAGGAAAAAAGAGCATTACAATGACAAAAGGCGGACGAGGACATCCTCGGCAGCATAAAACCACGTAACAAAAACCGCCATTTTATTGGACCGTCGTCAACCAACAAGCGGTTTCCGTATAGACAAGCCCGATAAAGCCTTCTGTTGACGCGTGGCTTCCACCTGACGTCATCAATTCTGGCTTTTCGGGGCATAAATATCCGCCAAAAAAGGCCGTCCGAAAGCCGCCTCCGCCGTTCGATCTTCTCCATCAATCCTCGCCATTGATTGAATCTGCCCGAGGTAGCAACTCTGCCTCATCTCTATTGACCTTGCCCGGGAACTGACCCACTCAATCATTACATTGTCTTCCACGTCCGTTAAACTGCGCCCAGGAGGCATCACCGGATACAGAACAGTGTCGGGGAACTGCGCCGGTCCGCAGAAAATGACCTCCTCGTGTGAGGGAGTTTGCTGAATTCCTTCATCCGCTTCATGACTGTCATCTTGCTGCATCTCTGGAAGATTGGGGGAAACCTCTACCCTACCTCCGTGTGTGTCCTCTGAATTCTGGGAGAGATTTCGACCACTTGAATGTTCGGCGGAGCCAGGAAGGTCATCCTCTTCCTCTGAGAAGATGACCGTAATGGTGGCAGAGATGGATGGCTTGTGAAGCTTGCTCTTGAAAGTGTAGCGGGAGATGTGGCGAGAACTGGATTGGGATGGACCAGAGTGGTCGGAAGGTGGAGAAGCAGGGGAGACTGAGACAAGCCGGGAGAAGCGTCGAGGGACAGGACCCCCCCTGCCTCTACCCCTCCCCCGTGTGCCTGTATTTCTTCCCCTTCGGGAACCACCGCGAGGTCGAACCATGCTAGCAAGTAGAGGTAAGCAGATGAGGCCAACCTGTTGCAGGTCTCGGTGGAGCGCTGATGGCCTCCAAATACTTAGCTCTGTACCTAACTCCTGAAAACCAAGTCGATCTGGAATATCTCTGCTAGAATGAGCCAGAGAGAGTGCCGAGCTCTGGGCAATTAAAATAGAATTTGATATCTGCCTGAGGTACTTACCGCACTTGCTGTTCACCCAATTTTCCATTAATGGGACTTGATGCTCTGACAAAGGACGCCTACTTTCTCTACGATGGCGTCCCATTCCGGCGTCGCTCGTACTGATCTCCTCCCTCAGCAAATCTTGATAGCGTGCCGTCATTAATGAACCACTAATGCCCATCTTATGCCGCTTGTGCCAGCCTATCACCTCGCCCGCTACCATCTGCTCATGTAGTGACATTTAACTTCTCATGTTGACACCCGCATCCAGGTATCTTTTGCGAGACTATTATATTATTATCAAAAAGTAATTACAAGTCAATTTTATCTCCTCAATCAATTCACACATCTCCTTCATGACTCTCATGGTTCTATGTAACTCTCTCTCTCTCTCTCTCTCTCTCTCTCTCTCTCTTTTAAATAATTCATTATTCTCTATTTTATGCACTCATCAAATAAAGGCATATTGCTTTTCACTCATTAAAAATATGTTACAAAATATTCCTCTTACGCTCTCTTTAATGCATATGTTACCCTCTCCTTAACTAAGGCATGCATACCTCTCCTTAATGGCATAAGTTACACTCCTCTAAATGGAATCCAATGCATGCACATTACTCTTCCTTTATGTCAAGAATTGGTTGCTCCTCCTATATATGAGTCACATGTATTCTCACTTGGGGATTATGAAGCCAAGAGTGGAAGATACTTGGGGAAAATAGTGAGAGGCAGAGATATGGTGAGTAGGCAATTTCTTCCATAAAAAATCTCAAATTATTGTTAAAATCCTAAGATCTCTAGCTATTGAGGTTGGCCATGTGTGGTATTGAGAGGAAGTGAAATTTTGCTTCATTAGTTTGCCTTGCAAATCACTATTGTTGTCTTTTGGTACTGCTTGTGAGATTTTGTAGCACGGGGGTTGCAGGGGGAGAAGTTATTCCTAGATATGTTTGGGAGGAAAACCGAGTGGTTCACAATGAGCTGTTAAGGATATTGGATCTGGAGCATACTCTCATTTGAGCTGGAGCATACTCCCATATTTTTAGTTGTATAAATTCACTGCCAGGTATGTTGACAAAATTATATTGTGTTTCCTTTTGTATTTCATTTCATGGTTTTTCTTATTTGGTTGTTGACTGAATCTTAGATGTATATCAAATGCTTCACACTAAATGTTGAAGGAATATTGCAATAACTCTAGTTTATTTCATGTAATTTTTTTTTTTTGTACAGTTTCATTGCAAGTTGATTTACATCATGTCTTAATGGTTGAAGCATTTAGGCTGCCATGAGTTTTATGAAAACATGTTGATAGCATAAATTTGGTTTTTCCTTCTCTTTTTAGAGTTGTAGATAATTTTGCATAGTATATGTTTGACAAAAGGGATAAATGAGATAGTATGAATTTGTTTTTTGTTGTGGTTTTAAGTAATCGCATTTCTGGGTGTTTCTGTTTCGATTTATTTTAACTTCAGGGACTATCTGTACCGTAAGGCCATGTCACCCCAACTTTGATTTCAAAAAATAGAGTTTCAGAATCCGATTCGGTAATCTTCTATACTTTCGAGATTCGCTATTGCTCCCTGGTGGTTTGTCCTGCTGCCTTTTTTGTAGCTATGATTTACCTAGTAATCTCTTTCTATGAAACCAATCTGTTATATAAACTTGGAATTTTTATTTCAAAGTCTCAATGGTTAATACATTGATAGTTTAATAAGCTTCTGACTACTTGTTTGATAGTTTAATAGCTAGCATCTTGTTTTGTGAGTGCTAACCGTTGTTCAAATTCCCAATGGTTGTAACTACATCGCTGCAAGCTATTTGTAAAAAATATTAAATATTTATAGTCATTATGTGCCTAAATTTTTGTATACGCAACATTCAAGATGGATGACAGTTCTACTTATGTATTAGGTACACTTCTTGGAATTACTGACAAATAAAAAGAAATTATGTAATGTTAGATTCATGTTAGTTAATTTTGGTGAAATTGCCTTAAGGGTTATGGTTGTAAGTGTTTGACAAAATGCCTTAATGGCTGTACATTTCAAGCTTGCAAACTATTTAAGATAATGCTTCAATGGTTGTAGCTAATTACATCTATGAATTTTCTATAACAATTTCAAAATAAATTTAGGATTCGTAACCAAGGTGTTTCTAGAAATATCTCAAACAATAAGCATGATGATTCCGTTCAATTAAAAATCCATGGAAGGAAAATTGGTTAGGTGAAATGTTGTAATTGTTAGCTCACATATGAATTCATAATAATTGGAAAGCACTCCTTTAGAATATGAATTACCTTGTTTTTCTTCCCTTTGTTTTACCAAAGAATTCATAGGCATATTATCTAGAACAAAATCAAATTAGTCACTCTTAAACAATCTTAATTGCAATAGAATGAATAATTAGATTATTGGAAATTGTGGTTTGTAAAGATTGGTATTATTTATCCCACTAAAGACTCTATCATTTAAATGTGATTTTAAGACTTATGGTTGTAGGTTTTGGATTTGGGGGAACCATGACCCTGTAGCCTTAATGAGAAGTTTAATATTACCATGGGTTAGTTAGTTAGTAGAAATTAGTATGTAGTGTAAAGAATACCAATAAAAATAAAAATAAAAATATAGATATATGACCTTGCATTAACTTTTATGTCTTAAAAACTTAAACTTAAATCACATTTTGAGTCAGCCTTAGTATAATACTGATGGTTGGTAAGGTGGGACCTTACAATTAAGGTCTCAAAGAGAAATAGTTTAGGATATTTCGGTGGGAATGAATTCAAAGAAATTTGTAGGAAATGTGGCATATAAATGAATAATATTAATACATACATACTTCTAAAGAGTGGGGTTTTAGATTGGTTGAACAAGACATTGATAAGAAAATAAAGGAGCATGCTCAATGGCGTTGAATTAGGAGGGGGATTCTAGGAAGAGAAAGTGGACCTTATTGTTACGTAGTAAAGAAATCGCTCTCATTAGCATTAGATGGAAATATTCCACATGAGGTATGGAGTGGTAAGAAACCCTCTCTTGAAAATAGCATGGCATTTCATTTTGATGTTTATGTATACATTCCAAAGGAGAATAGGAGTAAGCTAGATAATGAAGCTTGAAAGTGTATTTTTATTGGATAGAGATATTGTTCAATAGTTTTTAAGCATTTAATCCCATAAACTAAGAACATTTGGTATAGTATGGGTGTGGTATTTAGAGAAACGAAAGATTTTTTCAAACAAGAAATCGAACCAAGAGAGGAAAAACTAGAAATATGGAGTGTTAATTAAAGGATTATGAATTAGACTCTACAAAAGAATAGGAATAAGAATAAGAAGAACCACGTACTCTAGTATTGAAGATATCAATTCAAGAAAGAAGGAAACTAGGCAGGTATACTCAACCTAATTTTCGTCTAAATTTTAATTTTTTTTAACCAATGATGATTATCCTAGAATTATTAGGGAGGAAATGGATTCAAAGAATGGAAAACATTGGAAAAATGGTTTTGGTTGAAGAAATGGGATACGTGTATGAAAGAGCCTTTGGATCTAGTGGAATTACTAGGTTGAAGATATATCATTGGCAAAAAATTGGTGTTTAAGAAGAAGTTGAATGTACAATCAAGAGGAAAGAAATACAAAGCTTGATTAGTACAAAATCATTATTGTAAGGTAGGGAATTGCCTATGGTGAGATATTTTCTCATGTTGATGTGTTACTTTTATTAGATCTATTTTACCTATTGTTGTTGCTTTTAATTTTGATTTTGAAGTAGAATAGATGGACATAAGGACACCATTCCGACATTGGCATTTGGAAGAAGAAATATCAATGAAGCAACCATAAGACTTTGCAATGGATGTGTAAAGGGAAAGAGAGAGATGGTGTGTAGGCTTAAAAATTCCCAATATCAGTTAACAAATCACCAAGGATGTGCTTTCAAAATTTGTATACTTATATATTGATACTTGCCTTCATAAGGAGCATGATGGGTAATTATGCTTAATTAAAACTAGTTGGTCATAATATTATTTTTTTGGTGTTTTATGTGAATGCTATGTTGTTTATTAGAAATGAGAGGAAAATCATCCTAGAAGTGGAAACATAGTTATCTTCTATCTTTTACATGAAGGATATTGATTTTTTGTACTTCATATTGGGCATGGAAATTAGAAGAGATTTGAAAAATAGGAAACTTAACTTCAATGAAAGGAAGTAAATTGAGACAATATTCCAAAGGTTTAATATGTAGGAATATAAACCATAAAAAGTTGCTTATTATTGTAAGTATAAAATTATCTAGAAATAAATGTCCCAATATATAAGAAGAGTAGGAGGACCTCTCTCATGTTCCATATCCCAATGTTGTTGGAAGCTTGATGTATGCAGAGGTTTACAATATACCAGATTTATATATGCAATGGTAGTATTGAATAGGTGTATCTAAAACTAAGGAAGGAGCGTTGGAAAATAGTAAATAGGGTTTTTAAGTATTCGTGTGGCACTACTAGCTATGGATTGTAACACCAAGTAACAATCAGATTCAGAAAAAAATTTATGCATACATAACTTTGATGATGCATACTAGATTGACAATCTAGATTGAAAAATATCTACATGTGGGTGTGTCTTTACCCTATTTGGAGGAGAAATTAGTTGAATGAGCAAGAGAGAGTCTGTAGTGGCATGAATTACTATAGAAGTTGAATACACTGCATCCACTCATGTCAGAAAGGAAGAAATATGGTTGAACATATTATCTGCCAGTGTTAGCTTGGTACATGAGATGTGAGGAAAGATTGTGATGGCTAGAGTGCAATATTCCTAGCAAACAACCTAACATACTATTCTAAGAAAAAGGATATTGATGTTCACTTTAACATTATGAGAGATATGATTGGAGAAAAGAAGTTTTTTTTGGTGAAGGTGGACATATTGGAGAATGTTGTAGATTCATTAAGAAAATATGTGAACATTGAGATGTTATCTTGGTCAATATAAATAATAGGCATTATTGCACTAGATTGTTGATCATGTACTCCTATGAACCCTTTTTTGCAAATCAAAAAAGAAGTTTTGTTCTATATCTTTTACATGAATACCTCCACATGTTTTACATTATGCCAAGTGTAGCACATGGAGGGGGGAACGAAAGTGAAGTTAGTGAAAATGCCCTTGAAAAAAAAATTGATGGTTTTTTGCATCCTTTTTTGATAGTTTTTAACAGATAGTTTTTACCTTTACTATTATCATGGTGCATGGTTTTATAGTTATTGTTAGTGAAATATGATTTTAGTGTAATATAGGGTAAACACATTGTCATTTTCTGGATAATGTAGGACATAAATATTGCATTATAATATTGTAAAGATGAATTTATTGAATATTATTTCTAGTTTAGGTTTCCATGGTAATATCAATGTGTTAATCTGTGTGTATTTCATTGTATCTTTTCTATTCCTTTAAGAATGTGATTGTATTAGTTAACTCTAAAGGATTAAAATGTACATGTTCCTACAACTAGGATGGAAATGGTTAAGGTATGTTTTTGGGAAATGGGGAGGGGAAGAGATGGAGGGATAGAGAGGCCAAGAGAGAGTGAGAGTTGTGAGTGTGAAAGAATGAGTTAGTGAATGAGAATAAAATAGATTGATATAGAGTGGGTGAGTGAGATTCAAATAATGAGAGAGATAGGAAAGGAATATGGTGAAGGGAGAGAGATAGAGAGTCGGGAGGAGAGAGAAAAATGTGGGAGACATGAGGAAGAGACAAAAAGTCGTAGGGGATTTTTTGTGAGGGAGGGAATATGTGTGTGTGTGTGTGTGTGTGTGTGTGTGTGTGAGAGAGAGAGAGAGAGAGAGAGAGAGAGAGAGAGTCGGGAGGAGAGAGAAAAATGTGGGAGACATGAGGAAGAGACAAAAAGTTGTAGGGGATTTTTTGTGAGGGAGGGAATATGTGTGAGAGAGAGAGAGAGAGAGAGAGATTTCATGGATACAGAAAGGGAGAAGGGGGTAAAGGAATAATTAGAGATAGAATAGGGATTTGGTATGGAGAGAAAGAGAGAGGTGAGAGGAGTCAAGAAGATATGGAGATAAGGATAAAAGCAGAGATACAATGATGGAGTGGAGGGAAAATAGAGAGTGGGGGTGGAGGGGATATAGTGATAGAGATGGTGGTGGGAGAGAGAGGGATGGGGCATATTATGTGAAAGGGAGTCAAGGAGAGAGGGAGAGAGATGGACAAAGTGATGGAGGGAGAGGTAGAGTTAGAGGGGGGGAGATAGAGGGAAGAAGAGAGAGATAAAGAGAGTTTTATCGGGAAGATATAGTGTGTTAGGGAGTGACAGAGAGAGAGAGAGAAGGACAATGGGAGGAAAATTGATACAAACATGGAGGTGGAAGATAGAGGGGAGAGAGCGAGAAAGAGAAATAAAGATAGAGGTAGAGAGGGAAGAAGATATGTATATATAGAGAGAGATAGAGAGAAAGAGAAAGAGTTGGAAAGAGAGAGAGAGAGAGTGAGAGAGATGAAAAAAATTCAAAACGGAGTTTTTATAAAGGAGGGATAACAAGAACAATGGAGGGATAGAGAAACATAAGAAGGGGGTGAGTGTAGGAGTGATATATAGGGGAAGGATAAAGGCAGGGAGATATACATATAGCTATATGTGGGAGAGATGGAGAGATAGAGGGAGTGAGAGAGAGTGGGAGAGAAAATAAGGAAGGAGGTAGTGATAGAGTTGGATGCGAAGATAGGTGGATAAATGGAGAGAGACAAAGAGGTTGAGATATGGGATAAATAGAGAGAGATAGGAATAGGTAGAGGGAGAAATACAGAAAGAGAGAGAGAAGGGGGATTGAGAAGGAGAAATAAAGAAGTAGAGAGGGATGGAGATAGAGTTAGAGATATAGGGGTAGTGAGAGAGATAAGAGGTAAGATGGATGGATATATAAACGTAAATGGAGGAGGAAGATAGAGTGAAGAAGAGAGAGAGATATAGAGAGAGAGAGAGAGAGAGAAAGTGAGAGAGGGAGAGAGAGAGAGAGAGAGATGGATTTCTAGATAGATAGTTGTGGAGGGAGAGAAATAGAGAGAGTGGGAGGGGAGGAGGTAGAAGGAGAGAAGGGAAACTGAGAGAGAGAGAATGAGAGAGAAAGAGAGATTAAATTTTAAGGCCATTGTTTTGAAAAGGTATTGTGGGATTTAGGGGAGTGAAGAAGTTGAGGAGACAGGAAGAGTGAGTGGTTCAAATAGATCCAACATAGTGGGGGGGGGGAGGAAAGAGAGTGGATAACAAGAGAGAGGGAGTGAGGTACATTGATAGAGGATAAGAGGAGGGAATTATGAATAGTGAGAGAGGAGAGGGAGAGAAGATAGAGAAATGTATGAAGGATTAAGATATCGGGGGGCAAGAGAGAGAGAGAGATGGAGGAGAAATAAAGCGAGGGAGTAAGGGGGCGGGAGTGAAGTAGAGTGGGTGGGAGATAGAGATAGATATGGAATTAGGAAAGACAAGAGAGAGAGAGAGTGAGAGAGAGAGAGAGAGAGAGAGAGAGAGAAGAATATATAGATTGAGCTACAATGGGGATGGACAGGGAGATATTGAGTGAAGAAGAGAGATATAGAAAAAAGTGGCAAAGAGAGAGTGATCTGAGAGACGAGGTGGGTTGGTGGGGGAGAGAGATAGTATGAGAGGAAGAGGGAGGGATATATATATATATATATATATATATATATATATATATATATATATATATATATAAGAGATAGAGAGAATAGGGAGTGAGACAAATATATAGATAAGTGGAGAAGAAGTGAGATAGAGATAGAGCTAGAGCGAAAAGATAGGGAGAAGAGAGTGACAGTGAGGGAGTAGTGGAGAGAGAGTTTGTGTAATGAGGGAAAGATAAAGAGAGTTAGTCAGTGATTTATGGGGAGAGAGAGAATAATATAGGGGGAGGGATAAGTACAAGGATGGAGAGTGGTGGAGACGAAGAGAGATGAGACAGAGACCCAAGGACAGTTTAGGGAGGAGAGCGAAGTAGAGGAGGGAGATAGAGTAAAATGTAAATCGGTTAGATAGAGGCAGTGAGATGGAGGGAGATTGGGAATAAGAGATATATATAGTGGGTGTGGGATAAGGAGAAATGGAAGGAGATATAGATAAATTTTGAGGGTAGAAAGAGAGGGAAAGAGGGGAAGTGAAGGGTGGGAAAGAGAGGGATTGAGGGGGAGAGAGAGAGAGAGAGAGAGATGAGAAGAGAGGGAGAGTGAGATAGAAGGAGAGAGAGCGAGAGATTGAGATAGAGATAGAGGGTGGATAGAAAGGGAGAGAGTGAGAGTGAGGGGGAGTGAGAGGGAGAGAGAGGGGGGAGAGAGTGAGGGTGAGGGAGAGTGAGAGGGAGAGAGATGAAGAGTGAATGAGGGAGGGAGGGATAAAAGGATTGAGGTAGTGGAGTGATGGAGAGATGAGAGAGGTATGGAGGAGGAGATAGAGAGAGAGTGGATGTTAGGAGTGTTAAAGAGAAGAGGGATGGAATGGGAGAGAGAGAAGTGATGGGAGAGAGGTGGGTAGAGAGAGAGAGGAGAGGCAATGTCACAAGAATGTGCATATTCTAGAATGTGTGTATGGTATTTCCAAGGTCTGCTACATGAATGAAAATATCATGTTAGAAAAGGTAAGGTATTAAGTTTTAGATATTTTTTATTGATTTCTCTAATTATATATATTTTGAGTGAGGGAATTTAATATGGATACATATTCCCATGTATGGGATAAAATAGGTTTTATGGACCAACCAACAGTGGTGCAAGGAAATGAAGAGGAAACATAAAACAAAATATTAAGTGAAGACAAATATCAAAGAGGATTGTTGCTAGGAAGGGATTGAGGAAGTGAGGGACGGATATGGAAAGAGAAAAAAGGGGAGAGAGAGAAGTGGGTGTTGGTTAGGGAGAAAGGAAGAGAAGAAAGAGGGAGGAAGATAAAGACAATGTTGGAAGAGGGTCATATAGAGAGTTAGATATAAAGATAGAGAGGAGAGAAGGGGGAGAGCTCCAAAAATGTGCCACACTATCTAAAATGTGGAAAAAATGACCAAGTTCATATAAAATATATGACACACTAAGAATATGTGTGCATTCCTATGAATGTGTGCATGTTACTAAGCCATGGCTAGCTAATTCCCTAGCCGGAATCCTAGTTGTTAGGTAAGTGCTTACTATGGATCGATTCCTAGGAATGCATGCTTATTTCTGGGAATGCATATGTGTTCTTATGGGCATGTATTCTTAATGGAACCACTACCAATTTTGGGCCAACATTATTGTATGATCATCCCACTATGATTTTAATTTAATATGTTTGGTATGTTGGTTCATATGTAGGTTTATTGAGTATTTATTATTATTATTATTATTATTATTATTATTTTTGTGACCCTAAGTAACCCAACAACCCCAGCTAGGATGTAACTACTAGTAAACCTCTGGGGTCTATGACCCGTCCCCCTCTCCGTAAACCGGGTCGCAAACAGGAGGATTTGAACATGTGTCTCTAGAGTTTCAACAATTTCACATATCTCAAATTACCAATTGCGCTACCCCCTAAACATCGAGAATATATTATTATTAATATGTAAATTTATATTTTATTGCAAATGTGTACAATATGAGTGTGAGTATCTATATTATGCACTAATACTATTTCTAACTTAGAAAAGTGGTGTTGTAATGGCATATTTATAAAGAACATCAATAATATCTTGGTAACTATTTTCTAAATTCATTATTTTATTTGAAAATAGATATGCCTAGTTTATTGGGACATATGTTATAATGCACTCATATGTTATATGTGTGAAAAACATTGGTATTATTCTTTTTGTTTACTTTTTATTTATAAACCACAATTATACTACGAATGTGTACAAGTCAATGTTAGTATGTACGTATATTTTGGGCACAAATTCAATTTTAAAGTCGGTACATCGATGGAATAATTGAGCAGATATAGGGTACATTAGTAATAATTTTTAATTATTTTTTCAAATGAACATTTTTTTTGTAAGCTTGGCAAGACTACATCTTCATCATGTCCAATATATCACCTCGATCAGGGCGGGGAATTGAACTGGTGACTTCACATCAAGGAGTGCCTTAACAAAGCACCCAATCACCATCTATCCAAGACCCCATGGACTTTAAATGAACAATTTAATTCAAGGATATTAGCTATTTTTTCTCACTGTAACACAAAATGAAAGAATGTATGCACAGTTGAAATAAACAAAATATATTTTTTTTGTATTCTTCTAAATTTGATATTTTATTACAAATTAGTGTAACACATCGTTGGTGTATGGATTTTTTGTATGGATTGATATAGTTTTAAGTTGGTCAACTTACATGATAATTATTGGCGAATTTCTCTTGATAAAAAAAAAACCATGAAAACCTTTGGTTGTTCTCCTTTACTATAAACCTTTTTAATAAATATAGAAGGGTGAGCCGGTACTTGTTGTAGCAATTACAACCACCTTCCAAAATTTTTACTTAGCTTCATTTTGGAGCCTCCCTACCGACCATCCTTAGCATCATGACTTGCATTGTTAAGCACATCAGCTTTAGTTGTTTCATAGGGTCTTGCTAGCCTGTGCATGCAAGTTTGATCCTCCCAGTTCATAGGCTAATTTCTAGACTTAGTGTTTGTTGCTAGTTGAGCAGCTCCCTCTGGGAATTGTGCGATTATGAAGGGGAACCAGCCTTCCCTCCATAAATTGCACAAACCCAGCTAGGCTCCAAAATTGTACAATTCTTCATGTCACTCTTCCTCTCAGAAATTGCACAATTCATCCCAAGGCAGCTGCTGAGCCTAAAAATTGCACAATTCTAGGCAGAGGTCACTTGTTATTTCCAGAAATTATGAAATCCCTCTGGGATGGTCAGCCCAGCAGCTAGCAAAAATTGTGCAAATCCAACCAAGTAGATGTTGACAATAGCAACAAGAAATGATAAAAATAGAATCCAGAATATTTCAATTTTAATTTGTCCTTGAATTAAAATTCAAATTTTGTCTCAACAGCTACTTGAAAAATAATTAATTAATTCATTATGGATTAATTAGTTGGAGAAATTCAACCTAGAAGTCTTTATGAAGTCATGCAATAGTTATCCCTTAAATTAAGGAGATTATCACTTAATTAAGGAGATAAGATTGAGTTATATTTGAGTTGTAATTAGTTAGGTCAGTTGACTGAGTTAAGTCTAGTTAAATTAGTTCCAAACTATTTGCGGAACTAATTGTGAGTTCAATCAGTTAATGCATGCATGCATCCAACTAGTGTACTCCAGATAATTGAAGATTCTCTCATAAATAACTCATGCATGTTTATTCTGAGAAAGACCCGGTTGAGATTAAAGACAGGGACATTGAAATATCAGTTGTATGAGTTTTCCTATAAAGGAAACTCATCCATGCAGAAGGAATAAGGTTCCTTGAGGATTTCACAGTTCTGACAGGGTGTAGGATGAGTGTGAGTGATCAGTATTCCACTTGGTAACAAGAGGATCACCCAGAGAAATTGCGCAAGGAAATATGATCTTGGAGGGTAGAGGAGAAGACTTGTGAGAAGCTTTTATTGCTTGTGAGCATCCAGTAGGGTTGTACTAAGAGCTGGCTAGCAGTGAGAGCTAAGGCTTTGTATAATTCTGATGTGTTTCCACCTTGTATGATAATACATATAGTGGGGTTTTTAGCTGAGGCTTTACCCTGAGTATTTCATGTCTTTCACGTGTATTGATTCTTCTTCTTCTGGTTATATTGTTCAGCTCTGATTCAACTCGATCTTTAATTTTTTGCAAGTTTGATAGTAGAAGTAGATTATAGTATTTTTCTTTGGAATATTGCATAATCAAGTTAATCTACATTCAGATTTTCTATAGAGATCTCACAGGTAGATTTGTGGAGAATTTGTAGGAAATTCTACATGGTATCCGAGCAAGCTGTTCTATAGAGAAGTTTCTACATGGTATCAAAGCCATGTTTATCAGAGCTTGAGTTTATCGGAGCAGTCAACAATATACGAAGAAGAGAATTCGAAGTTTGAAGTTCGGGGTTGCAGGTGCAAATCGAATTCATGTCATACTTAAAAAAAAAACGAGATGGGACATTATGCGACTAATTTCCCATGGAAGAAGTCTAAGAAAGGATCCTTTGATGGATTGGAATGTGAGGAATTAGCCTCTCAGTTCAAGGTGTCTTCGATGATGGGTTGTAGTTAGTTTCTTGACAGTGGAGTCTCATTCCACATGGCCTACGATAAAAGTTTATTCAGTACCTTGGAGGAGAAAGACCTCAAGATGCGCATAGAGATGGGTGACGATGAATGGTATAGTTTTTCAATAGTGGGCATGGTTTCTTTTTAGAGGGAGCATGGAGCTCTTATCACCTTGATAGATGTGAAGTATGTGCCTAGACCGAAGAATAATTTGTATCGATCATGATGTTGGAGGACAAAGGCTATGATGTTGTCTTTAGTAAGGAAAGGTTTTCCTTAGGCAGATCACATGGGACAGGTGAAACAGATTGGTTCATGAGTTAAGACACTGTATGCTCTTGAGGTTCAAAATGCATCCAAAGCCTTGAGGAGCACGACAAATGTTAGAGACATGGTGGTTGAGAGGGAGAGTAAATCACATCTCAACATGCAGCCCCAGAAGAAGTCTCAGAAAATTGTGGAGGAGCCACAATTGGAGATGTGGGAAGAGGGATCACATGCAGCCATGCCTCCAGGTGTGAGGTGGGGCGATGTGAAGTGATAGTCTCAAGAAGGCTGAAATTGTGCAGGGTCCATTGAGAGATTTTATCTCATGGATCATAACTTGCTACGAGAGCCCAAAGTACATAGTAGTGGGAGGAATCAATGGGATTGATGTAGTCAGAGACCAAAGTGACAGAGGCTAGAGCAGTTAGATATTGAATAGTGCAGAGAAGGATTGACAATAGTTGAGAAAGGCTGAGTCAAAAAAAGTGCAATGTTTTCAGTTGACAGAGGCAATAACATTCAGAGACTTTGATGACAGATGTATCATACTGATTCAGGTTGGATGTTTTTTTTGTTTCTGGAGTTGTTGGAGCAACAACATTAGGGAGAAGTGTTCCATGCATAACATTCCAAAGGTTCACGATCAGGATCGAGCTGAATTACTTTCTTGTTGAGAGGGAGTGTTGAAAATAGCAACAAGAAATGATGAAAATAGAATCCAGAATATTCCAATTTTAATTTGTCCTTGAATTTAAATTGAGAATTTAAATTCGAATTTAGTCTCACCAGCTACTTGAAAAATAATTATTTAATTCATTATGGATTAATTAGTTGGAGAAATTCAAGCTAGAATTCTTTGTGAAGTCATGCAGCAATTATCCCTTAAATGAAGGAGATTATCCATTAATTAATGAGATAAGATTGAGTTATATTTGAGTTGTAATTAGTTAGCTCAGTTGACTGAGTTAAGTCCAGTTAAATTAGTTCCAAGCTGTTTGAGGAACTAACTGTGAGTTCAGTTAGTTAATGCATGCATGCATCCAACTAGTGTACTCCAGATAACTGAAGATTCTCTCATAAATAACGCATGCATGTCTATTCTGAGAAAGACCCAGTTGAGATTAAATACAGGGACATTGTATTATCAGTTGCATGAGTGTTCCTATAAAGGAAACTCATCCATGCATAAGGAATAAGGTTCCTTGAGGATTGCGCAGTTCTGACAGGGTGTAGGATGAGTGTGAGTGCTCAGTCTTCCACTTAGTAACAGGAGGATCACCGAGAGAAAATGCGCAAGGAAATAGGATCTTTGAGGGTAGAGGAGAAGGCTTGTGAGAAGCTTTGATTGCCTGGGAGCATCCTGGAGTACTATACTGAGAGCTGGCTAGCTGTGAGAGCTAAGGCTTTGTATAATTCTAATGTGTTTCCACCTTGTATGATAATATAGATAGTGGAGTTTTTAGCTGAGACTTTCCCTTGAGTATTTTTTGTGTTTCATGTGTATTGATTCTTCTTCTTCTAGTTATATTATTCAGCTCCGATTCAGCTTGATCTTTAAGCTTCCAGAAGTTCGATAGTAGAAGTAGATTATAGTATTTTTATTTGTTATATTACATTATCGTGCTAATCTAGAGTCAGATTTTCTATAGAGATATCACAGGTAGATTTGTAGAGAATTTGCAAGAAATTCTACATGGTATCCGAGCAAGCTGATCTATAGAGAAATTTCTACAGCAACCTGCTGGGCTCAAAAATTGTGCAATACAATTAGATAGGATTCCTTGAGAAAATTGTGAGGTCTGACCCAGGGCAGCTGCTCAGCTTAAAAATTGCAAGACATAATCAGACAGGCTTCCTTGAAAAAATTGCAAGGTCTGACCCAATACAGCTACTCAGCTCAGATATTGCAAGATATAGTCAAACAAGCTTCCTTGAGAAAATTGTTAGGCCTGGCCTAGGACAGCTACTTAGCCCAGCAATCGCGCAACCCTTGGACATAGTCACTTGTTATTCTTAGAAATTGTGCAATCCCTCTGGGACAACGATCTTTTCTCAATACAGAAACTGCACAGATTTTCATCCCAGGATCGCAAACCAATGTATGTCCCTTCAGGTTGACCAGTTCCCTCTGAGACCAAAAAAATCTTATTTACATGCATGGATTGCTTCTCCTAATGCAACATGTAGAGGCATCCCTTGATTCGGGGATATATTTTTAGCAGTTGGAGGTTACGTGCAAGGATCATTTCAGAAACCTTCCGCCAAGTGTCGCTTTTCCTAGATTTATGGCATAAACGTCACAACCTTGATTTTATCAAAACCCATCAATCTGACGCTGCCGAGCTCATTCCTCACATCGACCTTGTAGCTCTAACATTCACATTACATATAAGATTCGTCGGCACATTCACCTCATATGTTTGGGGGTGAGCCTGCTTTTCATGTCTTGCATGATGTTTTTGTCGCTTTTTATGTTTCACTTTGTGTGAGTATTGTCTGTTCTATTTATGTGAATTATTTTTATCATTTTCATGCATGTTAACTTGTACAAGCATAATTTCAGTTTTCGTTTGCATCTTGTTATTGTCACATGCATGACACTCTTTTTGCACTGATGGTCGTTGTCCCGGCGACCTGCTTCACTCGCATGCATGCTGCCCATTTTTTGAATCCTAAATTACTGTTTGCATGCATAATCATTCAGTATTGTTTGCACTCATCTCATCATGCATTTATACTTCTCATGTTTTCAGTTACCCATCGGTTGGTCTGAGTTACCTTGGGGTAGACCGTGCCTCGCCTAGCTAGCACTGCAGATTTCTCGGAGCGAAGGCTCTGCCTTCCCTCCAAAAATTGCGCTAGTTTAGCCCAGCACTGACCTTCAGGCTTGCATTGCGCAATTCTAGGAGGCAATGTCCTATTGGCCCCAGAAACATTGCTCGTTGCATGTCACTGCTGACTGAAATTGTGCATTGCGTAGTTTGTGTCCTCAGTATGCCAGGCTAGACTATGCATTGTGCAATTCCAGTAGTTAGTTAGCCTCATGATAGCTTGGACTGTGCCTTGTGCAGTTTTGGCAGTCAGTCTCCCGACCTCCCCGTGGAAATTGCGTAACCTCCACGATTAATCACACAAGTATGTTGCAAGTTAGTCCTCAAGTTTGTTTTGGTTTTTTGCTGACAGATTGCTTTTCATGAGTGTTACTATGTCTTCAAGCTCCACAGGTGTTCATCTATCTCTCAACAGCACAGGTACAATGGCTTTCATGAGAGCAGAGTCAAAGGACACCATTAAAAGCACAATGGGGGTTGTAGCCAAGAAAGTGTCCATGAACTTGCCCATCTATGAAGACATCAATTTGTTCATGGGAAAGGATATCAATATGAAATGGCAACGTCATAGTGAGCAGCACCATCAGCAGCAGTAGAAGGTAGCACACCTGCACATGACAAATGCAAGAGGAAGGTTGTTTACAACATAGAGGTAGAGAAAATCTACAAGTGCAAAGAAGATACACTATGACTAAAGCATCTTTGGAGATTGAGGCTATGAGGTGATGGCGCGACACCAAGATCGTGCAAAAGTAGAGAAATGAACAAAGAAGGAGTTACATGTGTTGAAGTAGCAACTCAAGGAATAACATGAGTTGAACAGATGAGAGAATGAGCTGCAGTAGGAACAGGTACAATAGGGGGCGCAACATGCACAAACGGATGAAACTACACCCGTACAAGTTATAGATCCATCCCATCAGCTGCCATAGAGCAGACAAGGTGAGCAGTGTTATTAATTGCTTGCAAGGGAATTCAATAGCATGCATGTCATTGCACACATGCATACGATCCCACCCATTTGGCACACTCACCAAGGCGAAGACAAGAAGCAAGTTCGTCTGGAGTTGAACGTGTATTTTGACGAGTCGATGGACACGACCACCAACACATGCTTGGGGATTAGCACAGACAGTATGGATCAACATGTTTTCGGTCTGGTCACACCCAGGATGATCATGCACATGCTATCAGATGAGTTGGATGGAGGAGCCATATCAATGTACCCAGATGCAACGGTGGCAAGAGTTCACTTTAGAAAGATGTCACCATTGAGCACATAGACACCATCATGGACGACCAACTTGGCATCAGCTCACAACCTTCAACCAATACAAGGATTTCAAAGAGTTGGTATCACCACAATGGTCCAAGTGTCAGTGATGTCTTGCATGGCTTTCTCAAGCCATTTTGTCTCACATGGGCACATGTGCATTGTAATGTAATGTCTTGTCAAGTGGAAGTTCAACTGTCAATAGTTGAATCTAACAGTCATAGAGTAGTTAAATAGTCATGAGGATGGATGAATGGCCACAAAGGGGAATTTCAAGGGTCACCCCACCATTTGCTATAAATAGTCCCTCATAACTCATTGTAGAGGCTTTTGGTCAGCCAAGCTTCTTGTAGGAGTATATTAGAGAAATCTTGGACAATATTGTAACGCGCCTTGGATTCTCCATTCTGCATAGCTAATATATCTCTTTGGAGGAGCAGGTGGTTGTGACTATAATTTTCTGATATCGGAACTAGTGGTTGGACATGGACGTATTTTATGATTCAAACATAGACTTCTTAATATAACAAAGCCAACACATTTCATGCATATGTCGTATTGTATTCCAGCTATATTTTTTTACTCTAGATGATATATGTATCTATTTTCTTACACATGCATGTATGGACTATTCTGTGTAAGTATGTATGTATCTTACCAAAATGTGTCATGATTTAGCCATCACTTTGGATTTCTCGCTAACTTGCTTTCTAGTTTGTGATGCATCTTCGCTCGTGTTTTCCCTTCCAAGTCGTGTGCTATCACCGGTTTCCAAGCGGCACACTCGTCCCAATTTTCATGTGTTCGAGCCGTTCATCCACCTTCCTTGATTCGCCATAGCTATCACACCCTTGATACCAATAGGGACATCTTACTTACCTCTATGCAAAAACGCGTCAAGGAAATACCGTATGTCCTACTGTTGGGACTCCTACATCAAATTGTCTGAGGTCTAATTGAGACTTCTTACTGGGGAGATCCCCTGACATGCTAGTGGGTCTCGAACCGTCAACATTTCTGGCACTAGAAGGAGAGTTAGATGACTAGTTGTGTCCTCTCATCTAGTTTTGAATCATTGCACATCTATGATGGATATTGTCACACTCACCCCTCCACAATATTTTTCTTATGTCGAACCTCTCAACATGACGAGGGAGTTTGCTGATCTCTTGGTCAAATTCATGTATGATGGTGAAGGTGAAGTAGCCTAGCCTGAGTTCTTGGAAGAATTCTATGCATTCCTTTTAGACGAGTTCTATGCAGAAGAGGCCAACATGTTTCTTGCATATACACTTCGTGAATCTCCACTACGATGGTGCTAGATTCTGCCACCCGGCAGCGTGCACTCACTTGAGCAGTTCTGTGATCTCATCGAATCTACTTTCCATCATTTTTATCGAGAACCTCTTGACAAAAAAATGTTAGAGCAATGGAAGGCTCCACATAAATCGCCTGATGATTTTTGGCAATGCTTCTTTGTTTTACAGTTTCAAGCTCTGAGGAGTCAGATGAAATTTCATTATCTCATTGACAGATACGAATATTGTCCTATCAAATCTTTCAATCCCAAGAAGAAGCTCAAGCTTAAGCTCCACTCAGTATACTTCAATGATGGAGTTGCACAATCATAAATGAACACGGTCACTATCACAAGTGACTATCTGTCGTCCCCTCATCAAACAACTCCACCACTGCAGAGTGATGTGGGACAACATCCACACACATTCGTTGAACTGTCCCATCCTCCCGAAATCACTCCTTCCAACTTTTGTGAAATCTTGGCCGCAAATCCATTAGGTTATCACATGTATTTTGTACCTCAACCTCCATCATTGTATTCTAATCATCCTCAAGATTTCATTGTCTTTAGTTCTTTTGTTCAAGACTATACACCTGCTTTGAACGAGGATCGATCTATCGACGGAGTTGTTGTTGCACAACCAACATGTGTAGGCCTTCATGAAGAGTGTGGCTGAGAGCTTGAACATCCATCAGTAGTAGAAGACCATCCCTATCTATCCATACATCCTTCATTTTTTCCTGACCTCCTTGGTGATCCTTCCATCTCGGATTTTTCATGTGTATCTCCGTCCATGGATGCACGCATTTTTGATCATTTGAAGGACACACCAAATGTCATTCCATCATCTGACAAAGGATAGGACCAATCATTATTTGAAAATCCACTTGATTTTTCATGTATCTTTTCTAGAAACACAGAGGATGAACATTATTGCTTCTCATCTACCCCTTTGTACGATTCATCAAATCATGAGGATTCCACCCAACATCCTGAATTTTTTGATCTCGGTTGTCGTCATCTTTCTACTTCTTCATTTGATCACGATATTGATTCAATTGTTGTTAATATGTCTAAGATACTGGTCTACCATGATCTATCTGTCGACAAAGTAAAAACCATGCACACTGTCGAGGCACTTCAGCTCGAGTTGATGATTATGTCAGGCCCTCGTTGTCGTAAGGTTGGTTTCACTTCTGATTAGGAAATTGTTCAAACACCCAAGGCTCCTCATCACTCATCTGTATGCACTCAAGAACAATCCAGCACTCAGACTTCACTTCCTCCACTTGAACTACATGATCCCATCGCTTATGCATTAGAGGAATATTACTCAGCAAGCACACTTGCGCAACGTAAGTCGTCTACCTTCCTCACGTGTGCTTGCATGTCACAATCAAGAGTATCTATGTGCTCGACATTTGCACGTAGTGTCACACAACATCATGGTATGGCCACAGGCTACAGGTCATGCACTTCCACTCATTTTTGTTTTGTGGACACATTTAAGATCGAAGTGTGTTTGTCTTCATTGTGGTATCTTTCACATCTATTGGTGCGCATAGCTGCTCAACCCAGAAATTGCGCAATTCTAGGAAGGATTCACCTGCTTCTTCCCGAAATTGTGCAATCCCTCTGTGATAGCCAGCCCAACTGCTAGTATAAATTATGCAAGTCCAACGAGGCAGCCTCCTAGGCTCAGAAATTGCGCAATAGAATCAGACAGGATTTCTTGAGAAAATTGCGAGGTTTGACCCAGGATAGCAGCTTTGTTGAGAAATTGCGAGATACAATTAGAGAGGCCTCCTTGAGAAAATTATGAGGTATGACCTAGGACAGGCACTCAGCCTAGAAATTGTACAACCCTAGGAGACAGTCACCTGTTCCTCTCAGAAATTGGGTAATCCCTTTGGGAGTTCCATCTCTTCTCAGCCCAAAAACTATGCAGGTTTTCATCCAAGGCTCGTAGACCGATGCATGTGCCTTTATGTTGACTGGTTCCCTCCGAGACCGAGCAAAACTGATTTACATGCATGAACTACTCCTCCCAAGGCATCATGCTATAGCATCCCTTGATTCAAGGATCTATTTTTAGCAGTTGGATGTTACATGCAAGGATCATTTCAAAAACGTCCCACCAAGTGTCGCTTTTCCTAGATTTGTGCCATGTGCGTCACAACGTTGATTTTATCAAAATTCATCAACCAGATGATGTATAGCTCATTCCTCACAGTGACCTAAAATCTCTAACATCCCACATTACATCTAGTGACATTCAGCTGTTACGGGGTAAGCCTGCTTTTCATGTCTTGCGTGGCAGTTCTGTCGCTTTTTGTGTTTCACTTGGTGTCAGTGTTGTCTACTTGATTTTTGTGAATGCTTGTTGTCTTTTTCATGCATGTTAGCTTGTAAAAGCATTATTCTATATTTCATTTGCATCTCACTACTATCGCATGCATGACACTCTTTTTACACCGACGGTCACCATCACGGTGAGCCGCTTCACTCGCATGCATGTAGTCCCACTTTTTCAATCTCACACTTACTATTTTCACGCATAATCATTCACTCTTGTTTGCACTCATATCATCATGCATTCAATCTTCTTATGTGTTTAGTCACTCGTCGATCAGTTTGAGCTGTGGTGGCCTGGACCGTACTTTTCCCGGCTAGCACTGCACCTTCCCTCTAGAAATTGCGGATGTCTAGCCCAACACTGACATCTAGGCTTGCATTGCACAATTCTTGGATGCAGATTCCTTCTGGCCCTAAAAACTGTGCAATGGAGTTTGCTGGTTTCATGTCACTACTGACTGAAATTGCGCATTGCGTAGTTTCAGTCCTGATCATGCTAGGATGGATTGTGCATTGTGCATCTCCTATATTCAATCAGCCTCCTGACAACCCGTACTGTGCCTTGCGCAGTTTTGGCAGTCAGTCTCTTGACCTCCCGATGAAAATTGTACAACCTTCACGATTAATCACACAGGTATGTTGCAAGTCAGTCCTCAAGTTTATTTTGGTTTTTGACTGACAGATTGCTTCTCATGAGTGTTTCTCTGTCTCTAGGCATCACAAGTGTTCATTTGTCTCTCAGCAGAAAAAGTAAAATGGATTTCAGGAGAGAAGAGTCAAAGGACACCATTAAGAGCACAATGGGGTTTGCAACCAAGCAAGTGTCTATGAACTTCTCTGTCTATGAAGAAATCAAGTGTTTCATGGACAAGGATATCAAGGTGAAATGGAAACAACCTCACAATGACCAGCAATAATAGAAGGCAGCACACCTGCATGCGAAAAATGCAAGAGGAAGGTTGTTTACATCATAGAGGCAGAGAAAAGTTGCAAGTTCAAAGTAGATCCACTCACGACTAAAGAAGCTTTGGAGATTGAGGCTATGAGTTGACGACATGACATAAAGATCATGGGAAGGTAGAGAAAGGAACAATGAAGGAGTTGCATGTACAGAAGTAGAAAATCAAGGAAGAACAGGAGCTACACAGATGAGAGAATGAGTTGCAACAGGAACAAGTGCAGCAGGGGGCACAACATGCACAAACATATGAAACTACGCCCATACAAGTTATAGATCCATCCTAGCAGCTGGCACGAAGCAGACAAGGTGAGAAGTGTTGTTAATCACATGTAAGGGAATTGAACATCATGCTTGTCATTGTGCACACGCATGCGATCGCACCCATTTGGCACACTCACTGAGGCAAAGACAAGAAGTAAGTCCATCTAGAGATGAACGTGTATTTTGACAAGCTAATGTGCACAACCACAAGTACATATTTGGAGATTAGCGTAGAAACTATGCATCAACATGTTGTTGGTAAAGTTGCACGCATGATGACCACGCGTATGCTATTGACAATTTGGACACAAGAGCCATATCAATGTACTCGGACGTAATGGAGGCAAGATTTCGCTTCAACAAGATGTCACCAATAAGTGAACGAACACTTTCACGGATGACCAATCTTGGCATCAACTTGTTATCGCTCAGGTTGTCCTTAAGCTCTAGAAAAGGATACGGCCGAGGTAACCATAGACGAACTTTGGACTGCAAGTTCTAGCCAACCTGCAATAAGAGAGGGCTCTCTCTTTAAGATTTAGCTTTGTTGAAAAGGATTTTAGGCTAGGTCTCGAGTTCAGAGGGTTTTTGTTTTGTTTTTGGTGGGAAAATTGATATCCTCAGATAGAGAGGCAAGGCATAGTCTGGAAGTTTCAAACCATTGGGCGTGGAGTCGAGGAGTCTGACTGCTGGTGCTTTCACTTGGTCACAATAGAGGGAAAATTGAGCAAGACAGCTGCGCAGGAAACAATGTTTCAGGTCTAAGTGATGGAAAGAAATGCTAAGCGATGAGAGGCAGTTAAGAATCTCTCAATCAACTTAGCAGAGGGAAGTAACAGAGCGCTACTTAGGGGCAGTTAAGAATCCCTAGATAATTGGCAAACACAGGTGAATCGGGGTAAACATGAGCTAGAAGGAATTCATATTCATAACCAATTCATTCAGAGGAAAACATAAAGAAACAGCAGAAATTGAGCATAGAGAGTATTTAAACTAATTCTAAGCTATTCTTTCTTTCTGCTATTTAGACAGTGATAACAATAAAAACAAAGGTAAGATGCACTAATTGTTTCAGGCTGCAGCACAAGAATTCGATCTTCAGTCTCCAAAACATTCATTTACAACAAACAGTTTACTCTCCAAGCTTTCTACAATATTTGATTATAGAAATAGTCAAGTATACAGTGCTGGTCTCTAGTGAAAATTCTCAATTGACCAACCATTAAAACTATACATAGGGTGGTATATATAGGGCAAAACTATCTACAAAGTTTCTTTATTACATCTTGACCTAATCAGGTCATAAAGAATAATTAATCTACCTACTCCTATCTGAAATAAATGCATGATAATATCTCAGGCTGCGCTGGGGGCGGCCGTATCAAAACTGAATAACTTACGTAGTCCTTGGTGGCTTGGTGCAGGTGCTTCTGAAATAAATGTGTGTGGGTTTCTGCTTCTTTGTTGTCCTGTGGCTTTGAATGCCTTAATTGTGATTTGAAGGCAAGGATGGGCTTATGCTACCTGATTTGACTTTTTGGGGGCTTCATTAATGTACAGGTGCCTTGAGCCACTGAACAAAATCTTTGCTGATACTCTTTGGCGTCCTTTCTTCCTCTGATACTCTTTGGCAAAATATGGACTGCTGTTCTGACATGCTGTGGGTCTAATCATGCATTGATGGCCGCTGTTCGGCCTCTGTATCCTCTGGAACTGTCTTCTGCTCCTTTCGATGTGCTCTGCGAAGAAAACGGGTCATTTTTGGACCTTTCAGGCTTCCTGGGGCCGTATGATGAAAAGATACCCTAAAGATTCCTCGAAGATTCTCCATTTCGGCCTAAAAAAACCTGCAATGAGTGATTTCGCTCATCAAAAACTGCCTCAGAATTGGATTCAGGGGCTCCGAAGTGCGACTTTTGCCCTTCGCACCAAAAGTGCTAATGACATCAGCATGACGTCGGCATGATATGACGTTGTACGGTGGGTGACGTCAGCGATGACATCGGCATGATGATGTGGCGGGATGACGTCGGCATGACATCATCATGTACGGATGGTGACGTGGCATGACACGTGGCAGGGGGCCACGTAGGCAGGTGACTCGACATGTGACTCGGCAGGGCGGGTGACGTGAGCGGTGACTGCGCATGTGACGTGGGGTTTACATCACAAAGGAGGGCGGTAAGCGGTATTGTGGCGGACCGCTTTTTGGGGATGGTGGTTTCGTGAGGGGGGAATCCGCCACAGCCTAGAAGGTGACGCGTGGTGGGAGGTACAGCGGTAATACCGCCCATCTCCCAGACACTAACCTTCAGGCGGTTCGGGGATGGGGCGGCCCGCCAGCTGTTGATCTGCGGGGCGGGGAAATGGACGGCTGGCGGCGATGGCGAGGTGTTGGCAGGTTAGTGGGCGGGGATATTCAACGAATATTCTCTTTTTAATAAAGCGCACGGGGGTTTTAAACTATGGTTTATACGGGTTATGGGGGTTATAAACAGGCGGAGTATGTTTTTTGCGCTCGGGACTTTAGGGTAAGGGGTAAAATATGGGTTTTGAGCGCGGCTTTAATATTTCATGTACAGAACTTTGGTTTGGGGGCAAAATAGGGGGTTTTTCTGGGCTAGGGGGGAGGTTATTAATCTAGCCAGGTGTCAAATTAATCCCTGTTATGACTCAGATGGGCTAAAAACAGCCCCAGATGGACTATTTTTTTCCCCGGACTTATAAAAATATGGCTATATTGACAGGGAGGGGATATTTACATAGGGGAGTTATATGTACATAGTTTTAGTAGGGGAATGGGAAAACTGATAGGGAGTTATATAATACTGTTAGTAGTTAATATGAAGGTGACTAGCAAGCGCTAAGGTCAGGGACCTTAGACTGAATTTGGGGAAAAGAACTTGTAGAGAAATGAACTCCTTGAGTGAAGCAAATCTTCACCAAGGCAACTGATATGGACGATGATGAAGTTAAGAGGAATCAAGCATATCTTGACCTCTTTGGGGAGTTAGTAAATGACTTGAGGAATTAGAAGAAGGGGAAGTTATTAATGTCCAGTTCTGAGCTCTCCTGAATCAAACTGCCTGCACTGATCTGAAAAAATAAAACAGTTTGAAACACAAAATTGATCATGGATCACCATTCTGCAGCCACAACTACCTACCCAGCCTACTTTCCTAACATTGTTTCTTCTTTTTTGGTTAGGGTGCACTTAGACTTGCAGACCCAGATGTAAATTTTTTTCTTTTGAATGTTTCCTATCTAAATCTACAATTATTTCTGCCAGGGCCCAGATTAAATAGTTGGGTCCCTTTGATTCTTTACCTATCTAAAAATCTGCCAAGGTTAAATTGTTTGGACAGATGCATTCTCTATATTCTACAACAGGAAATTGAAACCTAGGGAGACCAAGATTAGACTTTTTTGACCTCCCTTAAATGAAAATTCTTCAAAACTGGAACAACTCATCAAAATGGAACCTCAGCAGTGGCATTTGGACTAGCACACTATCATGGTATCTTATGGAAATATGGAACACTGCAGCTTGCCAAGTATGACATATTTGGCATGTAAAAATATCAATCATGAAAGATGAAACCTGTTGCAACAAGAGGCTAACAGTGGCTCCACTTGGGGATGGTTTTTCCTTGTGAAAAGTCAAGAACAGCAGGTCAGACTGCCTTGATCTTCTGTTTGTTGTTGCGGACCGGGAAATTCTTCTTTGTTTTGGCTGTTAAAGATATGAAAATTTGAACTATGAACAACCTCCTCCTCAACTGAGCTTTCTGTGGACTGTATAGCATTGCCTGCTTTCTTCTGCGTGCTTGATCTTTATGTACAATGCTGCTAGAACATGCCTTTTTAAAACAATTTAGAGACATGGATCAAACTGTTGTGTTTCCCTTGCTTTTGCTCAGAGCCCGGTGCTGATATGAACTGAAAATTTTGCTCTATTTTGATGCTTTTGAGACTGGAAAATTTGCATCAGCTGCGTCCTCACCAAATTTGCTGCTATTCCTCAGACAATCAGCCTGTTTATAGAAATAAAAACTGAGTGCTGGTATTTAAAAATAATACTGTACAAAGATATTTACAGAATTTGCATTGTTTCAACAACAAGTATCATGATAATGTTTCAACATCCTACCATTCACAGGGCCTTCTTCAACAGTGCTGTCCTCCATAGATCTGAGAAAATAAGTGTTGTTTCCCTGAACAGCAGCAATTTCAAAGGGACCTTTCCATAAAAAATCAAATTTGGCATGTTTGCCCTTGTCTTCCCTTCTTGAGTCCCACTTTAAAACTTTGTCACCAACATTGAAATCCTCAGCCTTAGCTCTCTTATCAAACATCTTTTTGAGCTTTTCTTGCAAAATTTGAGCTCTATCATAAACTTGTTCTCTAGTTTGCTGAAGGTGAATTGTCTGATTGATTCTTCTTTGAATGTCATTTGGTTCAGCCTGAATCTCTTGTAACAACTTGATAGTAGGAATGCCCAGGGATGAAGGAAAACTAGCCTCCATGCCATATACTAGCTCATAAGGGCTCATTCCAAAGGATCTTTTGCTTGAAAGTCTGTCTGCCCATAGGGCATTTACCAGCTTTTTGTGCCAGTTCTTCTTGTTTTCTTCCAGCACTTTCTTTATGATGTTGATGAGGCTTTTGTTAGATGATTCGGCCAAGCCATTAGCTTGAGGGTAATAGGTTGTGGAGTGGCCCAGGGTAATATGAAACTTATGGCAGAAATTGATCATCTTTTTGGACTTAAAGGCAGCGGCATTGTCAGTTATAATTTTCTCAGGGCAGCCAAATCTGGAAAGGATATTGCACTCGAGGAATTGGATAATGATGGTATCATTGGCTTGTCTACAGCAAATGGCTTCATCCCACTTAGTGAAATAGTCGGTGGCTGTTAGGATCCATTTGTGCTGGCCTGAGGAAGAGGGATGGATTTCTCCAATGAAGTCAAGACCCCATTGTTGAAACGGTTTTTCGGTGGAGATGGGTTTAAGGGGCAGGGGCAACAATTTTCTCTTGCCTTCAAAGATTTGGCACTTGTGACATGATCTGGAAAACTTTTTTACATCTGCGAAAAGAGTGAGCCAATAGAAACCAGCCCTTAAAATTTTATCGGCAGTGGACTTCAAGTAGAGATGTCCTCCACAATCACCTGCATGGAATTATTTCATGACATTGTTAGTTTCATTCATGGTTAAACAATTAAGCAATATACCTTCATCATTTCTCCAAAATAAAGCACCATCTATAACACAAAACTTTAGAGCCTTCATTTTCAAAAATCTTTTCTTGGTTCTGGACAATCCTGGGGGAGCACACAAGTTTAACAATACAAAGCATATATCAGCGTACCATGGGGATTGTAAAAAGATTTCACTGATCTGTGGAGTCGCCAGCTCCGGTTCATTGTCTAGCTGGTTTATGTCTAAGGCCTGAAAGTTTGTTTCAGACATCAGTTTAGCTAAACCTTGTCCCTTTATCAGCTTGGTTGGTTTTATTTCTATGTCATATTCAAGGATGTTTGCAATCCACATACCTCTTTTGCCTTCTAATCCTTCTTGGGTCAATATGTCTTTAACAGCAGTGTGTGGGACATAGGCAATCACGTGTGAATATAAAATATACACCCTGAAATCCTTGATGGCCTTAACAAGTGCGTAGGCCTGTTTTTCCATTATTGGGTACTTCAAAGGGGCGTCTCATAAGGCTCGACTGAAAAAAGAAATTGGTTTTTCATCTCCCTGTTCATCCTTTTGCAAAAGGACAGCGGCTATGGTGTGATCAGATGCAAATGAAAATATGATAAAATCTTTGTCAAACTGTGGGCTGGTTAGGACAGGGGTTTAGGTTAAGGCTGTTTTGATACTCTCAAATGCTTGCTTGGTTTCCAGAGACCATTTTACCTTGGCATCCTTCTTTAACATGTTGCTTAACAGTCTTATCAATTCAGCCAGATTCGGAATAAACCTTCTTAAGAAGTTGATTTTTCCAAGGAATGCTTGTAGCTCTTTTATGTTTCTGGGGAATGGGATTTGGAGGATGGCTTGTATTCTTTCAGGATCAATTCTGATCCCATATTTTGATATGATGTGGCCAAGTAATTTGCCTTCTTCCAGGCCAAACAGAGACTTCTTGCGGTTCAAGGAAATGCCATATTTCCTGCACGTTATGAAAATTTGCCTGAGATGCTTGAGGTGTTCTTCATCAGACTTGGAAAATGCGGTTAAGTCATCCAGGTAGACAACCAGGAAATCATGTATTTCTTTGGCAAAAGCGATGTCCATTGCTCGTTGAAAGGTTGCACCAACTTTTTTAAGTCCAAATGGCATCTTTACATATTTGAATGTTCCCCAGGGTGTAGTAAAGGAAGTTTTGTCTTGATCTTCTGGGTGAACAAGTATTTGGTTGAAACCTGAAAAACCATCTAGTAAAGAGATTCTAGATGAACCCACTACTCTCTGCAATATGTGGTCCATTTTGGGCAGAGGATAGTGGTCTTTTAAGGAGACTTGATTTAAATTTTTGAGATCTACACAAAGTCTAATCTCGCCTCTCTTTTTTCTCATAGGGACAAGACTGGATACCCATTCGGAGAATCTGATGGGTGCTATAATGCCTGCTTCAAACATCCTCTTTACTTCCTTCTCAATCAGGGGAAGAAGCATGGGGTTAATTCTTCTAAGTTTTTGCTTGAAGGGCTTCTAGTTTGGTTTTAAAGGAATGGTGTGTTAGATCACCGAAGTGTCATAGGATTTTAGATCCTCATAGCTCCAAGCAAATACATCTTGGAATTGTCTGAATAGGTCAATGTACTTGGGTTTTTGATCAGGTGGCAAATTTTTGGATAGTTTGATCATTTTTGGCTTTTCTGCTGTCCCAATGTTATGTTCTTCTATCTCAGTGTTTATGGGTTGCAATTTTGGTTTTCTTGGCACGTCATTAGCATCAAACATGTCTTCTAGCGGGGTTAGACCAACAAGCAAAAAATTGTCTTTCAAGTCAATGACCTCTGCTTCTGTTTTGTCTATTTCTTCTACTTGTGTTTGGTTTAGTTGTTCTATGTTTCCTTTGTCAAAAACAGCCGGTCTCATGATTTGCTTGATTGTTGCAAGTGTTATATCTTGCTGATTTTCAGTTCTTAGGTGTTCTAGATTTGTCATAGCATCCATGTCAATGTTGATACTTGAAAACTCATGCTCGAGGGTGAGGAAATTATTAATCTGGGCGTCATTTTCGAATACTTGCCAGTCTTTAAAGTTATTTGGGACTGTAGGCCTATGTTTTATTTCAGCCGTGAAGTGATGGTTTGGGTCAAAAGGAAGCTTACATGTACTAGCAAAGGTGGCTAGGCTGTGTGCATGAATGTTGTGATTTCTGGAAATCTTGTCAAGCCTGACTTCAGTGAATGTCTGGAGTATGTTAGTAGCAGCAGTCCTATAGGCTCTCATTCTATTGTCATTGGTAACAAAATTACCTTTCATCTGTTGTATAACTAGGTCAGAGTCACCCAAGATAGACACTTTTACAGCTCCTAGAGTTTTTAGCAGTTTAAGGCCTTAAAGCAAAGCCTCATACTCTGCCATGTTATTTGTGCATTTGAAATTCAGTCTGTAGGCATGTCCTTCTGCATGGTTATTGTGTGTATTGTGAATCCAAACACCTGCCCCTGCTCCTAACTTGTTGACAGAGCCATCAAACTCTAAGTACCATGTGATTTCTTGCTTATGGTCAGTACTAAGGGTTAGAGTTGTTTCAGTACTGGGTAGATCTAAAATTTTTGTTTGGGGAGGCTCTTGTAGCATGATGGCTGCCATCGCTGTTTTGACAATTTCTTCCATGTGAGTAACCAATTCTTCATTGATACGTGTGTCTGTTTCTAAAACCAGCGGTTTATCATCAGTGGGCAGATTTATTTCATCATTAAATAAAATGAAAGAATCCATATCGGAGTGGATTGAATAAATGGGAAAATTTCCAGGCTTACTTTGACTACTCACTACATACTTCATGAGCGTTTCTCTGTACAATCTCTTTGGTTGCCCAAAGACTGAAATAGTAGCGTAGGAAAGGTCTAATTGAAGGGATCCTTGGAGCTTTGCTCCCCATGATCTTGATAGGAGCATACCGTACTTTGGTGGAATGTCAACGACCACTACATCCATGAGGATGGTCTTGTTGGGATATTGGACTAAGGAGACACACAAGTCTTTGATGAGGCCTAAACATTTCACTTCACTTGAGTCAAATGAGTAAAAATCTTTGTAAGGTCTTGTAACATCAAGATTCAGTTTTTCCATAACTGCTTTGGGCATAAGATTATGTGATGCCCCTGAGTCAAACATAGCATTGTGCAAAACTTTGTCATGTATATGCAAACTGACATAAAAGGGTGGGACAGGTCCATGTGTTGATTTTCCGTTAACGTTTGGGCCAAATAGCAACTCTGGGGTGTCGTCTAAAACATTTACATCATCCTTAACCTCTGGCATTTGAAGTGATCTTTGAATTTGCTGCCTATATACGTTGTGTTTGGCCAATTCTGAGAGGGGAATGGATATTTTTAACTTAGGTATTTATGTTTCTAAGTTAAATGACTTTTCTAGTGGAGTCTTGGTGTTGATAACAACAGCTTTTTCTGTTTCATTTGAATTATCTGCATTTTGCTCTTGTTTGTCACTGCTATGGGAAGTTTTTGCTTGCGGTTGTACAGTTTCAGGAGTGCTTTTTGGGCTACTGTTTGAATTTTCTTTTGAGGAATGGGTGGCAAAGGCTGCTCAACCGAAGGCTGCGAATCTGTTATGTCTTCTACGGTCACTTGATCTGGGTTTGGAACAGGTATATCAGCTGGTTCTGTTACAACAGCTTTGTTTTTAATCTTGTTGGGCTGTTTGCTTTCTTTTGATTTACTAGGCTCAGAGATGTCAATGGTCCTAGTTCTCAGTTTATATTGTTTGTGTACTTCGTAAACAGCAGTATCATAACCTTGTTTAAAATCAAAAGACTCACCAGTTTTAGTTTGAAATTGATTATAGTCATGTTGATTTTGGTCTTCTTGTGTCAGAAAAGTTTGATGCTCACCCTTTAGATCCATTAAGTTCATGTGATTGTCTTCTGTTTGATTACCAGAGGTGGATCCTTCTACATAGTTGTCTTGGAAAGGGGGTCTTATATCATGGTCTTGGTTAGGCCTACCAACATTTGTGTTCTGTGTCTTCCTGAAGTATGGGTTTCTTATGGTTTTGGACTGTTGTCCTTCCCATGATGCTTTTCTCTCAACATTTTCTACTCTTTCTCCCAGTCTTTGCAGGCCATTGATGATAGCATCAAGCTTCTGGTCAAAGGATGAGGGTTCTTCCTTAAAGGTAGTTCTTCTTTCGGTTCTAGCTCTGTTTCTCTTAGCAATTAAATTGGCTTCTACGGTGACAGCAACATTTTGTGCGTCTGCAAGAGTTGCAGGGGCTCTTTCTTCCAACTGATATGCCATATCAGGGTCAAAACCATCCGGAAATTTATACAAAGCAAGGTCAGCTGGAGGTCTTAAGTTCTGTGGTATTGTGTTATATACGTTATTGAATCTTGCACAGTACTCCAAAACCGTCTCTTGAGGGCCTCGTTTGATCGTATCATATTCAGCTAGTATGTGCAAGGGGTCTTTCTTTTTCTCCCATCTGTTGGTGAAGGATTGATAAAACTCATCTGGGGTGGTTATGGAATTTGCAGCAAGTGATCTAAACCAAGTTCTTACATCACCTGTCAAACTCTGAACAAAAATTCTCATTCTTACGCTATCATCGTCTATCTCATAGATTTCAAAATAATCTTGCATCTTTCTGGTATGCTGAATGGCTGTGAAAGGACCGGTGCTGTCAAAATATGTGATTTTAGATTGGTACTCTTGAGGTAAAGCCCCAACATTGGCAGGTAATTGCAGGGGTGCATATCTATTAGCCATATTGGCAGGTATAAGCAGAACGACGGGGATAAGTGGAACAACTGGAGTAACGGGGATAACAGGAGTAACTGGAACGCTGGAAACAATAGTGGTGTCAGTATGTGTAGTGAATGAAGGTGTGTAAGGAGTACTACGGGATGTAGATGATGAACTGATGGAAATAGGGGTTGAACGGAACAAAACCTTGACAGGAGTCAAAAAACAGCTAGGGTAAGTTGTTTCATGGCTCAAATCAGCAAAATTTTCCTGTCTTTCTTGCTTCCTAATGATTTTGGGGATTATGTTAAGGTTTTCAAAAACAGCTGGAGGGTTGGGATCTGGATTTGACCTTGTATATCATGGATTTTTCTTGGGAGCCAGCTTCTAAATTGTTTTCTGGGTATTTTTCCTGGGAATGTTTTTGTAATCGAAAAGGGACTAATTAAAATATGGGACGGCTCGTTTGTGACTTAAAAATAGCATGAAGATTGACTGAAGCAGCATTTATTTACTCCTGTTAATGCAAAGCAAAAACAGTGTCAAAGGCTTCCTAGCCGACATTCAGGCTTCGTCTGTATTTTTAAGAGATAAACATCACTTGGAAAGTTTGATTTATGGTCTCGGTAGAGCTTTCTTACCTTCTTTGTGAAACTATCTGAGGAAGTTCCCCAATGGAGTCGCCATTATGTTATCACTCAGGTTGTCCTTAAGCTCTAGAAAAGGATACGGCCGAGGTAACCACAGACCAACTTTGGACTGCAGGTTCAAGCCAACCTGCAATTAGAGAGGGCTCTCTCTTTAAGATTTAGCTTTGTTGAAAAGGATTTTAGGCTAGGTCTCGAGTTCAGAGGGTTTTTGTTTTGTTTTTGGTGGGAAAATTGATGTCTTCAGATAGAGAGGCAAGGCATAGTCTGGAAGTTTCAAACCATTGGGCGTGGCGTCGAGGAGTGTGACTCTTGGTGCTTTCACTTGGTCACAACAGAGGGAAAATGGAGCAAGACAACTGCGTAGGAAACAATGTTTCAGGTCTAAGTGATGGAAAGAAATGCTAAGCGATGAGAGGCAATTAAGAATCTCTCAATCAACTTAGCAGAGGCAAGTCACAGAGCGCTACCTAGGGGTAGTTAAGAATCCCTAGATAATTGGCAAACAAAAGTGAATCGAGGTAAACATGAGCCAGAAGGAATTCATATTCATAACCAATTCATTCAGAGGAAAACATAAAGAAACAACATAAATTGAGCATAGAGAGTATTTAAACTAATTCTAAGCTATTCTTTCTTTCTGCTATTTAGACAATGATAACAATAAAAACATAGGTAAGATGCAGTTACTGTTTCAGGATGCAGCACAAGAATTCCATCTTCAGTCTCCAAAAAATTCATTTACAACAAACAGTTTACTCTCCAAGCTTTCTGCAATCTTTGATTATAGAAACAGTCTGGTATACAGTGCGGGTCTCTAGTGAAAATTCTCAATTGAACAACCCTTAAAACTATACAGAGGGTGGTATATATAGGGAAAAACTATCTACAGAGTTCCTTTATTACATCTTGACCTAATTAGGTCATAAAGAATAATTAATCTACCTACTCCTATTTGAAATAAATGCATGATAATATCTCAGGCTACGCTGGGGGCAGCCGTATCAAAACTGAATAACTTATGTAGTCCTTGGTGGCTTGGTGCAGGTGCTTCTGAAATAAATGTGCGTGGGTTTCTGCTTCTTTGTTGTCCTATGGCTTTGAATGCCTTAATTGTGATTTGAAGGCAAGGATGGGCTTATGCTGCCTGATTTGACTTTCTGGGGGCTTCATTAATGTATAGGTGCCTTGAGCCACTGAACAAAATCTTTGCTGATACTCTTTGGCGTCCTTTCTTCCTCTGATACTCTTTGGAAAAATCTAGACTACTATTCTGATGTGCTGCGGGTCTAATCATGCATTGATGGCCGCTGTTCGGCCTCTGTATCCTCTGGAACTGTCTTCTGCTCCTTTCGGTGTGCTCTGCGAAGAAAACGGTCATTTTTGTGCCTTTCGGGCTTCCTGGGGCTGTATGATGAAAAGATTCCCTGAAGATTCCCCGAAGATTCTCCATTTCGGCCTAAAAAATCCTGCGATGCGCAAATCACTCATCGAAAACTGCCTCAGAATTGGATTCCGAGGCTCCGAAGTGCGACTTTTGCCCTTCGCGCCAAAAGTGCTGATGACGTCAGCATGATATGACGTTGTACGGCGGGTGGCGTCAGCGATGACATTAGCATTATGACATGGCAGGATGACATCAGCATGATGTCATCATGTACGGATGGTGATGTGGCATGACACGTGGCAGGGGCCATGCAGGCAGGTGACTCGACATGTGACTGGGCAGGGGGGGTGACGTGAGCGGTGACTGTGCATGTGACGTGGGGTTTACGTCACAGGACAGGGCGGTAAGCGGTATTGTGGCGCACTGCTTTTTGGGGATGGTGGTTTCGTGAGGGGGGCCTCCGCCACAGCCCAGAAGGTGACGTGTGGTGGGAGGTACAACGGTAATACCACCCATCTCCCAGATGCTAACCTTCGGGCGGTTCGGGGATGGGGTGGCCCGCCAGCCGTTGATCTACGGGGCGGGGAAACGGATGGCTAGCGGCGATGGCGAGGCATCGGCAGGTTAGTGGGCGGGGATATTCAAGGAATATTCTCTTTTTAATAAAGTGTGCGAGGGTTTTAAACTATGGTTTATATGGGTTATGGGGGTTATAAAGAGGCGGAGTATGTTTTTTGTGCTCGGGACTTTAGGGTAAGGGGTAAAATATGGGTTTTGAGTGCGGGTTTAATATTTCATGTACAGAACTTTGGTTTGGGGGCAAAATAGGGGGTTTTTTTGGGCTAGGGGGGAGGTTATTAATCTGGCTAGGTGTCAGATTAATCCCTGTTATGACTCGGATGGGCTAAAAACAGCCCCAGATGGACTATTTTTTTTCCCGCACTTATAAAAATATGGCTATATTGCCAGGGAGGGGATGTTTACATAGGGGAGTTATATGTACATAGCTTTAGTAGGGGAATGGGAAACCTGATAAGGAGTTATATAATACTATTAGTAGTTAATATAAAGGTGACTAGCAAGCGCTAAGGTCAGGGACCTTAGACTAAATTTGGGGAAAAGAACTTGTAGAGAAATGAACTCCTTGAGTGAATCAAATCTTCACCAAGGCAACTGATATGGATGATGATGAAGTTAAGAGGAATCAAGTAGATCTTGACCTCTTTGGGGAGTTAGTAAGTGACTTGGGGAATTAGAAGAAGGGGAAGTTAGTAATGTCCAGTTCTGAGCTCTCCTAAATCAAATTGCCTGCACTGATCTGAAAAGATAAAATAGTTTGAAACACAAAATTGATCATGCATCACCATTCTACAACCACAGCTACCTACCCAGCCTACTTTCCTAACATTTTTTCTTCTTTTTTGGTTAGGGTGCACTTAGACTTGCAGACCCAGATTTAAATTTTTTTCTTTTGAATGTTTCCTATCTAAATCTACAATTATTTATGCCAGGGCCCAGATTAAATAGTTGGGTCCCTTTGATTCTCTACCTATCTAAAAATCTGCCAAGGTTAAATTGTTTGGACAGATGCATTCTCTATATTCTACAACAGGAAATTGAAACCTAGGGAGACCAAGATTAGACTTTTTTGACCTCCCTTAAATGAAAATTCTTCAAAACTGGAACAACTCATCAAAATGGAACCTCAGCAGTGGCATTTGGACTAGCACACTATCATGGTATCTTATGGAAATATGGAACACTACAGCTTGCCAAGTATGACATATTTGGCATGTAAAAATGTCAATCATGAAAGATGAAACCTGTTGCAACAGGAGGCTAACACAACTCACCACCTTCGACCATCACAAGGATTTCAAAGAGTTGGTCTCACCACAATATTCTGAGTGTCATTGATGTTTTTGATGGCTTGCTCAAGCCATTTTGTCTCACATGGGCACATGTGCATTGTAATGTACCATCTTTTCAAGTGGAAGTAGAAGTGTGGATAGTTGAATGTAACAGTCATAGAGTAGTTGAAGTGTCATGAGGATAGATGAACGGTCACAAAGGGGGGATGTCAAGGGTCACCCCACCCTTTGCTATAAATAGTCCCTCATAACTCATTGTAGAGGCTTTTGGTCAGCCAAGCTTCCAATAGGAGTACCTTAGAGAAAGCTTGGACAGTATTGTAACGAGCCTTGGCTTCTCTAATGTACAGAGCTAGTATATCTCTTTGGAGGAGTAGGCAGTTGTGACTGTAACATTCCGATATCAGAACTAGTGGTTGGACATGGATGTATTGTATGATTGGAACTTAAACTTCTTAATATAATAGAGCCAGCACATTTCATCAAGTTGGGGAGTAGGCCACTCAACACCATATGTGCTAACATTTGTAAAATAGGCCATAATGAAAGTTAAATAAAATATTATAGGAAATAGCATGTTATGAAACGAGCTCAAGAAAAAGACAGAAAAGATAGATCAACGCCTTAGAATTCAGCCTCTTCGAGGGGGCAACCTCCTTTACATTACATAAATGAGCAATTCTTGGATGATACAAATGAAAAGACCTCCTTTCTATATATAGGAGTCCAAGGGGTCATAACATAATCAGAGCCGACATAACAATAATAATGTAAGGGCACAATAATAACAATAGTGGGCTTCTATGGGGCACAATAGTAACAATATGGGCACTACATGGGTATATCAATATAATAAGTGGGTTGTACTAATAACAATAAGGGGTTACACTAGTAGTATAGGGGCCTAACATGCTCCTCTCCTTCAAAAAGCGTTGTCATCAACACTTGAGTAGTTCTTGATGCTTCTATATAAAATTCTTGTCCTCCCATGTGGAATCTTCAGTGGTTAATTTTTTTAACTTGATGAGATACTCCGAAATTGATCGATTTCTTAGCTGTCAGGTTCTTGTTTCTATGACTGCTCCAAGTTCCAATATGATTTTTCCTTCCTCTTCAATTTCTAGCAATATTGTTTGAATTGGGATCTTTTGCAACTTTTGAATAAGTGGCCATACTTCTTCGTCCTTCTTCCATTCATCCCTTGCTTCGTTTATCCAATCTGGTTGGATAATAGAAATAGCACAAAACAATGCTTCTACATCCTCATCCTTGAAGAGTCTTCCCATTCAGTAAGGTCATCATTTTTTGAGTGCATGTAGTATTGCCAACATTTCCTTCTCATAAATAGCTTGCTTGAGATGTAGCAGTAAAAATACCCAATCACCTACATCAAAACATTTTTCACTAGGATGTTGATCTACTTGTTGTTTCATTTGATTTTGCACCGAAGTGGTGTTATCCTTTAAAATTTGGAGAACTTGTTGTTGATGCTCAATGTAATCTTTCACTGCTTGAACCTTTTTCTTCTTGATATGTCCTTCTATCTCTGGAGTTTGAGGAGTGGTAATTTCTTCCAATCCTTTACAAGATATGGTCGGATTCATTTCTTGATGCTCGATGTGATCTTTCACTTCTTGAACATTTTTCTTCTTGATATGTCCTTCTATCTTGTTAGTTTGAGAAGTGGTAATTTCGACCAATGAATTACAAGATATGGTTGGATTCATTTCTTCTTTCTCGATGTGATCTTTCACTTCTTTCACCTTTTTTTCTTGATATGTCCTTCTATCTTGAGAGTTTGAGGAGTGACAATTTTTGCCAATGCTTTACAAGATAACGTCTGATTCGTATCTTCTTTCTCTGGGGTGGGGTCCTGGCATATATCTTCTTCTTTTGATGTTTCTTGATCCTTTTCTTCCTCCTCTTCATATTCTATGTAAAATAATTTCTTATCAGCACACTTATGGCCTTTAGTGCATTTGTCATCACAATTGTAACAAAGCCCTTTTTCTCTTTTTTCTTCCAATTGTTGTGGTGTAACCCTTGTAGGTTGTGGAAGGCTAAGAGAAACAACACTTACATCTTTATAGTTGTGAGGGGTATGCTTCCTGGTTTCCATAATTTTTCTTTCCAATATGTCACAAAGCCCTTTTACTCTTGCCAATTGTTGTGGTGTTGCTCTAAAGAAGGTATTGCTCTTTGTATCCTCATAATGTGCTATAATTTCCTCCGTGAAAATTGACCACGTAACAAGTTGTTTATGAGAACAAAGCCCTTCATACCATAAAAATTGATCTGGTTCTAAATATGAAGATGCAATACATACCTTTTGTAACAGTGGTACACCATGTCGATCAAAATATTGCTCCATCTGAAGCATCCAATTTACCGGATCCTTGCCATCAAACTTCCCAATCTTGTTTTTTCTTGGTTTTAGGAGCTCGATCTTGAAACGACTGTAACTCCGTACTTTCAGATCTTTAAGTTACGGAATTGTGATCTATGCTAGCCCACTGTGTGCTCTTTCCAATTCCACCAGTCTGACCCCAATTGGATTCTCCAATGAAGAGTTGTGCCAAATCTCCCACAGTGGCCTGATTATAGAGTAATTTAGTAGAGCGAACTTGTACGACGTGCCACGTGTCCCTGTTTTGACCTTTGGCTTTGAAAAATATATAAAAGAAGCTACAATCCGTTTTCTTTCTGTACCTTCTTACAAAATTTCAATCCGATCCCCAGAGAGAAATTTATGAGGATTTTCCCCAGGTCATCTGTTTGGAATGTAATTCAGGAGTCTGCAAAAAGACCAACTTCCTTAGATCATATCTCCGAAAATATAGCACGAAAAGCTCTGAAATTCGGACCCAAGGTTCAGCGCTATTTCTTCTCAAATGGGTTTTACTTGCAACTTTTGAAACGTCACAGAAACAAAGTCATAGTGAAAATTCCACGATGACCTGTTTGGAGCAGCGAAACCCTAGAGTCCAAACCTCTGATACCAAATGTTATGAAACCAGCTCAAGAAAAAGATTTGAAAGATAGATCAACGCCTTAGAATTCAGCCTCCTTGAGGGGGAAACCTCCTTTACATTACATAAATTAACAATTCTTGGATGATACAAATGAGAAGACCTCCTTTCTATATATAGGAGTCCAAGGGGTCATAACATAATTAGAGCCGACATAACAATAATAATGTAAGGGCACAATAATAACAATAGTGGGCTTCTATGGGGCACAATAGTAACAATATGGGCACTACATGGGTACATCAATATAATAAGTGGGTTGTACTAATAACAATAAGGGGTTACACTAGTAGTATAGGGGCCTAACATAGCATGTGTTTTTAATATAAATAAATAAATTACACAACTAGAATTAGAATTAAGAAATAAAAAAAATATTGTATGTATTGTGTAGTGGCTTGATTAAATTAAATCATAATTTTTGACACGTCCTCTTGTCCATCTTTACATAATAATTATACCGAAGGTTTAGTACATGATTTCACTCATTACTACTTAATATACAAATGATATATATACACACATGAACTCACATCGACTCTTCTTGAATAACATTTTCCCACATATGCATATGCATGTTAGTCATATATCTACTAGTGTGGTAGCATGAAGATGACTAATTCACTATAAAACTTTCATAAAATAAACAAGATAATTTTGATGAAAATGGGAATAGATGTCTTCCATCCAACAACCTATTACATCAATCCAAAAAATATTATATCGATCAATTAGTTAATATAGGTGGTTTAACAAGACAATCTACATAGTAAAACATATGCAAATTGATTCACTTCTCATTAGTTGTTTGATCTACTAATGTAGTGATGATAAGAAAGAACCACCTAACCTCCATAAAGCTAAAATAATGTAATCATGATTGATTTCCAATAATGTTAAGTTGATATGTTCCTACATATATCCTTTCTGGTTATCTTTTGTAACATTGAGAAACATTAGCACCAAGGGTCAACTAAATTCGTTGAGTCCCTATTGCTAAAGAACCTTTTCTATTAAAAGGTCATGGGTTTACTTGTCTCAACACTCTCAGGGTCTAGCTCTGTGGTTGAGTTAGTAAAAAGTGATTCCTTCAAGTGGATCTTCATGGTACAAATATTTTGTCAACATAACAATCGCTAATTTCTGGGGTCATTGAACCACATAGAAAAAAATATATGTATATCAAGAAACACATCAAGGAGGTTGGTAAAATATTCACCCCTTATAAATATGTTGGTCATGAAAGACATGTCCTCCTTTGTTGGATGTTGCCACAACTTAGGACCAACCATTAAGCTTTGTTATGGTCCTATTTGTGCAATATCTAGCACATAAACATAGTGCTCTACTTGAGGGATTTATTGTCCTCAAAAATATTGATGAGGTCAATATACAGCAAAGGGAAGTGAGACTCCATAGTAATTGAATGTGGAAATATATTATTTTATATCGAATGGGGTTCCTAAAAATGAACAAATTTTTACCTAATTATTGCTAATGTGGCTATCCCTAATTTACATAGAAAAGCGTTTGACTTTTCTTTGGAGGAATGAGGTATATCCTCCAATCAGGAAACTTTGCACAAAATTATTTCAGGTGTGTACAAATTGCCTGATTGTGGAGGACAACTACAACATTTGTATTAATGACCTAAAATGTTCATATTTTCCTTGTGAATATTGGATATGTTATTCCTTATTATTAGGAAAATATAGATATAAAAGATACATTTTGTATCTAAGCTAGCATTTCTAATATTAATTTATGGGTAGAGATATGAATATTGTTTACACTTTTATACCAAATCTGGCAATGAAATTTCAAAATTTTACTCTTTTATCAAAATGAAGCCCTTGAAAATTCCTACAAGGCTTGTGAATTTTTATTTGGAGTAAGAAGACAAATTGTGCATAATTATGTTGTTTTCTTTTGTAAAAATATTAGTGCCATATAATCCATCAAATTTCCATAAAATTAGATGCTTGTCCTTGCAATTTAGGTTTGTGTGTTCAAGAGCAGTAACTTAGTCTGATATATATATATATATATATATATATATATCTACAAAGAGAGAAATATATTATGCATATTGAAACTTTATTTTTTATTATTTTTCGAAGTTGGAAAATTATTATTTGAATTACGTTTTTCAAACACATGTTCATGCACAAATTTTCTAATATTTAAATAAATTCAAAAACCAAGGGTACCCTTTTGAAGAGGACTCATAAATGAACATGATGCGATTTTTTTAAAATGTTTTTTTGATGTGTATTTTATGTTATTTATTTTTCAGTCAACCCCTATGAAATTGTCCCAAAAAATTTCAATTATATGTTTTAAAAGAAAGTTGATGAAAATTATCATATGAATTCAAAAAGGTAAAACTCATATGCCATTGGATAGACGATTCTTTCAAGAATGCAATGTGGTCAACTCCACCACCTAAGGAAAAATATGGCCTTAAGTTTTTCATCCTACAATATGGTGTTGTAGATAAGTCTATAGAAGGGGAGCGAAAACACTCTTTCCTAGGCCCTAAATGACATGATCAAGCACATAAAAAGCTCAACCGAGGGTTTTAAAAAACCCTCGATTGAGCATTTAACATAGTTAAACAATGGCTCGATCGAGCTATCATAACTTGATCAAGCTGTAGCTCGATCAAGCCCTTCCAACCATAAACTCCCCACCAACTCAACAACCAAAAATTAATGGTATTTATTGATAGTGTTAGGAAGGTAGGAGCTCAATTGATCTTAGTCTACCACCCAAAAAAAATAAAAAAAAAATAGAGTCAAATGTTCGTTCATGGAAAAATAACACAAAATGTTTATTCATGGAAAAATAGCATAAAACATGGAAATTACAAAAAGATTGAAAAAAAACATGGGAAATTGGAGTATTTGTTCTCGAAAAGGGGCTCAAGTTCTAAACCAAGAGGAATCTCAAGAAATTGCTAGAGAATAGATGGGGAAAAGGTGAGAAACATTAATCGGACAAAAACAACAAGAATATTATTTTGTTGAAACAATTGATGGAAATATAGGTAATTCGATGCCTCACTTTTCATATTACCTGCTCCATATTGTATGGATTAGGAAATATGATTCAAAAAAAAGGAAAAAAATGGAGAATGAAACAATAAAACCAAGGTAAAATAAGCATTGAGTGTAATACCATGTATTTAGAAATCAATATGGACCAACAACTAAATAAAAAATCACTTGGTGTGATTAATGGATCATTACAAATTGGAAACCACTAGAGTTCATGAAAATTGTGAAGCACCTATGAATTGTAATGGTTTAGGGTAACCCACAAAAGCTAAGGATGTGATTTAACCAAAGAAAGGCATTACATTTCCATATTATTTACATGAATTAGAATTCATGGTGATATTTATAAGTGGTATTAGCAAAACGCGTTGTCACATAGTTGCTCCAAAACCTAGAAACACTAGCTTGATTGAAGATCGATATATGTGTAGGAGTTAAAAGAGATAAAAGGTATCATGATCTAGAAGGAGCAAGAATATCCCTCCTTCCAATGTGGATGTTGAGAAGACATTATTTGTCAGAAATATAACAACATGAAATATTCATGACTTCCATCATCATAACATAATGGTTCCTTGAATCCTAAATGATGATCCCTACCTTTTGAAAACCTCACAAGTTTCCTCTTGAAATTCTCATGAAGGTTGTAGGAATTTTTTCAATTGTGTTCCAAAACATACAAAGTGTAGTGTAGGTTCATTATTTCATAAAAAGGAATATGTTATTCAATATCAGTACAACTCTCCATGGAAGGATCATGATTAATCAATATTATTCAAATATTATAAATTAAAAAAAAAATATTAACATATGCACTTTTTGATGATATGCTAAATCATTACAATTCTAAACTTCTAAAATTGTGCCAATCTAATGTTGATTTTCAGCTAGTTGTTTCTCAACATGTAGTCATGAAATATATTGCAAAGTATTCTTCAAAAATATAAAAGAGGTTATAAAGTTTTCAAACTATCATGAGAAGGATTGAAAACATAAAAGACATTGGATATCATTCTTTGTGTGCATAAAAATAGTTCCTTATAGAAACATGTAGTTTTTCTAATTCTCTTAACCTTCCCTAGACCCTACTTGATTTTTTTGTTAAACTTTCCATGTACATTCTCCCAAAAAAATCACTCAAATCACTTATGCCCTTCTTCACCTCAAACGATAACAATGTATCAATTGTTGATAAGACCAAAGTGTCTTCCTTGTTCTCTAAGTCCATTAAAACCTCTATCTCATTTTCTTTATGTTTCTTTATTTTAATTTGTCTTATCATGCTTATCATCCCATGCTTATTCAACTTTTTGTTTGGAATTGTAAAATTCTCTGTATTTATAGGATAAATTATTCCTTTAATAAAGTTATTCTTACTAGTATTTTATGGTAATTTTAGTTACATATTTGAAAACTAAATGTGTAACTACCCTTCCCACATTTACCCACTTTGAAAATCTCTCCAGGGTAAACATGAGATGAGTGTCACTATGGCATGACCCAAACTTCATATTCTAGTTATGTAAGTGGGGCCTAAAAACTGGCAGTAAACTATAATCCCTCATAGACTATAGATCACTCAGAAGCCTACCAACCACCCCAAATGATCAATCCCTAAGATATAACTCGTTTTCACTATATTTACTCCCTAACCAAACTCTTGACACACTCATCATGTGATTATGAGGCTCGAGCCTCACCCATAAGCCTATCTGCATGTGGTTATGACCCAAATTCCTCAGTTTAGTGCATGTGGTCATGAGATCTATGGCATTTTTTAAGGCTAGACTCTAGGCCACTACCCAAAACCTCATGTAACTTTCTAGAATCATGAAAATGACAATAACTATGCTAAATAATCAAATCTTGAGCATTATCTTGACCGACACATGCCTAATGCAAGATAGAAATTTCATCAAACATAGGACAAACATCGAAGCTACAAGTCATGAATGCATATATTGTCAGAAACTTCTAAACGTAATATCATAATCACCAAGAGGTCTCTATGACCTCTGTAGATAGCTACAATAATACTTTTTAACCCATGCATTCATCAAACATCCAGTAACTTATCAAATCATGAACATGAGCCATAGATAGAGCGAATAATAGAACCATGAATATAACTAGCATATAACCATAATAGAACCCATGAAAAATCAACCATAAGATCACCATAATAACCAATACAAGTGTTGATAGATCAAAATAGGAAAATAACTCATATTAACATATGAACATGACAAACAAGTCAGGACTTCCATGAATCACCCGACCATAGATTCGTTGAACCAAATCTCTATTTCAACCAATAACTCTCATGCCATATTGCAAAAAGGAATGTGGGATCATAAGGGTTAAACCAAAATAAAATCAACAACGACTTTTAGAGGCCAAACCACCTCAACCCTCAAGCATAATGATCTCACCCATATGGTCTAGAAATAACTGACATCAACCATATTGGTCTCTACTTAAGGTGTCGAGGACTCCAAGAACTAATATCTAAATGCATAGCCTCTAAGGAGCCCAAGCTATTTAGGGATGTATAGAATTTTTCCCAACCATAGGATCCAAGGACTAGCAATTCCACCCACAACCTCTAGGGAACTCAGGGTGTTTTATGGCTCAAAAGAATTTGTTCCAACCCATAGTCATTGGAAATCTAACAACCAATGTGAAAACTAAATAAGGACCCCACTAAACCATGGCTATCAAGGAAATGGAAAGGAAAGGATGAAACCATTGTCGGTCAAGGTAAATCTTGATGCCACTGAAAACACATAACCAAGGAACCACATGCATATATAATGCATCCAAAAATAAGAAAGGATATCACACATGCCACATGTTACCTGCAAAGTAATCAGGATCTAGTGTTGATCCATGTGTTTCCTTATGTGACACATGCCAAAAACCCATAGGTCTGCAACTTAATCATAAACACACACCATACTACCAAAACTAGTTGAAATTCACACGATATTAAGTACGCAAACTCTCAAATAATTTATTAAAGAAATAGAATATCTACATGAAAACTCATGGCCTATTCATTGGCCTCTCATTCCTCACACTCACTCACACACTTCTACTTATTACATGCCTCATAGGCTCACCTTAATTTATAAAAATGGATTAGAAGCCAAGGTAGATTCTAGATCCCTAATAACTCCCAACACATCTCCTTTGATCCATAAAATATCTCATCCAATCCCTTACCCCTATATAAGAGATAGCTAATGCATAATCTTCTCAAACCTTCCAAAGTTCTCTTGAATCTTATCCTATTTACAAGAATTATCATTTTCTCTTAAAAACTATAGAAAAATATAATAATTAATTAAATCCTCACTTTACAAACTAACTATTATAGTAAACAATTGACCTAGGTTAGAAGCACCTACATCAAACTACCCAAGTAAAAATAATTAATCATCTCCCGACCATATGTCTTCATAATTAATTATACATCCTCTTGGATCCCATAGTTTAGTTTTTCATTGATCAATTCCTTTGTCATATTGTTGTCATTCTCTTATTGTATTTTTTTGTCTTCTAGGCTTCCAAACCTTATGTTGCAATTATCCCTTCTCCTCGTTGATGTATGCTTGTTTTGATGTCATCAACAAGCTTCTACTATCTTTCTTCCTTCTTGGAATATGTCACTTTTGGGATACTTTCACCACCAATCTTCTAATCTCTCCAATTGTCATGTCCAACTTGTATTCTTGTTGGTAAAAATCACCCATTTTTTGTTGAAAATGATTGTTGTCCTCCATGAATTTACACTCATCTTCTATCATTCTTTGCCTCTTCTCTTGGAATTCGTCCTTATTACTGCCACTTTTTTGTCGCACTTTCTTAATTGAAACCTCATCCCCATCTTCTATGAAATTGTTGTATTCCATCATCATTTCATTTTCTTCACAATTTTTCTTCGGATTGCCCAACCAATCCTCTAAAAAATCCATTTGTGTAGCAATAAAATCGATATTTATGTCTTTCTAGACTTGCATAGGTTCCTCCAATGGTTCCTGAGATTTCTTAATTTCTAGCTTACTCTCGATTTCTTGCGATTCTCCACTACCTGCAAACACAAAAAAAGTATTAGTTTCAAAATCATGAGACCTAGAGGTCTCTCGTATTGTTTCATGCATCCCTTCCTTATGTAGTATAAAATCCTTCAAGTTTCCCATTGACACTTCCTCATCTTCTTCAATTTTCTTACTAGTGTCCCTATCCATACATTCATCACCCTCAATTTTTTTTGGTATCTTCTTAATTTGCACAATAGTCTTCAATGATTGTTCGACTTTCACATCATCACCTTCGTCACCTACAAATAATCATTTCTCTGGTTCACAAATGTATATACTTGTCTGGAGTTTCTCTTCTTCTAAAACTTTCATTTTGCGCTTCATTCTTCTTTCCATCAATTGTTTAATTGGCCATTTAATTGTTCTGTTTATTACCCATCTGTGTCTCTGTATTTTTGTAACAACTCCATTAGCACGTCAATTTCTGCCTTTAATTCAGCGATCTCTTTCTCTTCTTCACCAATGCCAACCACAATGACATTATCGTGGAATTTCTATCGAATTTGTATCTTCATTTTCTTCTCCTTTCATGAACTTCAACTTGTTCATTGTAACCTTCAATTGAATCATTTTACCAGTTTATCTCCTTTGATCTTGGTCAATGGTTCCTTTCACTTAAAAATTTCTCCTGAGATCTTATTGATCCTTTTTACTGCAAACAACAACTGCAGTAACTCTTCAAATTGTCCTTACAAGACTTTGACCAGACGTTGGGTGTCAGGCTCCACTGATCATGCACCGTTACAATCAATGACACTTTTGAATTGACTCTAAATTTCCATTTGACTCCAGACTTTTACATCAATTCTGCATTAGTGAACCATGGGTGTCTGGTATGACCGAAAATGCACCCTTTGTTAAAGAATTCAATTCTTAACCAATTCCTCCACACATACCCAAAGTTTCATACATATGCATAGTTTAATCTAAAAATAAACTATATTTTCCCAGCCAATTCAACATAGATACTTATCCTCATATTTAAACCATGGAAAATTTTAAATCTTAATAAAAATATCTTTAAACAAATCTTTCTCTATTAAAAAAAATATAAATTTAATGTTTATCTCTCTTCCACATATTCTCTCTCCTCAACTCACTCATACGTCTTCATGAATTTCATAAGGTGAATGTATTGTATCATCACTCTTCCACTATGACTAAATATTAATATAAAAATTATGTTCCTCTATTTCATAGTTTCATCCTATTTCAAAGGAATAAAATCATCTTCCAATGCATAACCTTTTTTCAAACATTATGTTATAAAATTCAAATCACAAACACATATGATCCTTACATCTTATGACCACGAACATTAACCAATACGCAAAACTTGTGCTCATACTCATAATGATGTGCACGGTGCATGTAACAATCAAAGATCAAAACCCATACCTCTTTACGGTAATGTTAGGTGGAAAGAATCGCCACAATCTCTTTGAATGGTGGTGGTATGTTGGCTAGCTTCTAGCACTATGTGACAAACACCGTATCTTACAGGAAATTGTTAGGCCAGGGTAACTCCAGAATTAGCGGAGGAAAGAACTGATGATTTATTCATTAGCTAACATATTATTTATATACATACAAATGATGGATCAGTTCATCTTCTAGATGACTGTCCAGTTCACCCATCCGTTTCGGATTAGGTGTCAACATTCCCCCCCTTAATTTGAAGGGATGTTAGTGAGTCCAAGCATCATTCTGAATCTTTCAAGCTTTTCTCTTCCAAGCGCTTTGGTGAAGATGTCTGCAATTTGCTCGTTTGTGGAACAATGACGGAGATGGATTGTTTTGGCCTCAACATGATGTCGGATCAGATGATATTTAGTATTGATGTGCTTAGTACGATCATGGAACTTTGGGTTCTTGGCCAACTTTATTGCAGATGTGTTATCAATCATGAGTGGAGTTGATTGTATTTGTTTTACCTGCAAATCTTCAAGAATTTTCCTGAGCCACACAATTTCTTTCGTTGCTTCAGCTGCTGCCACATATTCTGCTTCTGTTGTGGAATCTGCTGGTACTGATTGTTTGCGTGATCTCCAGGAGACATCTCCCGATCCAAGACTCATAGCATATCCTGAAGTAGATACCCCAGTTTCTTTGTCTCCATCGAAGTCTGAATCAGAGTATCCAATCAAGTTGAAGTCGTCCACCTGTGTATACTTGATTCCAAGGTCTTGAGTTCCCTTCAAGTACCTTAGAACTCTTTTTGCAGCAGACCAATGTCCCTCACAAGGCTGTTGCATAAACCTGGAGAGGATTCCAACAGCAAATGAAATGTCTGGTCTGGTAGTAGTGAGGTAGATGAGACTTCCTACAAGCTGTCTATACTTTGTTGCATCCTCAAATTCCTTTCCTTGAATAGATGTGAGCTTCAAGTTTTGTTCCATTGGAGTACAAAGGGGATTGCACTCTGTCATGCCAAATCTGTTTAACAAATCTCCAATGTATTTCTTTTGAGAAAGAAATATGGACTTTGGATGTTGGGTTACTTCAATGCCAAGATAGTAATGAACATATCCCAAATCAGTCATTTCAAATTTTTTTCCTAATTCTTTCTTTATGGATGCAATATAGCTTTCATTGTTCCCTCTCATTAAAAGATCATCTACATATACCACTAGATATACAACTGTTTTGCCAACTTTCTTGACAAATAAAGTTGCATCATCAAGATCAAAATGATTGAAGTTGAGTTTCAGAAGATGCTCAGTTAGTTTTTCATACCAGGCTCGTGGTGCTTGTTTGAGGCCATACAAGGACTTCACAAGTTTGCATACTTTTTGTTCATGTCCTTTCATAGCAAATCCTTCAGGCTGGGACATAAAAACATTCTCTTTTAGATCTCCATTCAAGAATGCAGTTTTTACATCCATTTGATGGACTTTCCAACCGTTCTGAGCAGCTAGTGCAAAGAGTGTCCGGATGGTTGCCCATTTTGCTGTGGGGGCAAAAGTTTCCTCATAATCGACCCCTTCCTTCTGTGCAAAACCTTTTGCCACAAGCCTAGCTTTGTGCTTGTCAAGTGAGCCATCAGCTTTGTACTTGTTCTTGTAGACCCACTTGCAGCCAATTGGTTGCGTTCCAAATGGAGGATCAACCAGCTTCCAAGTGCCATTATTTATGAGGGCATCATACTCCTTCTGCATCGCTTCTTTCTATTCATCATGAGAAGCAGCTTCTTTGAAGGAAGTTGGTTCAAAATCTGTAGACAAGTTCAATTCACAATCATAAGTAACATCCATATCAACAGGTGAATTAGAATTATCTACATCACCCCCATCTTGTCGGTTTGTATTTCTGGTTCCTGTTTTTCCAATTTCATTAGGATGAACACTTTCAAGTGTCTTTGTCAGCCACTTTGGGGGACCTTTCTGAGATGGTCCAGGCTGTTCTGCTGATTGAGTTGGGACTGAATCAAGATTAAGTCTCCCAATTCTATCAATTACATCACTTAAAGCATCATCCGTTGTTGGAGTGTCATGCAGGGGAGATTGTTCTTCAGAAGGAGATTCCACATGTTGATCTAGTATAGGAATCCCCCCTTCAAGATGTGGAATCTGATTATCAAACTCTTGGAATGATTTTGGTTTTGTGAATCTATCCAAGCGATCAAGTTGCCGCTCAACAACACTGTCAGATTTGGATGATTCAAGAAAAATGACATCTCTAGATAAAACAAACTTTTTATTTACTTCATCATAGAGGCGGTATGCTTTAGATGTGTTTGAATACCCCAGGAAGATACACTTATGACTTCTAGCACCAAGTTTGTTTCTATGTACCTTTGGTATTAAAGCATAACGGGTGGAACCAAATATCCTGAGATGTTTTACCGAAGGAACATGTCCATACCACAATTCATAAGGAGTCTTGTTTCTTATAGCACTAGATGGACATCTATTCTTTATATATGCAGCACATAGAACGGCATCAGCCCAAAACATTATCTTTACATTTTTTAATAAAAGCATGGATCGTACCATATTCAAAATTATTCTGTTCATTCTTTCAGCTACACCATTCTGTTGAGGATTATAAGGCACAGTTGTTTGATGTTTAATCCCATGTTGGCAAAGATAGTGTTCAAATTCATTTGATGTATATTCTTTTCCATTATCAGTGCGAATAGACCCAATATGAGATTGTGCATCATTTTCAATCCACTTATGAAAATTCTTGAATGTTTGAAAAGCATCAGATTTGTTCTTCAATAAGTAAACCCAACACATTCTGGTGTAATCATCAATAAATGTCATGATATATTTATTTCCATTTGCAGAAGGAACAGGCATTGGACCACATAAATCTGAATGAATAAGTTCAAGCTTCCTATGTGCTCTTGAATGTGAATCATCAAAAGACTGTTTGCTATGCTTTCCTAGAATGCAAGCATCACATTGCTTATGTTTTCTAGGAATTGTAGGCAAACCAACAACACCATTTTTCTTCAACAGGTGGAGACGATCATAGTTTAAATGTCAAAATCTAGCATGCCATAATAAACTTGATGGAAGTGTACCTTCTTCATGATGAGAAATATATGAGAAATGTTGTGTATGAGCAAAGGTTCCTTGCAGTTTAAGAAATCTTTCTTCTTCTATACCCCTCATGACAAGTGAATGGTCAGATGCCTTTCTTACCTCAAGCTTTCCATCAAACATATGAATGGAGTGACCTTGCTGGCGGATGTGGACCAGAGACAACAAGTTTCTCTTGAGCTGTGGGAGATATAGAACATGATCCAGAAGAAATTCTGGAAGACCAGGCAGTTTAAGCCTGATTGTGCCAAGCCCTGATGGCTTGATTTTTGACTGATCTGCAAAGTATGCTGCTCCATCAACATTGTCAGTGAAATCTTCAAAAAAATCTTTCCTATGAGTCATATGACAGGTTGCTCCTGAATCAAGCAACCAGTCATTTTTCGAAGAAGCAAGTGAAGCATTAAACAAGTCTTCATTTACTCCAATGTTACATTGTGCCTCAATATAGTGAGCGGATTCAGGTGATTTACCTTTGTCTGTGTCATCAGTTTTACCTTTCTGCTGATTTCTTCTCTGCTCAACCTTGTCCCATGGTAGCTTGCATGTAGAAGCATCATGTGATCCATTTCGTTTGTAGTGAATGCAATGCAGATCTGCCTTTTCTGCTTGAGAATGTCTGCCCCCCCTGCCTCTGAAGTATCTTCCTCTTCCTCTTCGTCCACCTCTTCCTCTTGTAGAATCTTGAGCAGGATGCTTTTCTTTATGAGCAAGGAAAACAGTCTCTTCAGAAGATTCAGGGACTATTTTCTTTCCAAAGGCTTTCTCTCTTTCAGCAAACTTTTTCACAAGAGAGTCAAAGGCTATATCTTTAAGATTTCCATTTGCTTGTAAAGACTCAAGATAATTGGAGTAGGTAGGATAGAGTGCTTTGAGAAAGGCAATAAGAGAGATATCCAGCTCAACCTTAGTGGATTTAATGTCATGCATTATAGACTTTATTTCAGATGCAAGAGCAAGAGGATCATTATTTTTCAGTTCAAGAGTGAAGAGTTTAATCATGAGCTGAACAACTTCAAGTGCAGAATGTGTATCATAGAGTTCTTTCAGCTTTTGTAGAGCTTCAAAGGTAGTGGAATAGGATGAAATATGACGACTTACTTCTTCATTTACAGATGCTGCGATCAATGCATATGCTTTGCTGTTCTTGTTTTCCCAAATGGCGAGTTCTTTGTCTGATGTAGGTTGCACGGGGTCTTTGTCTCCTTCTCCGACACACACTCCTTTCCACAACTCATTGTAGATGAGGGTGTGTTTTATCATCCGAGACCATTCTGAATAGTTCTCCTTGCCAGTGAGAACTATTCCTACCATAGAAATGATTGAATGCATTCTGTAAAAAAAAAATATCTCTGCTGATTGAAAAATACTTTTTCTGTTAATGTGGAGATGATATCACTTGTGGAATGTACCAAATAATACAATGTTTAAACAATACATATGGCTGCTTTTTAAAAAATACATATGGCTGCTTTTAAAAAATACATATGGTTGCCTTCAACAAAATATATGTGACTTCTTTAAAAATACATATGGCTGTCTTCAAAACCATATAACAGCAGCACATCTCCACACAGATGATATAAAAATCTTCATGTAAAAAATATGGTTCTAAAAAAAAAACATGTAAGCCAAGAACACGACAACTGAAGTCATAAAAGAAGCGGTGAATGCCAAGAAGGAACGAAGTCTTTGAAACAGTCTCACTATAGTTGTTCAGTGGAGGCCGCACCATTAACTGATCAAAACACTACGCGGTTTTTAGAATACTCTGAACATCACTTTAAATTTGCATGAGCGAATAGGAGTAGTTCTCACAATAAAACGCAGTCATTCTTACAATAAAACACAGTCATTCTTACACCAAAAACGCAGTCACCATTCTTACAATAAGACGCAGTCACCATTCTTTTCATGTCAGCGGGTTGATCTCTCGAATAAATGAGCGGAAGAAGAGAAATATCATAAATCCATTCTAAAAAAACATTACAGTTAAACGGATCGACGTTTCTAAGTTCACCTTTACTGCAAACCAAAAGAAAGAACCGTTAAATTGACGGATCTCTTCAGTATCTCCGGGAGAGGCAGCTGCTTGATAAACGTCTTCTTGCAGAAAGCGCCAGCTTCAAGCCTGTTCTACCATACGCAGTAATAAACCCAACGCAGCAATACAATAAACTCAACGCAGCAATACACAGTCATATTTCAAATGAGATGGGGGTAGAGGTTTAACTCTGGAGCAATTCGTAGTTCCGAATTTGTGCCTATGACACTTCTCCTCAAACGGTATGTGCTGGAGTATGTCGTAATAACCTCTGAAATTGGATGTCTCCACTGAAACTCGCTTCGCACTATCCTATAGCCATTTGGAAGATTTGTTTAATCTGTCATAGGACCGAAGTCATACTGAAATCGCACAAGGCCAGGGAGAGGCAGAGGACAGAGGACAACAGCAGAAGTTAATCAATGCACTAACGTTCAAGGGCAGAGGCACAGATGCGCAGAGAAAACGGATGCGCAGTCTCTCAGGACAGAGGTTTCATGAGGCAGCAGAAACCTGGCAGAGGCAGGAGTTACAGCTATTTCTGGGACCTGTGCTCTGATACCATGTCAGGCCAGGGTAACTCCAGAATGAGCGGAGGAAAGAACTGATGATTTATTCATTAGATAACATATTATTTATATACATACAAATGATGGATCAGTTCATCTTCTAGATGACTGTCCAGTTCACCCATCCGTTTCAGATTAGGTGTCAACAGAAATCAATCTTTCACACAGGATTCTTATTATTTCACTCGCTCCCACGCAATTAATGATAACAAGGGAAACTCCAATACTTTCTTTCTGCTTCCACTATATCGTATTACTCATAGAATATGTAGCTCATTGCTCCATGCCCCCCACACATTCTGTTGCGTCTTTTTACCTAGTTTTCCCACGATCTCCCCATGTTAATCCACAAGTCAGAAACTTCTATGGATATAATACCAAATATGTGACGCAGGTCAAATAACCATAGGTCTAGAACTTAATCATAAACACACACCATAATACCAAAACTAGCTAAAATTCACACTATATTAATTACACATAAACTCTCAAATAAGTTATTAAGGAAATAGAATATTTACAAGACAAATCATGGCCTATTCATTGGCCTCTCATTCCTCACACTCACTTACACACTTCTACTTCATACATGACTCATAAGCTCACCTTAATTTATAGAAATGGATTAGAACCCAAGTTAGGTTATAGATCCCTAAAATAACTCCCAAAATATCTCTTTTGATCCCTAAAATCTCACATCTATCCCTTATCCCTAGATAAGAGATCCACAATCTTCTCAAACCTTCCACAATACTCTTGAATCTTCTCCTATATACAAGAATTATCATTTTCTCTTAAAAACTATAGAAAAAATACAATAATTAATTAAATCGTCACTTTAAAAACTGACTCCTCTAGTAAACAAGTGACCTAGGTTAGATGCACCTGCATCATTATGCTTCCTTGTTTTCCTTTCTTTCTTTCTCGAAATGCAAGTGAATGCTAGAATGCTCCAAGGATGCTCCAAGAATTCTCTAAGTGTGCATCAGTGTAAGAGAGCCAATTCTAAACTGACAAAATCCATTAATTGTTCCATTGATGCCTTTTTATTATTGATGTCTCCGTTTTCTTCATATTCCGTCATTTTTCGTCTAATTTCACTTGCATGAAAATTTGTGTCTCTTCACATTCCTTTCCTCCTATTTTCCTTATTTCTCATAATTAAATTCCAATTATTTCCTCTTTTCCTTTTCCAATTTCCATATCCATTATTAAACCACAAGCGATGCTTATTGTAATGTTTTTCCCACCATTTATTTTGGAATACGTGTCCTATGACCTTGGTCTTATTTTATTTTCTGGAAAATAAACCAGGGATTGTTGAAAACCCCTCCCCCTTGGGGGGACACCATCCTCAATGTTCAATGATGCTTATAATGAGAAAAACATGTTAACCATGGAGATTTATAACACAACTCAATGCATCGTTTACATCATACCAAACTAAAAAAAAAATGAAGACAACACTACTTATTGGAGATTTATAACACAACTCGATGTGGTATTTACAACTTACTTCTTATTAGATATTTATAACATATCTCATTGTAATATTTACAATACAATTTCATATATAAATATAAACCAAAACACATAAATCAAACACATCTAATCAACTAGCAAATAAAGAAGGATACAAAGCCTACTTATGATCAACGATCTCCCATGTATCTTCATCCGACCCAAAGTGCTTCCATTATGCTTTAACTTTCTTTATTTCTCGATTCTAGAGCATTAGCTACTTACATCGCAAAATGCACTAGGCCTCTATCTAGAACCCTGCCTCTAGTTTCACCTGCAATAAAAACCAATCGATCACATGATCAACATCATAGACATATCTCTTAAGAAATGAAATAAGGAAAACATCATGAAATTTCACTGTTGGTGTGAGTGTAAGTCGGTAGGCCACTTGTCTAATCCTCTCAAGGATACCGAAAGGCCCACAATACTGAGGTACCAACATAGCACATGATCCAATCGTGAAGGATCTATTCTTAGGCCTGATGCACAAATACACATGCTCTCTAATCTAAAACTCCTTGAATGCTCTATGCTGATCTACATAACTTTTATGCCTTTCTTGTTATTCCTTTAAATTCTTTTTGATAACCTACATCTCCTACTCCATCTCCGCCAACATATCTAGTCCAATTAGCACCTTGTCACTGGATCACTCTAGTTGATTCGAGTATTATAACACTTCCCATAGAGAGCCTCAAATGGACTCATCCTAAAGGAGTCATGATACCCATTTTTATATGAAAAATCCATTAGTGGAAGATACTCCTCCCACTCCCTATGTTGATGCATGACATACATCCTCAATATGTCCTTAAGAATCTTGTTGGCCCTCTCTGTTTGTCCATCTATCTGCATACAATAAGTTGTACTAAAGGCTAACTCTATCCCCAGTATTGTGAAAAAATAACTCCAAAGCTTGGAAGTTAACTTAGAATCCCTTTCTTATATGATATTTCTTGGAACACCATGTAATCTCATTATCTTGTAGATCAATATCTGAGCTACCTCACTAACTGAATTTGTATACTTGATTGCAGTGAAGTGATCTACCTTGATTAACCTGTCAAACACAACAATGATGTAATCATTTTGGTTTGATGTCCTTCGAATACTTGTAATGGATCCCATGGAAATGACCTCCCATTTCCATTCTAGAATCAAAATAGGTGGAAACAAACTAGCTAGATTCTTACAATCAACTTTCACCTGTTGACAATCCAAACATCTAGCAACAAATTCAACCACTTATTTCTTTATGTTCGGCCAATGATTAAAATTTTTGACTACTATCGAAGTCTTCTGATATCCATGGTGTCTTGAATATGGATTGACATGAAAATTCCTCAAGTTAAGCTTGTTCAACTCATTGCTATCTGGCACATAAATCTTGTTCCTAAATCTAGCACTGAAAGAAACTGCACTTGTTGAGCTTGGCATACAACTGATACTCTCTCAATAATATTAACACGACTGCTAGGTGCTCGACATGCTCTTTCTCATTCCTGAATTATATCAATATATCATCAATAAACACTATCACAAACTTTCCCATGAAATGACATGACACAATATTTAACAAACACATGATGGTCGCTAGAGTATTGGTAATACCAAAAGGTACCAACACGAACTAATAATGTACATACCTTGTATGAAATGCAGTCTTGTAAATGTCTTCTTCTTTGACATGCACCCGACGATATCATAATCTTAAAACAATCTTTAAGAATATGGCTTCTCCCTTCAACTTATCAAATAAATCATCAATCCATGACAATGGATACCTATTCTTGATAGTCACCTTGTTCAATTATGGGCAATAAATTCAAAACCTGAGAGTACCATCCTTCTTCCTTACAAATAATACTCATGCACCCCAAGGCGACACTCTTTCCCTTATTTATCCCTTATCAAGAATTTCATTAAGCTCCATATTCAATTCCACCAACTCTAGAGTGGTGATATTTTACAGTGCCTTAGATGGTGGTGTTTCACCCAACATTAACTCAATAGAAACTTCTACCTCTCTATGAGGAGGAAACTTTGGAATCTCTTCAGGAAACACATTCTGAAATTGTTGTAAAACAAGATACCTCTTTAGGACTTCATAATCCTCAACATCCTTCCCTTTATCACTGGAAATATGAACTACAAACAATACACATCCTTTATGGCAACTGCGATCTTCCTACACAGTTGTAACCATTATCAGTTATATAGACTTATTCTTTCCCTGCAAGATTCTCCTTTCCCCATCATTATCCAAGCACTCAATAGCTTTGTCATAGAACTCTACCTTACTTTGGTGAATGAACAACCAATCCATGCCTAAAATCATACTTTATGATCCCAACAAAAGCACATTTAGATGTGCCAATGCGGTATATTATTCTGCTCAAATGCACAACATCTCAGCTAATGATGAAATAATCTCTTATTGCTTATAGGAAACTACAAAAGTAAATATTCGACATGCACTTCTATATTAAAGAAACACTTTTCCGCCAAGTCGGGACTAATATAGATATAATTAGATCCACGATCAATCAAAATGGAAACAATTTGGTCAGAAATGGTACCTTCCATCTCAACAATGGATGCCTCATGATTTTCCTACCTATTATCCATTGTTGCATTAATCCGAGGAATACTCTACCCAACATCTCTAACTGTCTATGTCTCTTGAGCATTGTAGATTTTAGGACTTCCACCCTGGTGCGATGGCCACTCACTCCTGTGATGCTCTCCACCACAAGTCGAACACCTCAAAGGCTTGCTTTCATTAACCTTATTCTGTTCCTCAGGATGAAATCCATGTCCTTTGTCAATTTCATTTAACTTCTTGTACAACGCTATGTTCTCCTTGTCGCTTGCATCCCGAGGTCTTCCTCTCTTCTTATCTCACTTTATTTAGTTTTCTCATTACCCTCCGAGTCTATCTTAGGCCTAGACTTGTGCTTAGATTGTTGATAACAATGCTTCAGCTTCCATATGAATTCCTCTGATGACTGAGGCTCATCATACTCAATCCAGTCTTTAAATGCTAATGATGACCCAATGATGAACCTTTGGACCTTTGTCTTCTCATCCTTGAGGTATGGAAAATACCTCAACAGCTCTAGAAACTTGGTTGTGTACTCTTCGTCTATCATGGAACCCATCTTAAACTCATAGATCTCCTTAGTCTTCCAATCATAATATCTGTCGGACATGTACTTCTTCCTAAAGACTCTTTTAAAGTCATGTCAACTCAACTCCTCTACCTCAATGCCTCTTAAATGCTTCAAATATTCCCACCAAATGTATGCTTTTCCCTTCAAACTAAAGATAGTTATATTGGCTTTCATATTATCTGAATAATCATGCAATATGAAGAACTTCTTCATTGCAAGTAATCATGATTTTACATCTTCTGATTTCTTCACATCCCCATCAAAAGTAGGAGGCTTGGATTTTGTGACCTCCTCTAGAAAACATGTTTCTCACTTCTCTCATAAGGATGTTGGAGGTAATGATGGCGATGTCTCTTAAAAGAAGAACTAGAATAAAGCACATGAGTGTTAACCTTCCTGTCACATATATCCAACGATATGTCACCTCTGACTATGTCATCTCTATCCAACCTCTATCTTGATCACGGCCTACTACCAAATGCCCCATTAGTTTTTTCCTCCTGTCCATTATTGATCCTCAGCTTTCCCAACTTTTGCAAATATGAAAGGCTTTCAAGGATGCCTTCTTTAACCTCTACTTTCTTTTCTTGAGCACTGGAAAGCCGTTTTTTTACCTAAATCGACGTCCAATTATCTGTCTTACAAATTTTTATTTCTACCTTCAAAATCTTAGTGTATCTACCATATCAAGAGAGTACTCCTCCCCTTGATGCTCAACCAGCATGTCCCATTCCATTGAATTAACATCAGGCTTGTAAGGGAATTCATGTGAGTTTTATTCCAAATTGTACTCTTCATCTCTAATCTTATATTCCTACAAGCATACCATATTAGACAAACCAATAGAAAACATAATCAAAATCATAGCTTAGTGTATATTAGAGGAGGCTATCCCAACTACATAATAAACCAATATTAGCACGATATAACTTCACAAAAATATCAAAAGATACATAAATAAGGTCATGATATACATAACAATAACTATCTAACATGCATACATGATAAACTCATAAACAACTAACACGCATGCATAACAATCTCATCTACCCTAAGTTCTAGTGTTACAACATTGCTCTGATAATACTTTGTAACTAGGTATCAAAGGAAATTTTGCATGGAAAGGAATTACTCTGATACCATCTTTTGGTATCGAATATCAACCAAAGAGAACGAAACTCGCTCTGATGTCAATATGTAACTACCCCTCCAACACTTACCCAGTTTGACAAGATCTCCAAAGTAAACATGAGCTGATTTTCACTATAATATGAACTGACCTCCAAGTTTCAGTTATGGAAGTGTGGCCTACAAACTAGAATTAAACTAACATCCCTTAGAGACTAGAGATCACTTAGGAGCCTACCAACCACCCCAGATGATCAATCCCTGAGTTGGAACTTTTTCTCATTAGGTTTACTCCCAACCACATGATTGACACATTGTGCATGTGGTTATGAGGCTCCAACCACACCCATAAGCCTACCTACACATGGTTATGACCCAAATTCCTTAGTTCAATGCATGCGATCATGAGATCTATGCCACTTTTTGAAGCTAGCCTCCAAACCATTTCCCATAACTGCTAGTAACTTTATAAAATCGTGAAAATGATGATAATAATGTTAAACACTTATTTTTAAAGGAAAATCAAAAAATGGAATAAGGACGAGTTTGGGAATATAATGGTGGAAAAACAAAAGCTAGAGAAAGAAATGGAAGAGATACAACAAAAAATCATTACAAAAGGCAGAAATGAGGAAAGAAGTAAAGAAGAAGGAATTATAATGAGCCAACTTGAAGAGCGGAGGAAACAAGAAGAGATCCTATGGAAACAAAAATCAAGGATAAACTGGTTACGCGAAGGAGAAAGAAACACTAGGTTTTTCCACCAAACCATGATTCAGCATAGGCAAAGGAATATAATCTTTTCCATTAAAAACGAAGAAGGAGAAAGGATAATAGATTAGGAAGGAATTGAGCAAGTATTGGTAGGATACCATAAAGACATACTAACAGAACCACACGTAGACAGAGAAGCAGCTACAAACCTTATTTGTAAAGAGATCCCTAGAATAATAACAGAAGAACAAAATAAGGCATTGATGAGGGCAGCCACTTTAGAGGAAGTGGAGGAAATTGTGAAGGGTATGAGTAAAAACAAAGCACCAGGACCGGATGGATACACAACGGAGTTTTATCAAGTAGTATGGCATTTTCTCGGACAAGAGATTCTGGAGGCAGTAGAGGAATCTCGCATGAAACAAAAGGTATGGCCAGGTCTTAATTCTACTTTCCTTACTTTGATCCCTAAAAATGACAATTCGGAAACTGCCCAAGGTTTTCAACCAATTGTCGTTTGCAATGTAATATACAAAATAATTGCCACTCCGATAGAAAAAAGATTAAAACCCATTCTCCCTAGCATAATCTCACTAGAGAAAACCAGTTTTGTAGAGGGAAGGCAAATTCTTGATGGACTAGTAGTAACCCAGGAAACGATCCATTCTCTAAAAAAAAAAAAACAGAGAGGAATGATGATAAAGCTAGATTTGTCAAAAGCTTACGATCGTTTAAACTGGAAATACCTCAAGGCAATTCTGGCGGCCTTTGGATTTAGCAGTAGATGGATAGACTGGGTTTATAATATGATATCAACTCCTATTTTTTCAGTCACGTTAAATGGGGTGCCATCGTCAACATTCAATGCCACTAGAGGAATAAGACAGGGGGATCCTATATCCCCTTTCTTATTTATAATGGTTGCGGAGGGTTTGGGAAGGTATTTTAAAAAAGAGCTGAGGGAAAGGAAAATTAAAGGATTAAGGTTATGGGGAAACAATCTGCCCATTACCCACCAGCAGTTTGTAGACGAAATCATGCTCTTCTGTGAAGTCTCAATAAAGGAGGTAAGGGGTGTTGAAAGAATCCTGGATTTGTTTATGGAGGCATCTGGTATGGAAGTAAACAAAGAAAAATCATGTACCTTCATCTTCAACAGGCCACACACAATCAAGGCTCATCTAACCAGAACACTAGGGTTCAGGCATGGTGAACTACCAACAAAGTACCTGGGGAATCAACTAGATACAAACCCCACAAGAATGGCAAACTGGCAGCAAATCATAGAAAAACTCAAGAATAGACTTGCAAGTTGGTCTTTTAGATCGTTGAATATAGCAGGCAGATTGGTATTACTAAAATCAGTCCTTCAAGCGATACCAATTTACCCTCTCTCTGTCATGGCTGTCCCCAAAGGGGTTTGCACTAAAATGAAGGAAATCTTTGGCAAATTCATATGGGGAGGGCCAAAGCAGCAGAGGAAATGGGCACTAGTTTCATGGAAAAGCTTGACAAAAAGAAAAGAAGAAGGGGGTTTAGGACTTAGAGACCCTGATATTCTGAACAAAGTGCTAGGAGCGAAGTTGTGGTGGAGGTGTGCTATAGACATTTTTGTGCCTTACAGCATAGAGCATGAAATGTCAATAATCTGAGGGATCCAAAGTCCCTAAACATGTTGTTCCTACCCCTAGAGGAACAAGGTCAGCAAACCACAGCACTTCAGATCAGTTCTCCACTGAAAAACACTCAAAAACAGGTCAATTTTGGATCAAAGCAGCTGCTCCACTGGGCATCTGCGCTGAATGTCAACTGCTCCATGGTGTACCTGCGCTGAATGTCAACTTCATCAAAGGCTACCTGCGCTGAGCGAATTTGGACATGTGGAGGAATCTTTCCTCAATGTGCCAGTGCTCAGGAAGCTTCCAAATTGACACTTGGATCAGAAGATTCGCCTAATGATGAGTAAAGAGGTTCTAAAACTCCAAGTGGAAGGTAGAATCTCCGAGTGGACTCAAGAACTAAAGAACAACTGGGGTTGAAGAGGACAACAGTCACACATCAAGCTGACTTATCTTCACTCCAAAACTCTATATAAGGATCTCATCCCATGGGATCTAGAGGCCGGAATTTTGTGCAAAGAATTGCTGTTGGTTTACAGTTGAGAGTATTGGGTGATTGCTTGAGGGAGGTGAAGAGGAGATTTCTTTCCGTCGGGAAGGTGATGCTGGATTGGGCCTCTTATGGTTGTATCATCGCCTGAACCTTACTTTCTTCCATTAATAAAGCATTTGAGGTTCTTCTATTCGCATGTGTTTCAATGATGTATTGTCTTACTTGCGTATTTGATTTATGCTAATCCTTGAATCAATTATGAATGCATGCTTCTTGTAGTTTCCTTTTCTCGTCTTATTTGCAGGATCTTGTGTAGCTGGGCCCGTGAGAAGACAAGGAGCTGGGAGCAAGCAGCAAAGAGAAAAGATTGGATCGACCATTTGCGCAAGACATCGGTAAGTGGATCTCTTCCTTTACTCTTTTGCATGTCATAAAGAAGTAACCTTAGATAGCTTTGCTTCGGCTGTTGCTAAGGAACTATCACCCTTAGAGTGGGATAGGGTCATTCCGTGTTGGATACTTTTCCCCACAACAGACTGGCGACTCTGCTGGGGATCGTGTCTTGTTGGTAGCTTGTGTTTCTTGCTATTCATTTCTTAAACAAAGGGAGTACCGAATTGAACTGCATTCGAATCATTCGAAGGCAAAGTAGAGGGCAGCTACTCTAGCTCAGTTCTGGGCATGTTTATGATTTGAAGAGCTGATCCACAAGGACTCTTATTAGCTCTTTGTGATAGTGTTCATCTTCCTTTAATCATCCTCTAGAGTATACTTGATTGATAGCCTCTGATTTGGCCAAAAACAGTTGATTTTTTAGCAATCTGTGACCCGGAACCAAAGAGAGACGAGAGTTTTCTCTTCAGTGCAGCTGCAGTGAAGGCTACCTGCACTGCAATGCAGGTCCCGAAGGGGCTACCTACGCTGAATGTCAGATTGACAGTGTTCTACCTGCGCTGATCCAGTTTTGCATTGTGCAACTGGGGTTCCCTGCTTTCTGTTGCCCAGTTTTCAGTATTGTTTTTGCAGCCTGTTGTCAACCTGTATACCCATCTGAAACTATCTTTCTTTGCCATCATTCCGCCTCAGTTGTATGAAGAAACTGTGATTGTTCTTGTTGTATTTCTTATATTCATTTACAGTTTCCCATAACGAAAGTGAACTAGTCTTGTTGTGGCCTCTTGAATCTAGACCTGTGATAAAGTGTCGTTGTGATTCTAAGAGCTAGTTTATTGCTGTTCATAGCTGCTTGAGCATTTTCTTTCGTTATATGGTTCGAATTTCAGTATTTCTTGTGTTGAAATGAGTGAATCTTGAGGTGTTCTTTTAATTATTGGACAAAACTTGTTTGCTTTCGCTTGAAATTGAAATCGAAATCATACAACAGCTTTCTTTTTGTAATACATCAACATTAAGGAAGGAGAAAAGAAATACTTGCATTGTGCATGTGCATTTTGACAGTTTGCATGTCGACTTAGGAAAAGTGCATCAGTGTGTGCTCTATGATCTGTTCGAAAAGATGATGTCTTTCTTTTCCCTCAGTAGTTAAGATTTTCATAAGTTGAAAGAATTGAAAAAGCTTGCTTATCATTCTTAGACTGCATTTAGGAGTTGTATCATACATCACGTGGTGATCCATAAAGGCAAACTGCTAAGCAAGATCAACCTAAAACGAACTGAATTTACATAACAATGCTTTGAAACATAACGAAACACAGTAGAGGTCTAGGTAGAGACGTGTTCCGGCGTCATTAAACATAGTGACTGTCGATCTCTACGAAGGTGGGTGATTCCTCCTGAGGGACGATAGCACTAATACGGATTTGTGCTCCCGCGTACCGTCGCGTATATTGGGAGACCCCTATAGGAACAAAGCCTTTATCCATAGGAAGCCGTGTCGGCCGCCCTACTGATCGCGATGCAGTGAACACAGCATTCACGAAGATCGACCACTCGTACCGTAAAACATATTCTGTGGTTTCGCGAAAGGTTTGGCACACCCTCTGCCTAGAACTCCAGAGTAGTTTCTTTTGGCCTTTTTCAAACTCTATAACTGAAAAAGTCCATCCGAGCATTTGTCACTTCGGGCTCGTTAATACATCGAAGGAGACTAGAGTCATCTTTAGCTTTTTCTCGACTCTTAAAAAGTGAAAAAGCAAGTTGTGTCTAAAGCGTCGTCATATAAAATTCATTTTAAACGGAACATAATTACCCCTTATTCCTACGTTGATCTTGAGGTTGAGAACATGGAACACACCAACCAAGGGATTCCACATGATGGGAACCCTAGCCCTTTCTCCTCTTGGGGAGAAGTTGGTGCGCCCCACATGGCCACGTTGTCGCTTCCAGGACTGACAATTGGCCTACCAGTTTGGCTATTCTCAACCACTGTAGTTCAGACCACCACAGTTCCTGAACAGTCGAGTCAACAGTTAGACCAGTCTAGAGTTGCCCTCCAGCCTTCCGCTTCGTATAGATCTTCCTCCGATCCTTCCTCTTCGAAGGGTCGAGCCGCTGAAAGCCGAGCTCCCATAGAGAAGAAGAAGGATTCCTATCCTTCCTCTTCGAAAGGTCGAGCCGCTGAAAGCCGAGCTCCCATAGAGAAGAAAAAGGAGAAGAAGAAGAAGGAAAAGAAGCAGAAGGAGCCAAAGGCGGCTGGGGGCAAGCAAAAGACATCTAACCAAAATCCACACACGGCACAGACCAGGCCTAAGCCACCATGTGTCATATGTGAAGGAGACCACTTCCACCGTGATTGTCCCAGTATTCCCCGAATACTAAGGGACTGGTCCCCTCGTTTGCACAGTTCGGAAGCATCAACCTCTGACAGCCAGGTTGAATGCTTACCATCGACCAGCGAAAGTGAAGGTTCTAGACGACGAAGGGGAATGAGATTCCCCTGCGAACTGTGTGAAGGCAATCACACCCTCCGCCGTTGTCCCTTTTTAGACGAAGCAAAGAGAGTTTTGGAAGATCAACCGGTTGCACCGTTGCTACTTCCTCCTGGATATCAAAAACTCGCGCCAAGTCCTTCGTTGGTTCAAAATACAGCTGCCCCGCTCGTGGGGCCAGCTGAAGCGTCAGTCACTGAAAATGAACCTACTGAATCCGGACCGGACGAAAGTCCAAAGGTCGAAACGGCAGTTGACCCGGTTCTCCCTTCAGAAGTTTCGTCTTCAAATGACATCGTCACTGAAGATTCATCTTCGGCTGACACCCTGACCGAAGAGAGTAAGGATGACACCATCCAGATTCTTTTCATCAACACCAATTCTGATGAGCATCAGGGCAATGCGCCCACTCCTTTACCGCATGAAGGAGCATCATCAGGATCATATCCGGCCGTATATTCGGTCCCACCACCAAGCAACCTGGTTGTGTCCTTTGACTGGAACCAACTAGGCAGGCCCCGGTTGCCAGCCAGTGTACCATTTAAAATTATAGTCCAAATATACAAAATGGTGATGGCTGGAACTATCGTTGATGAAGGGGCATCTGTGAGTATCCTGTCCTCTATTGCTTGGAAAGCACTGGGTTGCCCGACGCTTTTGCCTGAGATAAGGAATCTCTCGGGTTTTGACAAAGGAACCAGTCGACCATTAGGGATTCTACCTAATGTGCCTATTACATTGAAAGGGAAGGCTGTCAAGATGAATTTGATGGTCGTCCAAGGACCCTTGGATTATAACCTACTCCTTGGACGAGACTACATATATTGCATAAAAGCAATAGTCTCCTCACTCTTTCGAATAATGTGTTTTCCATACGAAGGAAGAATGGTCAAACTCGTAGACCAGCTTTCATTTCCGGGATCACGCATCGCAAATAGTCACATACCTATCCTGAATGGTCTATTCAATCAAGAAAGGTCTCTACCTCCGGTTCTTCTTCCTGATGAGTGCGAGTGATTCGGGAAAGTAGGGCTGGAACCCAGGGGGCATGCATCCTGGTCTGCTGGGGTCAGAAAAAACCTTGGGTGTAAAGTAGAATTTCCGCGGGAGAATATGACTAGTCCGTACCCCGTCCCCTCCTTCATCTTCGTAAGAGTAAGAGCCGGCAAGAAAGTCCGGCTCTCATGAGGAAGAAGGGGCAGTTAGGAATGGGGTTGTTCTGGAAAAAGATTCTCTTGTTAAAGTTATGTGGGGGGACGGGGGCCCGTTACTCACCCTTGTCTATCTTAGGTAGGCATCGCCGAAGAAAGTTTTTGTTTGAAAGGATTAGCAGAACGATCTTTGGGTAACCTGAAAGAGGTAGGCCTCACCCGTTGAAAACAAGAGTTTTTAACGGAAAAGTAGGGGCGACCATGAAATTAGACTTTATACCTGGGGGCATGCGAACCTCTTGGAATGCAAGCACGGGCGGCTTTTTAGTTTTTAGGTAGGTCTAACCCCTCTAACCCGTAGGATAAGTCGATACCCAGCTTGCATAAAGAGAGTATATGGAGCAAAGCATAGCGAGATGAAGCTCCTTAAAAAATAGCGAGCAACCTACCAGGAGACCTTCCTACTTTATGACTGGTAAAAACGAGCAGTTTTGGCAAAGTTCATGCTCGTTAAAAAATAAACGCAAAAATGAGCAGTTTTGGCAAAGTTCATGCTCGTTAAAAAATAAACGCAAAACCGAGAAGTTTTAGCAAGAGTTCATGCTCGTTAAAAAAAAAATGCACATGTGAGCAAGCTTCCCCCAGAGTTCAAGCTCATCAAGAAAAATGAACCAGTAAATAACCATTTGAGACCGTAAATTCATCAGCCATAAAAACCTTGGTCGTGTTTGCACCGTCACCTCCACTCATCATTTGGTCGATCATTCGCATCCACTTGATTGTTTACCTATTTTGAGGAACAGCTGCGAAGAGTGATTTCACCTAGCCATCCTGGTGACACTGCCGTGATTGGAAAATTCCAACCTGTACCTGGAATCTGCTGCTATCCCTGTTTATCACTCGTTCCTCAAAATACGAGTCTTCTTTGAGCTCTTTTCACTGACTCGTAAAATATGAAAAGTTTGCCGAGTTTTGGCCTTCCAGCTCGTTAAAAGGACCGGAAGAGCTATCCCTCCTCTAGATTTTAATCTTTTTGGACCTGAGGGATTATTGCACAAAAAGATCGAGCGCTTGTCTCGTTCAGCTCGATAAAGCTATCGAACATTCATCCCTTCTGTATTGTTTTATACTTTTTCAGACTTAAGGGATTAGATGACGAAAAAGGAACTTTGGAGTTAACTTTATGTACACTTTTTAGACTCTCTAAAAATGAAAAGGACCGACTTGTCTTTGTCGCTAGGCTCGTTAAAAATACTGAATAGCGACAAACTTGTCTTTAGACGAGAACGAGTTTCCCTATCGCTAGGCTCGTTAAAATATAGCGATGGGCTTGCCCGAAGGGCAGGTTATAGAACAAGCATATGTTATCCTCCTCAAGCTTGACAAAAATAAAGAGGTACTGGTCAGAAATGACTGGGGAAAAATTGGGAGAACCTCAAAGCTTAATGGTAGCAAGTCGCTCTTGAACATGACAGTTTTGCCTCCATAAAAATATCGGGTTGGGTTGTTTTCATTCACCGGTCCCTTCACCATGGTCTCGCCATACCATCCACATTTGGGGTAATGCTATCGATCCATCACATCAGTGTCGTTATATGTTCAAGAGATGTCATTCAGAGAGTGTCAACCGGGTCCCATCCACTGCCATACATCATCTTTCATCCTTTCATGACCGCCACCCTGAATCATATTTCACAGATCGTTTTCACCATCATCACAATTACTAGCTCCATTCCGTGTCACTGATGTGGGATTCATTAAGGCCCTCCTTTGACAGATCGCTTCTTGTCGACATCAGCTCATTATCCAAGAAGTTGATCTAGGAACACCCCCTCAGTACTTTGACGCTTGCATGCCTCAATGGCAAGTTTCTCACTTCCGGCGACAGGTATACATTAATGACCTTCGACCGGGAGACTTTGCGTGGTGTTCAATGCCAAATCCTATATTCATGCCACGTGAATTGTGCTGTAGTACCTTGAGGGTCATCATCATTATCGGTGATTCCTCTCGCGCTTGTTAACAGTTTACATTATTGACTGGTAATCAAGCGATGTCTTTCCATGTTCGACTCCAAGAAATTCTCACATGGATCGACCTGTACTTAGAGTGAAGATCGGACAAGTTTGAAGACCCCAGATCTAGTTTCATCCATCCGGGATGCGATATATATTCAGGAGATAAAGACATAGACATGTGCAGCAGATGATCATCCTACTAAAAGGATGATAATTTAAGCAGAGAATTATCAGTCTACTATCAGACGATCGTCTGTTTATGTACAGAAAATGTATTTATAAAGCTGAGCATGGGAAATGCCCACATCAGCTAGATCATGAAAGCAGTATGAAAAATAATGTATTGTATTGTATTTTGTTACAGGTCACCTCCCGACGATTGAATGAACTTCGGATCCTCCTAATAAAGCATTTCACCCGATAAACGACCTCATACTTTAGGGGGCAACTGTTATAGACATTTTTGTGCCTTACAGCATAGAGCATGAAATGTCAATAATCTGAGGGATCCAAAGTCCCTAAACATGTTGTTCCTACCCTTAGAGGAACAAGGTCAGCAAACCACAGCACTTCAGATCAGTTCTCCACTGAAAAACACTCAAAAACAGGTCAATTTTGGATCAAAGCAGCTGCTCCACTGGGCATCTGCGCTGAATGTCAAGTGCTCCATGGTGTACCTGCGCTGAATGTCAACTTCATCAAAGGCTACCTGCGCTGAGCGAATTTGGACATGTGGAGGAATCTTTCCTCAATGTGCCAGTGCTCAGGAAGCTTCCAAATTGACACTTGGATCAGAAGATTCACCTAATGATGAGTAAAGAGGTTCTAAAACTCCAAGTGGAAGGTAGAATCTCCGAGTGGACTCAAGAACTAAAGAACAACTGGGGTTGAGGAGGACAACAGTCACACATCAAGCTGACTTATCTTCACTCCAAAACTCTATATAAGGATCTCATCCCATGGGATCTAGAGGCCGGAATTTTGTGCAAAGAATTGCTGTTGGTTTACAGTTGAGAGTATTGGGTGATTGCTTGAGGGAGGTGAAGAGGAGATTTCTTTCCGTCGGGAAGGTGATGCTGGATTGGGCCTCTTATGGTTGTATCATCGCCTGAACCTTACTTTCTTCCATTAATAAAGCATTTGAGGTTCTTCTATTCGGATGTGTTTCAATGATGTATTGTCTTACTTGCGTATTTGATTTATGCTAATCCTTGAATCAATTATGAATGCATGCTTCTTGTAGTTCCCTTTTCTCGTCTTGTTTGCAGGATCTTGTGTAGCTGGGCCCGTGAGAAGACAAGGAGCTGGGAGCAAGCAGCAAAGAGAGAAGATTGGATCGACCATTTGCGCAAGACATCGGTAAGTGGATCTCTGCCTTTCCTCTTTTGCATGTCATAAAGAAGTAACCTTAGATAGCTTTGCTTTGGTTGTTGCTAAGGAACTATCACCCTTAGAGTGGGATAGGGTCATTCCGTGTTGGATACTTTTCCCCACAACAAGGTGGATGAGGGGAGGAAATGACTTATGGAAGAGAATATGGACCCAGAAATATAATATGCCCGCAACAACGGCAGGCATCCTCAGAGTTGAAGAAAGCCCAAAAGACTCCACAATATGGGAATTAACAAGCCAGAGCAGAAACATCATAAACAATTATGCTTTTTGGGAAATAAGAGGAGGAGGTCTGCTAGATTTTGGGAGGAGGAGTGGCAACAAAGAAACAAATTGGTGAGTATACAAGCCTTGCAAAACATACAACAAAAATCTGTAAGGGAGGGGCGAGAATATGTAAGAGACTACTGGAAAGAAGGGGAGCCAAATGGGATATGGAGAATATGGAGAAAGCCAGAAGAATGGGATGAAAACATCGATCAAGAGCAGTAAGGAATATGTATATAAGAATTGGAATCAACGAAAATCAAAGCCAGACCAAGACCAGAAATTCTCAGATGGGGAAAATCTACAAAAGGGGCCTTTACAGTCAAGGATGCATACTATTTAACAACTCATCAGGAGAGGGAGGGAGAAACCGTAGAATGGGAAATAATCTGGAATAGTAAGTGGTGGCCGAAGATAGCTATATTCGCGTGGCTAGTCAGAAGATAAAGAATCCTAACGTGGGATAAGATTCAGAAGAGAGGTTTCTCCGGACCCCCGAGAGACAGCCTTTGCAAAATGGGGATCGAAACACAGGAACACATTCCGAACTCCTATCCATTCGCTCAGCATCAATGGGAAGAGGTCCGAAGACTCTTCAGAAAAGCAAATAGAGATCCCAATGACATCAAAAAGACTATCTTTCAATGGGGTAAGGGACAATTTTCATGTAAGTTTGTAAGGAGAACTTGGAATCTAGCGGTAGGATTTGTGATATGGTTCCTGTGGAAGGAACGAAATCGAAGGATTTTACTAGACAAGATCAATACTCTAGAAAGGAGATGGAAAGGAATTCAAAAATCAATTAGAAAAACCGTTCGAGTTGAGACCTAGGAGGAGGAAGATTGGGAAGCAAACCCGGAAGAAGGAAGAATCTTAACAAAACTAAATATGGAATTTAGCATGGTGTATCCTAGAAAAGAAATACAACAACGAGCTCAGACTCAGAGTCCAGAACAGTTCAGATACCCTGAGCGAAATTTCATTAAATTTAATTTTGATGGGGCTTCCAAAGGGAACCCAGGGCCGACAGGCTTTGGGGGCATCTTTAGAGACAGTGAGAAACACACAAGATGGGTGTATGTGGAATGGGGAGTCGAAATGACCAACAATGAAGCAGAACTCTGGGCTGTTTATCAAGGTCTAAGGATAGTAGTAAGGAATGGCTACACGAATTTGGAAATAGAAGGTGACTCGCAGATAGTAGTGGAAATGTTACGAAAACTCAACAACGGGAAAGACTGGGAGCAAGTAGCTAGAAGCTAGAGGACGGCTGGGATCGTCCAAGACCTGGATGAAATATTAAAGAGAATATAATATAAAATCATTAACCACATCAGGAGGAAAGGAAACAAGGCTGCAAACTACCTTGCAAACTGGGGGAGTAAAGAACAGGGGAAAAGATCAACAACAGCTGGCCAAAAATAAGGAATAAACCGAGATGGGATGAACTCTCTACCATAATCACTCAAGACCATAATAAAACCACAACTCAATAAAAAAGACACCCAGAGACCCCCAATCGGGGTGATAATGATGGCAATCAAGGCAATTAAGACAAATCAGGTAAAGGAGGATGACGAGGCAAAAGGAATTCAGGTAATGATGAAGGCGGACAGAGTGATCAGCAGAAAGGGTATCATTCCGAGGAGGAGGGGTGAGGAAGTAATGAAGGATGAAGCTGGTGGAGGTAATGCGGCAGAGATTGGACGTGGGTACAACGACACAGAAGAAGGACGAAGGGAGGTGGGTGGTCATGAAATTGACAGGTGGCAGGAGAACCGGGAGAAGAGAGGTGAGGAGAATTGGTGGAGGAGATATCATAAAGGAGGAAGGCGAGACAAAGGAAGGAGGACAATAAATGAAACTACAGAGGATTTTTGAAGAGACATGGTGGCGAAAACACTAGGTAGGTTTACAGAAAGGCAGAGGAGGCTGAGAAAACAATCAGACAACGCCGGCAGGAAGAATCGAATGGCAACGAGGAGGAGAATGATAAGTGACGTGGACGAAGAGAATAGAGGACTGAGAAGCCCGGAAAAGAAAGGGAAAGGAATCGAGGATGGAGAAACTGCAAAGCAGTATTAGACAGTTCAGGACGATACTGAAGACGAAGTGGAAATGTTTGATTCGGACCAGGATAGAGCTGAGCAACCAAGAAAGAGGGTATGGAAGGACGCAGGGTCAACAAAGGACAAAACACAGGAGGACAGGGAGTATGGAGACAGGAGAAGCAAAGGGCGAGAGGAGGGAGGTGACTTCGGAAGCACCTCGGGTATGAAAAGTCGAGGAGGCAAGGGAAATCACAGGAATAGAGGAAGAGCACGACGGGGACGAGGGAGACAGAGCAGAGGAAAAACATGGTCAGAAGGGAAACGGGAGGAGCATGAACCATTACCAGCAAGAAAATACAAGAACACACTGAAGAAGAAGATACAGTTTGCAGAGGAAGCCTACTGTGAGAACACTAATAAGGACATCAGAGGAATAATACAGCTACTGGAGGAAGAAGTGTCCCAGGGTCAATCAGGATCAGAAATGGAATATTGGGAATACCTCCTACCGGATCCAAGGAATATTAGAGGACGCATGACTCTGTATAAATAGGCCTTGCATGTTTACTGGGTTATGAAAAGGCTGTTGGCTAAGGCTATGGAACAAGTTGCCATGGAGATGGCTGAATTGTCCCAGGGAATTCCAAATTTAAAGAAAGAAATGCAGAACATTCAGGTCACTCTGATAATGCAAGACAAAAAACTGGAGGAGATACAACAACATATAAAGGAGATCAACCTGGGCATAAAGAAAGAAGAGGATCAGCAGCAAGCCATGGTGGATTAATACTTGAAGATATGTATATGCTCTCTATAGTTTTTTGAATGTGGGTGGCTAGTTTCGTTCCTATTTTCAGTTTATAATGCAAACAAGAAGCAGTAGTAAACTTTTTGAATGTTTAGTTTACATAGCCTGGACAAGAAGAATTAGTATTTTTTTTTTGGATGGCTGTCAAAAACTTAAGGTGGACAACAGACCCGGTTTCCCTTCGGGGCGGGTTGAGGCCACCATGAAAATGTACTGGTTTCAATTCGAAGTAATGGAAAAAGAATGGTCCCTCCTTAGCTTACAAAAAAAAATGTTAAAAAATTATCCTTCAACAATATATTGACCAATACATGCTAATGCAAGATATAGATTTCATGAAACACATGAAAAATATAGAAGCTACACATCATGAATGCATATCTAATGATAAAATTTTGAAATTCATATGTGAATCACCAAGAAGGCTCTATGATGTCTCTAGCTAGTCGCAATAACAACCATTAGCGAATTGATGAAACATCCAATAATTTATCAAATCATGAAAACCGTCAATAACTAGAGCACGTAATAGAACCATGCATACAACCAGAATAGAACGGAGGAAAAATCAAACATAATATAACCATAATAAATAGTACATGTGTTTATAGATCACGATAGGAAACTAACTCATATTAACATATGAAAATTCCAACCAAGTCAGGGACTTCCACGTACAACCCAACCATATATTGGTTTAACCAAATATCTCTTTCAGCCAATCAGCCCCTTGACATATTACAAGCATGAATGTAGGATAATAAGTATGAAACCAAAATAAAACCAACGAAGGCATCAAGAGGAAACCACCTCAACCCTCAAGCATAGTGATCTCACCTATATGATCCAAAAATCATTAACATCAACCAAATTCGTCTCTACCCAAGTTATTGACGTCTCGAGGAACTAGAAACCCACAACCTTCAAGGAAACCAAGTTGTTTCGGGGCTCCACAAATTTTGTCCCAACACACAGGCTCTAGGGACTAGTAACTCAACCCACAACCTCAAGGGATCCCAAACTATTTCTGGGCTCCAGAGAAATTGTTACAACCCACAGTCATAGGAAACCTAAGAAGCAATCAGAAAACCAAATGGGGAACCCACTATTCCATAACTATCTAGTAAAGGGAAAGGCATGTCTAAAACCACTGTCACTCGATGAAAATATCCATGCCTGATCTGTAAACTGTCATGGATATTCCACTCCATAGCTCGTCACAACATATCTAATAATATTATATTAAAACTCTAAAAATTTTGCATTATTAAAGTTTATTAAACTTTAAGATATGTGGATTTAACTATAATTAGTGCATGCATATGAATGGAAATTATGCAGAAAAATAGAGAATAAAAAAATAAGTGCACACACACACAAGGAACAAGATATTATCTTTGGGAATCCCTTTTTCAAGAAAAACTAGCTAGAAGGTGAGGTTTCTTCGCTCTCTTTCTCTGTCTGGAAATATGGCTACAAGTACAAAGAAGTAATGCTTGGGGCCCATGGGCTGCTAAAGTGCACAAATCCTCTCTATGTGATCTACCTCGTATCACTCCTGGCTACCTTTTCTCAGTTATGGAACAAAATTCTCTTGAAAGAATGGAATCCCTCTTCCTCCTAATGGCCTGATTATAACACAACTCGATAACCTACTATTGGTTAAGTTCAACCACCTCAACTCTTAACTAGAGCTAAAAAATAGACTATTCTAGATTCTTGTGCATTAAAAACATGTGGCTAGCCCTGTTTCCATGAATAATGGGGCTGATGCGACATCCTCCTGAACTATAGGTGTGAAAACAGGAAGGTCAACTTCTGAGTGGCATAACTTTTGCATACAGACTCCGATTGATGCACTTCTTATGCCATTGGGAAGGAATCTATGTGTGGAATAGTATAAAAAGGTGCTTCACTATTGTAGCAAAGTTTTTACCTCAAAAAATGTCGTTTGATCCCTCAAAATGGCCCCGAAAGGTTTTAGACCGTGTTTCACCAAGATAGGTCTTGCCAGTGAAAAGGGTCTTGTGAGCCGATTCCTCCACTTTTTACACTCCAAATGCATCAATATAGATGAAAAACAATATAATGATCCAACTCAGATCAATTCCAATGATAAAATATAACCAAATAACCACATGCACATACCATCAATACAAAAATTACCAAGGAGATCACACATGCAATCTATTACCTACAAAGTAATCATGTTGTAGCTATTGATACAACTGTCTCCTTGTACTTCCTTTATTTCATTTCGTTCTTTCTCCAAATGCAGGTGAATGGTAGAATGCTCCAAGAATTATCCAAGAATTCTCTAAGTGTGCAAGAGTTTAAGAGAGCCAAATGCTAAACTAGAAAAAGCCATTAATGTTTTATCTTATTTCTTTTTATTATTTATGTATTCTTTTTCTTCATTTTCCTTCATTTTTCCTCTAATTTCCCTTGCATGCAAATTTATATATCTTCACCTTCATTTTCTCCTCTTTTCCTTATTTCTCATAGTTAAATTCCAATTATTTCCTCTTTTCCTTTCCCAATGCCTTTGCCAATTTCCATAGTCATTATTAAACCTCAAGTGGTTGCCATTATAATGTTTTTCCCAACATTTAGCTTGTAATATGTGTCCCATGACCTTGGTCTTATTTTATTTACATGAAAATCAACTAGGGGTTGTTACAAAATGATATGGTGTTTTTAATGAAGAGATTTTTTCCAACTAATTTCATATTGAATAGTGGTTTTCAAATATTAACATGGTTAAAAACTAGTTGAACAGGTTCCTTCTTGTATGGAGCATGTATTTATGCATTATCTGTTTTTTTAGTCACAAATTATATTATAATTCCTTATATATATATATATATATATATATATATATATATATATATATATATATATATATATATATATATATATATATATATATATATATATTTCTCTCATGAAATTAAATCATCCCTTCAATTTGGTAATCAGTAGCTTGTCTTTTCTAGAATCTTCCATTCTCTCAAATTCCAAATTATATTCTCCATATCATTAAGTTAGTTAAAATTTCCTCAATATGTATTTAGACTTCCTACATAACAATAAACTTTAATTTATATTATTATTTAGTTCAAAAACCTTGCAAATTGTTATACATTATCTTCTTCATCAACTTTTGTATAGTCATCCTCTTTTCATATTTAACTCATTGTCTTTAGCCTCTTTAGGTTTTTTACTTACTCTCCAATTCTTATAACTTTATTCTTAACAACTATGTTTTTTTTATATCATTTTTCTCTTTCCTTCTCTCCTCGAAATTCCTTTTAGTTTTCATTGGATTTTAATTGAAATTCTTTATGAATGAGATATATGAACAAAAATGTAATACCATCCTTCTTGTATGGATCATTCTTAGTTTAGGGCATATATAGTCTTTTGAAGAAATGAAAAATTGTTGCTAAGAAAAACTAATTTTGAAAAAGGTCAAATTCTTCACTTGGTAAATATGACTTGTTCTACAACCAAACAAAGCTTCAAACATATTCACAAGTACAATTTTGGGGTTATAGAAAAAATATCACTTTTATCACACACCCTTCAATCGATGACCAAATGGTTAAGTTTTTTCATTTCTAAAACATGTGTTGGGGTGAGAGTGAAGAGATATTATTGCTTGTGGAACTATATTGCTTAGGAAATAGATATATTGAAGTGTCTAAAGCCCCAGTCACTTTCATTCAAGTCAAATTCATAATTATTTTATTTGTACAAAATGTAGGCTCACTTGAGGTTTTATTTCATACCTTTTCATTGTTTACATGTTAAACATGTAACCTTTCATACCTTTTCATTGTTTACATGTTAAGCATGTAACATTAAGGAGAAACAAGATCAGAAGCTACATAAATAGTTGTGGTTTATTATTATAGCTAATTTCTAAAGTGATGATTTCAATACTAAGCAATATTTCCACTATCTTTGTCATAAGTTTAAACAATAACAATGTTGAAATAAGTGGATTAAAAGCTAAGAGAAATAGCAAGACGAATCTATGTGGATTCTAGTTACACCAATCTCATGGGATGAGGGAACTTAAAAACTAAAAAGTAGAAAAATGAATATCAAAAGGAAAAATATGCATTAGAGATGGTAATATTCCCACCAAAATAGTTTAAGAATCATGTAAAAATAGTTATATTTATATTTAGTTGCTATATTTATCAAGCTCTTTCTAATTTGGTAGTTATTGGCAATATATTTTTCTTTTTCTCACTTCAATGGGTATTGATTTCTTTAACATACAAAAAAATTACACTATACTCTCAAGATTCCTCTTAAATATATGAAACAAATGCATGGCCAGTCTCGAGAAATATTTGAAGGAGAAATTGAACACATATTGGATATATTTTCATTGACTTATATAATTGTAAGACATGTTGTAGAGTATAAACAATGCTTATTAATTGTTGCCATTGATTATGATAACTTGGAATATGAAATCCTATTATGTCTTAGCCATGATTAGGGATCTTACAAAATCCTTCATCAAAAGATGGAAAGGAATTCTTGGGAGAAGTGACGTCGTGATACTAAGAGATAAAACCCAAGGTATATTGGTCAGTACATTCACTTAGTGCCTATCAAACACATTGGTTTTGAGTCGATCATATACCATTTGAGGGCCATTTACTTCTCCCCCATCTTGTGAAGGTATCATATTGACCAATATTAGGTAAATTATCTTACCCTATAGGTAATTGTGGTAAAAAACAATGGTACCTCAATAGGATTTTGGTGGTTATTGGTACCCTCCCAGTCTCCATCATTATAATCAGTTTTCACTGATTAAGTTAGTACCATCCATCTAGTGGGCTTCAGACCCCCATTGGTGGTAGCTTCCAAAAATGTTCCATTGGTTTCATTGAGTGGACTTGATGCATAGGTGTCTATAAACATTTTTATTTCCTTTTGCATGGATATGTGAATTTCAAACTACGTCACACCTTTTTATACCATATTTATTCTATTTTTTGAATAAATGTTTCTTTTCATCTTAAATAAACACATGTAGGGAATTTTGGAAAATGAACTACATCTCCCTAGCATATCCCCACACTAAATTTAGAACTCATCATTACGAACCTTGGCCCAAAACATCGATCCTAAAGACTTCAATGTATTGCTCCCATTGAACGGGTATTTTATCCCCTTACAAATAAAAAAAGGTAAGAACAAACACACCCTATCATGCATTGGTAGACAGGTTTATTTTACTCGCAGCATCGATGCTTTGATATGTTAAAGGACTCCCCCTCAGTCACCTTCAATATTATGAAACCAACTCACAAAAAGATAGAAAAGATAGATGAATGCCTTAGAAATAATACTCTTCAAGGGAGAAACCTCCTTTACATTACACAAAGGAACAATTCTTGGATAATACAAATGACAAGACCTCCTTTCTATATATACGAGTCTAAGGGGTCATAATATAATCAGAGCTCACATAACAATAATAATACATTAAGGGAACAATAATAACAATAGTGAGCTTCTATGGTGCACAATAATAACCATATGGGGACTACATGGGTACAACAATATAATAAGGGGGTTGTACTATTAACAATAAGGGGTTACACTAGTAGTATAGGGACCTAACATGCCCCTCTCCTTCATAAAGTGTTGTCCGCAATGCTTGAGTACTTCTTCATGCTTTTGTATAAATTCTTGTCCTCCCATGTGGAATCTTCAGTGGGTAAGTTCTTCCACTTGATGATATACTCGGAAATTGATCGATTTCGTAGCTATCGGCTTCTTGTTTTTGTGACTGCTCCAGGTTCTAATATGAGTTTTCCTTCCTCGTGAAGTTCTTGCAATATCGTTTGAACTGGGATCTTTTGCAACTTTTGAATGAGTGGCCACACTTCTTCATCTTTCTTCCATTCATCTCTTGCTTTGTTTTTCCAATCTGGTTAGATAATAGAAATAACACAAAATAATGCTTCCACATCCTCATCCTTTCTTGACAGTGCATTTGCAACAACATTTTGCTTCCCTTTTTTGTAGATGATTTCAAATTCATAACCCAACATATCTCTGACCCATTTTTTTTGTTCTTCTAAAGATAATATTTGTTCTAAAATGTATTTAAGACTATCATGATCCATTTTTAACTTGAAGTGTCTTCCCATTAGGTAAGGTCGCCATTTCTTAAGTGCATGTAGTATTACCAACATTTCCTTCTCATAAATAGCTTCCTTGAGATGTAGCTGTAAAAATAACCAATAACCTCCATCAAAACTTCTTTCACTATGATGTTGATCTACCTATTATTTCATTTGATTCTCCACCAAAGTTGTGTTATCCTTTAAAATTTGGAGAACTTGTTGTTGATGCTCAATGTGATCTTTCACTGCTTGAACCTTTTTCTTCTTGATATGTCCTTCTATCTTGAGAGTTTGAGGAGTGGTAATTTCTTCTAATCCATTACAAGATATGGTCGAATTCATTTCTTGATGCTCGATGTGATCTTTCACTTCTTGAACATTTTTCTTCTTGATATGTCCTTCTATATTGATTGCTTGAGGAGTGTTAATTTCGGCCAATGCATTACAAGATATGGTTTGATCCATTTCTTCTTTCTCGATGTGATCTTTCACTTCTTGAACCTTTTTCTTCTTGATATGTCCTTCTATCTTGAGAGTTTGAGAAATGGTAATTCCTGCCAACGCTTTACAAGATACGATCATATTCATTTCTTGTTTCTATAGGGTTGGTTCCTGGTGTATATCCTCTTCTTTTGATGTTTCTTGATCCTTTTCTTCCTCCTCTTCATACTCTATGTAAAATAATTTCTTCTCAGCACACTTATGAACTTTAGTGCATTTGCTATCACAATTGTAACAAAGCCCTTTTTCTCTTTTTTCTTCCAATTGTTGTGGTGTAAACCTTGTAGGTTGTGGAAGGCTAGGAGAAAAAACACTTCCATAATTATAGTCGTGAGTGGTGGGATTCCTTGTTTCCATAACTTCACTTTCAATTTTTCTTGCCCACATGAATGCCTTCTCTGATGAATCAGTTTCCCAAAGACAATCCTCATGTTGAATGTTATCCTTTAAATTACCTATGAAGACATCAACCCTTTGCTTCTCTAGAATCTCATTTACCATTATATTCAATTTTTGAAAGTCCTCAGTGTGGTCTATCATTGAACCCTTTTGTTTGAGATTTATAAATTGGCTAAAGAATGTGTTTCTCTTTGTATCCTCATAATGTTCTATCATTTCCTCCGTGAAAATTGACCACGTAACCAATGGTTTACAAGAAGAAAGCCCTTTATACCGTAAAAAATGTTTGGTTCTAAATAATTAGATGCAATATTTACCTTTTTTAATAGTGGTACACCATGTAGATCAAAATATTTCTCCATCTGTAGTATCCAGTTTATCGGATCCTTGCCATCAAACTTCCTCATCTCGCTTTTTCTTGATTTCAGAAGCTCAATATTGAAACTAATCCAGCTCTGTAATTCCAGATCTTTAAGTTCTGAAATTTTGGCCTGTAATAGCCCTTTGAGTCCTCTTTCTAACTCCATAAGTCTTATCACAATTGGATTCTTGATGAAAGATTTATTCCCAATCTCCCGCGATGACCTAATTATAGACTAGTTGAGTAGAGTGAACTTGTACGACATCCCATGTGTCATTGTTTCAACCTTAGGTTATGAAAATGACACATAAACAAAATAAATTATGTCCTCTTTCTGTAACTTCTTACAAAATTTCAATCTGATGCTCCGAGAGAAAGTTATGACGATTTTCCCAGGATCACTTGTTTAGGATGTAATTCGGCAGTCTACAAAAACCCTAATTTCCTCAAATCATATATCCAAAAATATAGCGAGCCAAGATCTAAAATTCTTAAACGAGGTTCGAAACGCTTTCTTCTCAAATCGTATTATTTTAGGCTTCTGAAACTTCGTAGAGAAAACATTATAGCGAATATTCCACGATGGCCTGTTTTAGATTTAATTTTGGAGCTTGCAAAAACCCTAAGTTCCTCAGATCATATCTCTGAAAATATAGCGAGACAAGATCTGAAATTCAGACCCGAGGTTCAGCACAATTTCTTTTCAAATGATTTTTGTGTTTAGCTTCTGAAACATCACAGAAAAATGTTATAGTGAAAATTCCACGATGACCTGTCTCAAGCAGCGAAACCCCAGAAACCAAAGCTCTGATACCAAATGTTATGAAACCAGCTCAGAAAAAAGATAGAAAAGACAGTTGAATGCCTTATAAATAAGCCTCTTTGAGGGGGAAACCTCCTTTACATTACAAAAATGAACAATTCTTAGATGATACAAATGACAAGACCTCCTTTCTATATATAGGAGTCTAAGGGGTCATATTATAATCATAGTCGACATAACAATAATAATGTAAGGGCACAACAATAACAATAGTGGGCTTATATGGGGCACAATAATAACTATATGGGGACTACAAGGGCACAAAAATATAATAAGGGGGTTGTACTAATAACAGTAAGGGGTTACACTAGTAATATAGGAACCTAACATTCTACTATGAAATTGTTATGATTCACTCACTTTTATATTTTCTATTCCATTATCCAGGGATGCAAATTGATCAACCACATGACGAAAAAGATGTTCGCTATCAATTTTATTAACCACTATAGGAACAAGATGTGCCGTAACAAAATTATAAACCATTAAGGAATAGTTGTGCCATCTTGAGTTGATAAGATAACAGGGAGTTGTAGTGTTTTGTAAAGGGGTGGAAGGTTTGCATAAAATTTCGATGAAAGCACAAGAGAGGATATTTGGGATCCTATCCCTTATCACAATGTTATATAGCACACTAATGACATCATTCGATAACATATTCTATCCTTGTTATCACCTTTAGATCATTCTCATGCTATTTAGGATAGAAATAATGTTGTGCAACATTTCCTATCTAAAGGTGATAACATATATCATTGTAGATAAATATTCCAAATTTCCCACAGTGGTATGTGAAATGTGTCGATGTTTTAAATCCCAAATAGGATCCATCATTAGGACAAAATATTTACCTACAATGGAAGGCCATAGAAGTTTAAAATCTAACAATGTATACCATGCTAAACATGTTGTGGAAATGACAAAAGTTGTAGTGTTTGAGGAATTTCACGAAACAAATCCCAGTGTGAATATATCGATAAGCATGTTTCAAAAATTTAGACAATGGTTTATTAGGCCTAATACTAATCGTGAAACATGTTATTATTGATATTGAATTCCAACTTCATTATGACACTTTCCAAGAATTTTTCAATAATAACTAGCATGATGACCCTCCTCCTCCCAGAGTGCACCATTTTGTTTATATCAATATTGTGCAGAAGGGAGCTATAAAAGCAGGTTTACATGAAAATATGTATAGGTGGGATAAGATGCATTGAATGTGGTGATTTTTCATTGCTCAATATGAACTTTCCTATTGAGCCCAACCAATCTGGTATATTATATGTCATGGTCAAATGGAAGAAATATGAGTGTGTCATGATAAGTCAACCATCTTCTTCAACTTTGGCACCTAGGAAGATCAACTATGTTGAGGATGAGATGCCTATTTCAAAATTCATGGGGAAGTTTCAAAAATAGATCTACAAATATGTCAAATAAAAGGACAAGTCCAAGTGGAAATATTATGAATTTAAGCATTGTCGTCGTGTATTTCAACCAGGGATAATCTTATCAGTGGTTGTATTTGCTGAGTATTGCACATTTTCTCCTCATACAAAGATAAAAGGTGAGTGTTGTCACTTTGACCAAGTGTCCATATTCGTGCACGTTTTGTACAAACATGCACAATTGAATGTCGATGGTAGGTATATCACCAATGATTCATGTGATGTGATTAAGGATTATCACTTCTACATCAATGGTTATCATGACTATGACATGTTGTTGGCGCAACATTTCTCTCGCCAAATTTATGAATGATTAAAAAATAACGACATATCATTGAGAAAGCATTGAATTTGGAAAAAAGGTTGTGAAAAACAATTCAAGTCAACGCATAGGTTTTATTGGTTGAGTTGGCTACACATGGAGATAAATATTTAGCATAATTGGTGCTATTTTGAAATAAGGCATGGAAAGGGTGAGAATAAAGGTGCAGGTGCTTGTGCGAAATGAGAACTTAGGAGGTAAAACATGATCCATGATGCATATTGATTCAAATAATTTATAGATGTGGTCAACAAGTGCAGATCACATTTAGGACATAAAGGCCACTTATCTATTAGGAATGTGTGTAGGTTATTTTGGAATGTTTTACTTGGTGATGTGAATAGATCCATTCCTTGTTATTATAATACTATAGAATACAAAAGGGAATTAAAATCAGTGAGAAGCAAAGACATGGGGGAATTATTTTCCATTGAAACAAGAAAAAACACATGTTTTTGTGAGTTTTGCATTGGTGTAGATGGATGTAGTTTTGATCACTGTGAAAACCATTGGCATGTGAAAGGATGGAAATATTTCTGTCTTAATCCAAAGGGACATCACCCAATTCTAACATGGTAAGAGATGCACACTGAGGAGGCCATCATTTCACTTGATCATCATTGAGTTTCTAATGTCTTAAGGGAAGGTATGTGGCTTTCATCATTAACCGTTCCAACTATAATTTGGAATCTTTAATGTATAACTAATACATATTTTGTATTTTGGTTGTAGGAATTTTCCTTGTTGTCACTACCCCCTTAGTAAACAAGGAGAACATGGCCTAGTATATGGTGTGATGCACGTATGTAAAAATAAGGTTGTTGCGACCATATGAAGATTGACAGTTCACATACCAAATTGGTGACATGGTTGTGATGGGTAATCTTTTTAAAAGGTAAAAGAAAGGGTGATCACATTATTTATAGAGGTTTTATGCCTAAATATATATCTTGTAAATATAGTCATTTAGTCATAGCATCTTCGATAAGTCTCACAAAAATCAAAGTGAAGGAAGGTGAACCAAGGAGATTGAAGATGGAATTACCTAACCATGAGTTTATTATGGAGACTTGCATTCCTATCATCAATTGGCCAAAACATTAGATGATGCAAATGAAAAGCCTTGAAGTCGAGTCTATAGCAGTCAATTGTAATCTAATCTATAACAAGAGATCAACATATGAATTTTGTAATTTAGAAATGTGACAATTAATACTTTTGTAATTTTATAATTTTGTAATTTCGAATGTGAATAAACTTCATAGAGAAATGTTTCCCTCTGGTATGAGCTAATAGGAGTAAAATAATAGAGAAATAAAATAAAAACTAACATGGGAATGAAGCATAGAATGAAGCCATATAAAGTAGACGACCTTTTATATCACCTTTTTATAATTCATTCCATCATTACAATAATACACACTACTAAAAATAAAAAAATAAATTAGGTAACAAAAAACTAATGAATTTAATTCTAATATATAACATATTCATTGTTGTTTGTTGGATAGAGCATTGTTCCTTCCTCATTACCCATTTTATTTGATTGCATTATCATGTCTCCCAGATATATAGATATGTTGGGTTTCAAAATGATGCATCAAGTAGTTGTTGTTGCCACAAGTTTGACATGCACCTAAGAATAATGTTTGACTAATGTCTTTGTTTCGAAGTGAAGTATGCTAATCTCTTAATCCTATAATCACTCTTTTTGGTGTGATGAATAGTAGATGGAATTGTTAATGATCAAACATTTAATTTTATATGTATTCATAATTCATTGAATTAAATGATTTTCTATAAATTCTATAATGTGAGATTGTATAGATGATTTATATGAGGAGGACACCATCACCCATACCCCTCTTGGTTGCAATCAATTTTTATTACAAATTATCGAATAGAAACAATTTTTTTTTAAGTTTGTAAATTTGTAACTTTGAGGATGAAACTCATAAACATTGATTTTTTATTCACATGCATGGAGATGTACTTTGATCTTCAACATAACTAAGCTTAAGCTTTGTTAGGCGAAAATAGGATAAACAATAACTTTTGAGAAGCACATGTCATTCGTGAGCGTGGAAGGACATTGATTTCCTCAATTATCCATTTTATTATTTGCGCATGTCAACCCAATTTTAATTTCTGTAATGATATGCCAAATGTAGAATACACATGTAAATATATTAAAATACATATTATTTTACTTCTTAAAACTTGTATATTTCATATTCATGGCTTGATGGCAAGTCCTACATAATTCTTTTCTTATACCATGGAGATTTTAGTTCATTACATATGGATTTGTTATAACAATTTATTTTTCAATATCATGGAGAGATAATTTCAGTCTAGCATATAATTCAAAAAATATTCAAAAAATATAGATGGTAAAATTCAATAAATGCAAAGTAAAATTATATTTTAAAATATAAATATTAGCCTTTTAATTAATTTTAAATTATCATTGTTATAATTTTTATAAAAGACATGCTACAAAAATTTATTTAAACTAGCAAAATAATTAACATCCATAAATTTCCATAAAATGAAATTTAATGAAAATCCATAAAAAATAATTAATAAACTTCCAAAAACTAAAATAATAAATGTATCCATAAATTGTCCATATGAAAACATATACAAACTAGGTTACATGAATATTCATAAAATAAAATAATAAGCATCCATAAAATGAAATAATGTTCATGTATCCATAAATTGTCCATAAGAAAATATACAAAGGATAGTGCACATGTGAATGTTCCCTGTGAAATGGGCCTCAAAATATAAAAAGTATGTCATCTAAGTACCACTACCCCTATGTGAATGATGGGAATAAACATAGTCTAGATCATGGCACTACAATAAAAAAAATTCAAATTTCAAATCGACTATCATCATTTTCAAAATAAAAAATATAGAAATAAGTGGTTTTTCAATGTTTAATTACATGTGAATCTACTAACATGGCTCAAATCCTAATGAAAGGGTGTAGGATGGGGGTCTAATAAATTTGAGTTTGGTGTTCCTATGGGTATCACTCAATGATTGGGATTGCATTGATGGATTTTCTTCTAGAATGATTTCATACCCAACATCCCACTCATGCGGCCACATTGTTGTGGCCTGGCACCATCTACATCTGGGCCTATGTACACAATGGGATTATAAGTAATCTACAAATTAATTATCATGCATGTAACTTAAAAAGAAGAAAATGTTCAAATCTTAGGAATAATAAAGATCACCACAAGTGTTGTTCTATGTCTCTATACATAGTGACTCTCCTCCATGTGAGCATGATGAGGTGAAGGTGTCAGAGACTCCATGGAAACAAACATTAATGGATTCCACTTTGGATAAGAAATTTCCCCCTCGGATGACCTAAGAAGCTCATCCATATAGCCATAATATGAAACTATTAATATAAATAATTTATAATCTGACAAAAATAGTCAAAAGTTATGTATATATGTACCTAGCCTATGTCACATTAGTCGTACATCCTCAAGTCTCATGGATGACATCACAACACATACGTGCGTATACCAAAACTTTTCCAGGGGTAGAACCTTGAGCACTTCATCAACAAAAATGGAACTGGCAAGTCACAATGAAACAATGTTGGTCAAATCATCTCTCCATGCAACACAACCTGTCCACTAACCAATGTGGCACACATGCTCTCCGCAATGGAATCCTTGGTATTAACACCAAGTTGTGATTGGTCCTCTAGCTTGGTAGGAAATATGACACTCCGAGACAATATTGGCACCAATATCTTAGGTGGTGGTACATTTTGAGGGTCCTTACGAGACCTAGGATGGTCATAGCTACATCCCCTACCAGATCCATACAACTTTGATATGATGTTGGTGTAATCTAGCTTCACATGTAGCATTAAATCCTCATATAAATGTTAGGCAAAGTAAAGGAGGATCTGGTCATCGTGAGGGAAATACACCCAAGCTCCAATGAATTGATCGTAGAAAAAGAAGGCACATCAACATTCCTAAAATATTTGAGTGGAAGCGGACTATGATGTCTAGCACAACCCAGAGTGATGTTAATCAACTCCCCATGCATATCATTTTCCTTGATTGTGGCTTTCAACCTCTCCCAAGCATTTGTGTCTCTAACCTCCTATCTCCTGTTCCTTTGTATGGCATGTAGGAGGTCACTCTACGAACTTACTCTCCAGTAGGCATGGATCAATTGATTAATGCTCTCCAACATCAAATCAAGCTACTTCTAGCAAACAAACAAGCAAGGAGTGTACCCAACTCTCGTGTAAGCCAAGCATGCCATGCCCTAACATCCTCAAGCATGATAGTGGTTGTGGTATCATCCCACAGATGGATTGATGTTTCCCTATTACCCTTAGCTTCATCCTACTTATGTTTTCAAAATAATAAACATAATTTAACATATATAATAAACTAAATAAAATAACATATAATTTAAATTCAAACATGTAAATTGAAGAGGGTTTAAAAATTAAAGCCAATTTCAAGACATAAAAATACAAGTTGACAAGGTCTACCTATGAGAGGTGAAGCTACAATCTGTGTAACATCGCCAAGAAAGATAAAAGAACTACCTCTATCACACCCACTGACATCAAAGCCAATATCCATGGTGGAACGTGCAATCTGGCCAGGCTATATGATCTATCACAAGCCTAACCATGTGCAAGTGATCTCCCCACACTCTAACAGCCTATTGATGGGGGTAGCATGGGAGAAGGCTCTGCATTAATTTATTTGTAAGAGGATTGATACTAAGAGTTATAATGTTAAGGAATATAAGGAAAGACTAGTATAGAGGAATACAAGCAATATAATTTTATTTTAAGTATGTAAGAGTTGTCTAAGTCATATAATCTTCATTCATAGACCTTTATAATTGACAAAAAAACATATATACAATACATATAAACTAATCCAAGAAAAAAATAACATATAAATAGAAAGTTTAGACTTACTAAAGAATGTTGACAACAAAACCATTTCTAAACTCAAGTAGAATCATATAGCCTCCCTAAACTTTAGAGTTCATTTTTTGATGATTTATCAACCAAAGTATTGAGCTTCATGTAAAAAAAAAAATCAAAAGACGTGATCAAATATAGCTTGACACTTTCTCGCATTTCTAAATAATGCATTTTATTCATAGGGCATAAATATGTAAATATATATAAAAAAATGAAGTAAACCTATTTGAAAAACTAATAAAACTCCATGCCATCCAAATACTCCCTAAGACAAGTTCTTATAATGTTTGACACTGACATATGACATACTTGGTCCAAGTACATGAAGGCAGTGTTTCTACAACGCACTACATATCAGGTTGTTGTCTAAGAGAAAATAAACAATAAGTATTTTCCTAGTAAGGCATGCCTCTAATGGTCGCATGAAACCATATCTATTATCATGAATTTCCTCACCACTATTAAGGCTAATTACCCACATTACCATCTTATGTTTTTTGTGCGTTAGGATAGCTAGAATTTTAGACCTAGTATGGATTTAAACCACATTGTCAATATCATCTCAAAAACACATATGAAGTGTTGTGATTTTTATACATAACTATATTTAGAATGTTATTATTTTATCAAAACACACATTCACATTATGGATGAACTAATTTTCTCATGTTATCCATAATGCATTGTTCTTTCCCACTATTGATGGGGAAAAAGAGGTTTTTATTTATGATAGGTAATAATATTTGATGGATGTTGGATATGATTAGTTGATGGAATATGTAAAAGTTCATTTTAGGTGCTCCATGTTCCATATGTAGGGTCACCTTAGGAGAATGTGCTGAAAGGCATTGGTAAGTAGTGAAGAGATCATGGAATAGAGGATAGTAGCTAACAAACATGAATACCTTTTGGCAAAGGTGGTAAAAGGAGCAATAGGGAATAAGGCTTTTTTAAATGTAGGTTAAATTTTAAGAAACATGATTCTAATATTGCGGATAATATTTTGCAAAAAAAATTAAAGTTAAGGGGGTTCTTGCTAGTGTGAAATAAAAAATAAATGGAGAGATGGAGTTAGATATATTAAAAATATTAAAATGTATATATTTATAAATTTATTTTTTTACATTATTAAATCAATAAATAAATTTCAATTTCTTTTAGTATTATGGTACATTTCTTGAAATAATTAATTAAATACAATCATTTTTTATAAAGGATATCAAAATATATTAAAATTTTTGAGTTTTGATCTTGGAAATTTATAAAAACAAATCTCATATAAATTATTTCAAAAAATTAAATATTGTATTTTATTAACCTTTTATATAAATATATAACCACACATTATAACTATATAATACATATTTCAAATGACAATTTTTAAACACTTAGATTATAATATATCATTAAAATTTATATATAAATTAATTAATTTTTCATTGTTAACATAAGACCATGCTTTTTTTTAAGCCGATATTCTATTCATTAATAAAAAAAAGTGGTACATAGATACCAAAAAATATATGGTCTCACCCCAACCAAGTTTATTGACCAATGCTAGTTGGGAATTACATACAAGAAAAAAAACAATAAGGGAACAAGTCTAGAGCCTGTAAGGCCAAAAGCACCAAAATACACGCAAAATATACAAAACACCACTCACCATGCATAATCATCTGATGTAACAGAAGTTGGATTGTCTGGCCCAGTTCATTGAGGGGGAGGAGGGAGATATGAAAATGTAATATGCTACTTAAAATGAGTTAGCCAGGTTTCCAACTTGTCTACCTTTTCAGCAAGAAGATTTTTCCCTCGCCAAATCATCCCCACTCTTTCTCGGAAATGACATTGAAAATATTGCAGTTGATTAAGAATCTCCATCTCAGATTCATGCTCTTCCTTACAAGTCCTATCCCGCATCTCCCAAACATCATGCATAAATTTCACTAAATTCCACAACTTAGAACCATGTTTTAAACATAAAAGATAAACTATTTTTCTAGAACATTTTTTTTTGGTAATTCGAAATATTGGATTAAGTCATTTTGAAGATAGATTGTGAGAAACTGGTTTTCAAATAACTTATGGCCTCATTCCTAGTAAACCTGTTGGCCAGAAGATAATGGAAAAAAGTAATTTATGACAATAAACTTAAACTTAAAGACCAAAATCAAATAACTCACACTAACTAGAAAATACCAAGAACCAAAACGCAACCAATAATTGTCCTTCATCAACCAAATTATTGGGAAAAGGGCCTTTTGGTCCATTGCAACATTGGAGAGGATGATGAAAGGCTTCATGAACATGAGCTTCCATGTGTTCCATAATACCTTCGAGATGGTCTAGCCTCTCCCATATCCTCTTCTTTACCCACATGAACTGAAACCAAACTATTCATCATATGCCACTAGTTATATTGGAGGTTTTTCATAAAATAAATAATTTCATTATAGTCCTCATGTTGATATTGACCTAGATGATTCACCGGTGCGATAACCTAATTAATCAACACTTTTATAGAATCAAAGGTTGGTGACATGTCTATTCTCCCAAGCGAGTTGGCGATCTACTCGTTGACCTATTCACCAAAGTCGTGATGTTCCATGTGGGTGTTATGCCTTGGCCCCAAGGACCTGTACCCTTATGAACGCATCCCCATTGGTGTTGCATACTTCTCAATATGGCTACCACACACTGCCCTATGTAGTCTTAATATTAATGAACCAAATAATGGGAGGAGCCCAGGCAACCTTGCAAGTTAAAAGGACAACAAAATGTGGTGTGTGAAACACCAAAGTGACCATTACTAATATGATGAAGACCTCCCACCCTTTGATCTGGGCAAGACTAGCAACCTCCCAAACCAATCACAAACCACTGTAAGAAACACGACCTCATTTAGACTCCCCAACACTTCAGGTGGCTCCCAAACCCTACATAGGCAACAAAACCCCTAATGTGATAGACCCACCACACCACAGGTCCTCCATAGATGAATTAGTACCAAGGTGAAGAGAAGGAGCCACAATAAGGCCATTACCTTCACAAAAAAACACAACATCACACGTTAGGATCACACCAAACACCTCTATATTGACACTACCAGACCTATGAAACAATAATTCTTGAACATAGATGAAGAATAAGCCTGAAGTATCCTGCAATATGGAGAGAGTGGAGGCCTCAAGAGCAGACGTAAAGGCCCATCCAACTTGGTTTCCAACATGTCTAGAATTTAAGAGCTTTTCCATTTCTTAGAACCACCACTTTGAGGAAGGAATAACCATTACTGCCAAAATTAATGATCAAGTTTATTTCCTTAAGCGGAGGGAAGGGGATTGTTGTGACATATAGCCACCATGCACTCATTGAAAGATAATTACCATCGACGCCCCACAACCCATTCCCTAAAACCAAAAGTCGAGACAAAAGACAAACCAAATAAAAAATATAGTCATGGCTCGTTTATGAACCTTCAGTCCTCAGTCGCTCACAATGGCTTCTATGAGACACTGATTCACGTTAATTGTCACATGATTGGGGGATTAAATGCCCCATCATGTACCTGTGTCCTGTTATCACCCCTATCCAACAGTCGTGACCAAAAACAAACCAAATAAAAAATATAGTCATGGCTCGTTTGAGAACCTTCAGTCCTCAGTCGCTCACAATGGCTTCTATGAGACACTGCTTCATCTTAATTGTCACATGATTGGGGGATTAAATGCCCCATCATGTACATGTGTCCCGTTATCGTGTCCCGTTATCACCCCTATTCAGGAGTTTTTATAAGAAATATTACTTAATAAGAAATATTACTTGATAAGAATTCTAAAGCTCCTATTATTAACAAATTACAAATATCTAAATAAATAGATTTTTCTTATGAAAAAGAATATAAGTTTACTTTATAAAGATGCCATTCTTAATAAAATTAATTCTAAAACAACCATATTTGTAAATATGATTGATATAGATTGATAAGTGTATATTTGTTACTTTATTTATTTATGTGTTAGACTATTCATTTTAATCATCTCAATCATTTAAAAATAATGTATCACAATTATACCCCTCATTTTATTAATGTCAGTCATTTAAAAATAATATATATATATATATATATAATAAATTTTATTTTAAAATATAAATAACTTTTCAACAAATTATTATTAATTTATATTTTATTATATGGGTTTTCAATTAATCAAAATTTCAATTTCAAAAAAGTTTTTTACTGGCCAAAAATAATAGGTACAATACAATAATAACATATCAAAAATTAAATGCTAAAAATTTATTAATAATTTAAAATATTTTTTTATAAAAATATATTAAACATTATTTTAAAATATAATTATTATTATTAATTTTATAAATTATTATAAATTAATTTGATATTATAATAAAAATATATTAAAAATTTATATAACTTTTTTATTAATTAATAATTTTCGACAAACTTAATTTATACATTAAATCCACTAAACAATCATATAAGTATAACTCTAAGCTATAACCATAACCTTAAATCCATAGATGGCACTCAACTCTCCACAAACACTCTATTGCAATGAACAAACGATCAAATACTTTGATATCCCATTAAGTCTAAATCCACCGCCGATGCTGCTCACATCTTCACACTGATAATCAATATATACAACACTAATAGATGCATCACAGATATTAAGACTTTAAAAAGGGCGATATAAATAAGGGGTCATTATCCCACAAGTCTTAATACCCGGATGTTGCTCACATCTTCACACTAATAATGAATATATACAACACTAATAGATGCATCACAGACATTGAGACTTTAAAAATGGCGATATAAAAAAGGGGTCATTATGCTAGAAATTTGCATGGTTCTCCTCGCTATCAATGTATCTAATCAAGCTATGACGTGTTTCATATTTACAATTATCAATATATTTAATTTTTTAAATTTAGTTAATTCTGTATTGTTCAAATTATATTTTTGAATGTTACATGATTATATATGTATATTGAGTCATTTTATCAACACACTCTAAACTAATTTTTTTTGTTATTGATATATTTTTATCTACACGTCAATATTAATTCATATTAAAATATTTTGTTCATAAATCACATTAGATATTTTATTTATAATATTTTTTTTCTATATATAAATATACATGACCTGGATATCACGTGTTAAAACTCTGACTCACATATTTTTTTTACTTCTAATTATTTTACATAAAATTGTATTAAGTCATATAAACAACTAATTAAATATGCATAGCTAACCAACTAATTAAATATGCATAGCCCAATTTTTTCTATTTAAAAAATATTTTATTTTTATTTTAATAAAGATAAACATATTTACCCATTATTTTTCTATTAAATTATAAAATAAACCTTTTCACTCAATAAAATACCTAAATAAAATAATTAATTGAATTATTTCTTATATTAAATAAATTGTAACTTTGTGTAACTAAACAAGAATAACGTTCGTTCGCTGGTCAGTGAGACCGAATTGCTATCAATGAATTTGGAAAATGTACTACAACTGTAATCACAAGCAATAGAGAAGTTTGCACACGGGATTTGAGAAAGATGATATTCAACAACTGTAATCACAAGGATTAGAGAAGTTTGCACACGGGATTTAGCCTCCTTCGCAACCTGTACAAATGATCGAGCCGCGATCAGGGAAGATTCTTGGACCTCGTGTACTGCACACGATGCCAAAGATCGGAGGTGTCCTACATGGGAGCTATTGTTGTTTATCTACACCCTCAATACAATTGATTGCTCAAATGAAATTACGAGTAAATATATAGCCAAACGCATGGAGGGGAATGGCAGTGGAAGGACTGTGGGTGTAAATCTAATTAAACGAATATGCTATTTGTAATATTCTAAATTCATATAGTCAATATATTAGTGGAGCTATACGAAAACGAAAAATATTTGTAATCCCTTTAGTTGGTAGTGAGTATTCATACTTTTTAATATATATGAAAGAATAAAATTTTCATATATTAATAAAATTTAATTAAGAAAATTTTAACATAAATCAATTTATATTATAAAAATATTTGAAATTTGAAATATTATTTATATTAATATATTCATATTGTTATATTAAATTATGGGAAGGTTATTTACTCGGATGCGGATGACTCTACCAGCATTCAATGATGGATTTCGCCAGACAGACATCTGGCCTGACAGATGGCAGGCGGAAGGATTGTATGGTACACATCGTAGGATGGTATATCAAGTTCAGGGCAGAGGAATTAAATACCGCGCAGCCTCGAATTTGGTTTGAATTCAATGCAAGCATGGCTGCTCTGCATACACTTTGGCTCATTGACATGGATCCGCGCAACGCAGTTAATGACTATGTTTATTATGAAGCAAAGCTGCTTCAGATCCGCTGTATAGTCATTCGGGTCTGGATGTTAGAAAGGTTCTGGAAACGCCCTGAATTTCTCAACGCTTTCATTACTTCTGGTTTGCTCTGTTTCAATCGTTCTCCCAGTTCTTTCGCCTCTGTAACCATGCCTCGCAGACGAGGAATCCCGCGCAGAGGAAGTCACTCAGGGAACAGAGGAAGCCTTTTCGACATGCCCCTCAGAATGTTGCTCCCATTGCCTTAGCTCCTCCTTCTTCTCCGCCTTTGGACCAAGATAGGCTTCTCCCGAATAATTCTTATCAGACCTCCAGGTTTACCTTCCAAAGTCGGCTCAACAGGCCCATGGTGACAGTAAATTTTACCATATTTGTCTCGGAGGAGGAGAGCAACCAGTTCAGTTCGACTCCTTCCGTTTCCTCACATTCTCAGGATGATAGTGTTCTGCTAGGGGACCTGACGGGGAGAGTGTTTCATGCGGACCACATGCAAGAGGATGCCCCTGTTTCGGAAGCGCCTCAGCAGCCTGATCCAATACAGGAAGATGCTTTAGCTTGCGGGCCATCTCAACGAGAAGCTGGTATTCTACATTTGGTTACTAATCCTGATGGAGGTGCGCCGGTACTGGACGAAGACGGTCTCGTGACCTGGGTAGCTTCTACTAGCCAGGTAAAGGAGGATACGCTAGCATCACCAAGTCATGTAGATTGATCACAGTTCCTTTCTGTCGGGTGGCTTTCTTGCTTATATGCTATGCAATCTTGGTCTTGTGTTTTTGAGTCTGAAGTTAGAGGTCTATGTCTGGTTTATTCTCATGCTACAGGCAGTAACAACAGCCAATACAGGCTTTATTTTTTGTCTTAAAAATGCCTATGCTAGTTGCTACTTTGTTTTTTTGGTCAATGTAGGTTATGAAGATGGTAGGTCTGGTAAATTTGGTCAGTATGTCAGGAACCAAAGCAAAATTTTTGAAGTCTGTAATGTAAATCTGGTTGAAGGGCTGAACTGTAATGTCCCTGAATTTTTGGCTGAGGAAAGGCTTCGGCCTCCTCTGAGGTCTTGACCTCATTGTATATATTTTTTCACCTTTTTTAATAGAATTAGTATTTACGGAGAAAAAAAAAAATTATGGGAAGGTTATTTATAAGAAATCATGGTACAAGATATATAACATTTTTGTAACACATCTATATATATAATGAATATAAAAATAAAAAATTAATAGTAAATAAAATCTTCGGAATTACCAACTTACCATGAGTTCTTACCTTATGTTTTAATATTGACATTCTGGTTATGATTTGCGGCAAGTATTAGACTATCATACATTAAAAACCATAGCAAATATTTGATTCATATATTATCAACTATGAAGGGACATCCATAGATACATTTATATGCGCAAGTGAAAACTTAATTGCATCCGTTGTTAACGTATTATGCTATGGTACTTTTGATTACAACTGAGATTCTTAAAAGTTCAAGGCTTTCCATCTGTTGGTGCCTTATTTAAGACTTGGCTGTACTGGCCTAGGTGTCGTGCTGTCACACACCATGCGGCCTTCCTGCAGCGATTCCCTTGGGATTGGCTTTGTTCATCAACGGTGTTGGTTGCTCAGGGAGGTCCGGTCCTTAAGGGTTTTGACTTTTACTCCTTGGCGATTTTGCTCTGGTTCATTGTTGTGTTTCTTGGCAATTCTGAAGGACTTCAGCTCTGCTCCGCTCCATTGTTTGGAACCCTGATTAGATGGTATCCTTTGCCTGGTGTGGCGCCCGTCTATTTCTGTGGCTTTGTTGCTCAGCTCTTGGTATACTTCTAGATTTTGCTGGACAATGCCCTCAGTGTTCGGGTGAGCTGGAGTTTGGCTTCGACAATAGGGTTTCTGGTGCTAAACTGACGGTAAATAATTCGTTTACCCTCTACTTGCTCTGTTATATTATTTGTGAATAATTTTCTAGGCAAAGTCTCCATTTCAAGGCTCGTTCTTTCGAGTGATGGATCCACTGAATACCAGGTATTTCAGTGTTTAAGTTATTACACATTTGGGGTTTTGGTTAAAAGGTCGGCCTGCCTTATGGTCTGTTCGAGTTTATGTTAGTTTTTGTACATTCTGGCTTTGGCTATGGGAAGCCGTCCACCGAGACAAAGGTTGTGTTCTTAATTTAAAATGGCTTGTCCATTTCTTGTAGTCCTGGTTCTATTTTTTTTCTCATACTGTTTCAATTATCGGAGTTTCAATTTTAAAGCATATATAGTATTTTCCGCATTCCGTAGTTTTTATATAAAGTTTGTGTTGGTTATCAGTCCTCCGTCGTGACTCCTAGCTTGAGTCTTGGACAATTTCAGAACAATTATATATGTAATTTGTTGTGTTAAGGGTTAATAACAATTGATCGGGGCTATTTCTATCTTCTTGTTTTATGTCACGATCCTACCCTTAACATATTATTCTTTTTATTCTTTACACACTCAACTTACCATATTCCTTAATTCACACACATTCTGCCATGTCATCCAGTCCACTGGGACTATTAATCTCATTAAGGAATGTTAAGGAATGTTTGACCAACGACAAACCAATCAACTGTCCGTATTAATGTCTTAGTATGTACGCATCGGATATGACACTTTGGCAACCGGATAAGGGCGCTGGCATTTTATGTTGTGACCGGAGTAATAATCCGGCGATGAGTTGTTGAACTGTATTAAGTTTAAGGACAATTGTTTAATGTTCCACAGTACATCTGGCCTGCCTTTCCTGCTCGACCATGTGAAGAAGCATAGCCCCGTACCCTCATTCCTCGCACCTCTGTTACCTGCCTCATTTCAATGGAGGGGATCAATCGATCTAGATCTGAGGGTGGAGGTTTGTCGAAGGGCTTTAGGGTTCATATTAAGCGGCTCGAGTCTTCACCCAGTTCATTTGGACCTGGCGCCGCTCCCAGGTTTGGCTTGTCTTCTTCGCGCACAGGGGATATCTTTCATGAACTCCTCTACCAAGGTTCATCCACTACACAGGAGTTACCCCTTCGTCTTCCCGGGATTAAACCTCGCAGGTGATGGAATTTTGTTACAGTTAAATTTCTGATTCTCCTATTATGATATTGTTTTATACAGGCTTCTCCCTTGATTTAATATGTGTATTAACAGTTCTATTATTTCTCTGGTGCTTGAAGGTGGTTGCTACGGCAATGAAATCTTTCCATATGCAGGACGTTGGGCCCTCGGCAACCCAACTTTATCGCCGTATAGCAGGTAAGCAATTTCATGCTTGAATTGATTCCTGGGTGCGATGTTTGGGGTTTTCCCTTTCGACTGTTGTGGCTACAAAATTTATACATACTCGTTTTCCTTTTAATGGTTTCATATTTCCATATCCTGACCGAAGTAACCCAAGACAGGGTCCTTCAGGCTGGCCTCCGAGGCTACTCATGGTTTCTCTTTTATAACCCTAGACTCCGTTGTCTCGACTTGTCTTGTTGGAATTGTGAGGAATGGTCAGTTCCTTCAACGGGAGGTGCCTTGGCAGTCCTCGTAGTTAAATTATCTCAGTATTCTTTTGTTTGTATTTATAAACCATTTTACAATTGTAATTATTTGGTAACGGAGTAGTAAAGACTACTAGTTGGACCAGTCGTGGAACATGGAACCTCTCCGTTTTTTTTAGTGAATACTATTGTTATAATTCGAGTTCGCCTTTCTCTGGAATGATTGCTCAACTCTGTAATTATAACTTATTTCTAGGGTTTTTCTGAGAAGTTAATAGCAAACTAAACTCGCCTTTCTGAGATAGTTTATGTGTGTTATAACATCAGTACTATCATATATATATACATGTTCTCATGTTTCAATGATACGGCGGAACCGTCGTTGTCTTTAAGGAAAAAAGTTGTTGGTTTTTCTGTTTTGTTTTCGACTATTGTGCTTCTTCGAACTGCTAGAGTACCATACTATCGATATGTAATGATTATGATAGAAGGGCTTTCTTTATTATTGAAAATAAATGTGCGAATGTTTTCGACGGTAGAATCCTCACCGCTTGTCGCATTTGCTTTCTTGTCTATGGTGAAATATGCATTTTGCACTTGTGGTTTATTAACTAACGAAGGGTCTGATTCATGGCTTTCTCGAACCTTCCCTAAGATTACTCATGCCTTTACTGTCTATCCATTATGTCTGTCTATGTGTTTTTTTTGTTTTTGTCTTTTGCTTATGTCATATATATGCTTGTTCTACAGTTTGTGCAAACTGTCATATATGATTTAATCTCGCGTGGTCTTCTGAATTTATTTAATGGACAATCACACTACAGTCGTTAAGGTTATTAGTTCCAGAGAGTTTTTCCTACCACAGTTCTGGTAATCCCCGGCTCGGGGCCTGCTATTTTACTCTCTGCTAAGGTGAACAGACTCATGGTCAACAAAACTTATTTATTTCCTTATATATGTAAAGTAATTCCTCAGTGTTCTATATAGGGATATTTGACCTCTGTTTTTGTGTTTGAAGAACCAATAACCATAACAAAATTATTGTAGTATTTATTTTGAACAGATAACATTACTGCATGTATAATAAGGATAAAAGAAATGTGAGTTTTCAAATAATTTCACAGCCCTTTCTACTGTACTTAGACTTCTGTAACTTGCAGTTAATGCTAACATCATAGATGTATATTCATCAATAAGATAATTTCTCCAGAAATTTCCACTTACCTGGTCTGCCTGGGTTGTAGATGCGTTACAGAGGTTCACCTGTATCCTTTGTTGCTCTTGACCACCCAACCATGAGATCCATCGCCAAGACTGGAATCTCCCCCCGAGCTATCTTGCAGGCCCAAAGCCCTCAACAAGATTCATGCAACTTGTGCTTGGTTATCTGGTCCTTACCAGACTTAACCAATTTTTCCTCTTTTCTTTCTGTCTGTCCTTACAGCACAGAATTTTTGTCTCTCCCTTCCCTTTTCCCCTGGAGGCCTTTCTAGTTAGGGAAGGTAGTTTTATGCAGTTTTCACAACTGATTTCCTCTTCCAATCTTCCTTTCAGAAGTTGCCAGCATTTCAAGAAATATATATTTCTTTTTAATATATATTTTAATTCACAATAATAAAATAATATGATTAAAGGTTTTTTTTTTTTTTTAAAACAAAACAGTCTTCCAATTCTGTCTTTTACCACAGTAAAATTCCAATATTTACATTCTCTGGGGTCATCACATCTCCCCCTCCTAAGATTGGACATCGTCCCGATGTCTGATTTTCACAAACAATTCTGGGTAAGCTTTTTTTATGAGCTCTTCATCTTCCCAAGTGGCCTCATCAGGCCCATAGTGCTGCCACTGCACTTTAACTTGGGTAATAGCTCGCTTCCGCCGCTGCACTTCTCTCCGGTCGAGGATGCTCAACGGCTCGACCAGAACCTCACCTTCCGGTTCGACCCGTATATCCTGCCATTTGATCACATGTTTAGGGTCGTAAATATAATTTTTTTTAGTATAGAAACATGGAAGACATTGTGGATTCTAATATGGCTTGGCAAGGCGAGTTGGTAAGCTACCGGCCCAACTCTTGCCAAAACCTGGAAAGGTCCAAAATAACGGGGTGCAAGCTTGGCACAACCGCTCCATTGCAAGGTACTCTTTCCGGCTTGGATCCTCACATAAACATGGTCACCGACCTGGTATTATTTGAACCTTCTTTTCCGATCAGCAAAGCTCTTTTGTCTGTCTTGAGCAGCCTTTAAATTAGTACGTACCCTTTTTACCATGTCCTCCATTTCTTTGAGCATTTCTGGCCCCAATCTTAATTTGTCCTCAGGTCCACCCCAGCTTGAGGGTGTACGACATTTCCGCCCGTACAAGACTTCAAAGGGGCTCATTTGTGTTGACGTATGATATCTGTTATTCTATGCGACTTCAACCAAATTAAATATTCCTCCCACTGGGTTGGTTTTTGCATTACGCATGCTCTTAACATGTCCTCCACCACTTGGTTCACTCGCTCTGTTTGACCATCAGTCTCGGGATGATAGGCTGTGCTGAAATTCAGCTATGTTCCCAGTTCGGTAAACAATGCTCTCCAAAAGGTTGACGTGAATTTTACATCACACTCAGATATTATTGTCTTCAGAAGTCCATGCAGTTTGAACACATTCTGCATAAAAATGTGAGCAATTTGCACAGCCCTGTAAGTGGACTGCACGGGTATAAAGTGTGCTGCCTTGCTCAGTTTGTCTACCACTACCATAATAGAATCATTGTTCTTCTTTGTCCGAGGCAATCCTGTTATGAAATCCATAGAAATAGTTTCCCATTTCCATTCCGGAATGGGTAAAGGTTGTAATAACCCCGCTGGGTGTAGATGCTCCGCTTTAATCTGTTGACACTCCAAACACCGTGCTAAGTATTCAGCTACATTCTTTTTCATTCCTGGCCAATGGTATTCATTTCGAAGTGCGGTGATCATTTTTTGGTACCCCGGATGTCCTGCATAGTGGCTGATGTGAAACTCATCCAAAATCAGATTTTTAAGACTATTTTTGTTAGGTACATATAGTTTCTTATTATAATGCAACATTCCAGCATCATCTAATTCATATGCCTGCTGATTTTTTCCACTGGAAAGTTGTTGTACCTACTGTTTTATTTGCTGGTATTCAACATCTTGATCTACTGCTGTTTTTATCATTTCAATCAAGGGATTCTTCCATTTACTGGACGAAATTTCATACAAGCATTGCACCTTCCGACTTAATGTGTCGGCCACATGGTTCTCCTTCCCTTTCAAATGCTTAATTTCAAAATCAAATCCACTTAAAAAATCTGCCTAGCGGGCTTGCCTCGTATTTAAGGTAGGTTGGCTGAAGTAATTTGTCAGACTGTGGTGGTCTGTTAGCAACATAAATTTTCTCCCCATGAGATAATGCCGCCACATTTTCAGTGTGTGTATGACGACTACTAATTCTAAATCGTAGGCATAATATTTTTTCTCATGCTCCTTTAGCTTTCTTGATTTGTAAGCGATCACTCTTCCTTCTTGCATCAACACACCGCCCACACCCTCTTTACTTGCATCAGTACATACCACGTAATCCTTATTAGGATCAGCTATACTCATGATGGGTGCTGTGGTGAGTAAATGTTTAAGCTACTCAAAGCTTCACTGACACTCTGAGGTCCATTTGAATACCCTTCCTTTTTTCTGTAATGAGTTGATAGGGTATGCTACCCTTGAAAAACCATCCACGAATCTTCTATAATAACCAGCTAACCCCATAAAGGACCTAATGTCTACCACATCCTTTGGTACGGGCCATTCCATTATGGTCCTTATCTTTTCAGGGTCCACTGCAATCCCCTCTTTTATGATTATATGGCCTAAATACTGTATTTCCTCCTTGAAGAAATCACACTTGCTGAACTTAGCATACAGTTGGTGTTCTCAGAGAGTTTGTAGTACTAACCTGAGATGCTCCTCGTGCTCCTCCTTAGAACGAGAGTATATCAGAATATCATCGATGAATATCAGCACAAATTTATCCAAGAACCTATGGAACACGTTTTTCATTAAACACATAAAGGTGGCGGGTGCGTTGGTCAACCCAAAAGGTAGCACTACAAACTCGTAGTGCCCATACCGAGTTCTAAAAGCTGTTTTAGCGATATCTTCCTCCTTAATCCTAATCTTGTGGTAACTATATCGCAGATCGATCTTAGAGAACACTGTTGCACCCTTCACTTGATCGAAAAGTTCATCAATCCGAGGTAAAGGATATTTATTTTTGATCGTGAGCTTGTTCAGCTGAGGATAATCTATACACATTCGAAGAGTTTCGTCTTTTTTCTTGAAAAATAACACTGGGGCTCCCCATGGAGATACACTGGGGCGAATATAATCTTTGTCTAGCAGCTCTTGTAGTTGTATTTTTAATTCTGTCAATTCAGGTATGCTCATTCTATAAGGTGCCCACGACACTGGTGCTACCCCCGGTGTCAATTCAATGGTAAAGTCTATATCTCTTTTAGGTGGCAGCCCGGGTATCTCCTCTGGAAAAACATCTGCAAATTCTTGTATTACGGGAATGTTTTCCATCGTGGCTGTTTTATCCTTTGAATTTGCATAGCCTACCTGAATGGCATAAATTTGACATCTTTTTCTGATACATTTAGCTAGTTGGGATGTAGTGATCGGCTGGATCTGCACTGGGCACTTAATCCCTTGCATTTCCTGCTTCTCTTCAAAGTCATCTTTGTAATAAATGGTTTTCGTCTTGCAGTTTACTAGTGACCAGTGTTTTTCTAACCAATCCATCCCAATCAGAACATCATGTGAACCCAGAGGAAGTACATTCAAATCTGCCACTACTCGTTGTCCTGCTATGGTTAAAGAGCAGTTATTAATTTTTGCCAAGACTCGTCTCTTGGCCCCCATAGCTAGCTGTACCAGCCATGGATTCTTGAATTTTTCAGGTTGTAGCTTACATTGTTCTACTATCTTTGGGCTAATATAACTTAAAGTAGCTCCTGGATCAATTAGAACAGCTATAGAAAGATCTGAAATTTTACCTTCAAATTCCACCATGGTCGGCTGGTATTCCGCCTGACGATCGTCCAGGGCTGCGTTAATCCTTGGTACGCTACGTCCCACATTGCCAATGGTCGATGCCTCATGGATCCGAGATATCTGATCAGTTCCCTTCCGCTCCGGGCAGTTTTTGACGTAGTGTGGTTCTCCACAACCCCAGCATTGAACTGGGGGTCTCGCCATTCCTTCGCCCTCCATCCTGACAGGTTGTTCACTCACTCTAGATTCACTGATTGACATAGACCTGATTGAACCTCTTTGTATAGTTCTATTGTTCTGCCCTTTATTAATTCCCTTACTTCCACTGCTACAACTTCCCTTATTGTTTCCAACTGTTTTACTACCTCTTTTTTCATTCCATCTTTTGTTTGGAGCATCTCCTTTCTGTTTATTCTGCTGGTAGCAGATTCTAGCCTTGCGGATAGCTTCATCCATCGTCCTAGGATTGTCAAACTCAATCCTTTCTCGTATGTATAGGGGTAAACTACTAACAAATCTTTGCACCTTGGCTTTTTCTTCTTTAATATAGGGCACATAGCGAAGTAGGGAGGTAAAATAGTTGATAAATTCGTCCATAGTCTGTTGTCCCAACTGTAAATCGTGGAATTCCATTGCTTTTTCATCATAGAAGCGCTCGGTCAGATATCTTTCTTTGAAGTATTTTTGAAACTTCTCCCATGTTATGGTCTGTTCGCTTATCCCCTTGACGATCTTAACTTCCTCCCACCATAGGGTTGCTTTACCTTGTAACTGAAAGATGGCCAATCGTGCCTTCAGGTTGTGGTCGTATTCATACAGCTGAAAATATTTGTTCATGTTAATTAGCCAAGCTTCAGCCGCTTCTTCCTGCTCCCCATCAAAGTGTGGGGGTTTAATTTTTCGAAATTCTCCATGTAGCTCCACTCTTTGACGTTTTGAAGTCTGCTATTTGGAAGCATTGTCAGAGTGGTCCTCCCCCTCTTCTGATTTTTCAGGTTCTGCTTGATAATTTCGTTCTTCTGTCATCCTCTGTTGTTTCGCGCTGGGATTAGCTAGTGGTGGGTTCGGCCTGTCCGATAAACTCTTCAAAATTCTTTCTTGTTCCACCGTCAGTCGTGCGTTATCCTCTCGTAACCGTGCCATCTCATTCTTCAGTTCCTGGACCGTCTCTAGTATTGCAAGTTCGTGCTACGTGTCTCCTCGCCAAGCTGTACCCACAGCTCTCGGTTATCCCTAGGATTTACTGCAGGTTCCTGACCTGCTATCGATCTGTGCGGAGCGCTGCCAGCTCTCTGCATATTCACGATTACTGTCTATTGTCTATATGCTGTTGTTTCCTTTTGTCTCAACCTAAGAAATGGAACCAGAAGAGGAGTTAGTTATATTAGTTGTCCTTCTTATAAATATAATAAGATGGTTAACTGTACATTGCTTGTTTATTTTCCTCCGGTTTAAACTTCTTTACATGTTCTTCCAGAGGTCACAGTATTGTAACCTCGCTCTGATACCAATTTGTCACGATCCTACCCTTAACATATATATGAAATAAAAAATATATTTTATTCTTTTTATTCTTTACACACTCAACTTACCATATTCCTTAATTCGCACACATTCTGCCATGTCATCCAGTCCACTCGGACTATTAATCTCATTAAGGAATGTTAAGGAATGTTTGACCAACGACAAACCAATCAATTGTCCGTATTAATGTTTTAGTATGTACGCATCGGATATGATACTTTGGAAACCTATAAATTTTTTGGTATGTATGCATCAGATATAACACTTTGGCAATCGGATAAGGGCGCTGGCATTTTATGTTATGACCGGAGTAATAATCCGGCGATGAGTTGTTGAACTGTATTAAGTTTAAGGACAGTTGTTTAATGCTCCACAGTACATCTGGCCTACCTTTCCTGCTCGACCATGTGAAGAGGCAGAGCCTCGTACCCTCATTCCTCATGCCTCTGGTTCCCGCCTCATTTCAACGGAGGGGATCAATCGATCTAGATCTGAGGGTGGAGGTTTGTCGGAGGGTTTTAGGGTTCGTATTAAGCGGCTTGAGTCTTCACCCAGTTCATTTGGACCTGGCGCCGCTCCCAGGTTTGGCTTGTCTTCTTCGTGCACAGGGGATGTCTTTCATGAACTCCTCTGCCAAGGTTCATCCGCTACACAGGAGTTACCCCTTCGTCTTCCCGGGATTAAACCTCGCAGGTGATGGCATTTTGTTACAGTTAATTTTCTGATTCTCCTATTATGATATTCTTTTATACAGGCTTCTCCTTTGATTTAATATGTGTATTAATAGTTCTATTATTTCTCTGGTGCTTGAAGGTGGTTGCTACGGCAATGAAATATTTCCATATGCAGGACGTTGGGCCCTCAGCAACCCAACCTTTATCTCCGTATAGCAGGTAAGCAATTTCATGCTCGAATTGATTCCTGGGTGCGATGTTTGGGGGTTTCCCTTTCGACTGTTGCGGCTACGAAATTTATACATACTCGTTTTCCTTTTAATGATTTCATATTTCCATATCCTGACCGAAGTAACCCAAGACAGGGTCCTTGAGGCTAGCCTCCGAGGCTACTCATGGTTTTTCTTTTATAACCCTAGACTCCGTTGTCTCGGCTTGTCCTGTTGGAATTGTGAGGAACGGTCAGTTCCTTCAACGGGAGGTGCCTTGGCAGTCCCCGTAGTTAAATTATCTCAGTATTCTTTTGTTTTTATTTATAAACCATTTTACAGTTGTAATTATTTGGTAACGGAGTAGTAAAGACTACTAGTTGCACCGGTCATCGAACATGGAACCTCTCTGTTTTTTTTAATGAATAGTATTGTTATAATTCGAGTTCGCCGTTCTCTGGAATGATTGCTCGACTCTGTAATTATAAATTTATTTCTGGGGTTTTTCTGAGAAGTTAATAGCAGACTAAACTCGCCTCTCTGAAATAGTTTATGTGTGTTATAACATCAGTACTGTCATATTTATATACATGTTATCATGTTTCAATGATACGGCGGAACCACCGCTGTCTTTAAGGAAAGCAGTTGTTGGTTTTTCTGTTTTTTTTTCGGCTATTGTGCTTCTTCGAACTGTTAGAGTACCATACTATCGATATGTAATGATTATGATAGAAGGGCTTTGTTTATTATTGAAAATAAATGTGTGATTTTTTTCGACGGTAGAATCCTCACCGCTTGTCGCATTTTGCTTCCCTGTCTATGGTGAAATATGCATTTTGCACTTCTGGTTTATTAACTAACGATACAGTTAGGGTCTGATTCATGGCTTTCTCGAACCTTCCCTAAGATTACTCATGCCTTTATTGTCTATCCGTTATCTCTGTCTATGCGTTTTTTTTTTGTCTTTTGCTTATGTTATATATATGCTTGTTCTACAGTTTGTGCAAACTGTCATATATGATGTAATCTCGTCTGGTCTTCTGAATTTCTTTAATGGACAATCATACTACAGTCGTTAAGGTTATTAGTTCCAGAGAGTTTTTCCTACCACAGTTCTAGTAATCCCCGACTCGGGGCCTACTATTTTGCTCTCTGCTAAGATCAACAGACTCATGGTCAACAAAAACTTATTTATTTCCTTATATATGTAAAGTAATTCCTCAGTGTTATATACAAGGATATTTGACCTCTGTTTTTGTGTTTGAAGAAGCAATAACCATAACAGAATTACTCTAGTATTTATTTTGAACAGATAACATTACTGCATCTATAATAAGGATAAAAGAGATGTGAGTTTTCAAATAATTTCACAGCCCTTTCTACTGTACTTAGACTTCTATAACTTGCAGTTAACGCTAACATCATAGATGTATATCACCAATAAGATAATTTCTCCAGAAATTTCCACTTACCTGGTCCGCCTGGGTTGTAGATGCGTTACAGAGGTTCACGTGTATCCTTTGTTGCTCTTGACCACCCAACCATGAGATCCATCGCCAAGACTGGAATCTCCACCCGAGCTATCTTGCAGGCCCAAAGCCCTGAACAATATACATGCAGAATTTTTATCTCTCCCTTCCCTTTTCTCCTGGAGGCCTTTCCAGTTAGGGAAGGTAGTTTTATGCAGTTTTTACAACTTATTTCCTCTTCCAATCTTCCTTTCAGAAGTTGCCAGCATTTGAAGAAATATATATTTGTTTTTAATATATATTTTAATTCACAATAATAAAATAATATGATTAAAGTTTTTTTTTTTTTTTAAACAAAAAAATCTTCCAATTCTACCATTTACCACAGTAAAATTCCAATATTTACATTCTCCGGGGTCATCACATTTTAATCTTGTATTTAAAGGGTTTACCCTTATGCTTTTATTTAACATGTATTAGTTCATAATGATGTATATCAATTCGAGCTATCCCTCGGTGTACCTCGTTTATTCGGTTTGTTTATTTCACCTACAATATTTATGTTTATGTTAGAAACCCCACTATTCAAGTGTATACATAATTACCGTTAACTCCTCGGCGTTCTCACTTATGAACGCTAGGGTTTACTATTGTTTTCAGGGTTTGGTTTTTATTTAGGCACCAAACCCTTAGATGCTCCTTTAATTCTTTTTTTCTTTTTAATCAGAATCATTACCCTCCTATGCAATTTGTTCGGCTGTCTGTTTAGTGAAGGATTTATGGATGATGCAGACTCGTAAATCCTTCAGTTTGAATTTAGCTTTTCGCTTGCAAGTATAAAAATATAATATATTTACCCTAGCTTGACAAGAACTTAGTTACGGTTCTTGTTATCTATCTTCAAATTGAAGGATTTATGGATGATGCAGACTCGTAAATCCTTCAGTTTGAGTTTAGCTTTTCACTTGCAAGTATGAAAATATAATATATTTACCCTAGCTTGACAAGAATTTACTTAGTTATAGTTCTTCTTGTTATCTATCTTAGAATTCATGTAGTTTTTAGCTTGCAAGTATGAGAGTATAATATATTTACCCTAACTTTATAAGAATTTACTTAGTTACAGTTCTTCTTGTTATCTATCTTAGAATTCATGTATCCTTCTGTGTCTGAGTTTAGCTTTTCACTTGCAAGTATGACAGTATAATATATTTACCCTAGCTTGACAAGAATTTACTTAGTTACAGTTCTTCTTGTTATCTATCTTAGAGTTCATGTATATTGTCATTCTAGCTATCTTACTGTTATTTATTTACTGCAAAATAGATATTTACAACAATAGTCATTTTTGTTGTAAGCTGCATTTCTTTTATTGTATTCCTACCTTAGGGAAAAAGAAACTAAATTATTATTTCTTGTTCTATACTATAAAATAGGTACACAAAATTTATTTCCTCTATCACAGGCTCTACTCTAATCTAGTAACTATTAGAAATTAAACTTAGTGAACCATATTCATTGAATTTCATAAAATAAAATACAATAATCTAGGCAAGTTGGAAAACTTTCTTTCACTGTATTCCTACCTCACTGTATTCCTACCTTAGGGAAAAAGAAACTAAATTGTTATTTCTTGTTCTGAACTATAAAATAGATACACAGAAATTATTGCCTCTATCATAGGCTCTACTCTAATCTAGTAACTATTAGAAATTAAACTTACTGAACCATATTCATTCCATTTCATAAAATAAAATACAATAATCTAGGCAAGCTGGAAAACTTTAAACATGGTTAACACTTATTTGAAGCTACGTTTTAAAATCGAATCCTCAACTTATCAATCTTTAGTTGCTCCCTTTTGGTCTACACTTAGACCTGCACTGTGTATACCTCCCTACCATGAGATCTACCATATCAGTAGAACTCCCCCGTGCCATCCCTGATCCAGGGAAAAATTCTTTCTCTTTCAAAACTTAAGAGTGTATTCAGCCATCTGATCTTAACCAGACACCTGGCTAGTACAACTACTTGACTTCTCAACACAGTTTGATAGTACAACTACTTGACTTCTCAAAACAGTTTGATAGTACAACTACTTGACTTCTCAACACAGTTTGATTTTCCTTCTTCTGATCTCAGACCTGGCTAGTACAACTACTTGACTTCTCAACACAGTTTGATTTTCCTTCTTCTGATCTGAGATCCCCATCCTCTTGATCATTTTTCTTTCAAATATTTCCAAGATTTGGTTTTTCCTTTCTTGAAATATGTTGATCATTTTTCTTTTAAATATTTCCAAGATTTGGTTTTTCCTTTCTTGGAATATGTAACTGTTTCTTTTAACTAATTAATTAAAGAAACATTATTTTCACTAATAACTGCAAAAATACCTTCTCATAACTTTATTTCAAAAAAGTTTATGTTTTCAGGAAAAATAATAATTTGTTTGGTGCAGTAAAAAGAAATATTATTTACATTAACAAAGTATATTACAATTCTTCAAAACATATTTTGTAGTGATGACTAGTAATTTAACTAAAAACATAGGGAAGTCATTCACAGTAACACTAATATATGTAAAGTGCATGCACACACTATGTTTTAATAAAAATAATGAATAAGATTATAAGAGATAACTGAAATTTCTCAGTAAACAAAACATGCCTAAATGAAAAAGATGACATATAACCTTAAACTTACATGTGAATATATTTAAAAAAATACTAATTAATATCTTAAACATCTCAATACCTAAAAATATCACAATTAATAATGAAATATAATTAAACTTTTATATAATAAATATTATAATGTAATGACGATAATCTTGTTTATTATTTATATAATATATAAATAATAAATAAATTTATTTTCATTACATAACAATATTAATAAATACTATCATGAAAATAAATTAATTTATTATTTATATATAATATAAATAATAAATAAATTCATTTTCATTACATGATACTATTAATTATAGAAAATTATTATTATTATTATTATTAAATAAATATTTATATATTGTATCAATATATTTAAATATTAATGATTAGTATATACATACTAATATGTTTCATATAAATTAATACATTATATTATGGATATTAATAAATATAAAACAAAAAATAACAATATCAAGGATATATATTGTGAGCATACATTAAACACATTAGTATTTAACCATGGTAAAAGCTTATTCAATAATAAATAATTGTATGCAAAAATATATTATTATAATAATAAATATCCATCATTAAAACAAATAAATATAGTCGTTAAAATATATAAATTTTCCCCATGCATGGAACCTATAAAAACATTCTTAGTATTAAAAAATATTGTTTTGCTGAGTGCTTTTTTTTTTTGTAGTGGTTTTCAATGGTCATTTTTTGTGGCTTTCAATGGTGGATTTCTGTGATGGTTTTCAATAGTGGCTTTCCTATGGGAGTTTTCCTGAGTAATTTTCATTTAAAATTGATCCATTTAAAATTAAATCAACAAATTCTCTATATGTATTTTTTAATTAAAAGCAAAAAAATAGAAAAGCATATAATGGTAGAAAAGCTACATCAATCCGCATACATCGTGCACTCCTCAGTCGTGCTTCGGGCTCCTCGGTTGATCTCTAGGCATCATGGTTGAGCTTTTACTCCTCGGTTGAGCTATTTCTCCTCTCGTTCGAGTTGTTGAGTCCGTGGTATATGCAAAACTCGCATGCAGAGACCGCGACAACGAATTTATGCACATTATAAAGGCTTGTCCGAGCATATTTTTTATTTTTTTGCATCATTCTGTGCTCAATCGATATTTTAACACAATCGAGCATCATCGCTTCAATAATCAGGGTTACATAAAATCTCGATCGAGGGTTCATTTTATAGCTCAATCGAGAATATTTAAGCTCTCAAATAACTTAATAGAGAGATAAAATATTGCTCGACCGAACGCTTTAAAAACACTAGAGCAAACTTGTTTTTACCCTCTCACCTTACATGCTTGCCAAAAAATGTAAACGACTTTTGCGGCTCACGCTAATATTAAATTTTATATTTCATGCTTTTAAAAATGGTGAAAAATACAATATGCTAATTTTACTTTTATGCACTATCTCCAACACACATATCTTTTACAATGCATTGGTCTCAATTCTATCAATAGGTAGACCACTGATAATGCGGGTATCAAACACAACAACATCTATAGGCTAGTGGGGCTCTTGTCAAATACATCAAACACCAATAGTCCATCCTTTGTAGACCATGCCAACAAATTGTGAGAGTGGGGTATGCTCTTGTCAAATACATCAAACACCAATAGTCCATCCTTTGTAGACCATGCCAACAAATTGTGAGAGGGGTATGTTCCTCATCGATACAATGCACTAATGATGTTTTATAGAACGATGTCCTTGTGTGTTGATTCATCCAGAAAAGTCAGTGAGGTTGAAGAACAATAGAATAACAAATAATCATTTCTACGCATCACTTAATGCATGCATTGGTTCGTTTATTTATTTATTTTGGTATATAAAAATTTAAAAAATACACCAATGCACCTATTACAATGACACATTACACTACCTTAGTAGGGCACATTTTAATTTCCTCGTGTTACACTTATAGGGATATGTTCAATTGTTCATGATGCTCCCCACCATCATGTAGTGCACCAATTAACACATTAACAATGTACCATAATATTTTTTATATTGCATGTACACATTTGATATTAAGGAGTGTTATAGAGTGCATCTTATATATTCATGAGATGTTAATGTGAGAAAAAATGTGAAAATGAGAAATTTTACTATTAAGGAAAAATAAAATTTTGAAAATATAAAATAGAATAAGTTAATAAATTATTTGATCTCATCTACACCAATATAATATGGTTGTTGTAAAAGTCACAAACTTTAAAGACTTTTGAAAAATCTAAAAAGTGTATGGAATCCATAATAAATCATAAACTTGTTAGTAGAATTTAGCAATTCAAAGGAGATATGAGTACTCTAGTTCATGTATTAACATTGTGGACCCCTCTAAATGTTTAGGTGCACCAAAAATAAAACATTAGTTAAAAAATATTCTTACCTAACTCTATTAGAAGACTTTGCTAAACATTGAATGGGGTGAAATTCCTTCCTAAAATCTCAAATCCATAATAAATCATAAGCTTGTTAGTAGAATTTAGCAATTCAAAGGAGATATGAGTACTCTAGTTCATGTATTAACATTATGGACTCCTCTAAATGTTTAGGTGCACCAAAAATAAAACATTAGTTAAATAATATTCTTACCTAACTCTATTAGAAGACTTTGCTAAACATTGAATGGGGTGAAATTCCTTCCTAAAATCTCATTTTTCTTGTAGTGTTGGTTTCTAGAGCTTTTCATATTTGTAATAATATAGGTTTTATGGAGAACACAATATAGGATTTCGGGAGTATATTTAGGTGAATGATGAAGACTATAATTAGAGTAATTCCAATCGAATAAGTCAAGATGATTGATGAACTCATTTTATTTTCTTGAGATGATTGTACTTTTATTTATTTATTTATCTAAATAGATTTTACCAAATAGATGTATTTATAGGTTTTGTCAAATTTATATTGGTATTTTTTAGTCAAAAGTGGGTTTCTACCTTTTTCTTAGTACATAGTAAGAACGATGCAAGTTTATTATATAACACTTTTAAAATAGAAGATTTTTTTTCCATAGACCCCTTTTTGTCTTCTCTTATTTTTTATTGATAATGCCTTTTTCCCCTCAAAACCATCTCACAACCACTTTAAACCATTATATATTATATTTTTTTCTAACATTACATTTTTTTTCAAAACATGGAGTTTCATTGTGATAAATCTCCGACATATTTACATCTTATATATGAATAACCATTTTCTTAGATGGGACTTGGCATTTAGATTGACACTACGAATCCATATCAAGCATATCGAGAACATCTAGATCAAGTGGAAATTTATTTGAGATCACGAATCTTGGAAATTGTCATTATCACTACAACGTTATACTTTATACACAATCTTTCCAAAAGCTCCAATGGTCAAAACAAACGTATTACAATGTTGCAATTGATATTGGTACTTTTAGATTTCAATAGTCTCTCTAATGAGTCTAAAGAGTAGTGATGCATTTTTGTGAGGATCTTGAATTGATGAAAACTAATTTTATTATTAGTAATAACGGAATATTTGACAATTCAAGATTTCGAGATATAGGTGCTATATGCATTGACTATAATGCAACTTCATGATATAGGCAACTATAAAATAACAACGAATCCTATAATACCCCGCTTTTCACTTTGGCATAGAATTACATTTCATTATATATAAATCGTACATAGTGGACTACCATGACAACTCATGAGCTTAAATAAGTTAACCGAAACCGTAAATGTTCTAAATATATTTTTCATAACCTATAATGCAAATTGCAGAGTGACTTCTTAACTAGAGAATAGCTAAACCTATAGATATTGTATATATGGTTTCTATGGATCATGTTGTAGAATTCCAATGATGCATTCTATGATATGTAAAAATGAATCACTTAAATATATTATATAACACTGCCCTATTCTAGTTGGATGCAAAAAGGTACTATGATACTAAGAATGAGAGGAGGATTGAAAGAAAGTTAGATAAAAAAGAATATATTTATTTCCATGTCTGAGTGAAAGAACTCACTTCTTGTCCATGATGTTCCTGAAATGAAGCGCAAAATTACATTGACATACACACACAAAAATAAATGCATGAAGATAGAAGCCCACAATTACATTGACATAAAAAGTCGTTGATAAATGCATGAAGATATTGACGAGGGAAAATCTATCTCATTTAATAACGAGGACACGGAAAGTTACTTGCTAGCTAGAAATTATAATCATTTTTGGAAAATGAAAAAACATGCTCTCAAATGATTCTACATTGTAAATCTGTATTCCAAAACATAAAAATTACAGGAACGTCTTTCCCACAATTTTTTCACATTAACTTCTTTTTAGCTAAAGAATCACTCAACTAGGATTTTCCAAAAGACAATTAGTCATTGAGATTCTCCCGCCTATACGAAAGTGTTTTCGCAAGGGAATGTATATGAAAGAAGGGAAATGCAAAATATGCTCTATATTTCATCATGAGAAGAATGTCTTATGGATTATTGATAGACTAATTAAGTCCCTGAAGTGCTTTAGTCCAAACATTCGCTGCTTCATGAGATAAATGAGTCGATATTTGTGTTATAATACCACTATGATTTAGTCATATTAGAGGCCTCCTAATCAAACTTAGAAGTCACACATAGAGTGTATGCTTATTAGTCTCTACTGCCTAGAGCATAGGACTATAGTAATCGATTTCAATTTAGTCTAATAACTGGGCATGAAAATTCATATACCTTAAAATTTTCAAACCATGCTTTGTTAAATATGATGTCCCCAACACTATTTATTTGACCAATCAAGTATAAAACTTATTTCTATTGACGAATCAGTGAAATTTTCATCTTATTTGGCCTCATACTGAGGCAAGTATGAGGCTGAACTTAGAATAAGTATGGGCAAACCAGAACAGTTCATGTTCACACAAACTAATGTTAGCATTAATTTTGAACATTAAATGCTAAGATATAACTATGGCTCCCAAATAGCTTAAGATCGAAAATAGTGTCCATTACTTTACGTGTACCCACCGGTTATGTCTGCATAGGTTCTGTCTGCATATAATAGGTGTCATACCAGGTTAATAGGTTCCATACCAGGTGCCATACACTGTAAAATTTGTCTTGTCATAAAAATGCCATCGCATCGCACTGTCATTGTTGCAGAAGCAAACATGAACAACTCAAGAAAACAGGAGAACAAGAATGCTTATCCAAACAATAATTGCTATCAGGTTGTAGTGTTTCTAACGTTGTGGGTGATCTCGGGTGATCTCTGATCTCTACTAAATTCACACTGTGGGTGATCTGCTGAAGTTCTGGCCTGAGTTCTGCTGAAGTCCTCCCTCTGCTCGGCCTGAGTTAAAAGCGGATGTCTGTAAGGTATTTTGCATTCGCTCTGTAATTCTCGATAACTCCATAATCAATTTGTATCCCTATAGCATGCACAACAATTTTAGCTTATGTAGCCTCCACAACAATTTTAACTTAATAAAGCCCAGGAATATGATGCTACAACAATTTTATGTCAATTGTTTTGAGTAAAGCCGAAGAATATTGTCACCATTCAGACTTCAAATATGGTTTCCGACTCAATTAGTATGAAAATGAATTTTAACAGTGCTATCACAACTAACCATATCATCTACTGAGGTCTATGTTTGGCTAATGTTATCACGTTGTTTGAATTATATGGGGAAGGAAAGAAAGTGATTTTAACTATGTTCTAATTCCCTACCCTCGATTGGTGCTTAAGGTGTGGGTACGCCTGGGTAATTGCCCTCGCCTTTAGTTCAGTTACGGAGGAGAATTTAGGTTGTAAAGATCAGGCACTAAATCAACTGAAAGGAAGTAGGCATATTTCCTATTTGTTACTACGGCTACTTCATTGACTGAATAAACAAAATCTATTGAATAAGCTACCAATAGAAACTACTTACAAGTGTGCTTCGAAGTAATCTTCGGAGTTGCTAGAGTTCTAAGAGAAATATGCTCCAAGATGTTATTAGGGCATAAATTCATATATAATGTAATGGATAGTCTTGACCTGCCTGAGAGAGGGGAGAACCACATTACTGGATTCCTTCTATCAACACCCAACTGCAAGGTCAATTCCCTTTGAATCGAGAGGGCTTCTACACACAATAAAATAAATTATTGCTCATTGTTTCCTCAAAGAAGTAACAGAGATACCCTTCAAATTGTCATCTTTGCTTACCATATATCACTCATTCCTTAAGAAACATGGCCGCCTAAAAATATCCAGCCAAGTATGAATCTGAGTTCTTGGAAATCGAATTAGTTAGTTGTGGTTCCCACTGTCCATCTGCGATTATCATTGGCCTTTCGTTCGATTCAGTAGTGCATTTCTTTGCCCCCTTTCGCTTGATTTAGTAGTGCATTTCTTTGATTCAGACAAGATTGGGTATTGAACGAGGAAGGGTCTTAAAGGTTACAGAGAATATTATCACAACATCTCAGGTTGGTTCGTTAAAGGATAGGTTAATAGGCCGTAAAGAGGCATGTGTCATACATGCAGGTGGGTCACACATATGGCACTGTGCATGGTGATCATGGCGACAAGTAAAATGGGGCCCGTGACAAGTGGAATGGTAAACTAAATAAATATCATATATTTAGTAAATTCATGTTTTTCCTTGTTAATCAAGTGGTCATAACATCCAGGTAAAATATAATACTAATTCTAATGAATTATTAGAAGACTATCTTACACATGGTGTTCAATGCTGCATGAATAGTGATACCGAGGGCTCTGCCTCCTGCCCTTTATCACATCTATTCCAGGTTCAATTTTAAGTGCATTCCTGTATGGGTTCTACCCAAAATCCCCCAAAAATAATGTTGTTGTAATGGTTTTGCAATTTTTATTTTAGTGTCTTGGATTGCTTTTGATCCTTTGTCATCTATGTATTTTCGCAGCAACACGAGGAAAGGCAGAAGAAACATCAGGGAGGAGACGATGCAAAGGCTTTGGCTGTGTCTGAGAAGTGTGGGGACGATGTGTTATCTGGGCAAAAACACGCTCTGGAGAGCACTGATGTTGAGCTTGCAATTCCTGACTTCGATAATGCAAATGAATTAGAACAGGTAAATCTAAATTTTTCTGAAGGCTCTCAAGAGAGCCAACAAGCTCATTTGGAGGACAAAGTTGTTACAGGGATTAAATAAACTCGTTTGCTATTTTGATTTTCTTATATATTAGGCATTGAGGATGTCTTTATTCGTTTATAAGCTCAGCTTGTTTTGGTTAGGGTTTTGCAGGAAGTCGGGTCTCCAGTTCTAGACTTGAAAAATGATGAACATGGAGAGCTACGAGGAGCTGGACAGTGTAGTGAGGATAGACATGTTGCATTTTTAAAAAATTGCAGTTCACAGCCTTCTCATGTTGATTTCCTACATCATTTCAAAGGTGACAAGAATAGGAATATGAGCATGGACGAGTCCTTTGTGGATGCGCTTGACCATCTGACAGAGAGTAGAAGTGCAAGTATGGAAGAGTCTAGTTTTCTTCTGAAGGGCGGTTTTCTTGAGAAGGAAGGTTAGTTATCAAAACTTTGTTCCTTACGACCGAGTAATAGCATTTCCTTAACCAACAGTAGCTACATACCCGTGTCTCAGGAACTTGGTATTCTGGTGACTCAGTTATGTTGAACGGGCTAGCCTCTCTATCTTTCTAGGAAAGCCAGTCTCTAGGATTGATTTTGATCCTTTTTCATCTAAGATTATCCTCTATTGAAAGGAAAGAGATTAGTATTTACTTATTAACAGAGAAATACCCTTAGGAACTAGAAACTAGGGACTCTTTAGCTCAAGATATAGCTCTCACTATAGCCTATAACTTTTATAACTTAGCTCTGACACTTTAAGATACTCAAACCTAAACTCTCTACTAGATATTATGGAGCTTCCTCTTTCTTTATTTATTCACTTTAGAATAGATGGAATTATATCCTCTTAGACCAAAACTACAGGGTTATCTCTTTTATCATAGCTTTAGAAAAGGGATGGTAGCTCCTTACCTCGACTACAACAAGAGAAGGGAATCTGCATTGAGAGAGTAGAGTCTTTCATTGTAGCATTAAGAAGAGAGAAAGAGAAAACCGCAATGTAGTAGTTGTTGTTGGTTGGGTCCTCCCCTGCTCTTTCCCCTGCTACCTGGAACAAGCCTAAGCTGCTCTTTCCCCTGTTGCCTTGGTTTTGCAGGTTAAACATATCACTGGCAAAGAAGAAGAGTCAGATCTTCACTCAGAAATTATTTGTGTACTTTATACTGTGTATCCACTTCCATTTTGGAGAGTCGAGTCTCCTTATTACTAGTTTGCAACCTTTGAACACAGTGATATTTGCATATACATTCATCGAGGTGTTGGTCCAGTCACCGATTGAAGGAGCTGTAAATTTTAACCCTCATCGATTCACTGATCAGTGGCCTATAATCTCCTAGACCAAGAGGATTATTGAAGTCATCATAAGTAGATTTCTGCTTTTCTTGAGGCAGCTATTTGTTTTGTAAAGTCTTTATCATTATTGCAGAACCTAGCCACACTTAAAATCATAATAACAAGCTTGAGTCCACTAAATTTGTCACACATAATAACGAGAAAACTCATACAAGTATCCAATCTCTTGATTTCAATGATTAATTTTATGTTGTCTGTGATTGATCAGCGGATTGATATACATTTACAATGATTGATCCTAACCTACAGTGGGTTCTTTTTTTATCTTGGCAGTGGTATTTTGAAGTTTGGTATCAAAACTGTGCATTGGCTTTTGCCTTTTGATGACTTTCTTGTTGATTGTGGCCTGATATCTCCTGGTGATTATCGTATTAGCTCAAATTTTTGGCTTCATAAGTTACATCTTTCTCTTTGAAAGCACAATGTCGTGTTGTTGAATTAGTTTTCTCAATTTTGAGTTGTGATTCGATACCTTTGTCAACCATCAATGTGAAGAAACCGTTAGCTCTGTCCTTCTCCATCTAAGCCTATCCATGAGCACAATGTGCACAGTCACCTTTCTGTTGCACTCATCCTGCAACTACAAGCTTCATTGCATATCACCCTCCTCTGTCCAGTAGTTCCCAAAACACATGCTCTGCCTCCTTAGTCATGGATTTCATGTCGAGTCCCTGAATTAATAAATCAACATGCATAACTAATATTGATGAGAATGTTAAGTTCTATTACTGCTTATATTCGCCCCTATGGTGGCTGTGCGTTATCATTGCCTTATAGCTCTAATTCATCTTCAAGGTTGCAGAATCTGTTGGAGTAAGTGTTTCACTGTCATATGGAAATGTAGTTTGAAAAGAAGACAGGAGGATTATGTTGTTTCTTGTTATATCTCGTCCCTTATTTTGCTTCATTTTGCTTTTGTTTCTTGTTATAGATTCTCTAGGCCTAACCGCAACATTTTAAGGGACTGCCCTTTGCTTAGAAGTAACGGTTTGTGACTACACAGGTATTTCTCCATTAATTGGAGAATCTTTCTCTGATTTTGGGATAGGGCAGTTTCTATTTGCAATAAATTTTTTCTAACCTCTATCTTGCAGTAAAAAAAATCAGAACCTGGATCAATTGTCTAAGGTCTGGTGAAAGTAATCTTCAAATCTGATCTCATTGGTAGCAGCTCTGGGCACAAATCAAGAATCTTTTGAACCATTTGAAGTCTATCCTTGGATAAACTATTGAAGTCATCACAACTACATTTCTGCTTTTCTTGAATCTGTTTTGTAAAGTTTGCTTTTCTTGAGGCGTCTATCTGTTTTGTAAAGTCTTTATCATTATTGCAGAACCTAGCCACACTTAAAATCATAATAACAAGCCTGAGTGCACTAAATTTGTCACACATAATAACGAGAAAACTCATACAAGTATCTAATCTCTTGATTTCAGTGATTAATTTTAAGTTGTATGTGACTGATCAAGGGATTGATATACATTTACAATGACTGATCCTAACTTACAACAGGTTCTTTTTTATCTTAGCAGTGGCCTGAGTGCATTAAATTTGTCAAACATAATAACGAGAAAACTCATAAAAGTATGTAATATCTTGATTTCAGTGATTAATTTTAAGTTGTTTGTGACTGATCAATGGATTGATATACATTTACAATGACTGATTCTAACCTACAACAGGTCCTTTTTTATCTTGGCACTATCATCTGCCTGCAGGCAGGTGCCTCGCAACTTACCTTGTTTTTTACTATGAATCTGAAGATGACCACATCTAGTTTCCTCGGACAATTTCATTAAGATATTAATGCTCATTCCGGTTTCAAATTTCTACAATATACCTCTCTATTCCTACTACAATAATGAAACACACATTTATTATGTGATGTTTTAATAAATATCGTCGTGTGTTATTATGTTTACAGTGATTTCAAATAGCATACATTTAAGATATTTCACTATATCTTTAATTCTACACTAATACATGCATCCACAATAGTTTAATCTTCTTTTCAAAGTCAAATCTCTTTTAAATAGCGAATGCCATAGGCTGTTGAAGAACAATAGAATTTGGATAAACTAAAGCTAAGTGCTTATTTGATGGATTACAGAGATGGGTTGCTAGTCATTTAATACAAACCTTAGAAAAGAAGGGTGTTTTTAAGGCAACATAGTTTTTGCAGAGGTGATTTAGAATTTATTTTTTTTGCAAGGGGAATGGACATTAAAATTTTTTTCCACATGGAATTAGCATAGGATATTTATTAGTATGCGTTTTTCTATAAAAGATTGGTGTGAAAAAAACTTATTTAATTATTAGGTAATAATAGTTGGAAAAAATATAATTTTGATTCCAGTTTTAGTGTAAAATTTCTAAATTGATTTTTAATTTATTTAATTTAATATTTTGTTTGTTTGGAGTAGGTCAATTTAATATTTTGTTTATTTGGAGTAGGTCAAGGCAATGGCACTGGAAATGAAGGTTCACTCTGGAATTTTTTGTTCTATTTATGGTAACTTAGAGGAATTGAGGAGTCAACCTGACACATAACTACTAGTAAATTTATGGAGGCTATGATATCAAGTCACAATAGGGGGATTTGAACTTGGGTCTCTCGATTTTCAACGATTTTATATATCTCAGATTACCAATTGAGCTGCCCCGTGGGACAAAGTAAATACAAATTAATATTATTTATCAATGTGATAATATTTATAATTAAATAGTAAAATATAACAGGATCCTAAGTATATATGTATATGTGTACATATAGAGTTAGGTAAAGTGACTCCTAAGATAAATAGTATGCTTAATCTATGGATTGAGTAGGCCCGACCTAGGGGCATTCAAACTGTCAAAATCACACATGGCTTGGGCCACACCAACTCCTAGCATTGTTGGATTTCTGCCCACAAAATTTTGAATTAGTGACCTTATCACCACATAGTTCCTTAATAGAACACTCTATCACCATCTATTTTATGCATCATATACTCTCTATATATATTCAACTCTTATTCGTGAATTTTCAAAATATTTAATCAATTTTACGTTAAAATAAACTTATATTTTTTCTACACCTCCTTTATAATTTTTCATTACTTTTGTTAAATTTTTTTTTGACATAATCGTAATAATGATCAGCCAAATTCATTATCAGATATTAATAAGGTTGTTATCTAGAAAATTTTTAATTTTATTCTATAATTAAAAAGTATTAAAGAAGCCGTGTAAAACTAACATCATTTTACTAAATAAGGAAGCTTAAAAAAAAATGTTGCGAATCTAGCAAACATTTCGGAAACAAATTCTATTGAAATTGTAAGTTTAAAAATAGTAAAAAACAAATCATAATGTAATAAGTTTTTTCAAAACATTCTATTTGAAATACAAGTTTTAATTAAATATGGGAGATTTTCATTTTCAATATTTTTAAAACTATAAAATATTTTAAATTTTTAGAATTATTTTTAATTAGTTTTTATTAAAATTGTAATATTTAAGATTAATAATTTATTTATTTATTTATTAAATAAATTTAGGGTATAATAAAGATTTTCTATTTAATTTAAAACATAAAAAATTATAGTTATAATTTGGGTTCTTCTAAATATTATTATATTAATACAATAAATTTTATAATAATGAAAATGTCATGTTTATAATACAATAACAGTAGTATATAAATAAATCTTGATGTGCAATATATTAAATATTTAAGAAATTTAATTGTAACAATTTATATAAATAAAATAATAAATGGAAGACTTCATTCGGTGATTTTGTTGGGGGTGTTGTTGCTAAATCTTTCTAAATGAATTTTCCTCTGACCCAACTAGGAATGACTTCCTAGCCTTGGGATCCAACTAGGAATAACTTTTTAGCTGATGGAACTTCCATAGGTTCTTAGACCTATTGATACAATTCCAAGTTATCCCATTTTTCATAGGTTCTTAGACCTATTGATACAATTCCAAGTTATCCCATTTTTCTCTTGGTTCTTATCTCCTTCCTTCTCCATACCACATTCCAAAAATAATCACAGACCAAAAAAAATCCCGCTCCCAAAAACAAAATCAAACCCTTCTTCCACCCCCTCCTCATTTTATGCCTTCTTCATCTATCCCTACCATTTCCCATGAATGTCCCCATTCTTCAAGGTAAATTCCTTAAATATCCCAATCTTTTTTCATTCTGTAAATAGTTTTAATTTTCACACCTTCCTGATTCACCCCACCTACCCCTTCTCCCCCTAACACCTCCCTAATCCACCCCACCTACCCCTTCTCCGTTCATTAACACTCGGATGGTTAATTCCCAACCACCCTTTAATAATTTAATTAATCATGAATAGCAGTTAATCAAGCTTAACCAATTATCTAAGCATTTTTAATGAGCCACTATTTGACTTGAAAGATGGCATTTAAAGAAAATTAAGCGTGTGTAAGGTTCTCTATTTCCAATTACATTTAGTGATATACTTCTTTATCAATTCATTTATTCTCTTGTATTTATGGATATTATAGACTGTGATTTTACTGTACAACAAGAATATGTTACACATATTCGCAATCTGGCCACTATTTGAAGTGGATGCAAATGTCACTTTTTTGGTGAAACAGTTCAAATTTTATTTAAGATACCGAGACTTTTATGACGGTTACATTATATTAATGAAAGCCATCCTAGACGGAAACTTATGATAGAATGACTTCATTAATAGTCTACTTGTTCAATGATAGCTGACCTTGATAGTGTGGTTGCGTTTTAAAATAGGATATTTTAACTTTCCTATTAGGAGAGCTTTGACAGTTGACATTTATTGTGTGGTTGCGTTTTAAAATAGGATATTTTATCTTTACTATTACGAGAGCTTTATTATTTATGCCATTTCAATATTGACTTTCATGTATTCATCACTAGTTACATTTGACTATATAATACTTTTATATCTATTTTTTGAATATATAATACTTTTATATTTATTTATTTTTAAATATTAAAATGGATGAGTTTATCACTTTTGCTATTTAAAATATTACATTTCGTATATTTAAAATTTAAATATGTTTTTTAACAATATAATATTAAATTTAATTTAAGTATTTTTTTTTTTTTTGGATAAAGACTATTCTATTAAAAAGATAAAAAGAAAAAATATTTACAGAGAGGATTAAACTTCTGAGGGGGTCGTAGCCTGCCCTTCGCCAAAAAGACTATTGCAGGTAGCAAGCTGCATTCCTTTTACAAAAATGAGAGTTGTAGAAGCAAGAATTGTAGTGAGCTTGAGAAACCAAAAACTAAATTGTTATATAGGTGATCGAAGCTTCAGAGATAGCTGATCACTTACAAAAATGCTATCCTTTAAAATTGCTATTACAAAAAGATTCAAAACCAGACTATTGACCTGAAGACTGTAGTATTTCATGATGATATCCAAAGACGCCGAAGACATGCACATAATGAACCATGGGAACTTCACACGAGTACCAGAAATCAGAAGAGGGATTGTTGTCATGACACTAGAGCCAGAAGTCTTTAAACCTGCGGAGGAGAGCCTGTCGCATCCACGTTTGCCTGGTTGGGGGAGCCAATCCAGGTTACCATTACATTGTCTTCAGCTTCCATCATACTACCTTCTGGAGGAAGAACAAGATTCAGAACGCTTCTAGAGAGGCGCGCTGGTTCACAAGCAAGAATTTGCTCTTGTGGTGAAGCTGGCTGGGGTTGAGGGTCTTCCTAAAGGCCCTCCTCGTGCTACACGGAAGTATCATTGAGGACAACTCCTGCCATGTCACCCTGAAAGTCACTTGAATTCTGAGACGGAGACTGAGCCCTGGACGTTTCATCCGAGCTTGTAAGCTCATCTTCCTCCTCTGTGAAGATAATAGTAATAGTGGCCGAAATTAGAGGCTTATTGAGCCTACTTCTGAACTTGAACCGGGTAGTTTGAAAGGAGCTATTCATAGAGGGCCGAGAATGATCAGAGGGCGGAGCGGATGGAGAGGCAGAGGCTAAAGGAGTGATGCGTTGAGGGGCAGAGCCACCACGACTCCGAGAACCTCCACGAGAGCCTGAATTACTTCCACGTCGGGGGCGCCGCGTCGACGAGCCATAAAAGGGTGCGCAGGCAGCTTGGGTGAGCAAGGAGACCGAAGCTAGGAGTAAGGAGACCAGACACAGGCTGAATGGACCCAGTTAAAGGACCATACACCTGCGTGATAAACCCAATTGCCAGACTCGCCACAGATGGCGTAGACCAGGTTAAGAAACCAGGCATGGGCAGAATGAACCCAATGAGTGGACCAGACACTGGCTGAGAAGACCAAATCAGTAAACCAGACACAGGCGGAGAAGACCAAATCAATAGACCAGACACAGACGGAGAAGACCAAATCAATATACCAGACACAGGAAAAGTGAGACCAGTTAAGAAGCCAGAGGGGCTTCCATACACCCTAAGCTGCGCAGGGGTGCTGAAGGCATAACAGACAGAGGAAAACCAGATTACCAATGCCTGAAAAACTCGTATCGAATGAGCCGTGATTAAAGCCTGCCATGATTAAATCCCTTGCCTGCATATCTCGAGCTGAATGAACCATAAATGCAATGACCAGAGCCTTGATATCACTTACCGTAAACCGCCGGATCCGTCCAAGTGGGTGGACAGCTGCCTCTGTCGCATGCATTGCGATTAACACGCAGTTATTACACCCGCATCCGGGTGTGTATCTTCCTTCGAATGCATGTCATTTTTTACAATGGTATGGAAGTTGGAGAGTTGGTTCTCTGATGCTATGCTGGAGAGAGGGCCTTCGAAGAATTCCATTCTGGTGTCCACTCCTAAATTAGCAAGAAAGTCCGCCAGCTTGTTTCCTTCCCGTCTGATGTGTTTGAAGGAGATTGCTTGGTGATGAGAAAGCCATTGGTTTAGAAGCTCAAGTCTTGGAGCCATTCTCCAGCTGCTACTGACTTTGTGAATGGGGGATCCTTGCATAAGTTTTGAGGCCATATCGATGATAATTTGGGAGTCCCCTTCAACAATTAGAGGAAAGAAACCTCTTTCTTGCGCAAGATTAAGCCCTCTCCATAATCCTTCCAATTCCGCTGCATTGTTGGTGTTCCAACCTTTTGAGCCAAAAAATGTTAGAAGGGGAGTGCCCTGATGATTTCTGATGGCTCTGCCAAATCCTGTTTTCCCAGGATTACCCCTCGAAGCTCCGTCAAAGTTGAGTTGAAACACATTGATTGGCGGCGGAGTCCATCTTGCTGGAGGATTATGATACCTTGAGGAATTGTTAATGGAAGAGAGCGGATGATCTAAGTGAATCTTCCAGTTGTCCCAGATAGTTTGTTCTTGCGGGATTGATGGGAAGTCTTCTTGGGACCAGGCTTTAATAGACAAGGTTTCTTTAATATTTTGGTGCAATCCAGTCCATATCTGCTCAATCGACAGTGATTGATCTTTAAAGATTCTTCTGTTTCTCTCCTTCCATATATTCCACATTAGTAACCCCGGAATAAGCTGCCATAGTGTGTTTAAAAGTTTGCTTTGATATGGCTCTTGGCTCCAAGTGCGAAGAGTGCCTTTAATGTCCCCATGTACTCTGCCTTCCTTTTGACAGTGGAATGTAACCTTTTCCCACAATTTCCTTCCTAGCTGACAGGTTTGCATTAGATGTAATGCTGATTCCTCTTCCTGTTTGCAGTTATGACATATGGAGGACCCAGAGAAATTCCTTTTCCTGAGGTTGCCCCATGCGAGAATCCTGTTATGAGACAGAAGCCACAGAAAAGTAGACACCTTCAGCCATATATATGAATTCCAGATCTTATCCCATAAATTATTGTTGGTATCATCCCATGACCCCCTTTTTCCTCCTAAAACATATCATTTGCCCATTCCTTTTCATCATATATCTCTTAGGATCCTTGAAAATTGATTAGTTAATAGTCCTATAGTTATTAAAATGCATTGAAATTGATTTAGGAAGTTTATGTTAAAGAATTAGAAGTTTTTGGTGAAATGGTTACAGGAAGTTCCAACATCCTATAGTTAGCTCATTGTTTGACATGTGGCACAACAGCTAGGCTAGAGCAAAAGGCATGGATGAAAAGTAGAATGTCCAAGCATGGACAAACACCTATCATACAGCAGAATCGACCCTCCTACATGCGCGGTCAACACAGGTCAAAGCATGGCACACTGGCAACAAAGGCAGCAACAACAACGCATTCTAATTTGATTTAGCTTTTGTTCTTTTTGAAATCAGTTAGGATAGAAACATTTTGAAAATCTCGATGTAGTAAAAGCGGCAACAGCCATATTCCGAATGTACATTCATTTTCGAAATGACATGGTTGTAATAGACATATGTAAATACAGTCCGAGTAATGAAGGCATGGTTAATCGTTGTATCATTCTGAAACAGAGTTTTTGAACTTAATACTAAGAATCCAGTTACAGTTACGACTCGTGTCTTGTGCATTGATTTGATAGTCGGTTGAATATAGTCCAGTATACCTCTGGAACGCGGACGGGCCCTGCGTTAAACCGGTATGCTGTCCTTTTCATTTTATTTGCACTTAGGGTATTATATGGTTTGCACAGTAGTTATGATTGGTTTCCGATTTCGATAGCTCTTGATTTCAATTGAATGTATATGGTTTGCGTTTATGGTAATGCTTGAACAGTCATCGCTGAGATCTTGAAGCGCGTCCTGTAAGGGATTCGATCCCTGTGTATGTCCTTTAAAAGCAATGTCATGAACTTTATTTTCATTTCAAAATCCATTTATGATCTCTGTATATTTTTACCTTGTGTAAATATTAGTGAATGCTGGGTGTTTGCTGAACAGGGGTTTTATGTGTGATGTCTCTGTAAGGAGATCGAAAACTTGGTTTGCAGTGATACACAGTATTTAGGTTCAGTATTTAATTTGGTAAAAGCATTTAGTGATAGTATTGTAATCAGGTATGTTAGCAGAGTGACCTGAGTGTTTGCATGATAGGTAACATACCCCAATCTTCCGTAAAGAAGTACTGTGACCTACATCATAACCACTTAGCCAACAATCCTTTATGTCTATATACTTTAGACGCATGCCTCTAAGCTTACGCATCCTGGTCGATAATAAATATAGTCTAGTCTAGTACCCTAGCTAGAACACTACATTTTGGCGTTGTTGTCGGGGAGGCATACTTAAAGGATTCAGACAAAAAGAAAAATTTTCAACACACAAAAATAAACAAAAACAAAGTTAGAAATCATGTTCATTTATGCCTAAATTTAGAGACAGTCAAGGTAGATTTGTAAAAACCCCCCACCATCTAAAAACTAACCCATCATCATCAGGATCAGACTCTCTAGGGAATACAACACCAGCCGAGGAAGTTATCCAAAAATTGGAAGAAAATTTTTATTCGGGACAGAAACTTACTCTTATTGAGAGGGAAACTTTGTTCACACATAAATCGCAGAAGAAGCACTTTCCTAGACTTTCTACACAAGGAGAAAGTAGTACAGTTACCGAACAATCTTCCTTTCTCCTTTTTCCACCAAGTGACACTGACATAGAGAGACCAATTAGAATGGCTGAGGAAGGATCTGGATCAGTACCACGCCAAGGAGATGAAGAGGAGTCAACTTTTAAGTTCCCTATACATGAACCACAGGAGGATGAGGAGATCAAAATGAAAAACATACCCCCATCCGTGCTACCAAATTTCTATGGTATGGCTTCGGAGGATCCAGACTCATTCTTGTTCGAGTTTGACATTGTATGTCGAACTTATGGCTATACAGATGATGCCCATAGGCTTAGATTGTTCCCAGCCACATTAAAGGCATCAGCCTTAAAATGGTTCATGGGGCTAGGTGAGCATGCTATAGTTGATTAGGATGGCATGAGGAGAATATTTCTAAGGAAATATCAGCCTTATTGCAGATCCAAAGACTCTAAAGATGATATCTTTAGAATGAGTCAGCAAGAGGATGAAACCTTAGAGGAATATTTAGAACGGTTTGTCTACAACTTACAAAAATCTAAACACCGAACTATGCCTCTTGATCTGGTCCGCACAATATTCTTGAAAGGTGTCCGAGAGGAATACATGGATGATCTCAACTTGATGGGCAAAGGTGACATTTCTGCCTTACCCTTTGAAGAAATCGATGAGTTGTGCGAAAAGTATTCAAGGAGTAAAGCTAAAATGGGAAAGAGAAGCCTGTCATGAAGGGTCACAAAATCTGCCTCTGCAAGTGTCATAAGGGCCGAAATAGGGAATCTTTTAGAAGAGTTTAAAACAGATCTGTTAAGCACTCTAGGGAACCAAATTGACACTTTAAAATCCAAGAAGAAACAAGAAGATGAAGATCGTATCATGGCTATCTTCTGCCCAAAATGCCGGAAGAAGCATGCATTGAAAGATTGCCCTCTAGAGAACATACAAGTTTGTGCTTTCTGTACTGAACATCATGATATGTTTAACTGTCCTAAAGTTAAAGTTTTGCAGAACTGTAATATGGCAGCCAATACAGAGATGGAAAACGTGTATTACATGGGCACAAAGCGACCATGGCAGCCAAGGCCAGCACCCCAAGGTATGTTTCCAAATCAAAATCTGCAATTTCCTATGAATGATCAAATGTATGCGCAAAACTCATGGAATGTACCCATGCCATGGCAGCACCAAAACCAACCACAACACCAATGGAGACCATCTCAACAGTACTCCCAATCTTATCATAGATATCCTCAATCATACCCACCTTACTCACAACCATATCAACAATACCAACAGCCGTATCCATCACATTCTCAACCATATCAGCAGTATCCTCAGTAAGTTGTCTATCAGCCCCAACCTCCTCAATAAGCATTGCCTGCTCCTCCACCAATAGATGCACCACAACTGCAATTTCCAGCTAACTCACAACCTCCCAGACCCACTCAAATTCCTGCTCAAACAGTCCCAAATCCGAATAATAGAGCAGAGAGGCCAGCCTATAATGTAGAAGAAGGAACCTCATATTCCACACTGCCTTTGCAAAACATTAATTTGAGGTTTGGTAGGGTGCTCCACAAAGATTCTCCAATAACAGATAAGCAAGAAGAAAACTCAGAAAAGGAAAATGAAATGACAAATCAAACAAAACCAAACAATGATACCAAAGATAAACAGATGCAACCACTGCATCCACCTTTTCCAGACCGATTGGTCCAAATAAAACCACCACTGTCTATACCACAATTTGATGTCTTAGATGAACTTAAAAATGTCTACATAAAAATTCCATTGCTGCAAGCTATAAAAGACATTCCCATCTATACCAAGGCCATCAAAGACATATGTCTCAAGAAGCTTTCTAGAAAAAGGATTGATCCTCAAACCATTCATGTCATAGGACATTTAGCAGGCCTTATGACCAATACCATCTCCATGGAAAAGTATGTTGATCCTGGCATTCCCAAAGTGACCACCATCATTAACAACATACAAATTCCAAACACTTTGATAGATCTTGGAGCCGCAATCAATGTCATGACTCTTGAAACCATGAGAACACTCCAGCTCATAAATTTGCAACATACCACGATTGTTCTAGAACTAGCTGATAGGTCCAAAGTCATTCCTGAAGGGATTTTGGAAGACATCATTGTCTCACTGGACTCTTGGGAGTATCCAGTGGATTTCTTAGTCCTTCAACCCAAATCCAATTTAGGAGGACACCCTATCATCCTTGGTAGAGCATGGTTAGCGACTGCTGATGCATTCATAGGATGTCGATCGAGCAACATGATCATTTCAAGAGGGACCGAAAGAAAACAACTCACCGTTTATCCATTGGCACAATCACGAACAGTAACACACAATTTGTGGTTTGATGATAAATTTAATGATAAAGAAGAAGTACAATCTGTTTTTAGCATTGACCAAATCTATGATTTCCAGGAACAAGACAATAATGATTTGGTAGAATTATTCCTTTCTCAACCTGATATGTCTGAAAATTTGAGAAGTGAACAATATCATGCTGCAGATGTACTTTTGGCCCAAAACTTTTAGGAAACATGCACCATCCAATCTTTGCAAACTACATTTCACGACATTTTTCCAGTTCAATCCATCACCAATACACAGAGTCAGATCATAGAGATTAGTCCAGGGAAAACTCTGAACATAGGCAATCACCTGGACTCATCTCAACAAGAGAAATTGATTCGACTCTTGAGAAAATACCAAAAAGCCTTTGCTTGGGACTACACCGATATGCATGGGATTCACCCCGACACATGCACTCACCATATCTATACAGATAGCACCATTAAACTAGTGAGGCAACCACAGAGAAGAATGAACCCCATGCTCCAAGATATTGTCAGAGAGGAATTGCAAAAACTTTTGAGAGTTAATTTTATATATCCTATTTCTGGCAGTCAGTGGGTATCCCCATTGGTTATAGTGCCCAAGAAGAATGGTAAGTGGCGCATTTGTGTTGATTACAGACATCTGAACAAAGCAACACTCAAAGATTATTTCCCACTTCCATTTATTGACCAAGTGTTAGACACCCTAGCTGGCAAATCATCATTTTATTTTCTTGATGGTTTCAGTGGCTACAACCAGATCAGGATCACCTCAGAAGACCAGGACAAAACCACATTCACCTGTCCTTGGGGCACCTATGCTTACAATGTTTATCCATTTGGACTTTGTAACGCTCCAGCTACATTTCAGAGAGCTGTGTTAGCTATTTTCGCTGATTTAATTCATGATTATGTTGAAGTCTACATGGATGATTTTTCAGTATATGGCAATTCATTTGAACATGCATTAGAAAATCTTGAGAGAGTTTTGAAAAGATGTATTGAAGCTAACCTGTCCCTCAGCAATGAAAAGTGCTTTATGATGTTAAATGAAGGGATAGTGTTAGGCCACTATTTTTCTTTTCAAGGCATCAAGGTTGACCCAGCAAAGATCCAGATCATTGCTGATTTTCCAATTCCACAGAATCAAAGAGAGGTAAGAAGTTTCCTTGGGTATGCAAGCTATTACCGGAGATTTATTGAAAATTTTAGTAAGATAGCTTTACCTTTGTTTAAACTTCTAACCAAAGATGTACTTTTCAACTGGAATGAGAACTGCCAACAAGCATTCGAACAACTCAAAAAGAAGTTATCAACAGCACCAGTCTTGAGAGGGCCTAATTGGAGCCTACCATTTCATATCTTTACAGATGCATCTGACACTGCAGTAGGTGCATCATTAGGCCAAAAAGATGAATCTTGTACTTATGCCATTTATTTCATTAGTAAAAATATAACACCTGCAGAGTTAAACTATATAGTTACAGAAAAGGAAACACTTGCCATCATTTATGCTGTCAATAAATTCCGACATTAAAGAACTGGTTATGAGGTCTTTGTACATACTGATCATTCGGCCATTAGACATTTAATGAATAAACCAATAACTAGTGGCAGAGTTACCAGATGGTTACTATTGTTACAGGAATTTAACATCACAGTGTTAGATAGACCAGGCAAAGAGAACTAGGTGGCAGATTTTCTCTCTAGACTGCAAAATCCAGGTGAGGTTGTTCTAGTTGAAGATTCTTTTCCAGATGAAAACTTATTTGCAATTTCCATAGTAACTCCTTGGTATGCTGATTTGGCCAATTATTTGTCTACAGGAAGGACACCTCCACACTTTACTGCAAAGGAAAGGAAGAGACTAGTCAAACAAAGTGCTAGATATTCATGGCTTAATGGCGATTTATTTTACACTGGTTATGATATGATTATTAGAAGATGTGTAAGAAATGATGAGGTAATTGATATTTTAAAATCTTTCCATGATGAACCGTGTGGTGGGCATTTTGCAGCGAAGCGGACAGCATTCAAAGTTCTTACTCTTGGATACTACTGGCCATCCATTTTCAAGGATGCCAAGAAGTATGTAAAGAGTTGTGACAGCTGCCAAAGAATGGGCAGGCCAACAGCTACCGATGAGATGCCCCTTCAGCCCCAAGTTCACTTAGAGCCATTTGACAAATGGGCTCTAGACTTTATAGGACCCATTAACCCAACCTCCAATGGTAAGAAGTACATCTTAGTATGTACTGATTACGTCACAAAGTGGGCTGAAGCAAAAGCACTGGTTAGAGAAACCGAACACACAGTAGTAAATTTCCTTTTTGAAGAGACTTTTGTGAGGTATGGAGTACCAAGGGAAATTGTGACTGATCAAGGTACTCAATTCACCTCAAAGCTAGTGAAGGACATCACAGACAAATACCAAATCAAGCATAGGAAAAGTACCCCTTACCATCCACAGGCCAATGGGCAGGTGGAATCAACAAACAAAACCTTGGAAGCATCATTACTAAAACTGTTGCAATGAACAGGAAAAATTGGGAAGAGAAGCTCAAAGATGCACTCTGGGCTTACAGGATTACCTGGAAAGATACTACAGGATTTACACCATATCAGTTGGTGTAAGGCAAAGAGGTAATGCTTCCTATTGAGTTCCAAATACATACTTTTAAACTGGCTGCAGATTTACAAATTGATTTGGACCAAGCACAAAAAGAAAGAATTCAGCAGTTGAACCAGCTGGATGAGATGAGGCAGCAAGCAGAGGAAACCACAATCCTCATGCAAAAACAAAGGAAGCAGTGGCATGATGCACATATTAAGAAGAAGCAGTTCAAGGAAGGTGACTGGGTTTTACTTTTTGACTCTAAATTCAGAGATCATAAAGCCAAGTTCACCACCCATTGGATGGGCCCATACCAAATTGTTCAGGCTTATGACAATGGTTCAGTCAAGCTCAAAACTATTGATGGAGAAGGTCACTCCTTTACTGTCAATGGTCATCGCCTGAAACTATACACCAAGCCCATCAGCAAGCAAGATTTTCTCCATACACTATCTCAGCAAAGAGAGGTTGAGATATTGCAGTCCTCAGCTGCAGTATCACTGCCTTAGTTTCTTTTATTTCAATTTCAGAGCCAAAAAGAAATAAAAAATAAATAAATAAATTTTTTTTTATATAAAACAAAAACTAAAAAAATATATAAAAAACAATATATAAAAAAAATAATGGGTTAGATGTGAAAACCAGCCTCTGGCACACTCTAACCCCGAATTCCTACTTGAAAACCAATTCGTTGGCGGGTAAGAATTCTCTTTCTTTTGTTCATTGTTTGATTTATCAGCTGAATCATGACTTGAGGACAAGTCAAAATTTTAGTCGGGGAGAGAGGCATTAGCATTTTGTTCTTTTATCTCTCCATTGTAAATTCTTAAAGATTTCTTATCCTATATCTTCACTGTAAATTTCCAAAGCAGCTTGTTCCAGCATTCCAGACTTCAATAAATAAGCTGTTTTGTCATTGTTTTATCTCAAAGGGACCTAGTTATAAACATTATGCAGGGGGACCTGTTCTCTCCAGACATCTATGCTACCAACACCAACAGTAAGGGGACCTGTTTAAGACACCCAGAAGGGACCTGTTAAAGAGATTGACACCAAGGGCTACTTCAACAAAGTTTCGTCAAGTTCTATAAGGATTTGGGCACTAAGATTCCATCAAATGCCCAAGCTCAATGAACCTGTATACATACAAGGACCTGCATGAACATTTTCAATCTTTCTTAGAGGACCTGTTACGACAAGCAAAAGAACAGTCAAAAGGGACTAGTCCTACTCAGCATGTCAATACAACAACAACCAACAAAATAGTAATATGTTTCTTATTCTTAAACATTTAATTTCTTAGATTGATTTTTAATGTAAATTTGATGACTGTGAACTGTTATGATCGATTTCAAGGACACCTACATTTCCTATCATCCCTTATTCCACCGATTCTCATCATTTCTCATACTTCAACCTATTCATACTTCTAAACCCATTACCAACACATCAACCTTGTCATGCTAAATACATCCTACAACCATACCAACATCCTCCATCTGACCGAATGCCAAATGAAACAGGACACGTGGTGGATTGTGTTTTTAAATACAAGGGAAAGAAACAAATGTAAAGCGGCCTATTCATTGTATTCCACACAGCCAAATCATGACTCCACCACCCGACGTACCCAATGATTCAAGGGATTCACTGAAATCATACCCAACATTATATATATATGCTCCCAGCGCTCTTGCGGTGACATCTATGTAAGCGTACAACACTCCTCTATTCTAAAAAAATGAATACACTGTGAGTAAGTACAGTTGGTTATCCCACCATCATTTTCGCATTTGATCCCTGTAACTTTCAAAGTAGAATCAGAAGCAATGAGCACTGAAAGAAATATTATCATTTGGGTTCGACTTACACAGTGAGGATTGGAAGCAGTGAGCGCCGAAAGAGGAAAATATAACCACTCTATTTCGACTTCCACCGCAGTCATAAGACAATCGACCGACCGAGCATCATACTGAAGATTAAGGGAAGCGATACACCAGGTAACAAATTTGAAATTTCTTTGTTGAAATTGTAGAAACATAAACAGAGAAGGGTTAGAGCACGACCCTCTGCCACTATGACTAATAGGGTCGAGTCGAGTGTGTTCGACAGTTCACACTATCATGAAGATTGCATTGAAATTCTCAGAGAGATACAGTGGTTACCATTTTTAGAGAAATTTCATGGAAGTAATGAGGAGGTTACCAAGCAATTTGCTTTCACATTCAATGGAGAGAAAGCCCTGATAGGTAACTTCTCATTCAGGGTTTCAGAGGATACTATAGCTCAGGCAATAGGGATTAGTCCAGAAGGGGAGAAGTATTTTAAAACAAAACAATTTAAAGAGAAATCGTGGACGCAGTTTATGTCTAGATCCAGAGTCTCATCAGTTAACTGGAAGAAGGGTGTTCCAAGAAGTTGGTTGATGCATCCCTGGGATGAGATGGTCTACATCCTTCAAAAATTCATAACCTGTGAAGGCCGTTACAGTATTGTCTATCTATACCATATTAAACTACTGCTCCACTTGAAGAAACAATGTGTTATCAGTCTACCATATTTTCTATTACAAAGCTTAACCAAGATGTCCAAGACTATCCAGAAGCAGAAGTGGAATGAAGGCAAGAGCCTATATCACTTTGGCTTAATTAAAATTCTTATTGAGCATGAATTGTAGAGAAGAGGGAAACCGTGGAAAGAATTCCTAGCTGCTAATCAAATTAGAGATGAGGAAGATAAAGAAGAAGTGCAAGAGGACTCAGGGTTCATGAAGGATATTGATGAAGAAATCCCAGTATCCAAAGCCAGCAAGGCACCTCTACCTGTGGGCAGCATAAGGACCAGGAACATGAGAAAGGAAGATGCTAAGAGGGCCAAACAAGATAAAATTTTCACCACTTACTCACGAAGAACAAGGAGGACACCAAAAGCCCAGTTACAAGAAGACTAGCTTGAATCCAATGCACTTGCACAAATGGATGTTGAGAGTGGTGACCACTCACTACCAGGACCAGAAGTTGATATAGAGGTAGAAAGCAATAACAAGCAAGAAAAATGTTCACCACCTCCCATTAAGAGACAGAAGAAATTGGAGAAACAAATTGAAGAATTAAAGGAAGAGCTCATGGAGGCTAATATGCTAGAAAAAGTTATCAAGAGAGAAAACGAAATGCTCCGGGCACAGAGTAAAGAAACTCAGAAGAAGAATGAAAAGTTAAGGGAGAGAATCAGTGAACTGGAGGCTGAGAAAACAGAGATTTCTAACTGGGCCACTAAGTGGCACAATCAGAAGAAGACCCTCAAAGAAAAATACAAAAGGTTAAAGCAGGAGCTCAAGGGTCAGAAAGATAACCAGGTGAAAAAGAATGTGGACACATTGCTCAAGGCAGCAGAGATCCAGGCAGGGACAGAGTTCAAGGGAAGCACTTCGGGGATAGCATGAGGACATGCTAATTCCTTAAGTCGGGGAGAGATGTTGGTATCATCCCATGACCCCCTTTTTCCTCCTAAAACATATCATTTGCCCATTCCTTTTCGTCATATATCTCTTAGGATCCTTGAAAATTGATTAGTTAATAGTCCTATAGTTATTAAAATGCATTGAAATTGATTTAGGAATTTTAAGTTAAAGAATTAGAAGTTTTTGGTGAAATGGTTACAGGAAGTTCCAACATCCTGTAATTAGCTCATTGTTTGACATGTGGCACAACAGCTAGGCTAGAGCGAAAGGCATGGATGAAAAGTAGAATGTCCAAGCATGGACAAACACCTATCATACAGCAGAATCGACCCTCCTACATGCGCGGTCAACATAGGTCAAAGCATGGCACACTGGCGACAAAGGCAGCAACAGCAGCGCATTCTAATTTGATTTAGCTTTTGTTCTTTTTGAAATCAGTTAGGATAGAAACATTTTGAAAATCTCGATGTAGTAAAAGCGGCAACAGCCATATTCCGAATGTACATTCATTTTCGAAATGACATGGTTGTAATAGACATATGTAAATACAGTCCGAGTAATGAAGGCATGGTTAATCGTTGTATCATTCTCAAATAGAGTTTTTGAACTTAATACTAAGAATCCAGTTACAGTTACGACTCGTGTCTTGTGCATTGATTTGATAGTCGGTTGAATATAGTCTAGTATACCTCTGGAATGCGGACGGGCCCTGCGTTAAACCGGTATACTGTCCTTTTCATTTTATTTGCACTTAGGGTATTATATGGTTTGCACAATAGTTATGATTGGTTTCCGATTTCAATAGCTCTTGATTTCAATTGAATGTATATGGTTTGCGTTTATGGTAATGCTTGAACAGTCATCGCTGAGATCTTGAAGCACGTCCTGTAAGGGGTTTGATCCCTGTGTATGTCCTTTAAAAGCAATGTCATGAACTTTATTTTCATTTCAAAATCCATTTATGATCTCTGTATATTTTTACCTTGTGTAAATATTAGTGAATGCTGGGTGTTTGCTGAACAGGGGTTTTATGTGTGATGTCTCTGTAAGGAGATCGAAAACTTGGTTTGCAGTGATACACAGTGTTTAGGTTCAGTATTTAATTTGGTAAAAGAATTTAGTGATAGTATTGTAATCAGGTATGTTAGCAGAGTGACCTGAGTGTTTGCATGATAGATAACATACCCCAATCTTCCGTAAAGAAGTACTGTGACCTACATCATAACCATTTAACCAACAATCCTTTATGTCTATATACTTTAGACGCATGCCTCTAAGCTTACGCATCCTGGTCGATAATAAATATAGTCTAATCTTTGATAATGATTTTGTATGCTTCTCTGGTGGTGAAGGTGCCCTTCTCCTCATGTCCCCACCTGAGAATGTCCATTCCTGCCGATGATAGGATTTTACGTTTGTGAAGTTCTGAGGAAAGAGAAAGTTGAATTTGCTCCGTGTTGTGCGGTATTATATGACTAGCTTCTTTCCACTTTCTGTATTCTTGTGTAGAGAGTGAGTCCCAAAATTGACTCACCTTATCATACTGATTTATATCTTGTTCTGGAAGGTCAGGGAGAGTGTCTCTGAGATTTGGAAGCTTGATCCAGGTGGATATTGGTGGCCACCTGCCAAGTCCACCTGGACCCCCACCATTGTTTCTCTCAGCATTTTCAGTTTCGTTAATTGTAGCACAACTTACTATTTTTATAAGTTTTTCGGGTCCTGAACTTCCGGAGCCGTTTTGAGGCCCTAAACGATGTTTTTTGGGAAATCTGGGGCAACATGGGTCCGTGGACCGATGTTGCCTCCCAAAGTGGTAGTGCTCGGATAGATCTTTCTAACGAACTATTGTACATGTCAAACGAAGATCGTATGCCAAAGTTACGACCCTGGGAAGTTGGTGTAAAAATTTACCCAAACGGGGCCCAAAGTTTGGCGTTTCATCTTCTAGGGTTAGGTTTTGGAATGTTAAGGGTTCTTCATTGTTTCTCAACAATAAATAGGCCTTGGAGCCTCATTGTAACATAGTTCAGAGGCATGTAGACACCACATCTCTTCTCAGAGATAAGCTACCATCGCCCTAGCTGGTTTATTTCCATTTCTGGTTGTAAGCATATTTCAGTATTTTCCATTAATGAAATGAAGTATTATTTCCGCTGCATCTTTGTGTATATGGTTATCTCTGTAATTTGTTGTGTTCCTGTTTAAATCCGGATCAGTGGTATCAGAGCGGTCTGCTTTTTCTCTGTTTTTCTTTGCATGTCCCCAACAAGGTCGGGATATAAGGAGTTAGGGCTTGAACTAGTCGAACCTTTTCAAGATCAGCCTCGGAAATCCTGACGGCCTCCCATGGCGGATGAGAAGAAAGACGAGGGGGCAGGAGATCCCATCAAAATCTTGCTCGAAGAAGCCCTCGAGCGACAACGGAACGCGATGATGGACAGCTTTGCCCATATCCTTCAGCGGCTACCCAGAAGCGATGCATCGGCTTCCAGCAGCTACTCTGGAAACGCCACGCCCTTTAAGGTACAAGTTAATTTTGAAATCCCCATATTCGAAGGTCAAATAGACGCAGATGCCGTAGATAAATGGTTAAATCTGCGAGAGGGTTATTTTTCTGCTCATGAATTTTCGAGTCGGGAAAAGATTGTTTTCGCTCTTCTCAAAGCAGCCCCCCACGTCAAGGACTACTGGCTCGCTATTTTCAGCCGCACCCACCTGGAATTCATTCCGGGATGCCATCAAGGAGCAGTACTACCCTGTCGGAAGCTATGAGGATGAATACATAAAGTGGACCATGCTGCGGCAGGGAAGGGACCAAGACGTGCCGGAGTTCACCAATCTTTTCCATACCCTTCACACAAAGTTGGGTATCAAGGATTCGGAGCAACATTTGATACTCAAATACCGTGGTTGCCTGCACAAGTACATCCAGGAAGAAATACAATTCCTGAACATCTCCTCACTCGGCGCAGCATACCGATATGTCGTCAAGGTCGAGCAGAAGTTTAAACAAAATAAGCGAGACTTTGGATCTGCGAATACAAAGCAGGGGAAAGGTGCCCCTAAACCACAGAACAAAGGAAAAGCCAAGGCGGGATAGCCCAAGACAACCCGCCGAAGCTGCAAGCAAAGAACAGCGCCGCGAAGCTGAAAAAGGACATGGGAAAATGGTGTGAGTTCCATAAGAGCTCCACCCACAACACAAGTGAGTGTCGAGCCAAGCAGTCACTAGTGGCTGAGCTAAAGGTTTCGGAATCAGATGCATGTTCCGACCCTGAGTCAGAACCCGATAAGGGGAATGACAAAGGGAAGCAGATCATTGATGCAGATCCCAATGCCACTGTTGCTACCGCCAAGATCCAGAAAAATGAACCCGAAGATCCAGAGGAGGAGGAGCGTCTCTTCCACTCCCAGATGTGGGTAAAGGGCTCCCCGATACAGTTCATTGTTGATAGCGGGAGTCAAAAGAACCTCATTTCGGCAGAGGTCGTGAAGCGGTTGGGCTTACCGACCACAACACATCCACAACCATACAACATTGGGTGGCTTCACCAAGGACGAGATCTTTGCGTGAGCCAACAGTGTCGCCTTCCATACAACATCAAGCCCTTCACGGATGAGGTATTGTGTGACATTGCTCCCCTTGAAGTTTTTGATGTATTATTAGGACAACCATACTTGTGGAAGCGACATGCTGTGTATGAATCAAGGCCCTGTGCTATTATTATTACATTGGGAAATAAGTTGTACAGGATACCAGAGGTAGCACCACCTATCGCCATCTCTTTGATTACTGCAATACAATGCAGTAATATCATTTCGAAAACCAGGAAATTTGTTTTCCTGATGATACGCCCTCAAGGAAAGAAGAAGATGGTGGCCGCGGCCTCCAGACGGGGTCCCTCTGCACGACAACTACAGATGGAGAAGGTTGTGGAGGAGTACGAGGACATCTTCACCTCCCCTGCAGGGGTTCCTCTGCACTGTCAGTTCAAGCACTCCATCGATGTGACCCCAGGTGCGCCGCTACCCAATGGACCAATTTATCGGCGCTCCGTTCTGGAGAACAATGAAATCAAGAGGCATATTCAAGAGCTCCTGCAGAAAGGTCACATCCGTCCAAGTTCATCGCCTTGTGGGAGCCCGATCGTGTTGGTACAGAAGAAGGATGGGACGTGGAGACTCTGTATTGACTATCGGGCGCTGAACAAGATCACTGTCCGTAATAGGTACCTGATTCCGCGGATCAATGACCTCCTGGACCAACTAAAGGGGGCAAAATATTTCAGCAAGATCGATCTAAAGTCAGGATATCACCAGGTACCAATCGAACCCTCTAAAGTGTGGAAGACTACCTTCAAATCCAAGGAGGGCCTTTTTGAATGGTTGGTTATGCCTTTCGGATTGACGAATGCTCCTACAACCTTCATGAGGCTAATGGATGACATCTTGCGGCCATTCACCAACTCCTTTGTAGTAGTATACTTGGATGACATTTTGATCTTAAGCCAGAGTTGGGAAGAGCACATCCACCACATCCGACAGGTTCTCCAAACACTGCGGCAACACAAGCTATGTGCCAATTTGGAGAAATGTACTTTTGGCATGACCCAGGTTCAGTATCTGGGATACATCATTGATGAACAGGGGGTGCATGTCAATCCAACCAAGATCCAAGTCATTCGGGATAGGCCATCTCCAACCACTCTAACAGAGCTCTGCAGCTTTCTAGGTCTTGCCAACTTCTACCGCAGGTTCGTGTTGGGGTTTTCTCATATTACTTGGCCCTTGAGTCAAGTCACCAAGGGAGGGGCGAAAGCAAAATTCTTTTGGTCTGAATCTCAATAGAAGGCATTCATGGAGTTGAAGGATCGCCTCTGCACGGCACCAGTGCTCGCGTTACCAAATTTACAACAACCATTTGAGGTTGAGATAGATGCCTATGACTATGCTATTGGGGCAGTCCTTACTCAACATGGACATCCAGTGGCATATCACAGTGAAACACTTTCAGACACAGTCTGGAAGTACCCTACTTATGATAAAGAGATGTATTCCATTGTACAGGCCTGCCGACAATGGAAGCATTACTTTTTGGGGAAGGAAACGGTCATCCACACAGACCACCGACCCCTGCAGTTCATACAAACCCAAGGGAAATTGCAGAATGATCGCCATCAGAAGTGGTCTACATACCTGCAACAGTTCCACTTGAATATCAAGTATAAGAAGGGCAGCACCAATCATGTTGCAGATTGCTTCAGTCGACCACCGATCATGGCGTTGACCACCGTGCTCAACTCTTGTGGGCACGAGACTTCTGATTGGCCACTTCTCTACAAAAGCGACCCAGAATTCGGCCACACATACTAGACACTCTTGGAGGGTCGGCATGTTCCAGACTTTCACCTCCAGGATGCCCTGTTATGCCACCTGGGTCACCTTTGTGTTCCTTCAAGCGAGCATGCCAAGATGATTTGGGAAGCACACTACAGTCGGGCTGCTGGGCATTTCAGGGTAGAGAAAACAGTGGCAGTATTGCAAAATTATTTCTATTGGCCGAATCTTCGACAGGATGTTGGGAAGTACATAAGATCATGTACTGCCTGTGCCATTGCCAAACCGACCATCAAGAAGCACGACCTCTATACCCCGTTGCCTACCCCTAGTCGACCTTGGGAATCCATCTCCATGGATTACATGTCAGGCCTTCCTTCCACTAAGCATGGAAATGACTGTGTTTTTGTGGTCGTCGACAGGTTCTTGAAGATGGCCATTATGGCGGCCTGCAAGAAGAATATCACAGTAGAAGCCACTGCTAAACTCTTCTTTGAACGAGTGTGGGTGCACTTTGGGATCCCACAGTCTATCATCTCAGATCGGGACAGTCGGTTTCTCAGCACATTTTGGTCCAGTCTCTGGTCAATGCTGGACACCAAACTCACGAAGTCCACAGCCTTCCATCCTCAAACTGATGGCCAGACAGAGGTTGTCAATAGGATGATGGTGCACATTTTGCGCATGTATAACTCAAAGCATCCACGCACATGGGACGAGAGCCTCCCCTATGTTCAACACAGCTACAACCGAGCTCCACTGGCCATAGCCCTTTTCAGGTGGGTTTGGGGTTCCAGCCACTATGCCCCATTGATGTGGCCATGCCACTTGCAGCTACTCACATAAATTCAGCTCATGTCCAGTCCGAAACAGATAAGGCCACGAGCTTCATTGAGCGCATCCAACATATTCGCCAGCAGGTCCATGAAATTCTGGAGAAATCAAATGCCAAGTACAAGCAGCGACATGATCAACATCGGGTGCCACACAAGTTTCAGGTGGGCGACAAAGTTTGGTTGCATTTGCAAAAGGAACGCCTTACTGGAGCCTATCGGAAACTGAGACCACTCCGATATGGTCCTTACACCATTACTAAGGCTATGGGAGACAATGCATTTGAGCTCAGCATTCCCCCATTCCTTGGCCTACACCCATTGTTCAATGTGGACCGCCTTCAGCCATACTTTCCACCATTGCTAGACACATCCGACATTGCAGAACAGCTCACACCCACAGAATTAAATCCAGATTGCATGGAACAAGCTGCAACTGATCGAATCATGGATACACAAATCAAGAACACTCGCCAACAGAATATCCAACTGTATCGAGTTGTCAAAGCAGGCCAACTCCTTCAGCAGGGCAAGTGGCTCACCAGGGAACAAGTTCAGCAAAAGTTTCCTCATCTCATGGAGGAACTCAACGCAATGGGAACCATTGCTTCTTAAGGGGGGAGGAATGATCCATGTGGATATTGGTGGCCACCTGCCAAGTCCACTTGGACCCCCACCATTGTTTCTCTCAGCATTTTCAGTTTCCTTAATTGTAGCACAACTTACTATTTTTAGCAGTTTTTCGGGTCCCGAACTTCCGGAGCCGTTTTGAGGGCCTAAACGACGTTTTTTGGGAATCTGGGGCAACATGGGTCCATGGACCGATGTTGCCTCCCAAAGTGGCAGTACTCGGATAGATCTTTCTAATGAGCTATTGTACGCATCAAACGAAAATCGTATGCCAAAGTTACGACCCTGGGAAGTTGGTGTACCAATTTACCCAAACGGGGCCCACAGTTTGGCGTTTCATCTTCTAGGGTTAGGTTTTGGAATGTTAAGGGTTTTTCATTGTTTCTCAACAATAAATAGGCCTTGGAGCCTCATTGTAACACAGTTCAGAGGCATGTGGCCACCACATCTCTTCTGAGAGATAAGCTACCATCGCCCTAGCTGGTTTATTTCCATTTCTGGTTGTAAGCACATTCCAATATTTTCCATTAATGAAATGAAGTATTATTTCCGCTGCATCTTTGTGTATATGGTTATCTTTGTAATTTGTTGCGTTCCTGTTTAAATCCGAATCAAAGCTGCTGCCATGAGTCTTCCCAAAACCGTGCTGTCTTGCCGTCCTTCACATCCCAGAAGCTATGCTTTTGTATTAGATTTCGATGTTGAATGGTTGAGTTCCAGATGACTGAACCTTTACTTACTTCTGACATTCTAATTCTATCCTCTATGGGTGTATTGCTCGCATATTTCGCTTTCCATAGGGAGGCCCAAGGAGTGCTGGGATTTGAGAGCCATCTCCACCAAATTTTGGCCCCCATTACCATATTGCTATGTTCTGGGTCTCTTAGCCCAATACCTCCAGCTTTCTTTGGGAGACAGACATTCTCCCATTTGACCAGAGCCCACTTTCGATTTGGACCTGAATTTCCCCATAAGAAATTGCGCTGAAGCTGCTTTATTGCTTTGAGAACCCACTTAGGTGCAGCTAGAATAGAAAAAAGGTAAAGAGGCATGGAATGAAGGACAGCTTTAATGAGCACCAACCTGCTGGCCATATTAAGAGCTCTGTGGGTCCATAGGAACAGTCTGGCTTCAAGTTTTTCTAAAAGGTCTTTCCAAGAGGAATGCTTGAGAGCTGAGGCAATTAAGGGAGCGCCCAGATACTTAGAAGGAAGGGAAGCAATGGTGAAGCCTAGAATGCGGGCAATGGCTCTTTGGGTGGGGGGAGGAGTATTAAAGAAGAATATCTGAGACTTAACTTTGTTAATGAGGGCTCCTGAAGCATCAGAGAAGTTTGAAAGAATGGACTTGAAGGAACGAGCTTCTTGAACAGATGGATGACCGAAAAGCATGTTATCATCCACGAATTGCTGGTGAGAAAAGGAGGGAGCATGGTGGAAAGCGAGACCTTTGAGGCTTTGAGAGAGGAGAGCTGATTTGATGCTGTGTCCTAGTCCTTCTGCTAAGATGACAAACAGAAAGGGCAAGAGCCGGTCACCTGGTCGAATACCTCTAGAGGGACGGAATGTGGGCGACGGGATGCCATTAATGAGAATAGAGAAGAACGAGGAGGATAAAATATTACTGACCCATCTGACCCAGGCAGGGGCGAAACCAAAGCCATTAAGGATTTTTTGCATATAGGTCCAACTTATCCTATCAAAAGCCTTAGATAAGTCAATTTTGAGTAACATACCAGGTTTTTTTGAATACTTGAGAGAGTGGATTATTTCATGAGTTAAAATAATTCTATCTATGATTTGTCGTCCTTCTACATATCCAGATTATTCCGGAGAGATAATAAGGGGAAGCAAAGGCTTCAATCTGGAAGCTATAACCTTGGAGACAATTTTGTATATGATGTTGCACAAAGCAATCGGTCTGTATTTGTCCAGAGTATTGGATTCCTCTGCTTTGGGGATTAGTGCAATAAATGTTGCATTCAGACCTGGATACATCCATCTTAAAGTACGTGATTCTTCCACGACCTGCCAGACTTCCCATTTTACTAAATCCCAGAAATGATGAAAAAAGTTTGAGGTGAATCCGTCTGGTCCCGGCGCTTTCCCTGCTTTTAGCTGATGCACAGCAGTCTCAACCTCTTGAAGGCTTATGGGCTTGAGAAGGAGAAGATTATGATCCTCAGTGATTAATTTGGGAATATGTCTAATGACTTTATCAATGGCCTCTGTTCTATCTATGTTAGGTTCTTGATTCACCTTTTTGAAGTAATTGAGGAATTCCTGTTCAATGCCTTCATGGGTTTCAATTTTGCTTCCTTGCTCATTTTTGATATGGGAAATTTGATTGTTCATTCTTCTTTGCACTGTAGTTTTGTGAAAGAATTTCGTATTCTTTTCACCATCCTTCAGCCATCTAACTCTTGATTTTTGCCTCCAGAGAGTTTCCTCCTGTAAGGCTCTTTCAAGGATTTGATTTTCTATGTACTGCTCTTTCTTGGCTAGCTCTTCAGAGCGTCCTTCTGTGATCATCCTTTGCTGAATGGTTTTCATTTCGTGATTGAGGGTTTCCTTAGCTTTGAAGATGTTGCCAAAGATGGATTGATTCCAGCGTTTAATTTCCCCTTTGAGATATTTCAGCTTCCGTTGGAATATAGACATTTTAGTGCCATCCGTAGGATTGAATTTTAACCAAGATGCTCTGACAAATTCATTAAATTCAGGATGAGATAACCAAAAAGCCTCAAACCGGAAGGGGCGCCTAATACTGCAACTAGGACGATTCCAATGGAGGGCTATTGGCCAATGATCAGAGCTTGAGACAGGAAGGATAGAGGAAATGAATTCTCCTCCTAGGTGAACTGCATTATCTGATATCATAAATCTATCAAGACGAGAGGCTATTTGCATTGGTTCTGCCCTCTTGTTGTTCCAAGTGAATAGGCCGTTATTTGAAGGGAGATCAATCAGCCAGTTGTTATGAATGAAGTCTTTTAATATGGATCCATCTCTATTGATTCTGCATCTGCCTCCCTTTTTTTCCTCCATTGTTGCTATCATATTGTAGTCACCTCCGGATATCCATAACGGGTGCATCCTCTCTGTGTTCAGCTGCGTCAAGGTATCCAGAATTTCAACTTTGTGCTGGGTTTCTTGAGGGAAATACACATTTGTCATATGGCCATAGATATTGGTGCCAATTATGTGAAATATAGCTTGAATGAAATTTTTATTTGCATGTATGTTGTTCAGTTGAATCACTCGTGCATCCCAGAGCACTGCAAGTCCTCCTGACGCACCCTGAGCATCAACAACTGTTACTAACCCTCCTGGCCAGGCCTTTGCTGCTATTTTTTCCAAGACTGTCGAGTTACATTTTGTTTCTTGCAGAAAGAGAATGGTAGGTTTTTCCTCCATTAGCATGTTTTTTAGTAATCTTCCTTTCCTTGGGCTATTGAGCCCCCTAATATTCCATGAGATCAACTTCATTGAGAAGGTTTGGGGTTGGCATTGAAATACTTGGTTAACTTGGCATATCGGCCTGATTCTACCAACACTTCTCCTATCTTGATGGTTCTCTCCAGAGTGGTCTTCCTTCCCCGTTTTTTACTATCTTTGGTGATGAATTTCCCATCCCATTGGCTACCAATTTGAACCCCTAATGAGTATTTTTTTTGGGCTTTATTGAGGACTGCCACTAGATTATCCACTTGTCGATCAGGTATTTTGTCGAAGTTTCCCGTTTTACAGGCCTGTTCTAAGCCTAGAATATCCAGCTCGCCAATATCTATAGATTCCGTGTCCTCCTCCATGATCTGAGGTTCTTGAAAGTTTCCATCGCTTTCCTTCTCGTCTTCTATATTGGGATTGGTACCATCTATATCCATTCCAAGGAAGCTCCAGGTTTTTGAAGCAGTTTTAAGATGATTATCCGATTGTTCTGCTACCTTTTCCCCTGTTTTCGATTGAGATCCTTCAATCTTTTCCTGACTGGTTTCTTTTTCATTGGAAGGTGTGTTATCTGGATCCTGCATGTCTTCACTGGCTAAGGCTGCAAAGCTATTGCTTGTCGAGGGTTTTGATTGGTCAGCCGGAGGAATCTTTGTAGAGACTGCTGTTTTTTTATTTCCTCTTCTGCGATTCAGCACTTTAGTGAAACCATCCGGCGTTGGATTTTCCGGGTCCATTTGAAATGAGGGCTTACTATTCAGCGGGCAGTCTCTATAGAGGTGTCCTAAATCATGACATTTCCTGCACCTAAAGGGTACATGCTCATAATCAATCAACTGTATCCATTCAACATCTTCATGAAAAAGACTTACCGTATCAGGCAGAGCTTGTTTAAGGTCCATGTAGACACAGATCCGGGCGTATGAGGTGTATCTATGCGTCTTTGTTTCCTCTGCTACCTTGACGAACTCGCCCAGAACATTACCAATCGCCTTGAGAGATTCCTCTTCCCAGTATTCCAATGGCAGAGAGTACAGCCTAATCCACACCCTTATCTGGATTAAAACGTTCGATCCATTCTTTGAGAAACAGTCCTGCAGAGTTAAAGAAGTAAGGCCCTCCATCTAAAACTTTGTTTCTATCTTCCAGGCAGTTGAAGACTGCAGTAAAAAACCCTTTAGGCCCTAGATGCAAGGTTATGTGTCCTTTTGGATGCCATTTGACATTAATCCAGGCTCTCAACGCTTTCTCATTTGGCCATATTCCAATGAATTTGCCAATGAGGGCATGATCTCTCATATACTGTATTCTGGCATTGATGCGATGGCTGGGTAACTCTACTTTTGGCCTATGCGTGGCAACTGGCTTGCATGTGGAAGAGCTGACTTTAGGCTTATCTTTCTGTGCTTGTTCAGTATGTGCCTGCTGGCTGCTGGCAGCGTTTCCGTCATTGTGCCCTTTTTCACTGTCTGAGTCCTCGATCCGGCTCTTCTGGTTGTCGTTTGTTGGAGGAGGCGCCCCTCCTTCCCCCTGAGGGGGGTTCATGATTTCCGTCAGCCAAAACCCACGGATTGGAACCTAATGCTCTTCCGTGTTCTGCAAAGGATGATCGCTGTCAGGAGGGCCTGCCGTAGCAGGTATCTGCTGAAACCCTAAGTCGAGTTGCAGAGCGCCTCGTGACCTTACTTTTAATATTTTAAGTATTTTTATCTTTATTATGTACTTAATATTAGATTAAATTTGAAGTCAAGCTCTTAAATTTATTGCCTTCATTCCATCGTTAACCTAATGTTTTTTACTCTTTGAAAAGTCATCCTGTTTCCTAAAATTAATGTGAGCCATATGTTTCGTTTGAACGATCATTATGTGACGTACTATTAAAGCCATAATATTTTTTCATTTCATTTGTGTAATTCATAAACACATGGAAAAAATTTATTTATCACTCATCTCCTTTAGATATTGCATTTGAATTTAAAATTCAAAATTTGTATTTTATGATAATTTTACATTAATTTTAACATTATGATAATTTCATAACATTGTAATAAACAAATAAATGTGATATTTTGATAAATAACAGTAATAGTGATTATATTTTGATGAAAAATATATAATCTGAAAATTATGTTAGAAAACGAATATTATAGTATTATTGTTCAAAAAAAGTTACACGAACATATTATGAAAAGAAAATATAAAGACAAAAGACCTTTAATGTCATTGTGTCAAACAAATATTTTATTTGGTAATGCATCTAACAAACAATATTGTAAATACAATAAGAACATAATACAAATGTATTTTAAATGAACATAAGTATTTACGAAAAACTAATATCAAAATTAGTTTAACAAATATTATTGGAAATACAATGAGAAAAGAATAAAATATGTCATGAAATTATCAAAAATATAAAAAATAATGATGAACACCAAGGTCAACCTCAATCAACCATAATTAGCCTCCTCAACCCTTTCAAACAATTACCTTAATCATTATTGTAACATTGGCATTAACAATGATGTAACATCAACCTTACTCAAAATTAATCAACATTAATGTAACATGAATAGGACAATGTAACAATCATAAGCATTGATATAACATTATTTGATTAATATAACATAAATACATTGTTACAGTGGTGGTTAACCACACTCAACAATTGTCAAACTTCAACAATTATTTTCAACCTTAATTAAACCTCGTCAACCATGTTTAACCTCATCAACCCTCTTCAAGCATGGTCAACCATCATCAATCCTCTAGAAACATGATCAACATTAATGTAACGTTAATCTAAGAATGTAATAATCCTCAATTGTAATGTAGCATTCTTCGATGTAACCTAAATACATTGTTACATTAATGGTTGACCATAGCTGACATGAATCAACCATGGTCATGCTTAATCAATTATCTTTAGCTTCCAAGCACTTTGTCATCCATGGTCAACCATTTCCAACCATCAACGGCCCTGGACTATAGTCAACTATCACCTTCTTGTGAACCATGGTAAATCCTTAACAATAATTTTTAACGACAATAAGTGAACCACAGTAGATCATGATTTATAAATTGCACATTTATCCACTAACACAATCACATAAATAAATGCGATAAACATACACTAATTTATACACAACCAAATTATGAAAATGACACCGTTGGATGCGATAATTATTAGCATAACCATGTTTTGGAAGATTGCATTTCAGGAAAATTTAAACGCGTACATAAGGTTAGATGTATAAAATATTCTTCTGGTCCACGACTTTACACAACCATTCAACTCTGGTATCTACGGGGAATCACTTATTCCAAACTTGAAACGGAAAGTCATGCCTGAATTCTCATATGTCCATCACATTTCCCAAGAGCAATTAATACAAGGCAGTAAAAGCAATTCAACACAATACAACTTTTATTTATTTACATCAGAAATATTTCAAACAACGCCATTTTCATAAATTTAGGAGTGAGGAATGTTTTCTTAAAATCCACCGCAGAAACGGAGACTGATCAGCGGCAGAGGTTGGTAGGGACGGAAATAGGGACGGAAAGGAACTTTACTAATAAAACCCAGCGGAATTAAGCAAAATTAGCAGGGAGCAACATTAGAATTTGGGTCCCATAACGTCAGGCTATCGACCACGTCGTCTAATACAGTGGGGTTACTATATTGCTTGCCTTGACTCTCATGCAGTGAGGTGCTGTAAAAATTTGGATCCCAACCTTGATAATACCCTGTATTAATGAGGGTAGTTATCATATTTGATTGTTCTTCACTCATGTCATCAAGCTTTCTCTGCGCGGCAGCCAAATGCGATTGAGTTTCTTCTATTTTTTTCAAGAGATTATTGATTATTCCTGCACAGCCATGGACAGGATCTGTTACTCTCGCTCTTGCTTCGTACACCAGGCTGCTTACAGCGTCACCTCTCTGCTCGGCTGGTAGATCCTGAAATTATCACATAACCATAAATCCCATGGCATATAACAGATTTAAAGTAAAATTTCAACGGTAATGCCGTAAACTCATTTTTGGATAGCATGTTTACTAAATCTGAGATTACTTTGGGACCCGTACTCAATTAACAAAAACTCTATTCTACAATATGAATGGAAACTGAACTCTACGATATTAAGTAAAATTAGAAATTGAAAGAACTAATTAAATAATGTGCAATATTACGAAAAACTGATTAAATTAACCCAAGGTAATAGTTCTTTCAATTTTTGACAAATTAACTTTTTGCGTAATACTACTAAACAAAATTTCCCCAAACACGAATAGAAGACGTTTGCATTTTAGCTATTAGTTGCTGCTCCGATCACATATTTTATTCAGTCAAGCATATAAAACAATGCAAGGGACCTGTAGTAGTTTGACAACATGGCCATTTCCGAATAATCTGTGTACCAACAGAAACTTTTCTGGATCGTTATGCGGGAAATAGGGTGCCAGGACGCATTTCTCTGAGCATTTCTTTTTCTGGAACTTGCATGCAGCGCAAGCCGTTTCTGCCTTGGAAGCTTGGCTCATGATCTGCAAAACAATTCCACACAAGAGCTGTTGTGTTACCATTTTTAACTCTCAGAATGAATTACTATTACTGAATATAGTAACTTACCTTTTCGTTGGTATATGCAATCACTAAAATACAGTACCGAAAATATAGCGAACAGAATCGCCCTAACTACAAACAAATGAAATGAAAAGCAACACCAAGGCACGATGAAACAGGAGGAAAATAACAGGAAAAATATATAAGACGAGGGTCAACCAAGCTCCCATATTTTATTTATCATAAGTTTCGTGGAAACAAAATCAGAAATTTCATGGACATTTCCGTCGGTCATTGCGCAAACGCGTACAAAATGGCATGGAACAAAAGGAAACATGGGAAAGCAATGAGATAGAAGGGGATATTAAATTGAGAATGGGCCACAGGCACCATGGTCGTTATCACATTGTTATTATTTTGTTAATACGGTTGGTAAATGTTGATATTTATTTGATGATGATGATGGTTAACGTCCACTGAGACCAAAATGGTCTATCGGACCTATAATTTATTAATTTCTAATTGTCTGACTCCTTGTCTTTCTTGGCGAGATTGGTGATGTAGCTTTCTTTTTCTTCTCTATGGTCTTCCAACTTCCTTTATCTTGCATCTCCTTCATCTCTTGTGGATCTTGGGACATTGGTGTCTTAGCTTCGCGATCTATTGTGTTCGTCCTTTTGGAGATAGTCGGAGAATGCCCATTATTTGAAACCTCATAACTGTCGATGCTTGAGGGGTTGTTGAGTTCACCTTTTTGTTGTTGGGCGGGGCTTTCCCTCTGCTTGTCTTGAGAGTTGTTTCTATCTTGCCCGATTTCTTGTAATTCAGAGTTTTCTCGAGAGTATTCTTCTTGCATGACAGTGTAGTATTCTTTTTGTGCTCCTTCCCACCATGTGGATCTGTGGTGAGTTTTTCTAGCAAAATTTTTCTCGGAAGCTTTTGGGCAATTTTTGGTTACTTAAATGAAATGAAATACAATACTTAAATGAAATGAAATTAAAAATTATTTTAAAATATTATTATTTTATTAATAAAATAATTAGTATATAATAACATTTTTTAATTGTAAAGGTATATTCCATAAAAGCTGCATTTTAAGCATCAGTCTAATAATTATTGGGAAAACTTTATAAAACTTTCTTTTTTAAATACACACGGGTATCATCAACATTATAAAATGGGATCTCACATATCTGTAAAATAAAATTTAAAATAATAAAAAATCTGCATTAAAAGAATACATACTATAAATAAATTTAAATACTAAAAGCAAGATAAGCCATTATACTGTTGAATTAAATTAAATATAATTGATAATATATGCATTTAAGCCAATCTTAATAAATAGACTTTAAAGAAGAAATAGATTCTATATATCAATGAGATTTAAGTGAATCACGATCATCATAGGTAAAGTAGAATTCTTAATGAATATAATATTTAGCGTGTTGTTTCGCTAGGTCTTAATTTCGAAATTCGTGGAGATGACAGAATTCTTGCGAAAATATGATCAGATTTTTTCGAAAAAAATTGGCCATAGTGTTGGAATTTCTATTATATGCCGAGTGAAATTGTGATCACTTTAAATTACAATTAATATTTAGCATATTATTTATATATATAATAATAAATATTATTAATGTGATCTCTTTTTATATATATGTATATGAATGATATTATTAATACGTTGAAACATATATAAAAACTAAATAATGTGGGTAGTGTTATTGTGTATGAAATTTTGTATTATTAATATGAAGTTTTACATGAGAACTTGTATGTGGAGAGATTATGGAATAGTGATGTTAATAAATTAAAATGCTGATAAATTTAAAGAATTTTTTTTATTAAATATTTCTAAAAAAATTATTATTTTATTAGTGGAAATTTTAACCATCAAATTTTGTATTTATGAAAAAAAAGATTAGCCATAAAAGTGAGCTTTTAAATTTTTCAATATACTTAGTGATATTATTTCCTTATCATGCTTTATATGGACTTATACATACACAAACAATTACTGTGTGATATTAATATAGGGTTTTTGGTACTATACCTCACATCAAGTGATAGGGATGTGTGATCTCTCATGTTGAGAGAAAATGCCGCCATCACCCCTCCCACTTTATGGCAAGACATATGGTGTAGGAATGGTAACTTCGTAACACACACTCCATAGAAATGAACATTTGCAACTAGATTTGCAATACTTTTATGGAACTAACCATTACGGTTACATGCTTGACAAAAACCAACCTCCAAACGATCCCATCACCATGCTCAACCATGAATGATACTGATTAAGGCAAGCCTTTCACTAGGTGGTATCCCATGTTTTAACATATACTAGTTGAGCTCTTTTTGGGTGTCGGAACCATTCTCACTTGGACATCCCAATGGTAACTCCTCTTGCTTATGAATTCATCTACTCTACCTCACTTCTTTGGTCCCTACTAGATTCTATTTATGGGTCTCTATTATTATGGTATAGGGCTTCTTTCTTTTTCATATTATTATGGTTTGTGGGAAATGAAATTATACCTAGTGAGGTCCTCACTATTGACCCCTTACTTGGGCCTGGCACGAGGTAAAGTCCCTCTAAGCCATCTTCAACTAATGTACCCTTGATTTAGGTTAGATCATGATATATATTTCCATTCCTCAATGATTTTAGAGTTGAAGAAAAAGAGAAATTAGCCTATAGGGTCATCTTTAGTTGCAGAACCTAGTTTGGAGAATTAGGGCCAAGAACCTTTTAGAGCCAATTTCACTTGTTAAATGATTTTTTATTTTTGATTAAACTCTGCAACATACAAAGGCACCCCATATCACTATTGTACACCTGAAGAACTTTATAAATGTGAAAGAATCATGTCAATCAAACTTCGGGTGCAAAATTTATTCCTATTGGAAGTTACCCTATCGTGATTGACCACCTTAATTCAAGGTGAGGACACTTGATGCCTTGTTACTCATGGAAAAGGGTCTAGCTGTATGGGAAATATGAAGAAAACACTACAATTATTGTTTTTTAACTCATATCGGTGTGAAAAAAGGTTAAATTCAACCCCTAGTCAATAGCTCGACTATGTTTTAACTTATACATTAGGAGGAAAGTGTTTGATTCCATTCTAGTTCATATTATTCTATAGTAGAGAAAAGTAGCTAATAGTATATAGATAAAGGGATAAACAAATATGTTTTGCATTGTATATAATCCCGCATGCCATAAATCTCACTCCTTTGTATGTACACCATTTCAATTCAAAGAAATACAAACAAAATAACCTTACCTTTTAGTTAGACGTTCTCCCAAAAGGGTATCCCATGTCATATCTTCAAGTTATTGTGGTTTTAAAAGTAATTTTTTAATTTTTTCTCTATTTTCAACGTTTTATATATTGCAGCCATAACAAGAAAAAAATAACTTAATAAATCCAGAAAATCTTTCGAAACATAATGCTCATTGTATAGATTTAATATTTTCTGTATATTTTTATTAGAACTATTATGATGACTATACTATGGAATATTGATGGAAGTTTACAAATGATATTTGAATCACAACATGTTTCTTTGCATATATTTTGGGGATTTGCGTGGGATCAAATTTATTTAGGCAAAAATTCGTAAAACCCTAGCTATCTGCTTCAATTGTAGTTTTAATAACCCTCAATATCCAATAGAGGAGAGATTTGCAAGGTCAAAAGAGTAGGTTGTAGACATTAGTTGTAATATGAACCTCGTTATGATGGTTCTAGAAAACAAGTTGGTAATCAAAGAGATTCTAACTTATAACTTCAAGGTCAGATAAGAGGGAAAATTAGGGAATTAGGAATAATGAGAGAAGGAGACTACGAAGGAACTCGAGAAAGAGTAGCCTAGTTCAATTGTGAACCAGGTGGACTATTGTAGATTACCACGGTCAATAATTGTGTTTCTCCCATTGGGGGTTTATAAACCATGGTTTTGGTAAACCATGTTATCCACCCATGGTATTTGTAGGATTCATGTAAACAAAAACAAAGAAAATTATAATAATGGTGTCAAAGTCTAATCTCACAATTCTTTAATTTTTACCCAAGTAATTTATGATATTCACCCATGATTTTTGCAATGCATGGTATATACCCATGGTATTTGAAATGCAATGAAAGTGCACAACTTTAAGTGAAAGTACGCCTATAAGTAGTGTCAATATGGCACTTCACCATGGAGCAAGTGATGTTTTTCTTCATAATGTAGTCTCATGATGTTTTTACCAATTAATAAAAACAATTAAGATATTTCTATATTGTTTCTCTTCAATATTCCTTTTACGTATTTGTGACATATTCTATTATCACTCTTTAAGTATCATTCTTAAAATAACCTAGATGAGTGGTATCAGAAGGCATTTCTCTTTATTTGTTTTTATGTGAATGTTCCCAATGAGTTTACGATATAAGGGGTTGGGGCTCAAACTATTTGATCCTTTGTAAGACCATCATATCTAAACTTCAATACCTCCCATGGAAGAAGAAATGAAAGATGGTGAAGCACGAGATCGCATTAAATTATTTCTCGAGGAATTCCTCACATGAAAAAGGGATAGGATGATCAATAATTTTGTTCAAATGCTTCGACAAATCACAGGACCTAATCCATATTCATAAAATGGGAACTCTGGAGGTGTAACCTGCTTCAAGGTACACATTAGTTTTAATATTATTATATTTGAGGGTGATTTAAGGGTCAAATAGATTTGGATGCTCTAAACAAATGGTTAAAAATGTTGGAAGGGTATTTCTCAGCACACGATTTTTCCTATAAAGAAAAGATTACCATTGTGTTTCTTAAATATGTCCCCCATGTCAGGGATTGGTAGGATACTTACCTTGAGACAAAGGCCACAGAGAAATCCACAATGTTTGTAGTCACACCCACATGGGTATCTTTCAAGGATGTTATTAAAAAATAATATTACCTTATCGGAAACTACAAAGTTGAGTACAATTGATGCGATTTTTGTGCACACTAATAAACAAGGGAGAAACAACTCAGACTAGATCTCTTTAATAGCACTAGTTGTTTGGGGTAGTAATCCTCGAAGGGTTTATATCCTTTGTTAGGCTTTGGATTCCTCCTCTTTTCAAGAGGAATGTCTGGGGAAAAACTAATCCTAACCTACACTAACTATATATACCTTGTTGAAGGTCATTTTGTCACATCAAGCTAAAAAGTTTGAAAACTATATCAATCAACATCCATGAACACTTTGTCATAATCCCTTTGTCAATCCCTAAGCATCAATTCTCCATAAATTTTGATTTTTTGGGTCTATTTCCTAAAAAACAATATTTTTATGTCCAACGCATGTTGTGTTGTAGGGTGCAAGTTTCTCTATTTTACATGAGTGCTCATCAACCCCGGTTGCTCACTTATTTAGGTCTAGTGATACTAGAAATTCAGGAAAATTAAAAATATTTTTGAAGCCTCTTCTCCAAGAATCTTTTAATGTAGTTTAAATTATTTACCACAGATAGATATTTCTATGTCCTATCTGATCCTATCTTGGAGATTTTATTTCTTATCCCTTGATATCATCCTTCCCTCATATGCGAATCTCAAGCCTAGATTGGTAAATCCTAAACTACCATGTTTACCCTATATATTTACTGCCTACCTCCTATAAAGTGTAGGTTGGCTTTTGGAGATTGCTAGTTCCCTCATGTTGTTGCTTTGAACTTAAGGAGTCATCATAAGTTTACATTAGGTTTCAATGTAAAGGTTTTCTTGGTGAGAAGGAAGGACAAGTCAAGTGGGGATACACATCTACAAATTGAATGTCTATATATGGTTGTAACTCTCTCCTTTATTTATTAATACAAAAACATCATGTTTTCTTTTTACTTGTGTTATGATTATGTTCTTGTATTGCAATGCCATGTTAGCTCATTGAATAGAGATATTGGGTTATTCTATGTGGATATTGTAGTTCCTTTGCTTGTTTTAGTCATTTGTTACAGGTTCCATTTTAAGCGCGTGGAGCTAGGATGGAGCTTACAAGAAAAGTAGAGAGAAGGAATTTCTCCAAATTCGAGGTATGTTCCTTTTCCATATTTCAATCACTCTAAGGAAAACATTGATTATTTTTTTCCTTTGTTGTTCTAGATTAGACGTGTAGATCTAGGGAATTCATTTTTTTCTAGAGAAGTGAAATTACATATAATAAATTGGAGACCATAATGGGCATCGATATTTCCCTTAGTGGTTTCCTTGGATTTAGCATCTTTACACCTCTTAAAATGACCTTAATCAACTTATTCAGACAATCATTAACCTTAGGAAAATGTGTTTTGAGCTTGGTCTGGTTTATCATGTCGTGTTTTGACCAAAATATCCCTACAGCTTTCTTTCTTCTAGGACAGAGCACCCCAACACATTTGTTGCTTATTTTTACATGCGCTAGAGTGCACTGGTTCCTGTTCAACACCTGCATTGATCTTGTAGGATGAAAAAATTCTCATTTCTTTGCCTTTATTGTTTTTTAGCTTTGGTCCAACAAGTTTTCCTTAAGTCTCTAAATTTGTCTCTATCTCTAAAAGGCCTTCATTATGCTTTCTTTTGCTTTTATTAGCATTTGATGAGAATTTCTTTGGATTTTTTTAATTCTTATCGACTAGGTGTTTGGGGATTTTTTTCTTGATCATTAATTAGATTGAATAAATTAATATTACAGTCATATTTTGGGTCATTTATTTTATCAATGATCTAGCTACATCTTAGTTTTCATTGCATTTGAAGATTAAGAGGAAAGAAATGAAAATTTTCATTATTTGCATCATATAGGGTTTTGAATTTAAATTGGAATAGTTCCATTAGAAATATCTACTTAGGAAGCTTTTTTTTTCTGCATTATTGTGTGCCACATTACTCTTTTCTTCTTGCCTTTCGTAGGGAGAGTGCCATTGAAAATAAAAGAGTTTTTATTATCATGATAGATTTCATTGTAGGGAATTCAGGTGAACTAGTGGTGAGTCTTGAAACTGAAATATAATCAAGGATCAACTATAAAATTTACTCAATCAATCTAAGTAGAATTTGGAACATTAACACAAACATTTAATGGTCTAGGCTAGAGATGTGTTCTTACATATTTAAACAAAGGAGCTAGCATTCTTTGTATATGTTACATTCTGGAGGTAGTTGGTATTCCACATACGTAGTTGTATCGAATCATTCTCGATATAACTTCGAGTATATTTGATGGTTTTATATGCATGAAAAGTATATGGGAATGCTTCCTATCATATAAGACGCATTAAAAAACACTACTATGGACTATGCTTCCACGTACCTCTGGGTATATTATGGAAGTCCTCTATAGGTTTTTACCCCACCATCAGTAACGAAGTCAGATGCCTTGCACACTACGATACACCGAACACAACATTCGGGGAGATTTTATGCCTGTACGTAAATCCTTAGTTTACCAAGGTGGTATATTACAATTCATAATGACTTGTTAATATTTTCCTAGTTACCCCTTTCTTTTAATTTATTTTTGTTATTAATTTATAAAATTTACTAAAGCATCATGGAAGAACAACCCCAAAATCCTCATCATTTATGTTGGATGAAAATATTGCCTCCTTCACCTCCTAAGGAAACACCTAGACATCGCAAGAGTAAAAATACACAAACTACTAAAACCGGTACTTCTGAAGCATCCCATTTTGGTACTAGATCTGAAATAAATCAACCAGAATCATCTCTTCTTATGAGTATTGAAACTATACAACTCGAGGTCATTGAACCTAAATTTCTAGATTCAGAATAATTAAAATATGAGGTTATACAACTTCAATAGCCTCAGTTAACTCACCATATTAATTCAATACCTTCGCTTTCTCTTCCTTTGTCTTTGATCCAACAACAGTGACTTGTGTATCTCGGTCTCGACGGAGAAGTAATTCCACCTGATCTTTTCAGTATTGAGGATATTACTGAAGAGTATCGACCTTCCTATCCTATCCATTTAAGAGAAACTCCTATTTATCAAAACCATCCTTTTCATACTCCAATACAAACACCTTCACCTCACACCCCTCATTTAAACCCACCTTTGAGTTTCTATGGGAAAACGTCTTTGGGAAGTTTAACCATCACTGAGTCAACAATGGTTTCTCCACTTGTATCTGCTATCAAGGGTTAGTCAACTGAAGTTACAACTACCTCCATGTTTGTGACTTCACTAGAAACCCATTTGTATGGTGGTCCCTCTATACCACCTGGTTATTAGGCTTTATCTAGAACTTTTTCTGGTCCAACGACTAGTCCATGGAATTCTCCTTCTCCACATTCATCTTGAATGACATATGAAACCTTTGTAATGATCACCTCACAATGTGTTGGATCCATTGTGCCCCAACCATCTTTGGAGAAGCAGTATGGTCCAAATGTTAGTGGAATGAGACATTTACAACAGCCTCATCCACCGTATATTGAGTACCCTCCTCCTGGGCGGGAGTTACCTCCATATGCTCCCTATCCCCCACCAGGGGTGCAGTCTGTTGATGGAATGTTCCCTTTTCCTAATCAAGTGAAATAAGTTGGTGCTCCTACTTATTCAGGTCCCCTTCCTACCAGTATTCCTTTTCCAGAAATGGTTGTTAATCCTTGGCACCCTACTTTTACTTTTCAACCTGGTTTGATTTTATGTCAATTACCAATTTATCAACATGTTCCAGCCACACCTCAAGTTTCTACTTACCAATCTATGCCGCAATCTTCCCAAATTATATCTCAAGTAAGTCAACCTATCTAGGATGAATCCCACGTGCATCTTGTTCCACCAGTATCTGGGATGTCTCAAACCCCACCTACCTAACCTCTTCAAGGTTCCTTACAAACCCCACCACTTGGTAAGTATAAATTTCAAATGCAAGTACAGAAACCTATACATGGCATGGTGCAAGCATAAACCTAGTTATAATTATCTTGGTTATAGAAGCACTCCTTACCCGAGAATGAAAATCCTTGTGGCTGAGCCTATTCCATCATACCCAGGGTATCCTTCACCACAGGTTAACCTTCATCTCAAGGTAGAACTTCTGAGGTAATATTTAATAGGAATTTTCGATTTTTTGCAACTCTTGAGCTTTCTGAGTTAACCTGGATTACAAAAGATCCCATTTTTCACTCTCCATAGTGGCCAGCCATTCCTTCAAAATTTTCGAGTGACATTCCCAAATTCAATGGAAATCCTAGATAAGACACATCTACTAATGCTATGACGTAGCATTTATGGTATTCATCGAACTCTTTAAATGATGATTCATCTATTGACATCTTTTCCAGAGAAATATCACTGGTACGGATGTTAAGTGGTCTATTTAGTGCCATAGAAAATACATTTTTAACTCACTTTCAATTTCCTATTCGTTACGAAACTAGAACTGAAATTTTTACCTATTTTAGACAAATCCGACTCCACCCATATATCAGACCATATTCATGAGTGTAGAGCTAGGCATCAATTCTTTAAAAATTATGTTCTTGATCAATTATTGGCTGAATGGTTTAGAAACCATTTGTTAGCACCCATAACTAAAGATGTTGCTAAAGGCAAAGTTAATACTGAAGAGCAAGTAGTTTCTCGTGCCCAATATCTTGATCTCATTTATATGAAATATGGCACACCATATGATAAAATACCCAATACTCTGAGACCTCAACACATTGTTCCACCACCTCATACTAAAGAATCACATGTCGTTGATGGTGTTATTGGTTCTGCTAGCCAACAGACAATGAGTAAAATAGTTTGTTCATCTCCTGTTGCGGCTACTCAAAACCCATCCTCTGTTACTCCTGCGGCTACTTCTGACATTAATGTCATCCAACCTATGGAAGAAAAATCGCAACAACCCAGAACTAAGAAGAAAGGAAAAGGAAAGACGAAGAAAGTTAATTCTTTGTAGGATAAAGAAACTAACCAGTCTCCTGAAAACAAACATAATACTTGCTATCCTTCCTTAATCTGTAACGAGGAACATTTTACTCAAGGCTTTCCACATTGAGCGGAAGTTAATCAATTCCTCAAGTCATCATCTATCACACCTACTGTGTTAGCATATCCATTTCCTAAGCAGGAGATGAACATTGTTGCACAGGATCCAACTTCCTCTTCCTCAGTTCTGATGCTATCTTCCACCAAATAGAAAAATGGAATCTTGGAAGCTATGAGAAATAAAGACTATGGTAATCTCAAACCTCAACAGGAAAGGATATTAATTATCCTACGATTTCTACCGCATCTACTTTCGGTCCTTCTACAAATGTTGTTCAGACTGAATTAACTATTAAACCTCCCAAGGGTGTTATTCACAAACCAACATTCAATCCTCATGCAAGTGCTACACAAAATTATAATATAGTAGAAGCCTTAGCTCAAGCCCCTTTTTCTATGTCAACTCTCGAGGTTTTGCACAATTGTCTTGCTCAGAATAGATATTTATTGCCTGAAATTCAAGGCATAGATCCTTCAGATTCGAACCTTGTGGCATTTAATCACATGAATCATACATTCAAACTTCCACCACTGCTGGCATTTATGAGCTAGGTTGTTTCTTGAAGTAAGACTATTGATCGAACAATTGGGGACAAAGGTGATTCGACCTGTATCATTTCACTTTCTTGTTGGAAGGCTATTGGCTCTCCTTCACTTAATCAATCCCCAACTACTCTCAAAGCCTTTGATGGATGATGTTTTAATCCTTACAGAATTTTGAATACGTTACAAGTAGAATTATCTAGAAAAATGGTTTCCGTAGAGGTTGAAGATATAGGAAGACCATTGGATTATAACCTTTTACTAGTCTGCACATGGATTTATGCCATGGCTGGCTGCTATTTTTACCTACTATACAATGATTTCTTTCCCTTACTAGGAGGCATCATGGCCATTGACAAGCTTACAGTTGTTTTTTCAAATAATTCTCAGACTACTCGAAGCATCCCTCTTGTGGGTGTATCCCTACCACCTTACCAACATGTCAGAGTAGGATTGCTTAAAGATTCTTGTTTGATAGGAATTTTTTACCTTCCTCCTCCTAACATTCAAAATCTGATTTCCTTCATCAATATGATTTATTCTTTTATTATTGCATCTGATCCTTGGATAGTACCATATGCATCTAATGTTGATACGTTTGGTGAGAATATGTCGTGTAGTCCTATTGAGCTTCAATATGAAGCTATCTATTCATCGTGTTTGGCACATTATAATTTCTCCTTGATAGATTGGGTTAATCATTCTCGATATTAGGGTTCATCTTTTGATCCTTTCTCTGGTTAATTATCTATTGATGAACACATCATCGAAATCATGATGTCAGATGATGGGTTGTGGAGGTAATCATTGTTCCTGCTTACCTAAGACCTCTGAGGTTAATCTTGGAGATATTTATTCACCAAATATCTTTGATATATCGATGGATTCCCTCTCCATCCATGATGTTGATTGAGAGAAGTATTTATCAAATATTGAAGAGATTGTTCCTCTTGATATTTCAATTAAACCCGAAATTGTCGAAAATGTACACATTGGTGCATCATGTTCTCCTGATGAGGTCAATATATATAAAGTCATTTTTCAGGAATCATAAGAAATTTTTGCCTGTATGTATGAAGATATGCCAGGAATTGAACCCAATATTGGTGTACATGAAATCAAAACATATCCAGATGCTAGGACATTTTGACAATGCTTGCATTTGGTTCATCTTAAGAAAGTTGTTTCTATTAAAGCAGAGGTTAAAAAACTTATGTGGGCTAGTTTCATTTATCTAGTTCCTCTTACTGATTGGGTCTCAAATATTATTCATGTAATGAAAAAACAATTCGTGTTTTTGTTTATTATCGATATATCAAAAGTGATTTTCCTAAGGAAAATTATCCCACTCCATTTATCAACGAAATTGTTGATGATTGTGCTGTAGGTGAATTTTTTTTGTTTATGGATGGTTGTCTAGCTACAACCAAATCAATATACTCCCATCAGGAAAGCATAAAACTGCATTTATTTATCGACGAGACACATTTGCCTATCGTAAGCTCCCTTTTGGTTTGATAAATGTTGGTGCAACTTTCCATAGGGCTATGAATTATGCCTTGCATGATATTAAGCACATTGTACAACCCTATTTGGATGACTTACCTGCCTATTAAAAACATCGTGAGGATCATTTCATGCATCATAGGGCTATTTTACTACATGGTCGACATTATAATATGATGTCAAATCCACACAAATGTGTGTATTCTGTCCAATCTAGTAGACATCTCGGCTTCATTTTGTCAAAGCAAGGAATTCATATTGATTCACTTAAAGTATAGACGATCCTTGATTTTCCTGTGCCTTCCTCACTTGTTCACTTACAATGCCTCCAATGAAAGGCTAACTTTCTACAAATATTTGTTCCCAACTATTCTGAATTGACCAAAGCATTTGCTTGATTGTTGAAGAAAGGGGTTACCTTCCATTTGAACGATATCACCCAAAAGTTTTTTGACGCTTTGAAAGATGTTTTGGTTCGAGAATCATTTTTGTATCCCACCAATCATCAACAAGATTATTTCCTATATCTTATTGCTGCCATTAATACCATTATTGTGGTATTGGTGGAGGAAAATGACGTCAAGAATGAACATCCCATTTATTATTTGACTTTGAATTTGAATGACACTGAAAACAAATATACTCACATTGAAAAGTTAGCTTTGTTAGCTTTCCAAGTTGTCCAAAGGTTTCACCGCTACATTCTACTTCGGAAGACTATGGTAGTTTCTCATTACAACCCCATGACATATATTTTGTCACGATAATTGTCGGGTGGGAGTAATCTAAATGGATTTTTATTCTCTAGGAGTTCAATTTGGACTTCACCAAATCCAAATCTAGGAAGTCCCTAGTTTTAATTGAACTGATCTGCAACCTTCCATCACCTGAAACTTAGTCTACATTTGACAAATTTATTCCTAATGAGTCGTTGATTCTGATTGATTCATCTGATCCTTGGTATGGGCATATTATCATCTATCTCCAAACGCAGACTTTCTAGCATAATACCTCTCACTCTAATCAGTGATGTATTCAATACCAGGCTAGATATTACATTATAATTGGTGACACCCTTTATTGTCATGGTATCGATACCATCTCGAGATGGCACCTCAGCCAAGAGAAGGATGAGAATTCTCATAATGAATGCCATACTAGAGCATGTGGTGGATATATGTCTGACTATTCTACAATACAAAAGATTTTGCGTGTTGGTTTTTTGGCCTACTATCTTTCAAGATTACATTGTTGAAATTTAAAAGTGTCACACATGCTAGATCTATGATTGTAAAACTTGTGCTCCACCTGCTCCATTAAATCTTGTTATCATCGTTAGACCTTTTGTGAAATGGGGGATTGAATTTATGACATGTAACCCTCACTTAGTTGGGGGGCATGTTGAGATCATTGTGGCAGTAGATTATTTTACCAAATGGGCTAAAGAAATGCATACATATAATAACAATGGTTAAACAAATACTTTCTTTATTTTTAATCATGTCATCACTAGGTTTGGTGTACCACAAGCCATTGGTACAAACCATGGGAAACATTTCTGAAATCACATGATGTTTGAGCTTACTTCTAATTTGGGCCTTCAACATGACAATTAAACTACCTAGTTCCCACAGTAAAATGAGTAAGTAGAAGATATTAACAAATTTTTTGAAAACATTGCTACAACGCATGATAGGGATTCACAAATCAGATTGTGATGGCGAAGGCTAGGGGGGCTGAAAATTATAATTAACACACAAAATAAAACTGAAAGCCACACAAAATGTATGCATATAAAATCTCAAAAATAATTCATTAATAAATAGAATAATTACAAGAGAAATATTGGCCTAATAATTGGCCACTCACTCTTCACTCTCATTCCTAACTTCCATGCCTCATGGCTCACCTAGATTTATACAAGTGGATCTCAATGCAAAGTAGGTTCTAGATCCTACACAAACTCCCACAATGTCTCTCATGATCTATAAAAACTCTCACCTAATCCCTTCTCTCTTGATGACATCTAACTAACCTGTTGACGGTGACGGACCCACCAACATTAAGAGGGTCACCCTGGTATGAAGTCCTCACTAGACATCACACCGTTCGGTGTTGGAGTCCCATCTGATATGATGGCCTGGTTGCCATTTTCGTAAGGATTTTCCTCAACTCTTACTTGTCACCACAAGAGAGTGGTATGCTTTGTCTTCAAGAAGTGAGGCTCATGTGCCTGGTGAGTGTAAGTGTACTTGTGTCAATGGTTCTATCACTGTGAGGGGAAGAGAGTGAAGGTGATTTCCATGTTGAAAGGGATCAGTCCAAACTCGGCTAGGAACACACAACACAAAAGGACATGCCTAACTTTAGGCAGAGCAGCCCACTCGGATGCGGAAATCACAACATACAATGTAACATAACACGTACAACACTCACAGAACAGTTTGAATGAGTGCAACGGTTGTTACAGCAAGGTTCACGTGAAAGGTCTGTCTGATGTCGAGTAGAGTAGTCAACATGGACAGGACGACATTAACAAAATATAAAACACATTTCTATTAATAGATTATGCATTACAACAAATGAATTAGTTCAGATGTAGAACACAGGTTAAAGGAACACGCACTACAAGTGTTAAAGATCAGTCTTACAACAAATACAATAAATGTGTGAAAACGTGCTGGCCTGTTAATAGGCTTCTGAATTAAGCAAAAGTTCTAAGACACATCGCTAAACCATACATAACTAACCCCATCAGTGGGGCACTACAGCCAATACTTACTCCTCAAAGAAAAGACTACATAATATCTTGGCTATGTGGGAGGAGCTGATGTGAAAAGTCCTTTCATTTACAAATGAGGGGGCTATTTATAGCCAAGGGTGAAACTGACCATTGTGGTTGTTCAACTACCCTCATGAATGATCGACCTCCATAACTTTCCAAATTACATGAATCTAAGTTCAAGAAGTGGGTATGTTGGACTTCCACATTACATGACATTGATTGACAACAAGCCCATAGTGGAGATGTGGGCAACATGACTCATGACTTGACTCGGCATGACTTGACATGACAATGATGGTACATTCATGCTGCTGCTGGAGTGCATGTCGAACTACAATGTTGTTGAGTGATGGATGTATTCATGGTGTATCGTAGCTTCACCTCCCCATGGAGAAGTGTGCGGAGTCTTTGATGGTCCTTGGTTCGCTTGATGGAGCTTTAGCATGTTGTTCCTTGATTTCATGTTTGAAGGCTTGACAGGCTCACTTGTTCATGAAGGTGCATGTTCATCTCGTTCGTCCGCTTTGCATGCTTCATTTGTTCATCCATTGGTGAACTTGTTGTTGTGGGGAAAAGTATCCGACTCGGATGACCCTATCCCTACTCTAAAGGTGACAATCTTTAGCAACAACTGAAAGTAAAGCTTTAATGTTTTCCTTTATGAAAGTACAGAGAGAAGGAAGAAAAGATTAACCAACCGGTGTCTTTCGCTTTTGTCGATCCTTATCCCTCTCTTTGCCTCTTGTTCCCAGCTCCTTGCTCCCTTTGCCGGTCCAGCCACACACAGATCCTGCACAACAGAGAGAAGAAAACTACAAGATACATGTACTCATAACTGATGCTTGGATTAGAGTGAATCAAATATACAAGTAAATACAATACATCAATGCAATACAAGTATATAGGAGAACATTCAAAGCTTTATTGATAAAAGTAACAGGGTTCTGAGAAGGTTACAACCATCAATGGCTCCAATCCAGCAGCACCTCCCCAGCAGCAAGAAGTCTCCTCTTCACCTCTGGAAAAACAATCACCCAATAGCTCTAACTGTAAACCAACAACACTTCCTTACTTTGCACAAAATTCTAGCCTGCTTAGACCTCATAGAAGAGCTCTATATATAGGAGAGAAGAAGAAAGGATGAGTCAGCTTGAGACTGACATAAAGCTGCCTTGTGTCCTCTCCCTCTTCAGTTAAACTTCAGTTCTTGAGTCCACTTGGAGATCCTTGCTTACACATGGAGATCAAGTACCTCTTACTCATCACAGGGCGAATCCCATGAACCAAGTGTCAGTTTGGAAGCTTCCTGGGCAATTGACACCTTACAGAATGACTGTGCCACTTGGCCAATCTCGCCCAGCGCAGGTAGCCTTCATTAGATTTGACTTTCAGCGCAGGTACAAGGAGGAGCAGTTGCATTCCAGCGCAGATGCTCAGTGGAGCAGCTGACATGATCCAAAAATAGCCTGTTTTTGAGTGTTTTCAGGTGGAGAACTGATGGGAAGTGCTGTGGTTTGCTGACCTTGTTCTTCTAGGGGTAAGAACAACATGTTTAGGGACTGAGGATCCCTGTAATTATTGACATTTCATGCTCCATGCTGCGAGGCACAAAAATGTCTATAACAGTTGCCCCCTAAAGTATGAGGCCGTTTATCGGGTGAAATGCTTTATCTAGAGGGTCCGAAGTTCATTCCAGTGCTGAGGAGGCGCCCTGTAATACAATACATTATTTTTCATTTTGTTTTCATGATCTAGCTGAGGCGGGCATTCCCATGCTCAGCTTTATAAATACATTTTGGTACATAGAACAGACGATCGTCTGATGGTAGACTGATAATTCTCTGCTGAAATTATCATCCTTTGAGTAGGATGATCATCTGCTGCAATGATGTACATGACAAATGCTTTTATATTTCCTGAATATGTATCGCAGCCCGGATGGATGAAACTAGATCCGAGGTCTTCAAACTCGTTCGATCTTCACTCTAAGTACAAGTCGATCCATGTGAGAATTTCGCTGAAGTCGAACATGGAAAGACATCACTTGATTACCGGTCAATGATGAAAACCGTTAACAAGCACGAGAGGAATCACCAATAATGATAATGACCCTCAAGGTAATGCAGTACAATTCACGTGGCGTGAATAGAGGACTTGGCGTCGAACGCCACGCAAAATCTTCTGGTCGAAGGTCATTGATGTATACCTGTCGCCGGAAGTGAGAAACTTGCCATTGAGGCATGCAAGCTTCAAAGTACTGATGGGGGTGTTCCTAGACCAACTTCTTGGATAATGAGCTGAAGTCGACAAGAAGCGATCCGTCAAAGGAGGGCCTTGATGAATCCCACATCAATGACACGGAACGGAGCTAATGATTTTAGTGGAGGTGAAAACAAACTGTGATATATGATTCAGGGTGGCGATCATGAATGGATGAAGGATAATGTATGGCAGTGGATGGGACACGGTTGACACTTTCAGAATGACCTCTCTTGAACATATAACGACACTGATGCGATGGATCGGTAGCATTACCCCAAATGTGGATGGTTTGGCGAAGACCATGGTGATGAGACCGGTGAATGAAACAACCCAACCCGATGTGGAACGGAGGAAAAGTGTCATGTTCAAGAGCGACTTGCTACCATTAAACTTTGATGTTCTCCCAATTTTTCCCCAGTCATTTCTGACCAGTACCTCTTTATTTTTGTCAAGCTTGAGGAGGATAACATATGCTTGTTCTATAACCTACCCTTCGGGCAAGCCCATCGCTATGATTTAACGAGCTTAGCGATAGGGAAACTCGTTCTCGTCTAAAGACAAGTTTGTCGCTATTTAATCATTTTAACGAGTCTAACGACAATGAAAACTCGGTCCTTTTCATTTTTAGAGAGTCTGAAAAAGTACAGAAAGTTAACTCCATAATTCCTTTTTCGTCATCTAATCCCTTAAGTCCGAAAAAGTATAAAACAATACAGAAGGGATGAGTTTTCGATTGCTTTAACGAGCCGAACAAAACAAGCGCTCGATCTTTTTGTGCAATAATCCCTCAGGTCCAAAAAGATTAAAATCTAGAGGAGGGATAGCGTTCCGGTCGTTTAACGAGCTGGAAGGCCAAAACTCGGCAAACTTTTCATATTTTTACGAGTCAGTGAAAAGAGCTCAAAGAAGACTCGTCTTTTGAGGAACGAGTGATAGACAGGGATAGCAACAGATTCCAGGTACAAATTGGAATTTTCCAATCACGGCAGTGTCACAAGGATGGCTAGGTGAAATCACTCTTCGCAGCTGTTTCTCAAAAGAGGTAAACACACAAATGGAGGTGAATGATCGGCCAAATGAATAGTGGAGGTGACGATGCACAAACACGACCAAGGCTTTTATGGCTGATGAATTTACGATCTCAAAAGGTTATTTACCTGTTCGTTTTTTCTGAATGAGCTTGAACTCTAAAGGAAAGCCTGCTCATAAACTTATGTTTATTTTTTAACGAGCATGAACTATGTGCTAAAACTGCTCGGATCTTGCGTTTATTTTTTAACGAGCATGAACTATGTGCTAAAACTGCTCGATATACCAGTCATAATAAGAACGCCTCCTGTGAGATAGCTATTTTTTAAGGAGCTTTTATCTCACGAAGCTATGCTCCAATTTTGGCAAGTTTTTACCTTTGCCCCACAGGCTTTCTTCATGCAAGGTCGGAAACGGCTAATCCTACGAGTTTAAAGGGTTAGACCTACAGGTTTAAAGGGAGGACCTAAAAATTTAAAAAAATAAATAGTCATCCCTCGCTCACATTCCAAAAGTTTGCATGCCCCCAGACATAGGATATAATTTCGAGGCTGCCCCTCCTCTCCCCTACCTCTGCTTTTCTTTGGGTGTTCACAGCTACTTGTCATCTTGCCAATCTAATGTTAACGATACTAGTCTTCTCGTTATTTTAAGGGGTCTTACGCGGTACTTGTCTTCCCGTCGGCCCAACTTTTAACGAACAGCTATTTGTGACAAGAGAAGAACACTACTCAAAGAAAAAACATTGGTATTATTGAGGGAGGCTTGTCTCTTTCTTATTATCCAAAGAGGGTTCTATTTGCTGCCGCAAATCAATCTCTTTCTTCGGCGATGTCTATCATTGGGTTACTCAAAGATGGTTACCCTCTGTCACAACAACAGAATCTCCTTCTTTGGAGGCTGCCCCTACTTATCCTCCAAAACATTTGTTTTGATGGGTGAGGCTTGCTTTTCCCCAAAGATGGTCACTACTTGTTACAATAAAGGGAATTCCTACTTGGGCAGTGCCCACCTATTTAGACAAAGGTGAATGACTCTTTTGCCAAACACATAACTTTAACAAAAGAATACTATTCCAGAACAACCCCTCTTCCATCCATGGACGGGGTACGGACTAGTCATATTCTTCTGCGGAAATTCTGCCTTATACCCGGGGTTTCTTCTGCCCGAAGCAGACCAGGCTGCATGCCCCCTGGGTTCCAGTCTTTCTTTCCGAATCACTCGCACTCATCGGGAAGGAGGACTGGGGGCGGAGGCGAATCTTGTGTGAACAGACCATTTAGGAATGGTATTTGACTATTTGCGATGCGAGATCCCGGAAATGAAAGTTGGTCTACGAGCTTGACCACCCTTCCTTCGTGTGGAAAACACATTACTCTAAAGAGTGAGGAGACTATCGCTCCCATGCAATAAATATAGTCGCGTCCAAGGAGTAGGTTATAATCCAAGGGTCCTTGGACGACCATCACATTCAAATTAACGGTCTTCCCTTTCAACGTGACAGGCACATTGGGGAGGATTCCTAATGGTCGACTGGTTCCTTTATCAAAACCTGAGAGATTTCTTAACTCAGGTAAAAGCGCCGGGGAACCCAGTGCTTTCCAAGCAACAGAGGAAAGGATACTCACAGACGCCCCTTCATCAATGATAGTACCAGCCATGATCATTCTATAGATCTGGACAATGATTCTTAATGGTACACTGGCTGGTAACTGGGGTCTGCCTAGTTGATTCCAATCAAAGGATACAACCAGGTTGCTTGGTGGTGGGACCGAATATACGGCCGGATATGACCCTGATGATGTTCCTTCCTGCGATAAAGGAATGGGCGCATTGCCCTGACGCTCATCAGAGTCAGTGCTGATGAAAAGAACCTGGATGGTGTCATCCTTATTCTCTTCAGTGAGGGTGTCGCATGAAGATGACTCTTCGGCGACGTTGTCATTTGAAGATGAAACTTCTGAAGGTAGAACCGGGTCAACTGCCGTATCGACCTTTGGACTTTCGTCCGGTCTGGATTCAGTAGGTTCATTTTTAGTGACTGACGCTTCAGCCGACCACTTGAGCGGGCCAGCTGTATTTTCAACTATTGAGGGATTAGGCACGAGTTTTTGGTATCCAGGAGGAAGTCGTAACGGTGATACCGGACGATCTTCCAAAACTCTCTTGGCCTCATCTAAGAATGGACATTTGTGGATGGCATGCTTGCCTTCACACAATACACAGGGTGATCTTGATCTCCCTCTTCGTCCTTCACTCTCGCTAGTTGACGGACTGCAATCAACATGACTACCAGAGGTTGATGCTACCGGATTGTGCAACCTGGGGGACCAGTCCCTTAGTATCCGGGGAATACAAGGACAATCACGATGGAAGTGGGTCCCTTTGCAAATGACACATGGTGATTTAGGCCCGGTCGGTGCAGTGTGTGGGTTTTTGTCAGCTGCCTTTTGCTTGCCCCCAGTCGCCTTCGCCATAGGCCCCTTCTGCTTCTTTTCTCTCTTCTTCTTTTCCTTCTTCTCCTTGGGAGGCTGACTTTTGCCAGCCCCACCTTGCGAAGAGGAAGGATCAGAGGAAGTATTGTAAGAAGTGGAAGGCTGGTGGGTAGTTCTAGACTGCTCTGACTGTTGATTCGACTGCTCAGGATTAGTGGCGATCTGGACTACATTAGTTGAAAAGAGCCATACAGGTAGGCCAATTGTCAATCCTGGAAGTGACAATGTTGCCATATGAGGCGCACCAACATCTCCCCAAGAGGAGAAGGGATTTGGACTTCTGCCAAGGTTGCTTCCTTGGTTGGTGGGCTCCATACTTTTCAACTGAAAGATCAACGTGGGAATAACAGGTGATTATGTTCCGCTTAAAATAAATTTTATTAACGACGCTTTTAGACACAAACTTGCTTTTTCATGTTTTAAGAGTCGAGAAAAAGCTAAAGATGACTCTAGTCGCCTTCGATGTTTTAACGAGCCCGAAGTGACAAATTCTCGGTTGGACTTTTTCAGTTATAGAGTTTGAAAAAGGCCAAAAGAAACTGCTCTGGAGATCTAGGCAGAGGGTGTGCCAAACCTTTCGCGAAACCACAGAATACGTTTTACGGTACGGGTGGTCGATCTTCGTGAATGCTGTGTTCACTGCATCGCGATCAGTAGGGCGGCCGACACGGCTTCCTAAGGATAAAGGATAAATGCCTATAGGGGTCTCCCAATATACGCGACGGTACGCGGGAGCACAAGTCCGTATTAGTGCCACCGACTCTCAGGAGGAATCACCCACCTTCGTAGAGATCGACAGTCACTATGTTTAACGACGCCGGAAAACGTCTCTACCTAGACCTCTAGATGTTTGCGTTATGTTACAAAGCGTTGTTATGTAAATTGGGTTTATTTTAATGTTGATCTTGCTTAGCAGTTTGCCTTTAAGGATCACCACGAGATGTATATATACAACTTCCTAAATGCAATCTAAGATGAGAAGCAAAACTTTTCAATCTTTCAACTTTGAAAACCTTAATCTACTGAGGGAAAAGAAAGACACAACTTTTCGCACAGATCATAGAACACACACTAAAATGCAAATTTTCCTAAATCGTCAAGCACACAGTCAAATGCAAAACCGCACAATGCAGATATTTCTTTTCTTTTTCCTTAATGTTGATGTAAGACAGAAAGGAAACTGTTGTATAATTTCGAATCTAATTTCAAGCGAAAATAAACAAGCTTGTCCAAAATCAAAAGACACCTTAAGATCGACTTGTTTAGACACTGGAAATGTATAGATTCAAACCATAAAATGAAAAACAAACAAATTCAAACAGCCATGAACAGTAATAAAACTAGCTCTTAAGATCACAAAGACACTTTTACAGTTCAGGATCTAAGAGGCCACAGCTATACCGGTTCGCTTTTCACAATGGGAAACTGTAACTGAAGCAAGAAATACTGAAAGAACAATCATAGTTTCATCACACAACTGAGGCGGAATAATGTCAAGGAAAGTTGGTTTACAGCAAGTACAATGACAAGCAATCAGCAGCAAAATAACAGTGAAAACAGGGCTCAGACACAGTGGGAAACCTCAGGAAGACATAGCCTAACTGGATCAGCGCAGGCTCTGGTCTGTCAAATTGACTCTCAGCGCAGTTCCTGAAGGGAGTACCTGCGCTGGAATGCAGACTGCCTGTGGACAACCTGCACTGAGACACGAGAGTTGCGTTTACAAGGATTTCCGGGTCATAAAAAGTTATAGGTCAAGTACAAGCTAAGGGATAATCAAGAGGATGAAAAGCTATCACAAAGAGTACAAGAGTCTTTTGTAGATCAGCTCTTCAAATCATGAATCTGCTCAAAATGAGCAAGAGTAGCAGCCCCTCTACTTCGCTTTTGATATAGTCAAAAGCTTTTCGATTTGGTACTCTTTGGTTCAGGAAATGAATAGCAAAGATACTACAAACACCAACAAGATACTAGGCTCCCCAGCGGAGTCGCCAGTTTGTTGTGGGGAAAAGTATCCGACTCGGATGACCCTATCCCTACTCTAAAGGTGACAGTCTTTAGCAACAACTGAAAGTAAAGCTTTAATGTTTTCCTTTATGAAGGTACAGAGAGAAGGAAGAAAAGATTAACCAACCGGTGTCTTTCGCTTTTGTCGATCCTTATCCTCTCTCTTTGTCTCTTGTTCCCAGCTCCTTGCTCCCTTTGCCGGTCCAGCCACACACAGATCCTGCACAACAGAGAGAAGAAAACTACAAGATACATGTACTCATAACTGATGCTTGGATTAGAGTGAATCAAATATACAAGTAAATACAATACATCAATGCAATACAAGTATATAGGAGAACATTCAAAGCTTTATTGATAAAAGAAACAGGGTTCTGAGAAGGTTACAACCATCAATGGCTCCAATCCAGCAGCACCTCCCCAGCAGCAAGAAGTCTCCTCTTCACCTCTGGAAAAACAATCACCCAATAGCTCTAACTGTAAACCAACAGCACTTCCTTACTTTGCACAAAATTCCAGCCTGCTTAGACCTCATAGAAGAGCTCTATATATAGGAGAGAAGAAGAAAGGATGAGTTAGCTTGAGACTGACATAAAGCTGCCTTGTGTCCTCTCCCTCTTCAGTTAAACTTCAGTTCTTGAGTCCACTTGGAGATCCTTGCTTACACATGGAGATCAAGTACCTCTTACTCATCACAGGGCGAATCCCATGAACCAAGTGTCAGTTTGGAAGCTTCCTGGGCAATTGACACCTTGCAGAATGACTGTGCCACTTGGCCAATCTCGCCCAGCGCAGGTAGCCTTCATTAGATTTGACTTTCAGCGCAGGTACAAGGAGGAGCAGTTGCATTCCAGCGCAGATGCTCAGTGGAGCAGCTGACATGATCCAAAAATAGCCTGTTTTTGAGTGTTTTCAGGTGGAGAACTGATGGGAAGTGTTGTGGTTTGCTGACCTTGTTCTTCTATGGGTAAGAACAACATGTTTAGGGACTGAGGATCCCTGTAATTATTGACATTTCATGCTCCATGCTGCGAGGCACAAAAATGTCTATAACACTTGTCCATCTACATGTGCTCGCTCCATTCATCCCGTTTGTCATCTTGAAATGTTTGTTGGTCTACCTATAACTGTAGTCACTCATGACGAGACAACATCAAATCCAAAACCTCCTAGTCTACCATGACACATGATCGTTTGGATGCAGGTGACTGGGAGAGGCAGCATGACTACGATACAGGATTATGGCTATGGGTAACTGTTGATTAAAACTGCGCAAGAGTCACTGAAAGATGCAGAAAGACAATCTGAGTCGACAACGACTATCTGCAATGTATGGCTTGGTTGGGAGGCAAAATTGCGCAAATTTTGGGAAGGAAAACCTGAGCTACAGGAGGGAAAGGTAGACATGCTCTGCGCATTTTCCAGAACAAACAGTCAGCAAAGGTCTAGATAGCCAGATTTGTGCAATTTTCTAGAGGAACGCGCAGCTTTCATGAAGGGTCTACAAGCAGGGATTGCACATTTTTTCTAGGGAACTACTCGGGAGACTGGCAACAAAAACTATGCAATTCCCAAAGGGAACTTCTAGTTGGATCCTTGGTTACTGGTAGCCAGAACTATGCAATTCCTAGAGGGAACTGGCAGTTGGGTGTTGGGGTCACTAGTAGCTATAACTACGTAATTCTCAGATGGAACTGGCAGTTGGATGCTGAGTCACTAGTAGCAGAAACTGCACAATTCCTGGATGGAACAGGTAGTCTGCTGTTAGGCACTGTTCGCTGGGAAAACTGCACTAAGGCCGGGAGTTCAGCCTGCTGATCATCTCTGCGCAGATTTTGAGCTAAGCTTACTGATGGGCAGCGGAATGCATGCTCATGAAAACTGTGCAATTTCTGAGATGAATCGTTGGTCGACTGTTCGGATGACTGGCTCGAAAAACTGCGCAATTTTCTGAAGGAGACAGGGACGGGAACTCGGTGTCTGTTTGGCATGTTTGTGCAATCTCCTCAGTCAGTTGAATGAGTGAGGTAAATGGCCTCTGTGAAAATTTTGAGGGGATTCAGTCCCGGGGTGACTGCAAGGTCTGACTGTCTAGGTGACTAGAATGAGAGTTGATTGAGTTGATTGTGGGCAGTGCAGCTGGAAGGACTAGCTTGGGGCTTCTGCGATGTTCTTGTTGACAGTCAATCGAGTCAAAGTTAGGGTGATGGTGTAGCTTTCAGCGAGGAATCTAGTCGTCAGAACTTCAGAAAAATGACTAAGTGTGTGAATAGTCAAAAGATGCATAGGTGATCATATGAACACATGCTTGTATGACTTGATGAAGAAACGACCAAACCATCCAGACACACATGTTCAACATGACTTACCAACGGTGCAAGTGGAAAGTGCGACACTCGTGGTTGATCAATCATGATCAAGACGATGCTTGCGCAACAGTGAATGTGACTCCGTCTGTGAGTGCGACAAATGCTTTAATGGTGAACACAATAAGCACATATGAAGCAAAGGCTTTGAGCATAACAAAACACAGTCGCAAGCATGACTTAGACATCAACATGTAGGGATTTGAATGCAATAAACAAGCTTGGTAAATGTAAAGACTCACACAAGCTCACAGAGTGAACCCGAGTGTGTGCAGTCATCAAGTGAAACTCTTCAAGGGAGGCTCCAGAATTGCTGCAGGCCAAAATTTTGGAGATTGGTTGTAGCGGCTACCACACTTAGTGACACATTGGTAGAACTCCAACTTCTCTATTTTGGTTCATTGCTAGCATGGAACCTTGGTCTTTCAAGGAGTATAGAATCACTGTCCAGGTTACTTCAATTTCCCCACTTATCCCATGGACATACATGGTTCACCCTTTTCCAATTCAGTCAAACACACTCAAAAGTTAAGCTTAGATCTCAGTGTTTCGAATCTGAGAAGGGTAGTTTAGTTCGCGAGTTGAAGATTTTTAGAGTATAAGTTTTCATCTCTGGTGTTTCTCTGCTGCCAGCAGGCCTGGACAGTACCCCGATAGAGTCACACAGGAACACACACATTTCTCCACTGCCAGCAAGCTTGGTGAGTACCCCGGTGGAGTTGCATGCTTTACCTCTCTGTGCAGCATGCCTTTGTCTTCTTTCGCCTTTGTATTTTTTAAGAGAACTATGCATAGGCACTTATTTATTTTTGGGGTGGAAGAGGGATCCCGACTTATTGAGAGCAGAAGAGGTTGTTCCTTCAGAGAAGCATGTAAGACCTCTGACATAGGTTTACTTGTTTAGATTTTTCCTCTTCTCCATTTCTACTAGTTGGATTAGCTTAAACACACATAGTAGAAGGCTGAGTATAGGCATGGGGCTTCCAAGTGTGGACACAAGTACACGGTTGGACCAAAACTTCCCTTGTAGATGGTTCGTATTTTTCGTTAGGACTTCATCAGCCAAAGGTTACAACCAAGTACAGAGAAGGTGGACACAATACTGGCCAAGTGCTGCAATGTCACGAATTTCCTCAAATTTCAGCTGCATACTCTATTCAAAAGCCAAAACGTAGTAGTTGGCAACACTTATTTCCATAAACAAAAATAGTAATATATCTAATAAACAAAATGAATGTGAACAAAAATAGTAAGCAGAAAAAAAAAAGCAAAGCAGATGCAGAAGTAAAAGCGAAAGCATGGCATGTAAGAAAAACACACAAGCAAGCAAACAAACAAACTTGCAAAGAAAGAAAACAAACAAGCATGCAAGCAAGCAAACTGAAAGAAAACACTATTCCTGTTGGAAATAATACTGAGAGGGGGGGGGGGTGAATCAGTATTATCTAATTCTTTTGCAAATCTTCCTTATTTGTTCTTTGAATTATTTATGCATGTCAGTACCATAAAATAATGAGCATGAACAAAGAAAACAGATAGTCACACCAAAGAACACAGGATGTAAGGTGGAAACCCAATGTGGGTGAAAACCACCTGCTGCAATATGTCTCTATCTTCTTTCAAATTAGAAACTTCTTTTACAATGGTTTTGTACTGGTGCAGTCCTTTACCAGTACGCAGGCTGCAACCTGCAGAGAGCTACAACTCTCTCTCATTTTCCAGTCTCTCTTGGAAGGGAGTTACAACCCCCTACTTCTTTTCATAAAGCGTCAAATGATCATCAAGTACATATCAGTTATAGTCCACTACAGTTATCAGGTCAACAATAACAGAACTAACCCAGAACACCTTATCAACAGAGAAATTCAATCAACAAAACATCCTAATACAGAGACGCAACTTTCCCTTCTGTGACCTGCGTATAGACGCAGTTCACCTTCTGCTTTCCTGTGACCACCCGCAGAGATCCTTCTGCTGTTCTGCGTGCCCACACACTGTTCCTTCAACTGCTCTGCGTCCTGTTGCTTCAGGGACGCACCCAAAAACACTATCGCACCGCGTCCTGTTGCTGCAGGGACGCACCCAAAGACACTATCGCGCCGCGTCCTGTTGCTTCAGGGATGCACCTGAACCTCGTCTACCCTGCGTCGCCACGCAGGTATCCTCCTACTGCACTGCGTCCCGGCGCACTTACCTTTCACTGTACCTGCGTCTCGGGTATGAATGATTTCAAGACTTTAAGTGTAACCCAAACAGTCAGATCTACAGATCTGATCTTGCGCCAAAGAGATCTCAATCCTTCAGTAGATTCGCCTTTTAGATATAGACCAGATCTCACCTCATAAGATATTCAACCAAAGACATACCAAATCCAAATGATCTCCTTTGCTTTATATAGGCAAGCTCCTCCTCAAAACATGGAACAATACCACGAGCCGACACCATAATAACACAATACCGTCGGCTAGATACCAAGAGTAAAACACAAGAAACCCCCACGTGAGCTTTTCACTGCCTAGAAATGTGTGCACTGGGTGGACACACCTCCTGAACAGCTGGCCTGCGTCCTGGGACGCGGTCCCTGCATGGTGTACCTGCGGGTACGCACCTTCTGAACTGATATCCTGCGTCCTTCTTAATTTTTTTCATAAATTGAGAGCCTTGTCATGGGAGTTGCCATCAAGTACAACATCTGTAACATATAGCCATACCAGAAAACATAATGCCAACAATCTCCCCCTTTGGACTTGATGGCAACCTTACAAACTTCAGCTTCATTCTCCCCCTTTGACATCAAGGGCAAAGGGGTATGCTCCCCCTAAGGTCATGCTCCCCCTGAAAAAGAACCAGATCTGCAGCAAAGAACCATAATCCACCATGAAAGAGATAGAGACATATTGCAGTTATTTCCAAGATCTCCTTCTGACCATCCTCCATAATGCCAACAATGCATTATATGCTCCCCCTGAACCTGTACCATCTCCTGAGTCTGTTCTGCTCCCCCTGAGCCTGAGCCAACCATGACTGAACCTGGGTCTATTCTGCTGCCCTTTCTTCATATACGCGACTTTGTAGCCTGTAACTCGCGTATATACGCGACTTGTCTTTATTATATCAGCGTATGCAGGATGGAATACTGAATTTCATCACTTTCAGATTCCCCTGTGTCAACTGTCTGAATTATGCCACACCTTTCTGTCTTTGTCTTCTTCAATTCCTGCAACTGTGATGATGTATGGTCCTCTTGTTTTGAATTTTGAAGTCTGCTCCTGCATTCCGTTGCTTTATGCCCATAGTTGTTGCATGTATAACATCTTATATTTTTCATGTTCCTTCTATCACAATCAACTACTTTGTGTCCATATGCATTGCAGGCAAAGCAATATCCTCTGAAATACCTGGGATGCGATGATCTTTCTTGAACCATTCTACTTCTACATCTGGCTGCAACATGTCCAAGATTATGACATACATAAAATTCAACATTTTTCAGTGGAGGAAATAATCGTCTATCACGTCCATAGTTAGGAGTAAAGGATCTTCCTTGAGGAATTTCTTTCCTTGGTTGTTCCTTGTTGAGCATTTCAGATTTCTCCTTGGATTTTCTTGCCTCACCTTGTGAACTAGATTCACCTTCAACATATTCATGAAAACCAAGACCAGTCTTGATAGCAGGAGACCTTTGACTATTAAGAATATCATCCAAGACTTTAGTACTATCTTGAAATCGTAAAAGCTTATCCTTTTCTTCTATTTTACCTTTCAAGATATTTACCTCAACTTGATGTTGTTCTTCCTTTTTCAGATATTGATTCCTTGGGTCTTCTTCAGCTTTTCTTCCTTCTTCCACTTGTCGCTTTAGTTTGGTCAATTCATGTTCTTGATCTTCAAGATCTTCTTTGTTCTGTTCTCTTGATTTTCTAAGGTCTTCTTTTAGAGAGAGGATCTTTGATTCAAGTCTCTGAATAGTTGTACTCTGATCCTTTACTATATCCTGCAATTGCTCCCTTACCCTGATTTCTGTCTCCAATTGTTCTTTTAATTTGGCAACTTCTTCAGTTTCTGCATTCATCTCTTCATGTGCCATGAGACTTTTAATATCTTCGCTATTATTGGATGAAGCATTCTTCTTCTTATGTGCCATGAGACTTCTAATATCTTCACTATCATTGAATGAACTTTTAATATGGGTATAATAGCTTCTACCATCTTCTTCAGATATCTTTCCTTTGTTATGAGGACATCTAGCAGCATAGTGACCAACTCTACCACATAGAAAACATTTGAAGGGTAGCTTACCTTTGAACCGTCCAGTTCCCCGTTCAAGATTCTTGACAAAATTTACCTCATCTTCTTCCTCTGACACTTCGAATGCGGCCTCTGGTGGTACCTCTTGTCGCATTTCAAAAGCAGTTAATATCACATGAAGTTGTGACATGGTGATTTTCTGCACATTCTCCTTTTCTTCTATGGCAGATACTTTAGAATCAAATTTAGCAGACAGAGATCTCAAAATTTTTTCGACTAGGACAACTTCCTCAAATTCTTCACCTAGATCCCTCATACAATTCACAATCTCATCCATACGCAGGAAATAATTAGCTATGCTTTCATTATTACGCATCTTAAGAGTTTCATACCGGATTCTGAGAGTTTGAAGCTTTGCTCTCTTTACCTGATCATCTCCTTCGTAGCTTGTAACGATTTTGTCCCATATTTCCTTAGCTGATTTGAAGTGCATGATCTTCATAAATTCTGATTGATTCAAACTACTCAATAGGACAGTAACGGCCTTGGCATTGAGCTCATATTGCTTTTTCTCTGCTGGATCTGTAGGAGTTGCTGATGGGAATTTGTATCCTCCTTCTACGATTCCCCAAACTTCTGCTCCAAGTGATTGTAGATATGCAGTGGTTCTTATCTTCCAGTGAGTAAAATTGTTCCCGTCAAAGACTGGTGGCCTGATGTGTGCCTGTCTTTCTGGGTTAGCCATTCTGATGGATCTTTTCCTTCAAGCGATTAAGCTTCCTCTGAAAGGACCTGCTCTGATACCAATTGTTGGAAATAATACTGAGAGGGGGGGGGGGGGGGTGAATCAGTATTATCTAATTCTTTTGCAAATCTTCCTTATTTGTTCTTTGAATTATTTATGCATGTCAGTACCATAAAATAATGAGCATGAACAAAGAAAACAGATAGTCACACCAAAGAACACAGGATGTAAGGTGGAAACCCAATGTGGGTGAAAACCACCTGCTGCAATATGTCTCTATCTTCTTTCAAATTAGAAACTTCTTTTACAATGGTTTTGTACTGGTGCAGTCCTTTACCAGTACGCAGGCTGCAACCTACAGAGAGCTACAACTCTCTCTCGTTTTCCAGTCTCTCTTGGAAGGGAGTTACAACCCCCTACTTCTTTTCATAAAGCATCAAATGATCACCAAGTACATATCAGTTACAGTCCACTACAGTTATCAGATCAACAATAACAGAACTAACCCAGAACACCTTATCAACAGAGAAATTCAATCAACAGAACATCTTAATACAGAGACGCAACTTTCCCTTCTGTGACCTGCGTATAGACGCAGTTCACCTTCTGCTTTCCTGCGACCACCCGCAGAGATCCTTCTGCTGTGCTGCGTGCCCACGCACTGTTCCTTCAACTGCTCTGCATCCTGTTGCTTCAGGGACGCACCCAAAAACACTATCGCGCCGCGTCCTGTTGCTGCAGGGACGCACCCAAAGACACTATCGCGTCGCGTCCTGTTGCTTCAGGGACGCACCTGAACCTTGTCTACCTTGCGTCCCCACGCATGTATCCTCCTACTGCACTGCGTCCCGGCGCACTTACCTTTCACTGTACCTGCGTCCCGGGTATGAATGATTTCAAGACTTTAAGTGTAACCCAAACAGTCAGATCTACAGATCTGATCTTGCGCCAAAGAGATCTCAGTCCTTCAGTAGATTCGCCTTTTAGATCTAGACCAGATCTCACCTCATAAGATATTCAACCAAAGACATACCAAATCCAAATGATCTCCTTTGCTTTATATAGGCAAGCTCCTCCTCAAAACATGGAACAATACCATGAGCCGACACCATAATAACACAATACTGTCGGCTAGATACCAAGAGTAAAACACAAGAAACCCCCACGTGAGCTTTTCACTGCCTAGAAATGTGTGCACTGGGTGCACGCACCTCCTGAACAGCTAGCCTGCGTCCTGGGACGCGGTCCCTACATGGTGTACCTACGGGTACGCACCTTCTGAACTGATATCCTGCGTCCTTCTTAATTTTTTTCATAAATTGAGAGCCTTGTCATGGGAGTTGCCATCAAGTACAACATCTGTAACATATAGCCATACCAGAAAACATAATGCCAACAATTCCTACTCCTAAGCTAACGGTGCATTGGCGTGATCACATGAAGCGATATTTCCAATGCAGCCACCAGCGCATTGGTTGACCCATGTTGGTGAAGGCTTTGTCTACGAGCAACCCGGTTGTGTGGACCAGCGATTGTGAAAGATAAAACAATGAAAATAGACACACTCCAAACTGGCAAGTGTCCATAGAACAAAACTGAGTGAAAGCGCGTGTCATACACTCTATGGACTTGCCATGGTGTTGTGCTACACTGTGTGCATATCTTGAGTGTATGCTTTCCCTTGACCGTGATATGCAAGAGAACGTGAGAAAGGTAGACCACTTATGTTGCACAAGTGTACATGATGTGTAAGATTCATCCAATGCGTGAGCGATGGGATCGTGTAGTTCGAGTGGAGGAGGTAAAATTTGAGTGTTAGATTGATCTCGAGTACATATAGATGAGTGAAAAGGAGCCTTGAGTGTTTGAGAAATTTCCTAATTGGAAGTGAAACCAACCTGAGGACAACGAGGGCCTGACATAAGCATCAGCTCAGACTAACGTGCCTCGATAGTCTGTTGGGTTTCGACTTCATTGACAGATGGATCTTCATAGACAAATGGCTTAGATGAATTAACAATGAGTGAATCAACAATGTGATCGGATGATGAGGTGAAGAGATAACGACAACCAAGATCAGGGAATTCCTGATGTTGGTTGGCATCCTCATGGTTTGATGAATCACACAGAGAGGTAGATGAGAAGGAAGGATGTTCACCCTCTACGTTTCCAGAAAGAGCATATGAAAGATCAAGTGGGTTTTCAATGAATGATTGGTCCTCTCTGTTGTTGGGTGATGGGCTAACATACATTGTGTTTTGCGAAAGATCAACAATGGGTGCATCCATGGATGAAGAAACACATGTGAAATCATGGATGGCAAGTTCACCAATGATGTTAGGAAAGAATGGAGGGGGATGAGACGGAAGGGAGTCATCCTTTGCTGAGTGTTGATGCTCAATCTCCCACTCATACACTTCATGAATGACAACGCATGTTGGTTGTTCAACACCAACTCCATCAGTGGGTTGTTCATCGTTCACAACAAGTGAAGAGTTCGGAATGGACGAACACAAGACAACATCATCCAGAGGAACACCCAGTTGCAAGGATGAAGGTCATAGAAAAGAAAGCGTATAAGAACTCAAAGGACTCACAACCAAATCTGTGCAAAAATTGAGTGGGGTGATGTTGGGAGAGTGTGAAGAATGAACAAGTGTGTGAGCATGATCCTCAACATCACTTGGCAGTGGTGGAGCTGTTGAATGAGACAGAGGCGGACAGTCAATAGAGACAGTGACCGCATCCACATGAGATTGCGCAGCTCCATCAATGAAGAATTTTGAGTGAGGCTTGATCTCAAGATTTCTCCTGGGATGGGAAGATTTCTTAAGGCAGTACTCAAATCGTTCCCAGAGATATGAAAATTTCATCTTGCTCCTTGGAGATTGAAACTGGAAGTCATGGAAGCGCTGCCAAAAATCAATAACTGATTCATGCAGAGCCCTTGATTGTTGTAATAGTTTTTGGTCAAGATGGTCTAGATCAAAATGATAGAACGTGTCTTCAATAAGATCACATAATTGCTCAAATGAGTGCACAGTGTCAGCCAGTAAGCTGAGCAACCAACGAAATGGAGATTCGTGAAGTGTGTATGCAAACAACAAACCAGCTTGTTCGTCAGAAAACTCATCTTCCCCATGAATCATGGAAGAAATTTATGTAAGTGCTCAGGCTAGGCCACTGCGCCTTCATCATCATACATGAAAGTGGACAAGAGATTGAAAATCTTCCCCGAGATGGAAACATCTTCACAATTTGAAAAACATTGTGGGGGAAGAAGAGAGAAAGACTCCATGAAAGATATGTAAAGGTTCAAAACTGGATGAAATGACACAACTTGTCATCAGGCCATCCTTCTAGCACCAGAAATGTTAACGGTGTTGGACTCGCTAACATTTAGGGGATCACCCTAGTATGAAGTCCCAACTATACCTCACACCATTTAGCATGGGAGTCCCATCTGGTATGATGGCCCGGTTGCCATTGGCTTAAGGATTTGCCTCAACTCTTGCCTGTCAGCACAAGAGAGTGGTCTACTTTATCTTCGGGAAGTGAGGTTCATGTGCCTGGTGAGTGTAAGTGTACTTGTGTCAATGGTTCTTTCACTGTGAGGGGAAGAGAATAAAGGTGAGTTACAGGTTGAAAGGGATCAGTCCCAACTCCACTAGGAACACACAACACAAAAAGAAATACATAGCCGGCGGAGCACTCTGCTTAGATGTGGAAGTCACAACATACAAGGTAAGATAACATGTACAAACACTCACAGATCAGTCTGAATGAGTGCAACTGTTGTTACAGCAAGGTTCATGTGAAAGGTCTATCTGATGTCCCACGAAGTAGTCGACAAGGACGGGGCAATATTAACAACATATACAACACATTTTCGTTAATAGATTATGCATTACAACAAATGAATCAGTTCAAATGTAGAACACAAATTAAAGCAAAATGCACTACAAGTGTTAAATATCAGTCTTACAACAAATACAATACATGTGTGAAAATGTGTTGGCCTCTTAACTAGCTTCTAAATTAAGCGAAAGTTCCAAGACACATCGTTAAACCATACATCGCTAACCTCATCATCGCGGTGTTGGAGCCACTACTTTTTCCTCAAAGAAAAGATTACATACTCTCTTGGCTATGTGGGAGGAGCTAAGGTGAAAACTCATTTAATGTACAAATGAAGGGGGTATTTATAGCCAAGGGTGAAACTGGCCCTTGTGGCTATTCACCTACCTTCATGATCATTCGACTTCCATGACTTTCCAACTTACATGACTCTATGTTAAACAACTAGGTCTCTTGGACTTCCACGTTACATCACATTGATTAACAACAAGCCCATAGTGGAGATGTGGGCAGCATGACTCATAACTTGACTCGACATGACTTGGCATGAGAATGATGGTACATTCGTGCTGCTACTGGAGTGCATATCAAGCTACAGTGTTGCTGAGTGATGGATGTCTTCTTGGTGTATCATAGATTCACCTCCGCATGGAGAAATGTGCAGAGTCTTCGATGGTCCTTGGTTCACTTGATTAAGCTTTATCATGTTCTTCCTTGCTTTCATGCTAGAAGGCTTGACAAGGTCGCTTGTTCACGAAGGTGAATGTTCACCGTGTTCGTCTGCTTCGCATGCTTCGTTCATTTGTCCGTTGGTGAACTTGTCCATTTGCATGTACTCCCTTCATTCATCTCATTCATCGGCTTGACATGTTTGTTTGTGTACCTGTACCTGCAGTCACTTATGATGAGACGACATCAAATCCAAAACCTCCTAGTCTACCATGACACATGATCATTCAGATGCAGGTGATTGGGAGAGGCAGCATGACTGTGATGCCGGATGATGGCTCCGGGTAACTCCTATTGAAAATTGTGCAAGAGTCACTGAAATATGGAGTCTAACAATATGAGTCGACAGTGACTCTCTGCAAGCTCTGGCTCGGCAGGGAGGTAAAATTCTGCAAATTTTGGGAAGGACAGTCTAAGCTGTAGGAGAGAAAGGTAGGCATGCTCTGTATATTTTCTTAAATGAATGGACAGTGAGGGCTAGATAGGAAAATTTACGTAATTTCCCAGAGGAACAAGCTCACTAGGGATTGTTTAGTTTTTCTGGGGAACTTCCCGTGAGACTAGCAGCCAGAACTGTGCAATTCTCAGAGGGAACTTCGAGTTGGCTGCTGGGTCACTAGAAGTCAGAACTGCACAATTCCCAGAGGGAAGTGGCAGTTGGCTACTGGGGTCACTAGCAGCTAGAACTGGGAAATTCTGACAGGGAACTGGCACTTGGCTGCTTAGTCACTAGCAGAAGAAACTATGCAATTCCTGGAGGGAACATGTAGTCTGTTGCTAGGAGCTGCTCGATAGGAAAACTGCACTCAGGTCGAGAGACTGGCTTGTTGATCATCTCCGCGCAATTTTTGAGCTGAGATGACTGATAGGTAGTGGAAAGCCTGCTCATGAGCACTGAACAATTTCTGAGATGAACCATTGGTCGACTATCTGGATGACTGACTCGGAAAACTACACAATTTTCTGAAGGAGACAGGGACAGGCACTTGGTGTCTATCTGGCCTATTTGTGCAATCTCCTCAGTTAGTTGAATAGGTGAAGTCAATGGCCTCTGCACAATTTTTTAGGGGATTCAATCCCGGGGTGACTTCTGGCTCCAACTGTTCGGGTGACCAGTATGACAGTTGATTAAGTTGCTTGCGGGCAGCGTAGCTTGAAGGACTAGCTTGGTGCTTCTATGTTGTTCTAGTTGATAGTCAATCGAGTTAAAAGTAGGGTGATAGTCCAGCTATCAGTGAGGAGTCTGGTCGTCAGAACTTTAGAAAAAATGACTAAGTGTGTGAACAGTCGAATGATGCATAGGTGATCATACAACACATGCTCGCATGACTTGATGGTAAAATGACCAAACCAGCCAGACACACATGTTCAACATGACTGACCGACTGTGCAAGTGACAAGTGTGACACTCATGGTAGATTGTTCATGATTGAGATGACACTTGTGTGACAATGAATGTGGCTTCATGTGTGAGTGCAACAGATGCTTTCATGGTGAACAAAACAAACACATACAAACCAAAGACTTTGAGCATAACCAGAACACGGTCGCAAGCATGACTTGGACATCAACATGTAGGGACTTGAGTGCAATAAACAAGCAAGGCGAATGTAAAGACTTACACGAGCTCACGGAGTGAACTTCAGTGTGTGTAGTCATCAAGTGAAACTCTTCAAAGGAGGCTCCCGAATTGGTGTAGGCCAAACTTTTTGAGGGTGCTTGTAGCCGCTACAACATAACCCTCAAATCTCTCTACTCTTCCCAAATATTCTCAAACTCTCTCCTATTTACAATAATTCTCGTTCTCTCTTAAAAATATAGGAAACACATCAAATAATTAAATCCTAACTGAGGAATCAAACTCCGTTGGTAAACATGTTACCCTATGTTAGATGCTCTTACATCAGACTCCCGAAATTAAAGAAAATCAGGGTCTCCTGATCATATGTCTTAAAATTCCTCCTAGATCCCATACTTTAGTCTATAACTAATAATCCATCCTTTGTTGTTCTGCACCAATTGATGTTACTTTTAATTCCGTAGGCTTCAAAATTTTGTTTTGTAGTCTTCCATTGATTTTGATTACGTACATTTGAGCAGTCAAATGTATTGTGTTGTTGTCCTTCTACCTCATCTTGTAATAGCTTGGTTTTTCTACTTTTTCCATTAGTTTCCTTATTTCTTCAATTTCAATATCCAATCTAGTTTCAGTTGAAGTTTACTGTTATTATCTTGTAACATTAATTCATATTCATCATCATCCTCAACATTAAAATGCAAACTACATTTTATCTCAGGTTCCACATTTTTACTTCTTCAACATTTCTCTTCTTTATCCGCAACTTTCATAGATTCAGATTCCATGAACATCTCCTCTATCAATTGTAATTCTTCTTCACATTTCATTAGCATTTTACGATCATTTTCAAAAATCATTTCAACAGATAGGTGTTCATCCCTATATGAAACAAAATTAGCGTCATGTCCATCATCTACAACACATCATGCATCCACACACCAATTGTTAGATTTAAAAACGTAAGGCTTTATAGTCTCGACAAATAATTTTTCCTTCAAGTATTTATGTTGATGTTCCTAACTATATTTATTTTTGTCATATTATTTGTTGAAGCCTCGACCCTTGTTCTGGTTCACAAATGAAAAATTGCTTCCTCATCATTTTTTGTCAGTCATTGGTCCTTGTTGTGGTTCAAAAATGCATACATTCATCTCGGTTATCTGGAGTTTTTTTTCTTCCCTTGACAAAACTTTCAACTTGTGCTTTTGTCTTCTTGCAATCAACTGCTTGATGGGCCATATAAATGTCTTATTCATTACCCATCCATGTTTATGATGTTGTAGCAACTCCATAAACACCTCAATTCGTGCCTTCATCTCAACGATCTCTTTATCAAATTCTTCATTGCTTATTTTCCTTATACTAACTATTGTGGCATCTCTACAACTTTTCCCTAAATTCAACAGATGACTAACTATTGTGGCATCTCTACAACTTTTCCCTAAATTCAACAGATGACTATCCATTTTCATATTCATTTCCTTCTTCCCTTTCATGGCAATCAAAATGACTTGCCACCATTACCAATTTCCTACACCACTAATTTATGTGTATTCCCATTCAAATTTCAATTCATTCTTGAATAATTCACAACACTCCATGTTCATCTTAATTAAAGAACATAATATAGTTACATGAGAACACTCATTATATCTCCACGATCTATTCATCTTCATAAAATAATAAACATCTTACCACACATTTTCTCACATTCCACTTTCTATCCCTCCTTTATTCATAAGTTCACATACTTGTGGCTTCATATAAGGTGTGTTACCATCCAAAGTTTAATTAATATACAACATAGAATATGTGATGTCATAATGCACAAATTAGAGTATGAATCAATGCATATGTTGACTTGAGAGTGTATTTCTCCACACATGTTAATTACTGCAAAAAACCGAACAAACTTATCCTACACGTGATAAGTGATATGTCCACTTCTCTTATGTTTTCAATGTTCTCACACAGTTTTCCAATACGACAAAAAGCTTACATAACACAATAACCCCACGTGCTCAGAAAACTATTTATTCACGCACCATTCATCTACCATCCATCAAAATTATAATGCTTTTCCTTGATATGAGCAGGCTTTCAAATTTCCATGGCAGTTTTACAAAATGCAGAACCAACAAAAACTTGAACAAAATCCTTTGACAATGCTGGAATCTAAGCCTCCAAAAACGATCAGAATCAAGGTGATATTAAATTCACACTTGAACAAATTCTCGCACTGCAAAGTTCCATTCACTGCTACTATAAAATGTTGCTTGACTCTCCTTGATGAGTTAATCCTTCATGGAGGCTCTTTCCTCTGCGCATTCCAGCAATCTGATTTCTTGGAACAACACCTCAAAACTCCACCCAATTTGTCTTTAAATGGATGCTCCATGCACAAGGCTTCAACACCGGTTCACAAGCTTTGGCTTTACTTATGGCTCATTGCTCAGCTCCACTTTAACATGGACACATAGGTAATGGTTATCTCCCCGCTGTCTCTTCACGGGTTCCACTCCATGACATATCCTGCACATGCTACAGTTTTACGTTTCCATGGTCTCATTCTACCAAGACTTAGGGATAGGAATGTAGCCAACAAAACCAGATAGCAACACGACAACGTAGAATCCAAGTTCTCCCACGCTCACGATTTGAATCTTAAAATTTGGCATAAACAATATTTAATTTCTACACCACAGATCTATTTATAAACACCTTATGTACGAGTTTCCATATGTAGGGAAATGTTCAACAAACTCTAATACGAAAATGATGGCATAGTCTAGGGGCCTACAAATTAAAATTAACACATATTGACATAAAACTGAAATTCAGGTAATATCGTATGAATACAAAATCTCAGAAATAAGTCATTAATAAATATAATAATTACAAGAGAAATATTGGCCTACTAATTAGCCACTCACTCTTCACTCTTATTCCTATCTTCCATGGCTCATGGATCACCTAGATTTATACAACTGGATCTGAACCCAAATTAGGTTCCAAAACCTAAACAAGCTCCCACAATGTCTCCCATGATCCATAAAAACCCTCACCTAATCCCTTATCTCTTGATGAGATCTAACTAACCCTCAAATATCACTACTCTTCCCAAATATTCTTGAACTCTCTGTTATTTACAACAATTCTCATTCTCTCCTAAAACTTTAGGAAAACACATTAAATAATTAAATCCTAACTTACAAATAAAACTCCGTTGGTAAACATGTTACCATAGGTTAGATTCTCTTGCATCATATTGGCACCTCATCCTTTATGCATATTTGTGGGAATATTGAACCTCTATCTGGACTACCATTGGATTCACACCTTTTCAATTGGTGTATGGTCTAGAGGAAATCCTTCCCATCGAAGGCGAGATTCCATCTTTTAAGCTTGATGTTGAACTTATCCTTGCAACTTCCTCAAAAGAATAGTGTCTTTTACATCTAACACATTTAGATGAAACTCGACGCGATGCCACAATGGCCAATGAGGCCCACAAGAAATGCATCAAAGCATGGTATGACAAAAACTTTAAACCTCATTCTTTCTTAGAAGGTGATCTAGTCATTTTGTATGATCAAGAACCCGATAAGTTAGGGAGTGGGAAGTTCAAATGAATGTGGTTAGGCCCATAGATAGTCAAACATTTTCTTGTGAAAAGGGCTTACGAGCTCATTTATTTTTATGGAATCCCCTTGGCGCAGCCCATAAATGTGTTGTACCTCAAAAACTACTATATTTAAATCATCTTTGTGTACATACCATATATGTGTGTTAGTGTGTTTGCAGTATGTTTGTCTTTAAGTTTCATATTGTCTTTGTTTATCTTGGATTACATATGATTTTCAGATGAGAGTGTACCTTAAGCCATATGTTGGTTATGTTGATGGCACTAGCCGTATTACTTGGAATATTTCCTTAGCAGCATGGGCTATTTATGCTCTGAATGGCAAGTTAATGAGTTTACAAGGGACTTGTATCGATCACTCTACCAATAAAATCGTTGAGTATAGTGGAGTGATCGAATTACTTTTTGACGCTATTTCCTGTGGCATTCACCTTTCATTATCAGAGTTGAATCACAACTTAGAGTACTACATCTAAATAATGTCTATTCAGTCTAAAGTCCAACTATGTTTCGCATGCTTTTAAGGGTTCACCTTCTAGAAGGACATTTTGATTACATTTAATATCAACACATTCCTAGAATTCTAAATAAATTAACTGATGTATTGGCGAATTATGTTTTAGACATACATTTGTAGCATAAGTAATCATTTCAATTCACATCACACATTGAACAAGAATATAGTAAATAGGAAACATCGATAGATAGTTGTATATATATAAAAGTTTGGCTTTACAAAAAATTATATCTAAGACACATATGGACACATGACCTATACTATCAAAATACATGCATATAAAATATGCCTATATAGCCTCCTAGTAGACTAGTCTCGATGGTGATCACGACAACAAACAACTGCACAAGAAACTTTCGATAGAAGATTGTTGATGCAATCTAACACTCTAAGAGTGTATCATTGTAGTCTCATATGGATTTGATTCACCCTAGTCTCAAGTATGCTATGGATCAATCCTTCAATTTGGAGCTCAAAATCTGCAAGAGTCTCCTCTACGTTGAGATCTTGCATCTCCTCCTATGCTCCTAAATCAACATGTCCTTCAATATGTGAAACCTATGACTCTCCTTGTTTTCAAAGATAAGATCATCCCACTCATTGAACAAGGCCAATATATGCATGTGAAATAAATATCTAGTCTCTAATGTATGAAAAGAATCAATTTTTTTTTGCCAAATCTCAAAATAAAAAATATTCAAAATGACATTGTTTTACCTATATCTCCCCATTTCTCACCTTCAGGTAAAATGAGCTTCAGATGTCATCGAAAGTCATTTCTGGCATAGGGATAATCCTTCATCATAATGAGCTGCATCCATAGCCATCAGAATATTATCAGAATATGTAAGGTTTGAAACACATCAAAGATGGACCTGCGTGACGAGATATGAGATCTACACATTACCTCATTCGTGGACTATAGAATCTGGAAGCCCAAGCTCAATATGTTGAGGTCGAAGTACTGGACTCCTCTCTAGAGAAAATGATACCAAAATGGAGCCATATCCAATGTTCTTAAGTCGACCATCCTTCTCCCTATTGAGTTGCTCCTTCATATTTTCTAACACTCCCTCACCGTAGTTGAATATAGTAGGTTCTAGTACACTCCAACACATACTGCATGTGGGAGTTACTGGCCAAATGCAAAGTAGCACTACCTACCCCCTCGGAGTTCAGTTATTTTCAAGATCCCTAAATATGAAAAGATTGTTGAGAAATTTTTGTTTTGAACTCGTATAATAAATGAAAAGATTTCTACCAAATATAAGTTTAACTCTTTTCTGAAGTGGGATAGACTATTTACCAAAAGGAATATTTTAGTCAAACATGACTATAAGGTTTCTGTTGGTATCATTTTATGCCTTTTCAGGCTCAAGAGACTAAATTTACGAAAAAGAACCTTTGGAGTTTTATTTTTCGCTGCTTTTTCAAACTCTCTAAACATGAAAAATGAGTCAAGTTATACCTTCATTGGACTCATAAAAGCATCAAACAGTGTTTGAATGGTCAAACATAACGTATATGTTATTCTCCTCAAGCTTGTTAAAAATAAAAAGGTACTAACTAGAAATGGTTGGGTAAATTGGGAAAGTAGGGTACTTAACCTATTAATGGTAGTGAGTCACTCTTGAACATGTCACTCTTTCACTTCATCTTCGTGATTGTTGGGTTGGGAAATCTGCTTGCCTGTTTTGTTAATCATACCATGTTAAAAGCCTCTGCATTTCATTTTGGGTCAATGTTGGCAACTACATAAAGTGTCACTGATATGTTCAAGAGAATTTCTTTATTTGATATCGACTTCAATACCTTTAAGCCTTCATTCACGTCTTCCATTCCTAAAGCAGTTCCATATGAACATCATTTTGTCTCAAATCTTGATACTCGTTACATGTCGTTGATGGGGGATACTTCAAGACCCTCCTACAACATGTCGCTTCTTATCAAAATCAGCTAATTACCAAGGAAGTTGACTTAGAAATTGACTTTCGTACCTTGGGACTTTCATACATCATTGGCAAGTGTCCTCACTCTCAGCGACCTGTCCTCATCCTTAGCGTTAGACTTGAATATTTGTGTGGTGTTCGACTTCAACTCGTCCTTTCACACTGCATTGATTGTACTATAGTACATTAAGATCCATTAACATCATCAATGGTTTTTGTCACGTCTGTTAACAACTTACATCATTGCCAGGTAATTAGATGGTGTCTACCTTGTTGGACTCCAACTCATCTATTCACATGGTTGGACTCGTACTATTGAGTGAATGATATAGAAGACCCTGCATCTAGTTTCGTCCATGTGGGTTGTGTTTCACGATTCATACAAGATTACAAAGTATGATGGTTATGATCTTTTAGATGGTCATCTGAGCATGGATCCACACTCTGTCATCAATGGGTGAGACTTATTGATCATTACACATGTAATATTGGCTTATATATTGAGCATGGGTATTCCTCCCTCTGCAATGACATCATGATGATAATATGCGTTGTAATGAATGATTGATCTGAACCAACTTGTTCTTGATCCGAACTTATCGCATGCTATATCACTTCAGTCCTCAACCATTGCTTTTGACATTGTACTTTAGGGGAAAATTTGTTACAAGATATTTTATAACATCATCTCAAAAGGCATGAAAACTAGATTAATCAACATCCATGAACACTTTGTCATAATCCGTTTACAAAGCGCTAAGCAGCAATCGTCCAAAAGTCCGAGTTTATGGTTCTATCTACTATAAAACCTCATTTTTATGCCCGATGAACCCTGTGTTATTTTCCACTAACATTGGGTGCAAGTTGCTCCATTCTGCACTAGTGCTAGTTTCTCCCTTCTTCAGGTACATTGATTCTAGAAATTCAGGAAAATTAAAAATATTTTCGAAGCCTGTTCTTCCAGAAGCTTTTAAGGTGGTTTTAACTATTTACCATAGATAGAGATATCGAATTCCTATATGATCCTATCTTGGAGACCTTATCTCTTATCCCTTGAGCTCATCCTCCCCTTATATGTGGATCTCAAACCTAGATTGGTAAATCCTAAACTACCATGCTTACCCTATATATTTACTACCTCCCATAGAGTTTGGGTTGGATTTTTGAGATTGCTAGTGCCCTCATGTTGTTTATTCGAGCTTAAGGAGTCATCATCCATTTGCATTAGGGTTGAGTGTGAATGTTTTCTTGGTGACAAGGAAGGAAAAGTCAGGTGGGGAGACACATGTACAAAGTCATCGTCTATATATGGTTGTAACTCTCTCCTTTACTTATTAATAAAATAATCATCTTTTTTTCCTATATTTGTGTTATGATTATGATCTTTTATTTCAATGCGATGTTGACTTGTTGAATACAGATATTGGGTTATCCTATGTGGATATTGTAGTTCCTTTACTTCTTTTAGTCATTTGTTGTCGGTTCCATTTATAGCATGTGGATCTAGGATTGGAGCTTACAAGAAAAGTAGGGAGAAGGAATTGTTACATATTTGAGGTAGGTTCCTTTCTCATATTTAAATATCTCTAAGGAAAATATTGATTCTTTTTGTCTGTTGTTGTTCTAGATGAGACCACTAGATTTATGGAATTTAGTGTTGTTTGCAGAAGTGAAATTCCATATAACATACCTAAACTAATGTTATATTTATAAAGCTATTAGTTAATAAATTAAATATAGTCTACAATCTAATAAATAATAAATACAAATTGTTAATTGTACAAGAAGAATATCAGTGAATGGAAATAATGTACAAGAATTAAATGATGGTTAGCCATATCAAATTTTTCACAAATAGTTATGGTACATTACAATAAAGACTGGAACATAAATGTAACTAATACAAAGGAATAAAAATGTAATTATTTGTAGAAAAATGAAAATAGAATTTCTAAATTCAATTTATATATGGAATAATAAATTTTAATTAAAACTAAGAAGGACGGTCCTTAATGTGTAATAAAGGGTTGATAGCTGCTAAAATGAAAACTTATTTTTTGAACAAATGCAGATCAAATTATACCTATTCTAATAATTAACATCAAGAATGAATGCAAAACAAATTAACTAATGCAATCTACTTCTATTATTGGGTCGAGATGTAGAGGCTTATTGTAACAATTTCATGAAAGAAACCTTCATCCAATTAATTGTTTATGAATAAAACAATAAGCAAATTGTCAAGATGAACATATAAACACGGGACTTACTACAACAAATGAATTCAATTCATATAATGAAGGTAACATAATCTAAGTTCTAAATTACTAGGAAAAAACCGTGGGAATTTAAACCAGATATATGTCTTGATCAATTATCATCCTTGAGATAAAAATCACTAGAGTGTGATAATGATTATATAAGAAGCTACACAAATTGAATCAACATAAAATAAAAAAGAAATGTGATTATTTGTTAATTTTCCATGGGATAAAATGATACAAACAATATCTATCGTTTGTTACATTTTGAGAAGTAAAATTACACGAAAGATAGAAGATGATAAAACCATTGACTTATGGAACAATTAAAAACACAATACGTAATTAAGTTAATTAAATCAAGTCTTAAAACTCAGAGTGTAATTCATAAAATTCCATTGCCACATACAACTTTATAATATTTATTCTCCATATTTTCCCCCTACGATATTGTAGGTATCCTCCCCTTTTCATTACAAAATACAAAGATTATATAATAATTTCTTTTATTATCTATGTCAACAAATAACTTAAAAACCGAAACTGACATTTAAAAAATAATAGCCATTGTTTATTTGGCCTATGGATGTATCCAAATGGATAAAAGGAAATCAACAGGATAACTAACAAGAATCATTTTTCCAGTATTTGCAATAGCTTGAGGTTATTCATAGGCATCCCTTCTACAAAAGGTGAGAGCAATTTTCCCTCAACATGAAGACCTATGACAAATTAAGAAAACAAGATTACTATTTGACATAATCAAGAAAGAGGTTTGTTATTGAATATTTTATTTTGTAACACCCTTTTAATTTTAGAAAATACATTTGAAACATAAACTTACCGCATCACCCCTAAAGTTTGGGACCAAAATAACAATAAAATATTTATTTAGAGAAATTTTGATCATCAAGTTCTAGAGAAATTATGACTTTGACCCATGATGACTTTACTACAATGTGCATGTGAAAAATCAGTGATTTGTTCACTAATATGGAAAATTTTTGTTCTCGGTGTGTTTCCTTTGCTCCATAAGAAGCTATGAGTCTTTCATTTTATTGCACAAGATGCTTAATTTGATCATTCAAGTGTGGTACAAGGAATACAAATTGTTGATGCTAGTATAGATATAACAAAGATTTAAAAGAAACTTTACTAGAATCACTGTGACTTTTAAGTGTATCATTTTTATTATCAGATAAAATCAAGCTTTCTCGAGTCTTGGGCTTGGTCCTTTTAGGCGTAGGCTCTATATTACCTTCGATATCAACAAATATATCTTTAGTTGGAGAACTCAATCTCTTATTTTTCCTTAGCCTCGATATTTTTCTCTCTCTTTTCTTAACCGTGACATTAGACTCAATATTTTGCTTACCCTGATTATTTGTTCCTCGACATGCAATTTATGTATCAGGTTCAGTATTTGGCTTCTTTAGAATTTCAACCTATTCCTTCACTTTTGGTTTTAATTTAATATGATGAAACATAGTGTCCTTTACCTTTCTCCTAGTGCCACGAGCCGTGGAGATTCAGGACTTTCATCCCTACAATCGCTGAATAAATTGAACTATTTTTCAAGTCGAGAATGTTCAAAAATATCCACGTCATTAGCATAAGCATTAGGTGGAGCCAGAACTAGAGAGGGAGGTTTAAGTGGTGTCTTTCGTGCAGCCTCATGTTGACCTGACTGTAGGGTTTGAGAAAACTTTCCCATTATTGGACGACTTTGGAGAAATGATATTTAACCAAAATACATATAAGACCATCATGGAAGATTGATATATCTAGATTCTTATGGTCAAAATGTTAGGATTTAGCCATTTTGGATAAACTCTTGTGCAGGAAATAAGGTAAACTAAGATCATGATCGAGAAAAACCATCAAAAGTAAGATGTGATAGAAAAATGAGAAGGCATATCGACCCTCGCAAGTTATATAACGACATATGAAATAAAATAAATCTCTCCATTTATGTTTGAGATAGTCCATCGGCATACCTTTTATCGAGTAACCCTTGTCTTTATTCTCTGTAATATTTCACCATGGTATGTCTTAAATAGGACAATTCTTATAGCATTGTTTTCCTTTGGTGGGGAGGGATGTAGCTTCGACTATTGAACTGACATCACCCTCCATTTCCAGTTTGTCAAGATTAGATTGCTTTCCAAGTGGAAGTGAAGGATTTGCAAATTCCATATTTAAACCCTTGGAACTATTATATAAAATGCCACTAGCCCACCTTCTCGAAAAGGGACTAGTATTCATCATAAACTTTGATAAGGTCAAACCTTACTAGTTCCATTTTGATTATGTGCATGGGTGTTTGTGGAAATGAAATTTTATCTAGGGTATAGCTCAACAAACTGAAAATAGTCGTAAAAAAGGTCAAAGCCTTGGAAATTTGTAGAGAGATCGGGAAAGATGCAGAGAGAAATGGAAATAGGAGAAATAGACTAAAATGAAAACACTCCAGAGAAATTCGATAGATCACAATGTGTAGTTTTGAGAATGTACCATATATCAATCATGACTTGGAAATGTTTTTATGTTTTGCAGGTCGAGTTATGGCTACATGTTATGAGATATATACGTATCAAGAGATGGGAGCACCAAATAGGAAGAACATTATCCAAATTTAAGCATTCCCATTGCATCTCACATCATCATATATCACTCAAGATATGAAAATGATAAGAATGTTTAAGTGTTACTGAAACATTATATTATCACATAAATCTTACCATAGCCCAAAATGATATAAGCATAGTTTCAACAAAAACCCAAAGTCAAATATTCGAAGGAACAATATAAACCATGACCAATGTAGCAATACAATAAAATATGCATCAAAACATATAGTTGTCAATAATTTGAAAATAACACAAAGGTAAAATACTAAATTTCTTGTCCAGGGTAAATAAAAATCTTAGGAATGAAATGACATAAAAGCACAAGTTATATGGCCATTGCAAAATCAAATAAGAAGGCAAAGGTCTAGTAAGAAATGTCAAATTTTGTTTAAGACCACATAATTAGACTGATTATAATACAAATAATAACCAAATATAAAAAATTTCCTCCCTATCAAAGGGATAGAAAAACACAAAAAAAAACAAAGGGGGGCCATATCATTTCGAAAATGAGAAGGGAGCTAGTTGGGCTGCCAAAAGTTAGCGACTAAATAGGAAAACCAATTATCCATGTACTAAAATAGATTAGAAGAAGGGTAAAAAGTAGATGCTTTAGAAGGTTGAATGCCCTCGATGATTTGGATATGGTTTTTGTTGTCATACTTGAATTCAGTTTATTTGTTCATAAAATCCTATTAAAATAATGATTGGCAAATAGAAACTTTATAAGTAAAACCCATATCAATTTTTAGATTCATGTAATCAACAAAGTTGATGATAGAGTAAAACCAAGATAGTTATATGGTTTTAAATTTAATACCATGAGAATTTCATCTGCTTCCTGCAAGCATCCATAGCCTCAGTAGGGATACTTTTTAATCAATTTTAAGCACTAGGATCCCATTAGGCTGATTATCAACTCATGGTTCCATTTTATGATTTTTTAAATTATTGGGAAACAAGCTCATAAGCCCCTTAAAGGCATGGATGACACGCAAATCCGAAAGGATTTGATTACATTTTGAGTAGAATTTTAAATTTGGAAACTCAAATGCCATAGATGGAGCCACTTCTTCCAGCAGTTCTCTATAGCTTCAGCAGGGACATTTTTTTCACCAGTTTTACCTAAGAACTTTTATCGCAATAAAAAAATCACAAAAATGATGATTCTATGGATAAGTTTTGTTATTCCTTACCGGACAAGTCTAGCCAATGGGGAAGCATATCTAAATCTCCTGAAGAGATGGAATGGCATGAGAAACTTGAAAAGTCACCAAATTCATAATGATTACACTCTTTTTTCAAATGAAATTTTTTGACAATATCAAGGAATCTTTTAACAAATAAAGTCAAGAAAAATAAAATTTTCTTTTAATGCTAATGGAAATTATCAATAATTTTGAACACAAAATTTAGGTGATTCTACAAAAAACCAATCATATCATGAAAGAATAAATAATTAGCATCTCTTTTATATTTCCTTGAAACAATTTTCAAACATGATTATTATATTCATGGTTGTGGAATAAATCAAACAAACCAAAATAAAATAAAATAAAAAAGCACACTGACAAATGCAAGGAACCCATATTTATAGAGAAAGAAAATCCCATACGAGACTCAAGAAAAATACTTCTTTAAAAGTTATCCAATGACCAGAAGAGATTCAAATCGACCTTCCAAATTTTACAAACAAAATGTAACGGGACCAATATTTTCTGTCACAATAAATGGTCCTAGCCATAACCTCTGAAATTCGGAAAGTTTCCCTTTGTCCTCGTGGCATTTATCCCATTTCAAAACCAACTCTCCTACATATATATTTTTGTTAGAAGAGTATTTTATATCAAAACAACATTTGGCAAGTTGTTGGTGTTGATGAAATTTATGTCTAGATTGTTCTCTTACTTCTTCCAATTTTAATAAAGAATCTATTATGTTCTACATGGTAGAAAAATTGACTTCTTGGACCCTTTGAGACAATTTCAAAGAAGGAATAAAAATATTCGGGGAAAATGTTACTGCTTTTCCATAAAAAAGGAATAAAAGGGAGTTGCCAATGTTCCCTTTAGGGGTGACCCTATCATCCCAAACTACATTCAAAAGGGAAATATGCCAATTCTTGTGACGCTCAGAAACAATTATTTTTAATATCTTAATTAAATTCTCGTTCACTGACTCAAGAAGACCATTACCTTGGGCATAACAGTATGTTTATTATTTAATGTTAATTCCTTTATCATAAGCATAATAATCCAATTCCTGAGAATCAAAGTAAGAGGCATTGTCAAACACTAGTGATCATAGAACTGCAAAACAAGTGACAATATGAGAATTAAGAAAAGCAATCACTAGTTTTGTGTTGAATACTTGTAAGGGTATTTCCTCCAACCATCTAGTAAAGTAACTGGAAGTTGTAAAAATGTATTTCTATTGTTGAGAGGAAGGAGGGCTCATGGGACCAATAATTTCAAGACCCCACTGTTGAAAAGGAGCTTCAAAAGTAATGGATTTAAGGGGAAATGTCAAATTTTTAGCCTTACCAATAGCCTTTTGGTAAGTTTCACACTATTTTACTAGGACATGAGCATCTATAAATAATTTAAGCCAATAATAACCAACCCTTAACACTTTGTGAGTAGTGGTTTCTTCACCAAAATGAGCAGGACTTGAATGTAGTTCGTGAAGGACATGTTGGTTATCATATTGTTTTAGACAAAAAAGTAACAAACCATCATAATTGTTTCAAAATAAAACATTATTGAGCAATTGAGAAGGGGTAAATTACAACCTTAATGCTATTTTTTTCTTTGGTGGAATATGTGACAATGTTTTACCATTCTTCAAATAAACCTTTATATCAATGTACCGAGAATTAGGATCATTGGGAACACAACAAGCTTCATTTTGCAACAAAGAAATTTCATCATCAAAATAAGAATCTTGATTAGGATGGCTTGAAAACTCAACAACAAGCTTACACAGACATTGGCCTTTCACTATTTGGGATATTTTAATCTCCAGGTCATATTCTTTGACAACTCTTATCCAGTGGGCCCTTTTCTCTTCTAACTCATTTTACAAAAGTAGCTTCCTCACTCCTACATAAGGAACTAATATCTTAGTTTTCAATTTAAGAAAATAAGATAATAATTTTTTTATAGATTTAAGAACTACAAAGGCTTTCTTATCCATTGTTGGGTAATTAAGTTTAGCTCCCTTGAAAGAAGAAGAAATGAACGAAATGGAACTTTCAGTATTAGATACTATTTTCTATGTAATAATAGTAACATACGAAAAATCAGAAGCAAAGATGTACAATATGAAATCCTTAGAAAATTCAGAGCTCATTAGGATGGTGGCTTTAGAAATAGCTTGTTTTATGGTAGCCTTTTTTTCTGGGCCAGTCCACTTATAGACAACATTCTTCCTTACAAGATCCTATGGTGGTTTAACTAATTTGGAAAACATTGGAATGAATCGTCTAAAAAAACGTATTTTACACATGAAATATTGCATGACCTTTTTATTATTAGGAGGAAAAAAACCATCATTGTTATGCATTCTTTCAGGGTCAATCATAATTCCTTCTTTTGATATAATGCATCGTAGCAATTTTCTTGTTGTGACTGCAAAAATAGACTTTTAAGGATTTAGTGAAATGCCAAATCTTCTATAGTGCTAAAATACTACTCTTAGATGGGTAAAGTGATCATATATCTATCTTGAATAGATGGTAACATCATCTAATGAAATGACCATAAATTCATTAATTAACCATCTAAAAGAAATATTCATTAACCTTTGGAAACTTCCCCTTGCATTAATCAGTCCAAAGGGAATATTTTTATAAGAAAATTTCCCCACGTAGTTCTAAAAGTTGTTTTTACCTGATATGGAGGAGTAACCATAACCTGGTTATATCCTGAGAAACCATTCAGATGAGATAGCATCTCAAAACCTGGGATTCTTTATAGTATCTATTCCATGGGAGGCACTGGATAGTTATCTTTATAAGTTGCCTTATTCAAGTTTTTAACTTCAAAACGGAGATAAATGTATTCGTTTCCTTTCTAATCATAACTAATTTTACAACTTACTTGGAATGTCAGAGAGGGAAGATGATCTTAGTTGCTAAGATTTTGTTAAACTAGCTCTAGAAAATCAGTTCCAAGATGGGATGGATTTTCCTAAGCTTCTATTGAAAAGGCTTAGTATGAGGCTTAGTGGCAATGGTGTGTTATATTGTATAAAGATCAAAGGTCTTAAGGTCCTTTTAATCCCAAACAAAAATGTCTTTAAATTCATTAAATATATGAATAAATTTTTCCCTTCCCTGAGGAGTACAATTAACAACGAAATTTATGTTTTGAGGTCTATCCTTGGTTCCCAAATTAATTACCTAATATTGTATGGTATAAATGTTAGTCTTAGAATTTATAGTTTTCTTAAATTTGTCTTTCAAATCATAAACAATTTCAAGCCTAATAACATATCATGGGATATAATTTATGAAATCAGTTGATTCCTCCACTAACCGTTGATTTGGAATTTTTGAAAAGTCACGAAGGTTCTGCTCATGAGTCATCTTGTTCATCACAGTTTCATGGAAACTATATTGTGAATGCAGGAACTTAAGAATATGTTGATCGTGATCAAGCACCCTCCAATTAGTTACATTATCAGTTATAGATGGTCTAAACATAAATTTAATAGAAAAAGAACTAGGCTCAAAACATTATGCTAGAATCAATCTAGATGCCATGTTTTTTTAACATATCAGTTCCTTGATTTAAATGTCTAAGTATCGAAACAATATTAAATGAAGAAAACTTTGAAATCAAGTTCCATACCTCCACTTGATAATTTTTCAAATTAGATGAAAGGAAATGAATGTCATTTTTTACGTGCTTGATGATTATTTCAGAATCACCATAAACTTTTAGACATTGGATTATGAGATCTAGTGCCTTATTCAATATTTTTATAAGTGACTCGTACTCTGTAATGTTATTAGTACACTAAAACTAAATCCTACAAGCAAAAAAAAAATTGTTTTCTCTAGGATCCAAGAGGAGACAACCTGCACTTGCACCTTCTCTTAATTTTTGCACATCGAAATACAAATCCATATTGATGGTGTTGGATGCCACCAACAGAAAGGGAGTCTCCCTAGTATGAAGTCCCAATTAGACCTCACATTGTTTGAAGTAGTAGCCCAAACCAGAATGTATGGATGGTTTCCATTATCTTAAATATTTTCCTTTGCAACAACAAACAAAACAAGAGAAACACATGTACTTTCAAGATAAGAAATTATGTTATCCTTGTGATGTATTCAATTATAATTTGTATAATGGTTCTTTCATAAAACGGAAAGAAAATGAGTCTTTAAGATAAAATTATTAGTACCATACTAATAAAGGCACACACATAATCTAAAAGAACCTTTAGTAATCTAGTGAAATAGTTCAGAAAGAAACCAAAATCATCAAAATCATAAGACACCGATTCAAAGAAGCATACTAAAGCCAAAAAAATAGTTCATTTTCATTAGTACGAATTAACATAACCATATACCATAAACAATGAAATAATAGTCTCACAATAATTCATGACATATACATCAAACATTTGTTAGCTACAAGAGCTTCAAATTATAGAGTGAAAGTTCAAAGATACACCATGACAATGATACAATCACGTGTTCCAATAGTGGAATGTTAAGCAACTACTTGCTTCTCAAAAGCCTAATCTTCTCTTTATGGCTAGCTTGAGAAGCCAAGGTGAAAAGTCCTTTGATGGAGCTATGAGGGTGTATATGTAACAAATGAGGTGACTCTCCACCTTTCTTGTGATTCTTGAGATCCCCTCATGGCTCTTGGGATTCCACGTGACTTTTCAAAACTCCTTTGAGACGTTCAGACTTCTACATGAATTTAACATTCTATGTGTGTCCTTTGGACTTCCATACACTTTAGATTTTATCATTTCCAAAACTACATAATTACATACACAATGATGTGGCAAGATATGATGACAAATATGACTCTTGAGATGACAATTGGACAAGCCATGACTTGGAACTTCTTAGTGATGTTTCAACGTCAAGCTTCTCCTTCATGATGACTTCTTTTTATCTTGATGATAGGTGTTTCATGTGCTTCATATTCCTCCTCTGAAAGGCTTTATGATATGTATTCTTTCATGTGATCTTGGTATTCAATCTTTTGTTGTGATTTAGTGTTCCTTCCTCTTCTTTCTTGATGATCATATTTTCCTTTCTAGATTCACAAGTGCCTTCTTGCATGGTCTCCTTAGCATCCTCCTTGATGATCATTCTATCATGTCAAAATATAATTCATGTGAATGAAATTATGTCATGAAAAGGGAATATCATTGTGGAAATATCCTAGTCTAACTTTATGTAATTCACTTATTAGACCCGACACTGAGTGTACGACTAAGGAGGAGGCTCAAGGATTATGCAGTGCACATTTCTGAGAAGCAGTGAGACTATGCAATGCATAGTGGCTAAGGCACTGGAGGATAGAAATATGGGTTTGAGGCAGATAGTGACCACAATGAGGTAAGCTTGACCACGATGAATTTGTAGTGCATAGTCGAAGAGAGGATGAGCAATAGGATTATGTAGTTGCACATATTAGAGAGATGGGGAGGCTAACTACTGATAGGAACTGTGCCATGCGTACTGGGAGGCTAAATAGGAGGCAATATTGTGCAATTCTAGGGGGACATGAGGCTACAATTGGGCACTGTGACTACGAAATGCACAAACCTTGGAAGAAATGATTCTACATTGAATAGTTCTAGGAGGCATGGGACACTAACTGAGGCTCATAATTGTGCAATTCGCACTTCAGGGAGGAAAAGTGAAGCAGGTTTGGTCAGATAAGGAACTCATCAAAATTTGATTGAGTTTGGGATGAGTGAGATGAAATATCAAATAGAAAATGATGTGAATATTATCAAACACTCATATATGATCAACCACATGACAATGAAACAATATATCACCCAACATCAACATCTACACACTGAAATGACAACTAAATGACACTTACCTCCAAGTATGACACAAAAGATACACTTTGCGACACAAGTAACGACACCAATAGAACAATGCAAAAAAATTGGGGAATGAGTTTAGTTCATGTTTATATGATAGATAGGACCTATTACTACCAATTTTTCCTCTTAGATATGTGCTATAACTCCCTTTTGAAAAGTGCAAAACTTCCTTTATCAAAAGACGAAAATTGGGGTTTCTTCATAAAGGGACCTAGAAACTTAGAGAATAAGCATATAATGTCTTTTAATATTAGAAACGATAGATCAGATGGTTAAAATAGCCTCCATTATTTGAATGTAGGACAAAATTTGGAGGGCGTTGTAGTAGCAACAACACTTGGCGACATAGTGGTAGAACTTTGACTTCTCTGCTCTGGTCTAGATTTATACAGAAAGTTTGGTCCCTCAAGAAGTATTGATTCATTTTGCTGACTACTTTGGCTTCCCCAATTAATCTAATTGAAGAAACAGTCTCTTTTGTTCACTCTCTAGGTTAAACACATTCACAAAACAAGCCATATCCCAATTGATGTTTCATTGCATTCATTAGGGTCGTTCAGTACCTTAGCGGAGTCATTATAGGAACACAAGCATTTCTTTGCTGCCAGTGAGCCTATTCAGTATCCCAGCAAACGTGCTTCACCACTCTGCACAGGAAGCCTTTCTCTTATATCACCGTTTATTTTGTTTCAATATGATAATTGGAATTTGGTTGGTGTTTGTGTTTCCAAGGTGGAACAGGGGTCCTAAGTTATTTATAACATCAGAGGATTTTCCTTTAGAATATGATATGGATTTTCAATTGACTTTCTCTCCATACGTTTTTCCCTTTTACCTTCTCTACTTGGTTCGATCAACATGTAAAATACCACTTAATTACAACACCAAGTCAAGGAAAGGATGTCCTAGGAAGTATGTGGGTGTCATGGTTTTGTCGAAATATTTCCCTCCAAATGGATCGTACTTTCCATTGAGACATCATTGACCTAAATATATCAAACCAAGGTAAAGAACAAGGATAAGAAGTAAACCAAGTGTTTTTGTATGTCACTGAGCTCTTTTAAAATTTTGCCACAATCGATGGAACCAAACAACACACTTTCACACAAGGCTTTATTCACAAGATGAAAAAAAAAAGATGATGGAAAGGGACACAACATGACATAACAACAAACAGATAAAGAATGAAGAAAGAAATATGTACAAGGGTAGAGACACAACCCTTGGCTCCTATTGAAAACAATGCTTGAGATCTTATCCATTGACATGAAGAGATTCCATCTTCCCATCTAAGGGTTGAAGATGATAACTATGGTGGACAAGCTTGTCATTCACAACATAAAGTCCAATCCATAGGGATTGGAATTTTTTGTGTTTAAATTTCTCCTCATGGGATTTGTGCCACTTGAAAACTAGGTCTCCCAAACTTAACTGTTTCCTCCTCGTAAAATTGTTGTCAAAAGAGTGCTTCATACGACTCTGATGGATATATATACATATATTTTTCCTTTATTCCTCTAACTGCAACAAGGTGTCCATCCTGCTCTGAACCACAGGACATGGCTTACCTAGGATTTTGAGAAATTGGAAGGGTTGGGAGTTATATGTTTGGAGGAAGGATAATTTATTTTCTATACATGAAAAAGTAAGGGGAAGTTTTCACAGAGGGTTTTGGTGTGACACAGTCAGCCCACAAAGCATTCAAAAAATCATTATACTAGTTCCTTTGCTCAGAGTGAATGATTTTCTTGTTGATACATATTAAATTCTTATTAGTAGGCTCTGCTAAATTGTTTCCTGATGGTAATAGTTAGATGAGTGATTTAAAATGATATCATTTTCTAATGAAACATGATAAAGTTTGAGAAATAAAAAATAAGTTGCATTATTGAAAATAAGTGACATAGGAATGCCAAACCTGGTAATGATATTCTACTTGAGGAATTTTATGACTTCCTGATTGTTCACTTATTTTAGAGGAATTGGTTCAACCCACCAAGTAAAATAATCTGTAGCAGTTAATATATATTGGTGTTGCTTTGAAAAATGTGGAAAAATTCACCAATGACATCCAATCACCACTATTGGAAAGGTTATTCAATTGTAATGGGCTACAGTGGGGTAGTTGGCTTTCTATCACGACTAGTCCATCTTTGAGAAATTGCGCACCTAAGGGCATAAGGGTGTATATATTTGAATAAAGTGGGTCAATAATAACAGCCCGCATGAATTTATGTGTAGTAGTATCACCCATGTAGTGTCCACCAGTGGAACCGTCGCGGAGATCTTTTAATACACTTCCCAAATCTTGTGCTTCTAGACATCTGAGTAGGACACCATTGTGATGTTTTCAAAAAAACACACAATATCCAAGGTGATATGATAAAGCTTTAAGTTGAATGGCCCTCTACTATTTATCTAATAAATGTGAGGGAAAGGTACCATACTCTAGATACTTCCACACATCTGTGTACCAAGACGTTGCTACGTTTGTGGGGGTACCTTGTTTAATAGTGTACATATCAATTTCTTATTCCCATCTAGAAGATTCCTCTTCCAGAGAATTAACCACTATAATTTGACAGAGACTGCGGCCTTTTATTATGTGAACTGACTTGAATTCAAGATCATACTATTGAAGGCTTTTCATCCATTTTTCCCTCCTCTCACCCAAATCTTGTTGTTCAAAAAGTGATCTGACCACTAGGTGAGGAAAAAATTCAATAACATGACTCTTTAGGAGATAAGGCCTGAAGTATTTCACCATCTTGTATATTGTATACATCTATGGCTGGATAGTTTAGTTTAGATCCCTGTAAACCAACACTCATGATTGATATAGGCTACATGGTTTCTTCATCATCCTTTTGTGTGAGAACAATTACGAGAAATGTGTCAAAAGAAAAAGTATATAACACGAAATATTTACCAAAATATGGACTATACAATGTTGTGTCTTATGTAATTACTTTCTTAACTTGGCAAATATGCCTTTGTCCCTTTTATCTCACTTATAGACTGCATCCTTCTTAATCATCTCTTCTAATGGATTTACAATCTATGCATAATTTGAGATGAACTTATAGACGAAGTTGATTTTCCCTAGAAAGGATTGTATGACTTTCTTGTTCACAGGAAATGGAATCTAGGCAATAGTATTGGCCCATTCAGGTTCCAATTTAATAACACTCTTACCTATAATGTGGGCTAAGATATTTCCTTCACATAGTCTGAAGATTTTCTTCTTACAATTTAGAGATATCCCATATTTTAAACATCTCTAAAAAATCTGCCTCACATGATGAAAGTGATTAATATTTTCTTGGAAAACACCATAACATCATCCAAGTAGGCCACTACACTTTGTCCAATAAAACCATGAAACGTTATGTCCAAATCCTAGTGAAAGGTAGCACCTACTTTAATAAGTCAAAAAGGCATCAACTTAAATGCAAAGGTACCCTACTTTGTCCTCAACTTAGTTTTGTGTCTATCAGCTTCTCCTATTATAAATTGCTTGTATCCAGAAAATCCATCTAATAATGAGAACATCTATGACCCAGATATTGCTTGCAATATCGGATCCATAGAGAAACAGGAAAGTTGTCCTTATTTGAATCCCAATTCAAATTGCTGAAATAAAAAAATAGGTGTATGTCCCTAGACTTATTTCTTACAGGAACCAGATTAGAGACCGAAGTGGAATATGAACTTTCAATATGATCCAAGCATCCATAAGTTTTCTTAGTTCTTTCTGAATGATGGGCTCAAGCGTAGGATGAACATTTCTTACCTTTTGCTGAAAAGGATTCAATCCTTTTTTGATAAGTATTACATGTTGGATAATTCTTGTATCATAATTTTTCAAATCGTCAAACATCCACGTGAACACATCTCGACATTGCATGAAAATATGGATAAAATATTGACACTCTTGAGGTGCGAAACATGTAATGAGATTCAAATACTTCAAATTTTATTTGGTACCCAAGTTTACTTGTTCATGTGACAGTTTCAAACTATGATTCTTTTCATTATTTGGTCCCTTAAAACAATTTTACATGTCATACAACTTATTTAAAGATACCACACATTTTGGCATGGTTTTTTATTTGATTTCATGAGATGATTCTTTAAGGGCATTCTCGTACACATCTTCATCAATTGTCGCCTCCTTGAATACATCATCATTTAACATGAAGTCAAATATATGTTATTCATCATTGAAAAAGTGAAAATTAATAACATTATCGGTCACATATGGCTTATAAATAATCTCAACTAAAAATACATATACCAAAGGTAATAACCTAACAACAAAATTAGTGAATGTATCTGCAACTGCATTATGAACTTGAGGAATATAATTAATATGAAAAGATTGGAAATATGAAATGAGACACCATAAATCTTTTTGGTAATTTCTAAGATTAGGTGATACATAATGAATTGTATTTCATACCTAGCATGTAACAATTTTTGAGTCACTTATTACCTTAAGCACTTCCACTTTCAAGTCAATTACTTTCTTTAAACCCAAAATGAGTGCTTCAAATTCGAAAACAATGTTTGTGCAGTCGAATTCCATGTAGCATGAGATAAAATTTTTGTTCCTTCACAGGTCTATCAAGACACAAACAACTCCAAAACCCTCCTATGTTTTTGAACCGTCGAAATACAAAGTCAAAATGTTGGCAACAATAGGGTTAGTTCCTAAAGTAGTACTATTTACGTCTATAATAAAAGAGTGTTTTGCACTAGTTGTATTGCAAGGAAGGAGTTCCAACTATGTATTGGGTGGACAGGTGAAGGTTGCACAAGGTAACTTTTGTGGTCAACCTTTGAAAAATAGTTTCCAAAAATCATTTGTGTATAACTAATAGCCTCATTAATTGCTTCAAGAATTGTGAAGGTATGCTTCATGAAATTCCCACTCTCGACTTGGATTTGATTGTTCTTTCCCTTATATAGAATACATAAATGTGATGAGTCTATAGCAAAGCATCCCTGCAACTTGCCAGAATATTCCATACTCAAAAGCAAACCATAAGCTTCCGGAATGTCCATAATGACTATATCAATAAATTGGTGAACCCTGTGGTCATATGATAAATGAATAATAACATTATTAAGCTCACCTGCTATATGCACTAAATATTTATCTAACTGAATTATTATGGCATTTGTCTTTTCTCATTTAGCATTAATTTTCTTGGCAACAGATAGGGGCATGACATTTGCAAATGCACCAGAATCAACTAGGAAATTATTGACATTATAGTTTAATATTTTAAAAGTTAAATAAATGGAGGGCAAGTAGACATATCATTTACACTAGCAACATTAACAACCAAGTTGAGAATGGTTGGAATGTCGATGGACGAAGCTTGAGAAGCAGAAGATAGTAATTACTTATTTTGCCCTTCCTCTTTTGAGACTTCCTCTGCCTCTTCTAGCATTATTTGTACATGTATCATCTTGACTACTAGTGGATTCTTCTTATTTTTCAATTCCTCTAGTAGTTTATATTACCTCTTCCTATACCTCTTTTTTGTTTTTTCCTCTTCGATTTTTCCTCTACCTCCAAGGTAATGTGATCAACTTTGTCCACAAACAAGAAATAATGCGTACTCATTTCATCTTGAAACAAGTATTTTAGTACATTCACATACCTTCAAAAAATTTAGAATTATGGTTCTTTTATACCAGATCAATGTTAGTTGGAAAAAATATTCGATGTATGCAAAGACATACTCTTCATGTACTCACGAACATAGGTTTCCTTTTGTCTTAGATTATGGAGATGTCTATATAAATTTTGTTGTTAATCAACAGGTAGAAAATTCTCCTTGATCTTCACGACCATATTCTTTGTTTCCTTTATCATTTCTAGTTGATTATTCACATTTTCCTGATGTATCATACCCATCATAGTGGAGCATGACCCTTCAACATCATCATGGAAAATTTCACCCGATTTGGATCCTGAACATTTTCATACTTGAAGTATCTTTTGAGTTCTCCAATCTAATAGATCAACACATCAACTCTCATATTTCTATCATAATCGGAAACTTATACTCTTTCACTACCTCTATTGCTCAAGTATGAAATCAACTTTGTTTTGGGGTCTCTCTCCTCAACATTTTGTTCTTCATCTATTACTTCTTCAAGCTTTGAATCTAATTTTGCATCTCCATTTATTCTATTCTCCAACTATTCTATTATTCGTATTAACTCTTCAAGTTCTTGATTTCTTACACCTCCTCCTCCTCCTCCTGTTATTCTAGGTGGAATCCATTCAACTTGTAAATTTTTCAGTAATGTCTACAGACCTCATCCCAAGTTATGTGTCGCAAATCGTATATTTGGATCTCTTTCCAAGAAATTGTCGAACAATGTTTTCCACTACACTATTGTTGAAATAAAATCAAGGTGTAAATCCCAAAATGAAGACTTCTCTGATACCACTTGATGAAACATGTAGGATTTTGTAGGTATCACAACAAACTGTAGAACTCAAATTGCTGCGACCCCCATTAATTAAGACAACTCCAATGATTTGGCTTTTGGATACTATAAATTAATTCCAATAACTAAATTACAAGGAACAACAAAGAGTAATTTTAACATGCTAATAAGAACTCAAAATAGATTTTCAATACTTTTTATTCATTCATAAAGTGTTTCTATAAAGAAATAAATTTTAATCTGAGAAAGGATTCCTCAGAGTACTTGCAATTCATATGTTGTCACACAGTGATACCATGTAGCAACCAACCACCCTCACTAACTTGAACAAATCTAGTCGTACTCGTTAAAAATTGTGTAAAAGCCAAATTCCAAGAGCCAGAAGCAGAAAGACCCAAAGGCCAAAAATCCCCTTTTCCTTTTCGTTTACACACTTTATTCTCATGCTTCTAACATCTTCGCATTCCAATTTAAACAATTTTTTTTCCATGTTACTCGCCTCTTCCCCTTCCAAATAAAAATCCATTTGATTCCACATAATATATGTACAAAGAAAAATTTGTAACCCACATTCCATTCTTGTAGCATGTCTAGTAGCAGTTGCCTTGCAGTAGAATTTGTCGATTTGAGTGTGTTAGTAACTCTACGCAATAGCAATATCAACTATGAAACACTGGGAGTGTCAATATTTCAAAAGTAATTAGTTTTTTGATAAAACATAAGTATATGAGAAACAACAAGCATGGGTTGGGTCTATCAACAAAATTGATACAATAGGAGTATCAACAAATCAAAAGTACATGGCAGTAATAACACTTATTTTTCGACATTATGAACTCAAATAGAAACTTGATTGTGGTTGATAAGGCTTTCCTAAGGTTGAGGATTCTCCTCCGTCATTTAATATTATGATTTAATATTGTGATATTGGAATGCTACAGAAATATATCTAACATCACATTGTGACAAACATTATCACAATGTGACAATCAATGTAATAACGATTATTGCAATGTTGCATTACATTACAATTTATTTGACATCACATTGTGACATTACAAAATTAAAGTTTAATACTAGGTTTTACAATATTACTTTTAATATTAGGTTTTATAATGGTATCATTTATAATATTATGGTTTATAATATTGGATTTTCAGTATTAGGTTTCTAATACTTGGTTTAATATTATGTTTAATATTGAGTTTAAAATATTGATTTTAATGTTAGGATTTATAATATTGGGTTTATAGTATTAGAGTTTATAATATTGAGTTTAATATTGGGTTTAAATATTTCTTTTAATATTAAGGATTAATACAAGGTTTCAATGTTAATTGGAATTTACTCGCTTAATTAAATACTTAACTTATCCTTATATTAAAACCCTAATATTAATATATTATAATTATAATTAAAATATATTAATATTAGGGTTTTAATATAAGTAAAGATATGTTAAGTATTCAACTACGTGAGTAGATTTCAATTGACATTAAAACCATATATTAAACCATAATATTAAAATCAGTATTATAAAACTTCATATTACAAACCTAATATTATAATATATATTATTATATAATAATCATAATATAATAATTTAAAATCTAATAATTATAATTATATAGTAATTAATATAATTATATTATTAATGTTAACATTAACAGGCTCAGAGGAAAGAACCCTTGTTGTCGTTGCCCTCTTTCCTCCTTTCTCTAGTTCGTCGCCACTCTTGAAGCTCTGGATCACTGTCTATGTGAAGCTTCCTAGCCTACTAATATTTTTCGCTAATGTCTTTTGTTTCTTCCAACGAAGTTGAGGGGACTAGGTTCAGGTGTGGGTCTTATGGCTCCCTTTCTACTTTAGCTTTCGATGGGAGTTGGGGGGGCTGGGGTACGACGCATATCATCTTTTCTATGGATTTGGGCCTCTTCATTTCTACTACCACGGAGTATGTTGGTGTTGTATGTGGAGGTGGTTGTCTTGTCTAGGTTTACGGGGTGGAGGCTTTTATAGTTGAAACAATTTTTCTTCCTAGTGTTTCTACCTATATCCTTGTGTTTTTGCTTGCAAGGATTTCACCATTTTGCTACTTACAGGCCTCATTGCTTTGGTGTTCCTGTCGTCATTGGGTCAACTTCCTTTGGTTGATTATTCTCTGGGCTTCGTTTTGGCATGCCTCTTGGCTTATGATATGTGTTTTGGTTTTTCTGATACCTTGGTTTCCTTTACTCATGTTTCAGATTTTCTCTGCCACCCTTTTTGCGTTTTTGGTGGCTATGCTCAAAATTTTCGCTTTTTTTCCTTCACGCATTGTCCTAAGGTTTTTGGAAATCTATTAGACCTATCTAGGCGACCTGTGGCCAACGTTTGTTTTTTCTTGTATTTCCATCAGGCATTTTTCTAGTATGCCTTTCAACAGACGTATCTAGAATGCCTCGGGCATATGCAAAATGTAATTTTGTTTTTGAAAAATATTGTGTTTTTCCTTGGAAAAAATAATATTAATATTACTGCCAATAATAATATCAATTCCTTGCCATACATCTAATAATTATTAATATGGTTCATGTATATGTATTAACATATATTCACAATATTTATTATTGTTATCGTGCATTGAGTTGACTCATGCTTATCAACATGTATCAACCTCATTTATTAATCTGATTGTTCTAATACTAAATATTTTAAATTTTGCAATGTTTGAAATAAAAAACTACACTCTATAGAAATATTTGTATTTAAAGAAAAGTTAAAAATAATGAAAACATATTAATATTAAATAAAATCTTTTAATAAGAAATAAATTAAAAAGATTATTAAGAAATGAAAAATATTTTATGATATTATGAAAATTGAATATAAATATGAATATTCTTTAAATAGCATGGAGCTCATTTTAAAACATTGTCATATTACAAATTTTCTAAACTTTTCACTCAACAAAATTATAATGGTATGAGAATGACTTTCTTATACATATAGAATATAAATATAAAAGGTTTATTAGTTTCATAATGTAGAGTATGAGGTTTAGTCACCTGTCCAACTATCTCACCATTAGGTAAAAAATTTTCGGACCAAGCACAAATCTGTTCGGGAGAAGCTAATCCAATTCGAAGTTGTTGATGTTTATTCTGGTCAATCATAAAAGATCTCAATTTCGAATATCATATGTTCCAAGCAATCCATAGAGCAGTCAAAGTATCGATCGGACATGTGACTTTTAGCTCCATCCAAACACAACGCATTCCGTTGGGGTATCAGTCCGCAAATGCAGGTTACAAATTTGGTCAGGAGGAAGAAACCTACAATATTGTGGCTGCTCACGGTTATTTCGGCCGATTGATAATTATAAATACTTTTATTAATCCCTTAATGTGACATAATTCTATTTAATTAATTATAATTATTATCATTAAAAATAAAAAATAAATCTTAAAAATAAAAATGAATAAAAACAATAATAAATTATAAACAAGATATTTATAAAAGAGCTTACATTTATTTTAGCTTAAAATTATTTCAACATTTTGAGGAGTTAAAAATGAAATTTAAAACGCAATATAAGATTATATATATGTACGGTATCACATTTTGTTGTAATATTTGGTTATGAAGGTTGATATTGTTAATCAATATTAGTATATATATATTTTAACCATATGTCTATCAAGAGTCCAGAAGGATCAAATCTCAATATAGGCAATTTATTTTTAGAATGCGAAACTTTAAAAAAGATTTATGGATTAAGAGATTTAATCCCTTTTAGTGCTTGACGAATCTGTGATTAACATAGATATGTGGTGGTTTCATGTCTCTCTCTATAACTACAATGTGCAATTTTTCATTGTTCAAATTGTATTTTTGAATAGTTTACTATTAATAATATGTTATATTAAAAATTGAATTAGTTATACATTTTTCCTCTTATTAATAAGTAATTTGGCCTTTAATTACATTTTCCTTTTGAGCATTGAAATATGTTACTAAGGTAAGCATTAACACACACATATGCACACAAGCACACACATATACATAGGCTTTTTGTCTATATATGTGTGTGTCAATATAAAAATTCAAAAGTGTATTTAAGTTCTATATTGAAATATTTATAAGAGAAATATAAGTTCTTTTCTTTAAATTTTAATTACATTCTCTATGTAAAGTTATATAAAGTCATATTATTTAACATAGACATCGAAATATTTTATTCATGACTCAAAGAGTTAAAGTGAAAAATCAAAAAATGAAGAGAATGTAATTATTAATGATTTATAATGCTTTTAATTAAAAAGAAAACCAAATATGTATAATCATTATGTTTTTATTGTAGCTGACAATGTTTCTTTATTTAAAGTGTTTTCTTTAAGGGATTTGTGCCAACTCCAAGATGATCATGAACGAAATTACACATTGCCCTCATAGCGGATTAACAAAGTTCATGTTGATGTAATAATCAATATGTTTCCTTTTCCTTTAAATATATAAATATTTGTAAAATATTATTATTTAACTTATATTATGTTTACTATTATTATAATGTTATTTACTTTTATTTTTATATATTGTATTGAATTAGGTTAACACATGTTAGAATTTGGGAACTAATTAGTCAAAGTTACAATATTCTCTATATTAGGCTATAAAATAAACCCTACTTATTCCTATGGAATGTAGCTAGTCTAGATTCATATTAACCCTGAGTCTATCAAGTGCTGAGAAGGATCAAATCTCTCAAGGTGCAAACCTATTTCTTGAGTGAAAAACTTAACAAATGGTTTGCACATTGGGTGATTTGATCCCTCTTTTCACTTGATAGATGATGTAGGAGCATGAGGCTTAAAGACAAAAGGCTTCATTTTATTCCAAAAATCCAAAAAAATTTACAAGAAAAGAAGTAAGATCCTTTAGCTGTCAATTTACAAATTTTTTTAGATAGGAATTGAGCTAGAATATAGGTATTTGAAGGATTTTGTAATTAATCCAAGTAGTTCAGACTTAGTTGAGATTCTCGAGGAGAATATCAATCAATTTAGGCATTTATTTGGGATTAGATAGATTCAATCCATTGATTGAGGATCGGATTGTTGGATGTAAAGTATTTATGTAAGTTTTGAACTATTGTTAGAGGATTTGGGTGGATTTGGTTATGGAGATAGAATAAAAAGAATTGAAATATCTCTGTATCTTTGTGTATTTTATGCATGAAAGGTTAAATCCCTGAGGGTTGAATTCCTTCGAAATATCTTTGTGTATTGTTGACTTCCAGTTTGGCCTGTAAACTTAGAGTTTTGTATGAACTGGTGTTCTCGTGTTTAAATTCCTCATTCACTGTGTATTAAGTTAAGTGGAATGTGTTTTGACCCTTGGAAATTTAATTAACTAAACTCTGAATTATTAGTGAAGAGCTAAACCTGGTGGAAGCGCTAAAATCATAGCGGAAGGAGGAAAAGAGTCTGATAAACTTGTGAGGAAAACTGTAGAAGCCTAGAACCATTTGATCGACATAACCGTTAGATCTACGGTGGTCGCATGCAAATCAATGTCGAGGTTTAACCCAAAACCAGACGCTATATTTTATCAAAGTGGGTTAATAGTGCAGTTGCTTTGGGCTGACCGATTAGAGGAGCGAGATCTAATAGATATTGCATGGGAAAGTGAATGGTGGTTAATAAAATTTTCGGACCCGATGAGCAATTCAACTATGGATTAATTCCGTTGAAGTTCGGATGATCGTAACTGTCTGTTTTGGAGGTCGCGATCCACCGGTGGTCACGTGGTAAAAGTACACGCGGGTTAATCTAGATTTTGGACCCGAGAAATTATAAGCTGGAGTTTCGTTCCTATCGTTTCCATGAGAGAAGTAAAGGACTATGAAAAAGGCAAACCCGAGAAGTTTTTCGACAGAGTGTTAACTCCTTTTGGTTTTGGCTAAGTGAAGTTCTGTTATTTTCTAGGTAAATTTAGCAACTTAGTTGTTTTAGTAGAATATCTAAGTTTGGAGGCGGATGACTAAAACTCCAAGGGAAATAGAAGAAGAACTTCCACTCGCACATGAGGAGATCATTTCAGGATTTGAATGATTATCCCTTACACTTTCAACCAGACAACCATTTGTGGTATCAGAGTAGCCTACTGACATTGAACAGGATCTCAAGGATTAGAAAAAGAAATTCAACATGGCTTTCAGAGTTGGAGGAAGAGGTGGTGATCGAAGAAGAGGAAGACTAGTTGCAAATGCTGAAGTGTTGGAAGCTATGGAACAAATGCAAGCTAGATTAGGAGCAATGAAATGGGAAGAGATGTAGATGCCCGAGATGTCAGTTAACCTGAAGTTGGAGTTGCAGAAGATGAGGAACCTGTAGATGTAACTCCTTAAATGAGATTCTTTAAGTTAGTATTGAGATCCACATCTAAGCCCAGACTTGAAGTTTCAATCTATATATGAAGCTTAAGCCCTGAAGAATTGATAGACTGGATTAATGGCATGGAGAAATTCTTTGATTATGAAGAAACAAAAGAAGGAAAGAAAGTGAAGTTTCTTGTCACAAAACTGAAAGGACATGTAGCACTTTGGTGGGATGAAGTGCATGCAGATAGAAGAAGACTTGGTAAACAACCAATTAAGAATTGGAACAGAATGGTGGCAAAGATTAAAAGTAATTTTTTGCCGAGTGATTATCGGCAAACATTATTTAGACAAATGCAGAATCTTAGACAGAGGTCTATGACAATAAAGGAATACACATAGGGATTCTACAAAGTGAGTATAAGAGCAGGACAAATCTAAGATACAGATGAGAAGGTTGCAAGATATGTGAATGGTCTTAGAATGGAGATCCAAGATGAGATAAGTGTACTGTCTCCTAAAACAGTAGAAGAGGCTTATCAGATGGTATTGAAGGCTGAAGAAAAACTCATGAGGAAACAGTCTGCTAGAAATAGAGGTACTTTCAAAGGTGTCATGCGGAAAGAGTCAATTTTGCGGACAAAACCGACCTCCCTAGAAGCTAAGGCTTTCTAGTGACAAACAAGACAATTAAGCACTATCTTTCCCTAAATATGCATTTAGAATACAAGCAATCAGGTGTTTATAACATACATTTAGTCCAACGTTGTTTGTAGCAGTCCAGCCTCTCCGATCTAGATGAGCTCCTCCTTCTCTTCGAAACCTGCATTCACTAACAAGCAAACGATTACATAGCACCTGAATAACTCATAAAATAAAACATATTCATCATAAAGACCAAGGAATATATGAAACAAATTATATATAACAACTTGTTCAGAAAAATGAACTTAATTGTATTAAGTGGAAACAAAAGAAACCATTACAACCAGTGCCTTGGTGTTGTGCAGGTCCCTCCCAGGGTCCAGCAAGAGTTCTCCTTTACTTTGATCAGCTCACCCACTTCCAAATGAAGCTAAGAAAGGATGGGAATCTCTCCTCTCAAGCTCTATAGGGGAGTCCTAATTTCAGCAGCATCTACCCTTAGGAATGTTCAGCTTTCAACCTCCCCTCCCTATGGCCCAATGCTTGTATTTATAATGCTTTGGAGGAAGTTAATCAGGTCCACCATCAATGGGATAAGCCCCTCTTTGAATGGGATAGCTCCCCTCTTGATGGGATAAGTTCCTCTTTCATAGGGATGCATGAACCATCTGGAGGCGCTCAATACACCTCAAACCATCTTCTAGAATGCTCTAGATTTGACCACAAGTAACTTTTTTGAAGTAAAACTCGCGCCTTTTGACCTTTACAGGAGTACGCACCCACCCCATTACAGACAGAGCGTACAAGTACGCAGGTATTGTGAACTTGGGGTGCGTACACGCAGGTAAGGTTAAGAGAAACTGCGTAACCAGAGTTAATTGACTTTTTAAGGACTTTCTCTCTTTCTTGGAGTTTGACATGAGAAGCAGAGGTATAAGACTTGCCAAGGAGGATAGTATGACAGTTGATGGAGCCATACTAACTGCAAATAGTCATGGTGACAAATTTTAGTGTAACAAAAGGAAGGGGAAGTCAAGGTGGTATAGGAAGGTCTACAGCATTCAAAGATGGAGCTAGTAGCAGTTCAAGTCAGCATGTACTCACAGGAGGCGATGCAAGTGGAAGAGGGACTTTTTCCAGAGGAAGAGGAGGCAGAGGCACAGGAAGAGAAGTCAGATGTTACAGATGTAACAAGCTGGGACACAGAGACTATGAGTGCCCAGAAAAAATAGGAATGAATCAGAGGAATGCAATTGTTGCTAAGACTGAAGAGGAACCAGCAAAGGTAATAGAAGAAGAAAATGTACCAGAGAAAGGGGAATCTCTAGTAGTTAACAAAGTTTTATTAAAGCCAGCTAAGGAAATTGTTGAACCGGCATAGAGAAAGACCATTTTTAGGACTGTGTGCAAGGTTCAAGGGAAGTGTTGTCAGATGATAATTGATAGTGGTAGTACAAATAATCTGGTCTCCACATAAGTGGTGGAGAAATTGAAATTGAAGACAGAGAAACACCTAACACCTTACAAGGTGTCATGGCTTCAAAAGGGGTATCAGTTGATAGTGGATGAGAAGTGTGAAGTGGAGTTGTAGTTTGGCAAATATAGAGACAAAATTCTGTGTGATGTGATGCCTATGGATGTGTGTCACATATTGCTGGGAAGGCCTTGGCAGTATGACATAGGAGCTATGCATGATGGAAATAAGAACACATACAAATTTAGCAAAGATGGTGTCAATCATACATTGCTGCCTATGGAAGAAAAGGATGCATCGAAGAAACCTAATCCAAAGACCCTTTTGTTGAGTGGAAAGGAGTACTTGCAGCAGATGGAAGAAGATGAGGTAAGTTTTTCATTGGTTTGTAAACCCAAGGTAATAATAACTTCCACTAAAGTTTCTAATTTACCAATTGAAATTCAAGAGATGTTGGACAGTTATTGTGATATCATTGTAGATGATTTTCCTGATGAGTTACCACCCATTAGAAAAATCAACCATCATATAGATTTGATTCCAGGAGAAAATATACCTAATAAAGCAGCTTACTGGATGACACCCATAGAGAATGAAGAAATCAGGAAACCTGTTCAAGAACTATTAGACAAGGGACTGATTAGAGAGAGTTTGAGTCCTTGTGCAGTGTGAACAATGTTCAGCCCAAAGAAAGATGGAGGGTGGACAATGTGCACTGATTCAAGAGCAATCAATAAGATAACATTCAGGTAAATATTTCCCTTACCTAGAATTGAATATTTGATGGATTGTTTGAGTGGAGCAAGATATTTTACAAATTTAGATTTAAAAAGTGGTTATCATCAAATCAGAATTAGAGAAGGGGATGAGTGGAAAACTGCTTTTAAGACAAATGAAGGATTGTATGAATGGATGGTAATGCCTTTTGGGTTATCAAATGCTCCTAGTACATTTATGAGACTCATGAATGAAGTTTTGAAAGAATTTATAGGTAAATTTGTAATAGTATATCTGGATGATATATTAGTTTACAACAGATCAAAAGAGGAACATGTGAGAAATCTGAATTATGTCTTATAGAGGCTACAAAAAGAGAAGTTATTGTTAAATTTAAAGAAATGTTCATTCATGAGGGAGGAGTTTGTGTATTTCAGTTTTGTTTTTTCTTCTAATGGGTTAAAGATGGAGCCTGAGAAGATCAAGGCAATCATGGAGTGGCCTTCACCAAAAAGTGTCTTTGACGTAAGAATTTTTCACGGTCTTGCTAGCTTTTATAGGAAATCCATAATGAATTTTAGTAAGATCAATGCTTAAATTATTGACACTATAAAGAAGGATAGGAATCCATTTAAATGGATTGTTGAAGCAGAAAAGAACTCCGAACTATTGAAGAGAAAGATTACTGAGAAACCTATTTTGATTTTGCCTGATTTTAATAAACCTTTTCAAGTGAAGTGTGATGCCAATGGAGAAGCCATTGGAGCTATTTTAAGTCAGGAGGACAGACCTGTAGCTTATTTTACTGAAAAGATGAATGAGTCAAAGAATAAATATTCTTCTGATGACAAGAAGTTTTATGCAGTGGTGCAGTCTTTGAAGAAGTGGAGACATTACTTGATGTCTAAGGAGTTCATACTGTATTCAGATAACCATGCATTACAGGCTCCCATCTTTCCTCCCAATTTTTGGAGAGCGTCGTGTCCACTTAAGACGATTTTATTTTCATGGTTGATCTTTTCTAACAGGGACCTCACATGGGAGGTCCTTCAAAGGAAGGGATGGATGGGTCCGGGCAGATGTCCCATGTGTTGTCAGGCGGCCGAAACAAATGCTCACATGTTCTTTCAGTGTGCTGCATCGTCTCAAATCTGGTATGATCTGTCATTATCTCATGGTTTTCCTCACCGGGTTTTCTCATCTGTACAGGAGGGCTTCAAATGGTGGAGTGAACAGTGCCCAGCATGGCGATCGTTATTCATCCTTACATGCTGGTTTTTGTGGAAATGGAGGAATGCTCGCATCTTTCAAGAGTCCAAGACGCCCCTTGCCACTGTCCTAGTTCTTATTTCTGCTTTGCTCGAACCTGCTGGTTAACCTTCAGTCATGCTTTTGTCTATTATTCTCTTATCGTTTCCATATTGGTTTATGTGGATCCTTTTTCTCTTGTGATCCTCCTCTCTATTTTTGGATGGTTTTTAAATATAGACTCAAAATGATGATATATCTGTAAGCTATCTGGTCAGTTATTTTTTGTAAGAGCTCAGAACATTTTGCAGTATCAGTCCTATCTGTCTTATCTCCAGGATGAGACGGCCATATTATGTATCAGATCTTTATATTCTCTTAATATAATCCATGATGCTTTTCTCTCTGAAAAAAGGATACTGTAATAAAGCTATCAAGGCCGAAGGGAATTACTCTGCTTTTTTCTCCTATGCATCAATGTTTTCGATTTTAGTCATCACGACATAGTGATGTTTTAGATTTACATGGAGACAAAAAATTTGTGATATAGTCAGTTCAGCCTTCCCTCACACAGTCCAAGTCTCAGCGAATCAATGAGCAAAGACGCGAATTTTATTCGCTTAATTTGACACAACGCTATGCAATCATTGTTTTGGTCAGCCACACATTTGGGAATATAAATCCAGTGGCAAATCCTCGATTTAGTCAGGAACCTGTAGATCGGGTCTCTACAACTATTAGAGTAGGCAAACAAATCAAATTTCTAGAAGAAATCTAGATAATAGGCACATCTTCGACTTGGCGCTGCGCATAGGAGTCTGGAGCTATGTTTGTGCCACAAAATGCTACATCATTTGGTATCTGATGCTACATTTGCTACAAACTGCTAATATGTCTTTCACATGACCTGAACATAGGAAAACGTTCTCCACTAGATCAAAGTTTGTTGGATTGTCTTCTTGTAAATCAATTACAGTTTTAATTTGTTAGATTGAAAGTTGATCTTCATTTTGGTTGATTGAAAGTTAGAAAGAAGGGCTGATACGGGTTTTATAGTGCTGCTGCTACATCATTTGGTATCAGAGCAAACAGGGATTAAGTTCTGCTACAACAAACATGCCACCTAGGAGAGGAGCTGGCATAGGTCGGGGAAGACCTGTAGCCAATGCAGTTTTGCTAGAAGAGATTCAACAGCTTCGTACAAGGATGGACACAGTGGAAACTACTCAGAGGAGAGCACCTGATGAAGGCGATGTCAGTGCTATCGAGGAATCTTATGAGGAAGAAGAAGAGGATGGAAGTGAAGCCTCCAAAGTTCTCAAAATGTTGGCCAAAGCAAGTGGAAGACCAAAGGTCGAAATACCTTTGTATGATGGGAACCTCAACGTGGAAGAGTTGATGGACTAGATTAGTTCATTAGATAAGTATTTCGACTATGAGGAAGTTGATGACAAAAAAAAAGTGAAATTTGCAGTTACGAGATTGAAGCGCCATGCAATTATATGGTGGGATGAAATACAAACATCCAGAGAGAGAAAGGGAAAGCCTAAGATTAAGCAGTGGGACAAAATGGTGAGAAAATTGAAAGGTAAATTCATGCCACAAGATTATTAGTTAAATCTTTTCAGACAATTACAAAATTTGACGTAGAAAGGAATGACTGTCAAAGAATACAAAGAAAATTTTTATAAGATGAGCTTCAGAGCAGAACATGCAGAGGATAAGATAGAAAAGGTAGCCAGATATATCAATGGCTTGAGATATGACATACAAGACGAAATGAGTCTACTGAGTTTGAAGACGATTGAAAGTGCCTGTCAATGAGGCTTGAAGGCAGAGGAGAAAATGTTGAGAAAGCAAAGTCAGAGGCATAGAGGTAAAAGTCCAGCAAGAGGAGGAGGAGCTTCCAGATCAAGATTCCAGCACTCTCAGAATGAAGCAGGAGGTTTGAGTAGTAGACTGTCGCAAAGAGGAGACTTTGGTAGAGGGGGATTTGCACCCAGACGAAGAGGCCGAGGAAGAGAAATTTAGTGTTACACATGGGGAGAATGGGGAAATGGATCATGCGACTATCCTCATAATAAAACAAGAAATCAACGAAATGTGAATGTGGCTGAGGCAAAGGAATAAAATCCTTAAATTGCAAGTAAAGAAGAACAACCCGAAGTAGGAGAACACTTGTTATTGAAAAGGGTATTTCTTAAAGCAGAAAAGGAGACCGGAGAGCTAGCTCAAAGAAAGAGTCTATTCAGGACTACATGCAAGTCCAAAGGAAAATGTTGTAAAGTGATAATTGATAGTGGAAGTACTGAAAACCTTATTTCTATATAGATGGTGGACAAATTGGGATTGGTAAAAACGGTACACCCTACTCATTACAAAGTATCGTGGCTACCGAATAAAGCAGCATACAGGTTGACTCCTCAGGAGAATGAAAAAGTCGAGAGACAAGTTCCGAAATTGATGGATAAGGGGTTGATCAAAGAGAGCCTTAGTCCATGTGCTATACTAGCAAATTATACTCAGTCCAAACAAAGGTGGTGAGTGGTGCATGTGCACAGATTCCAGAGCCATTAACAAAATCACCATTAGGTATCGTTTTCCTTTACCACGCATGGATGATTTAATGGATTGCTTGAGTGGATCAAAATATTTTACCAAGATAGATTTGAAAAGTGGTTATCATCAGATAAGAATTAGAGAAGGGGATGAGTGGAAGACTGCGTTCAAAACAAACAGTGGATTGTATGAATGGTTAGTGATGCCTTTTGGACTCACTAATGCACCCAACACATTCATGAGATTAATGAATGAAGTTTTGAAGGAGTATGATGGAAAGTTTCTACTTGTTTATCTTGATGATATTCTGGTTTTTAGTCGAAGTAAATAAGAGAATTTGGAACACCTTAAATTAGTTCTAAAATCTTTGCAGAAAGAGAAGCTGCTAATAAATTTGAAGAAATGCAGTTTTATGAAGGAAGAGATAATCTATTTGGGATTCGTGTTTTCTAGAGAAGGTCTAAAAATGGACCCAGAGAAAGTCCAAGCAACTTTGAATTGGCCGACACCAACAAACATATTTGAGGTAAGAAGCTTCCATGGTCTTGCGAGTTTCTATAGAAAATTTATTAAAAGCTTTAGTCAGATTTGCGCATCCATTATTGAAATAATCAAAGAGACTAATCAACCATTTAGGTGGACATAGGCATCAAACTGAAACTTTAAATCACTGAGGGATTTAGCACTTTCTCAAGCTGAGTTTGCTTATAATTGTTGGGTTGTGTTATATTCTTTCCACAACTAGTCTACGTAGTGAACCAGGGGGTTAGAGGGTGGGTGGAGCCCACCCTTCATTATGCCGATTGCGCAGCCGGGGGCTCACAGGGGGGGCGGAAGCCCCCCTTGTCCAAGGGTTTTAGGGGAGCGGGTAGGCCCCTTCTATCGGGTGTGGGGCAGCACCCTGGGCAATATCTTTTTGGACCCTATATTAGGTTGGGCGGACCTACCTATGGTTTTGTGCATGGTTTTCACACATGGTTTTGGACGCGATGGTTTTCGGTCCATGGTATTGTATGCTTCGGCATGTATAAATCTGTATTGTAACATTGAAACGAATATAATGAAAAATCAAGCTACTAGTCCTAGTTTTGGGATTTAGGGGAAAGTCTCTGTGTTTATGTGTTTTATGTTTTATCCTCTCGCATTGTTTATTTTCTGTGTTTTAGAATTCATATGCAGGTAATTTCTGTATGGGGTTAAAACCTATATTTGGTATCAGAGTTGTTTTGGCTTCAAGGGGATGCCTTTGTTGCTGAGTGGTTTCGCTCGGACCTGTGGTAGACCCGATTTAGTGGGAAATCTGTGGGATCGATTCTGGTGGTGAAAGAAGATGGCAGGCAGTGGAAAGATAAAGATCGAGAAATTTAATGGTCAGAGTTTTGAGTTGTGGAAACTCAAGATGGAGGATCTGTTGGTGGATGAAGATCAATGGATCACGGTAGATCCGAGTATTAAACCAACAGGAGTGTTCGATGAAGAATGCAAGAAGTTGGATTGGAAGGCAAAGAGCATAATACGATTGTGCGTCTCAGATTTAGTATTGTTGATTGTATCAAGGGAAGCGACAACAAAGGCTTTGTGGGACAAGTTAGGGACTTTGTACCAATCTATGTCTCTGGTGAATAAATTATTCCTACGGAAAAATCTGTATAACCTAAGGATGAAAGATTGAGACTCGGTGACAGAGCATTTGAACGCATTTAATACTGTGGTAAGTCCGTTATTATATTTTGATATTAAAATTTCAGATGAAGACAAGTGCATCAGTTTGTTGTGTTCTCTACCAAATTCATGCGATAGTCTGGTTATTGTAATAGGTAGCAATGCACCTGCCTTGCAGTTTGATGAAATAATCGCAAACTTGTTGACAAAGGAGATGAGGCGAAAAATATGGAGAGCTATAATGGTGATGCCTTGTCCATATGAGGATGGTCCCAGAACAGAAACAAAAATAAGTCATCGAGTGGGAGATCTAAACCTAGAGGGAGATCTAAATCTCCAGGAAAACCTCTGAAGGTGGTTTGTTGAAAATGCGGAAAGTAAGGGCACTACAAGAGGCACTGTATATCTAAAGCTCCTGACAAAGGAAAGGGATTTGATGATGCTCCTTTTGCAAAGGCGAAAACCACCTTAGATGAAGGTGTGGATGTGTACCTGGCTTCTTCAAGTACACATGTAGATCATGAGGCATGGTTGATTGACTCAGGTGCATCCTTTCACTTCACTCCCCATAAAGAGTGGTTCTGCGAGTATGAGAAATACGATGATGGTGATGTCTTATTAGGGGATGATAGGAAGGCTACAATCATTGGTTGCGGAAAAGTAAAGTTGAATTTGCAAGGTGGAAGGGTTAGAACACTTCCGGGTGTTCTGCATATTCCTACATTGGCCAGAAATCTGATTTTTGTAACCAAGTTGGATGATGCAGGTGTAAAAATAGTGTTCAAGAGGGACACCTACAATATGGCTCGAGGAGCACTGGTATTGGAACTCTGTACAAGCTGCAAGGTAGAATTTTTGTTGATGGGTGCAATAGTTATGTGGTTCCTGAAAGTGGAGCAGAAAATCTAGTGGTCTTTGTAGAGAAGACCATGTTGTGGCATCAAAGTCTTGGACATATTGGAGAGAAGGGACTTTGAATACTTCATGGTAAAGGTGTGAGTAATATCTCTCTGGATTTTTATTTCTGTGAAAATTGTGTATATGGGAAGCAAAATCAGGTGAGTTTCCCCTCTGGTGGTAAGAGGGTGAAACAAATATTAGAGCTTATGCATAGTGATGTGTTTGGACTTGTGAAAGTTCTATCACTGGGTAAGTCTTTTTACTATGTATCATTTATAGATGACTTCTCAAGGATTACATGGATATCTTTCCTTAAGAAGAAATCAGAAGTCTTTGACAAGTTTAAAGAATTTAAGGCTCTGGTGGAAAACCAGACAGAGAAGAAGATAAAGGTGTCGAGGTCAGATAACAGTGGAAAGTTTTGCAGCAAGGAATTTGAAGAATTCTATAAGAAGTGTGGTATAGCACGACCGAAGATTACTCCATACACACCTAAGAAAAATGGAGTTGCAGAAAGAATGAACAAGACGTTGATGGAAAGGGCAAGAAGAATGCTCAGTGGTGTTGGGTTGGGACAAGAATTCTCGGTAGAGGTAGTGGAGACAACATGTCACCTGGTCAATAGATCACCTTCATCAGTGTTGGAGGATACGACTCCACAAGAGGTATGGACTGGTAAGAAACCCTATCTTTCACATCTGAGGGTATTTGGATGTGATGCATATGTACATGTTCCAAAGGAGAAAAGAACAATGTTGGATAGTAAATTTGAAACGTGCATCTCTATTGGGTATAAGGATGGTTTAAAGCGTTATAAGCTTTGGAACCCAGTAATAAGGAATGTTGTGTACAGCCAAGATGTGGTGCTCAGAGAAGTGAAAGATGTTATTAAACATGAAGTCCAACCAAAGGAACCTGAGAAGATAGAGTTTGAGCTTAAGGAGCAAGAATCAGACTCTACAACAAAGGAGGAATCAAAATATTAAGAGCCACAAACTCCGGGTGTGAGAAGATGAGTTCGAGAAAGAAGGAAGCCAGAAAGGTATAGTCCATCTGCTTTCTGTTCAAATTTGGCTTTATCTATTACTGTTGATGGTCCCAGAACTGTGAAGGAAGCCGTAGATTCAAAGGATGGAAAACTCTGGAAAGAGGCCATGGTTGATGAAATGGCATCTTTGCACAAATATGAGGCTTGGGATCTAGTAGAGTTTCCGGCTAGAAGGAAACCCATTGGCAACAAATGGGTGATCAAGAAGAATACAAATGCAGAAGGAAAGGTGGAGAAATACAAAGCTCAGTTGGTAGCAAAAGGTTATTCCCAGGTGTCGGGAATTGATTTGGTGATATTTTTTCTCGTGTTGCCAAGGTAGCTTCTATTAGATTACTTTTATCTGTTGCTTTTGCTTTTGATTTTGAGGTAGAACAGATGGATGTGAAGACAACATTTCTTCACAGGGATCTGGAAGAGGAGATCTACATGAAGCAACATGAAGGTTTTGTAGTGAAGGGTAAGAAATAACTAGTATGCAAGTTAAAGAAGTCTTTATATGGGTTAAAATAGTCACCAAGGATGTGGTATCAGAAATTTGATACATTTATACGGGGATTTGGCTTCACCAAAAGCAAAGTAGATCATTGTGTGTATTTTAAATTAATTGGTGACCCTGTTATTTATCTAGTCTTTTATGTGGATGATATGTTGCTGGTTGGAAACGAGAAGGAAATTATCCATGATTTGAAGACCCAATTCTCCTCCAAATTCGACATGAAAGATCTTGGTGTTGCAAACTATACTTTGGGCATGGAAATTAAAAGAGATCAGGTAAAGAGGAAGCTTTGGTTAGACTAGAGGAAGTATGTCAAGACAATATTGCAGAGGTTTAATATGCAGGATAGTAAACCGGTGAAGGTTCCTATTCCTGTAGGTGTAAAGTTATCCATTAAACATTGTCCCAAGACACAAGAAGAGGAAGAGGACATGTCCCGTGTTCCATATGTAAGTGCAGTCGATATCCTGATGTATGCAATGGCTTGTACTAGAATAGACATTGCACATGTAGTGGGATTATTGAGCAGGTTTATGTCAAAACCAGGGAAGGAGCACTGAACAACAGTGAAGCAAGTTCTCAAGTATTTGCGTGGCACTGGTGATTATGGTTTGTGCTACCAGGGAAGACCAGGATTGGACAGAGTGTTGGATATTTGTGGCTTTGTTGATGCAGAATCGCCTGGAGATTTGGATCAAAGAAGATCTACAAGTGGGTATGTGTTTAAAATTTTTGGAGGTGCAGTGAGTTGGATGAGTAAGAAACAATTTGTAGTGGCACTATCAACTACAGAGGTAGAATACATGGCAGCCACTCATGCAAGCAAGGAAGTAGTTTGGTTGCAGAGATTGTGTTCAATTATGGGGTTAGTAAATGGAGCTATAAGGATAGACTGTGACAACCAAAGTGCAATTTTCTTGGCAAAGAACCCTACTTACCATTCAAAGACAAATCACATTGATGTTCAGTATCACTTTGTGAGGGATATGATAGAAGACAAAATGGTGTTTCTGGTAAAGGTTGACACTTTGAAGGATACTGCAAATGCATTGACAAAATCTATGAGCTCTGAGAAGTTCTATTGTTGTAGAGAAACAATGGGCGTTGCAGGGCTGGATTAATGACTAAGCTTTCCTGTGGCCCCCTATGGAAAGAAAACAATGAGTGGGAGAATGTTGGGTTGTGTTATATTCTTTCCACGACTACTCTGTGTAGTGAACCTGGTGGTTAGAGGGCGGGCATAGCCCCCTTCGTTGTGCCGATTGTGGAGCGGAGGGGTCATATGGGCGACGGTAGCCCCCCCTATCTGGGGCAGCACCCCAGGAAAATTTTCATTGGACCCTATATTAGGTTGGGCGGACCTACCTATGGCTTTGTGCATGGTTTTCGCACATGGATTTGGACGCAATGGTTTTATGTCCATGGTTTTGGACGCAATGGTTTTTGGTCAATGGTATTGGATGCTTCTACATGTATAAATATGTATTGTAACATTGAAAGGAATATAATGAAAAATGAAGATTGAAGTCCCGGTTTTGGGATCCTGGGGAAAATCTCTGTGTATATGTGTTTGATGTGTTATGCTCTTGCATTATTTATTTTCTGTGTTTTAGAATTTGTATGCAGGTAATTTTTGTATGGGGTTAAAACCTACAATAATGATACTCCTAACACGAGTACTAGGATGAGTCCATTCTAGATTGTTTATGGGATGAATCCAAGAGGTGTATATGAGCTCAGAAATTTTGACAAATAGGAGATAAGGAGCGCAAAGGTGGAAGATGAAAAAACTACAAGAATATGTCAAAGAGAGATTAGAGGAAAGAAACAACAAATACAAATAGAGAGCTGATATGAAATGGAAAGAAAAATAATTTCAAGTGGGATATCTAGTCATGGTTTACCTGAGAAAGGAGAGGTTTCTTGTTGGGACTTATAACAAATTAAAGGTGAAAAATATAGGACCGTGTAGAATAATGAGGAAGTTTTCAACCAATGCCTATGAGGTTGAGCTAACAGAAGGGATTGGCATATCACCAATCTTCAACATTGCAGATTTGTACCCATACAAAGAGTGAAAGGAAGAGCTACAAGATGAGTTCACAGAAAACAACATTGAGACCCCAAACTGGGAAGAGAAAATGCCAAAGACAACAAGGAAAGAAGTGGAAGATATTATGGATAAAAGAGTAGCAAAGAAGACAAGAGGCCAAACATATTATCAGTACTTAGTTAAATGGAAGGGGCAGCCAGATGAAGATGCTAGTTGGATGACAGCTACAGAGTTACGTAGGTATCAAGTGGATCCAGAAGACATGATGGAACAGTCTTTTTCCTCCTCGGAAGTCTGATGCAGGAGCATCTAGACCCAGCCAACAATGTGATAGTGTGATCACATGTTGTGGTTAACAAGGAGTGGAGAAGAAAATTGATTATTAAGTTCTTAATAGTTATTAATTATGTAAGTAGTTAGTTCAATGCTAAAAATCTGAGGAAATTAGGAATAAATGGCAAGTCGATCCTCCCTACGAGGAGATCAAGCCAAGTAGCTAAGTCATTAAGTTAAATTAGGATTTTATTTCTTAAAAATTAGAAAATTCCTTCAATTGTGGTAGGAGACAGTTACTTAAGGATTTGTTTGCTGATTGATGCCGGGAGAGAGGGTGAGAGTGGAAGAAAAAACAAGGAGTGTAGTAATGTAATAGATCCATCGAAGGCAGTAATAGATATACAATTCTTTTCCTGTGTATGTTTTTCCTATGTATAACAATATTGTAATAGAGATATCAAGGCCTAAGGGAAATACTCTATTTTTTTTCCTGTGCATCAATGTTTTCGATTTTAGTCATAATGATAGAGTGATGTTTCAGTTTTACATGGAGACAACAAATTTGTGATATAGTCAGTTCAGCCTTCCCTCGCACAGTCCAGGTCTCAGCTAATCAATGAGCAGAGACGCGATTTTGATTCGATTAATTTGACACAACCCTATGCGATCATTGTTTTGGTCAGCCACGCATTTGGGAATATAAATCTGGTGGAAAATCCTCGATTTAGTCAGGAACGTATAGATCGGGTCTCTACGACTGTTAGATTAGGAAAACAAATCATATTCCAGAAGAAATCTAGATAATAGGCACATCTTTTACTTGTTGCTACGCATTGTAGTCGGGGGCTACATTTGTTCCACAAAAAGCTATATCATTTGGTATTTGATCCTACATTTTCTTGAAACAGCTAATATGTCTTTCACATGACCTATAACGTGGGAAAACATTCTCCACTAGATCAAAGTTTGTTGGATTGTCTTCTTGTAAATCAATTATAGTTTTAATTTGTTAGATTGAAAGTCAAAAAGAAGGGCTGATATGGGTTTTAAAGTGCTGCGGCTACATCATATTCACTAATAAAATAATTTTCTTCCAAAAGAAGCCTAAAATACTATGAATCCAAGTCTGAGTTTAAATTTAAAGATATAATGAAATAATTTAAATTTATGCTATTTGAAATTATGGAAAGAATAACCACACATGACTATATTTGTTCTTAATCAAAATGACAAATAATACATGCACAATTTATTATTGTAGTAATAAATAGAGAATTAGATTGTAGCAATATTATATATGGAAATGAGAACTAATACTTTAGTGAAATTGGTCTAAGTCATGAGAGACATAACAATACCTTATTATAGTCATTCTTAATCAAAACGACAAAGAATATATGCACAGTTCATTATTGTAGTAATAAATAGAGAATTAGATTGTACCAATATCATTAGGGAAAATTTTAGGGGCTAATATTCGCCTGTGAGCTAATATTCTATGCTTTTTCCAAAAAAAAATATTTGCCAATTACCATTTTTTAAAAATGAATTCCCTAAAATTTTATAGTATAAAATTATTTTACTTTAGAAATCACCAATATTAGATATTATCTAATATAAAATAATTAGAAATCTAAACACTTTTACAAAATTATCATCAAACATTTCAAAATTTGGATATTAGGGACTAGTAAGATTCGCGAAGGTTGCTAAACTTTAAGATAAAATTTCATCCTTAAAATTTTCCCTAAATATCATACATAGAAATGAGCACTAATACTTTAGTAAAATTGTTCTAAGAAACTAGATTTGGAATAGTGATTCATTTTCTAACCATAGGCCTATAGTGTATATCTCACTCCCAATTTTAACTATGACATCCTCAAGTTGACTAAATAGTATATGGTCTTATAGTAGGAAACACTTAACTCACTTATTTCATGAACTAGCTATTGTTTGGACTAGAGACACCGAAGGACCTAATTAGCCTATTAGGTAGCAGTAAAACTATCTTATCGTGACCGCATAAAAAGAATCTTGGAGCTTTCCCTTCTTTGTTATATAATCCCTCAACAAAACACTTCTCTCTTCTCCTTTAGTGTAGGTAAGAGAAACCCAACAACCGATTGACATTCAAAATATCCTCATGGAGTGATTCTTTAACTAAAAAGAAGTCAATGTGAAACATATACACATAGGAAATAAATTCATATATTTTTCTGACATTTTCACTCGCATAAAATCCCCTATTTCCCTACCAAAGTCATCAATTCACTCTTTCCAATCTTTGGATATGTAATGTTCATATTTTGGAATGGTAAAACCCTTTGAGAATGTAGCCAAGAATTGGGAGTGTAGTTAATATACTGGATGCAATATGTTAAGGTATAAGGATGGAAGTCGTACTTTTGGAATCACTAAGACATTATAAAAGGTGAGGAGTGAGGAATGACAAGTTGCCACTAGAAAGAAAACATAATATAGATTTTTGTAGAACCACTTCTTTCTTTTCCATTTATAAAAAATATTTCATAGTTAACGCAAGAAACCAAAGATTTTAATAGATAAGAGCAATTTAGCCATAATTGTAAAATAAGTAAACTAAACCTACAAATACATCAATGCATAAAACCAATTGACGGACCAACATGGACTTATACTAATTTGTAATAAAATACGAATTAAAAAGAATAAGTGACAAATTATATTTAGTTTATTTTACCCATACAAACATTAGTTCATTATGAGATATTGTGAAAATAATTAAGCTTAGTTTTTGCTTTGAAAAAACTAAAGAAAAATATTATTAACGCTTGTTAAATCTATAAACACATAAATGCATCATCATAACATATGAACCAATAAATATTTTTTAGATATTTTAAATTAAAAAAAAAAATAACTTAAAAAATTAATTAATAAGATGTTATCAATATGTCACTCTAACACTTACTCCTGTGCACAATATAGACATGTGCAGTCATGTTCGAAGCCTTAGTCATAAAAAGAATAACAATAATAATGTTGTGCAAACCTACAAATGCATAATCTTGAATTCAATTTATTGTTCTAAAAAAAATAAAGAATAATGCTTCCTAAATCTATAAACACATAAATGCATCATCATAACATATAAACCACTAAATATTTTGAATTAAAAAGAATAACTTACAGAAATAATTAATAAGATATTATCTATATACCATTATAACACTTACTCCAGTGCACACCATAGACATGTAGCAGTCATGTTCCAAGCATTTGTCATAAAAACAATAACAATAATAATGCTTTACACACCTACAAATCCTCTGACACATTAAATAATCTTTAATGCGATTAGAGGAGGGGTCTTTGGGGGTGCTCACCGCCACCTCCTCAGATGTGATAGGTAATAAAGGAAAGGAGCATGCAATTTAATTTTGCATGTATCGAGATGTAGTGTTGACAATTGGTAGTTGTTATTGATTACATCTTTATGGAGGGAGTTGTTTCTATTGTTGAGGGTTTTATTGGAGGCGAGGATTGGACATAGAACTCTCCTTGCGCAATTTTCATCCCAACAGTGCTAGTGAAGACCCTGGTGTGTATGTTTAGGCATGGAATCAATGCGGTGAGAGGCGAAGCATTGGATTACGAAGGTGACGGAAGTTGTAGACAAGTTTCCTTGCGTATTTTAGGCTTGTCTTCATTTCTGGATGCTTCGAAGGCTACTGGTTGGTGTTTATCTCAATTGAAATTCTTGTCATGTTATTTCTGGTTACCTTATTGTTTTGTTTAGTTTTCTTGTTTGTCTTGTTTCATAGTTTCAAGTACGGCACTGAGGCTTATGAGTCTGTGTCATTAGGTTTGGATTATAAGTTTCATGTGGTGTTTCACAGGTGGGAACATTTGTTTCTTTGCATACATATCTTGTTCCATAGTCTTGGGATTCGTTGAAATCATGGGCGTTATTACTTGTATGCTTTGAATCTTTAAGGTGTTGTTGTGCTTTTTGTGTGGCATAGTTTGAAAGTCTTTTGAGTGGTTGTGTGGAAGTTGCTCTCACTTCTTTAGTGAAGGTATCATGCGCTTGTTTTTTTAGTGTTTCTCTATTCTTAATGGTATATTGGTTTGTCCCTTTCATTATGGTGGATTAAACTTCAAATTCTTTTAGTAGTGTCTGTGTCAAATTTGAATCCATTATCCTTATTTATGGAGATGATATTACAGGGTGGCATCATGGTCTTATAGCTATTAAGTCCGGTTTATTTTCTTGTTATTTTGCAGGAAGAGTCTTTTATAGTAGTTGTCCAAGGTGTGACCCTAGGGCTTCATCCATGCCACCAAGGAAGAGAAAGAGATGTAATTCAGAAGGAGGTGGTTGCGCTCCTTAGCATTATCGAGGAGCACATCTCTTTGCAGATGACTCAATTGCCACCTATTTTATTGTGGTTCCTCCTGAGACCAGAGAGGGAATCTGAAAGTTGAAGATCTAATCATATATTCAAAGACAATCCCATTTAGATTTTAAAATTATTGTCATCATGGGTTCTTGACACTAGTTACATTAGGGGAAGGAAGAAACATTACTTAAATTTGTTGGCTTCGTATCAGTAGAGGAAGACCCTCTTGGGCGTGATCCTAAAAGACAAGAAAGTAGAGAGGTACAATGTTTTTGCCTCTTTGGATGACATTAAAGGGATGCTTCAAAACCAATGTTTCTATCTAAACACGATTGTTTCTCATCTAGCACACGTGGAAGGACACATAGCCTATGATTATGAGAATGGTGACTTATTGGATCCTCTAGGTTCTAGTGTGAGGGTCTTTACATCAATATCTTCCTTGGAAAAAGAGCAGTGAGCAAGCAGGATGGCTCTTGGTGTGATAGTTTGTACTATAGTCTGCGATACATGCTTCTTTGCTTCTTCATATTTTTTGAAGGTATGCATCTCTGGCTATGTTTCCTGAATTGCCTTGGCAGAAGACCATGTTTATTTGGAAATTTTTTTAGCATGTTAGAATTATGGCTCGTCTTGGCATATGACTTTTTGTTTTTTTGTGAATATTTTTTTTTGCATTGTAGCTATTGCATGCCCCATCCATGGCAAATTCTTGGATCACTTGGTTAATTATGTGATTAGGTACTATAATGCATGATATTTTATTTTCATATCTTGCCACCCTAGGGGCTCCTTGTTTTGTATTAGTGAACTTTGGCTTTGAATCTAATTGGGTATTCTATGTTGTATATATGGTTTTCTCCTATTGTAAGGTGTGGAGCCAAGCTCTTTACGTTGGCCTGGGCACACAACTCAAATGAGTCTTTTTCTATTGTGAATTATATGAGAGATTTTAAGTTTACTTTTTTACTGTATATGTGCATATGGGCAGCATAGTGAAATACTATCCTAAGGGAAATGTATGGAAAAGCTATATAATTACGTTTTTCTTAGTAATACAAATACCTCACTTCACAAAAAGAAATTATGCTCAGCTTAATAATAAAAATAGTGCACATAAAAAAGACACACAAATTCTTACACCATGGAGATAAGAATTAAAAATATAATTATTATTGTCAAATCATAATTCCATTTGTAATTTATTTTAATGTTTCAATTCATATAAGTATTGGTATGTAATAACCATGTACACCATCCTCAGACACAAATTCTTACACCATGGAGATAAGAATTAAAAATATAATTATTATTATCAAATCATAATTCCATTTGTAATTTATTTTAATGTTTCAATTCATATAAGTATTGGTGTGTAATAACCATGTACACCATCCTCAATGTGTTGTGCTATCATATTGTTATAGTTCTTAATTCCTTCACTTTTATAATAGATTTAATTCATTTAGGAATTTTGCAAATGATATAACCATGCCTCCTTAATGAAAAGACCAAATATAGTGAACATTTTCACTAATTTCCATTTTTAAATTATTTAAAATTTGTATTTGAAGTTTTATTTTTCCTTATTTGATTTGAAAACATTTCATGTCCTAAATTCTATGCATTTAGATCATAGTGATTGTGCATTTTGAAAACATTTCATGTCCTAAATTCTATGCATTTAGATCATAGTGATTGTGCATTTTTCTATGGTGTGCTAATAGATACTCTTGCCAAACACACCATTAATTAAATCTCATAAACTAAATTTTCTCGTGATTGTTGGTGTGATCTTAGATAGACTAGGACATAATTAGGAATGCTCCATTACACTTCAAATGTAATGATAAGATGAATTCAATCAATAAAATCTTACCGACACCTCTTAGTATAATCTTAATTATGTAGAAACATGATGTGCAATGTTCTAGTATTATATAAATATCTGATGAGATAAAGTTGAAAAAACAAAACTCTTACATGCTTATTAGTACTTAGTTAAATAGTATAAGAATTGGTAGTAATGGATTGATAAGTTATAGTACACAACTTACATGGTTAGATTTGGGCTATGTAAAATTGACATTTAATTGTTTAAGCTTATGATGTGGTGTATTGAATAATTGAAATGTTGACTATATGTAATAAAATCAATAGTAAACACATGAAAAATTTTAAATTTCATAGCCATTAGTTGTTTGTTACTCGCATTAGTTCAATATGTAATCAACATTTTTAACATTGATTGCACATAAAAAAATTGACAATAGCCATATCAAAAGTTTTCCATTTCATCTCCTAATATGTATCTTTTAATTGAGAATTTATTGACATTAAATCAAACATTCATATGTATATATGGTGTGGAATTCCATATTTTAAAAAGGATTGGAAAAACATTATAGTTGAATATCAAATCTTTACTTGATGTAAATGTTGAAGCTTTTATGTGGCCCCTTGTTTGTTGGAGTTGAAAAATATGGGATGCATAAGATTGAATCATAAAAGAGAGTAGATATTAGTGAAAAGGATAAGCAAGAGGAATAGAAGGAGAGAGAGAGCCTCAACTAAATATGGCTAACCATTGTGAAGTATAATTAATGAGCTAACTCAGATACTAAATTGGCATAGTTTTCCTTATCCTGTTTTGTAATCAAACTTTGACATGGTCAATTTTAACTATATGTGGATGTGTGAAAGCTCTTTGAAAGTAAAGATAAAAGGTTTACACACTCTTTTATGGATTTCTTGTTTATTGTAAACCATAAAGATGAATGAATAGGGAAATAGTGGCTCCCTACATCAAATTGTTTGCACAAGTCTTAGTTATGCATCATGGTTTGGTAAATATATAACATACTTAATCTATGAACGAGTGCAATTGCATGCTTTTTTTTATCCTTCTCAATTTGATCCTTTATATTTCCATAAATATAACTTACATGATTGACATATTTGTAATGAATCTAAGCTCACAAATCTCCTATTGTGTTTTCTAATTTGTTTAAACTCTTAACTATGCCTCATAAGTTAACTTCTTCCCTTGTGAAAGATTGAAAATGTGAGCATGTCTAGACTACAACCAGAACTTCTATTAGTGACCTACAAGAACATTGGCATCAATCAAAATTGACTAAAGTTCTATCATGGGGATGCATTCTTTAGAGGAAGACATTGGTAGGATGAGTAAAATGATTTATAAACATTATATTGATAATTAAATAGATAAGATATTTAAATATGTAAAGATATAAACAGGAGATTGAATTATATGAATGGGATTCATGGATGTGTAGGTATTTTATCCTTTACAATGGACCCTCCCAGAATTAAAATGAACTATTTTTATTAATGTTCCTTGTGAGTGTATATAAATGGTTGAATAAGGATCAACAAAATAAGGTTGTTCGGGGACTTCAAATATTAACATTGCATTGGGCTAATCACTAGTTCATAAACGATTTAGAATTATAGGTAGAAAATATTGTATATATGTACATTATATACTTCAATATGGAAATTTCTATCTCTTTTATAAAGCTAAGGTGATTTTTAAGAATGGAACTTAGAGTATACTAGGCATAAGAGATTTAGTAAGTAGATTTGTGACATATCAATTTTTTTGTGAGATAACAAAGAAGACTTGTGATTTCACTAATTAGTAAACAATTCCTTCCAAATTCCTTATGTTGACCCCCACTCCCAATATATATACCCTGATAAAAGACTATACTTTTCCTAATCCTTGAAGAAATTATTTTTTCATGCAACCGTAAATATTTATTTATTTCTACCCCAACAACTTTGGTAAGAAAAAAATGTTATAAGCTTGAAAAATAAAAGAAATAACCCAAAAATAAGCAAAGAAATGAAATTGCATCCCAACATAAGGATATGCCACCATATCAAGATATTTGTACATTCAAGGCCGTGGTGTTATACTACTTTAATCTACCCCTTTAGTATATTGCAAGGCCATACATTTAATTAGGAAGGGGTTTATGTATATGGGTTTCTATTTCTAGAGCATGAAAGGTGAGTAGGATAATTTTTAAGGATACAAAATTTATGCCTATTTATAGTATTATAGGTGACTCTCAAGTCTGAAAATTCAAACATATAGAATGTAGGTGAATATTCTAAAATATATGTACTTTACTATTAAAATTGGCATTTTTTTGGTGAATACCATCCATTTAACCATACATATGTAAAAATAAATGAAGTTGTAACAAAATGAGAAAATATTTCTTTCAGAAAATATCTAAAAAAATATCCAATTAGCAAAATTTTTCCCGTACAATTTTTCCACAAGGTGAAATGGCTTGTGTTGTAAATTTTTTCCCTTTAAATTATAGACATTTTAACAAAAAAACAATATTTATCCATTTATGTAATTATCCTACCTTTGCAGTAATATTGAAGAGAGTTATCTACTTTATAGTTTATTCATAGTTTCCTATCATTTGTGATTAAAGGAACTCTCATTAAAAGATTTGTGATAAATTGTAATGATAGGGCTCAATTTAATCCATGGGGATTTTTACAATCACTTATATAGAAGTGAAACCTTTCTTCCTTGTACTATTATTTTATTTTATTTTATTTATTTATTTTATTATTTTATTATTATTATTTTATTTTTATATCAACATTACGATCGGACATAACATTAACAATACTAATTTAATTTGAGGTGTGAGACCCATTTTTCCAAAAAATAGAGCTAATTAGGTGCCTAAGTTCAGTAAAACAGGGTTAATCATAATCCTACTGGTTCATGAAAACAAAAAACATACACATCTTAGTAGGTTTATGTGGATGGATCAAATATGCTTTTGGTGACATTAAATTCCTCATCATTATAAAATATATACACACTCATTCCTCAACTCAAAAAGGGCCCCACATGGTTAAAAATTAGGCTTTCGTGAGAGACTCTTATATACACAAACACATCTAACCTTAAATGTGGTACCAAACTATGTGATTTAATGAATGTATAAAACCAATGTGTGCCAAAGCAAAACATAAAAAGCTAGATATAAGATCACATACATAAGTAAATAAAAAGGGAGGTTTAGAACAACTAACACATATTGAGGTATGTGACATAGGGGCTCTAGTTATAAATCTCATATTTGATATGGAGGATAAGTGATCTCAAAAAAGATAAAGGTATGACCTCATTGTTGATTTGTATTTCAAAAATAGAGTTTTACCATTATGGCTTGTGTATTGATTTCATTTTCTTACACAACAAGAAATCACCCATTCAAATTTAATACCTCTATAACACCTATAAACTCTTCATATCTCATGCATCTCCCCCTCTCAACCCCTCTCAATACTGATAATACTATTTGCAAATAATGATACCTCTTCATCCTTAATATGAGATAATATTTTTATTTCATTTTTCTTAATTATAAAAGGTACTTTATGGATGATTGCAATAGGGTATTTTCCAGTAAGTAAATCCATTCTGACGTAACTATGAGAAATCCCCCTTTAAATTAAGATCTTGGATGGTTGCAATAAGATATTTTCCAACAAGTAAATCCCTTCTGAGATAACTATGATAAATACCCCTTTGAATTAAGATCTTGTTAATAGATGAGGGATCGTTGCAAATTACTCCATGTAGCACCTTCCCATTGTTACCATCTCAAGAAAATGATAGGATTGCTGCAATTTACTCTATGTAACATGACTATACATATACTCATCTCAAGAAAACGATTATACATATACACAATAAAAGAAAGGAAAAGTTTATCTTTGATATGAAATTGTACAATAATTATATAAGGTTTGTAAGAGTAAAGTTCAATGAAAATGTTAAGGATGAGGATTAAGTTGTTAATGTGAAAATTGTAAAATATGAAAATTGTAAAATGAAAATTATAAATTAATTGGAAATATTATTGTAAAATATTAAATTTTATAATGATATTGTATAATTTCACACAAAAATTTGTTGATTTTTAAGGTAAAATAATTTTATTTTCTAAAATTTGTATGAGTCATTTTTTAAGAAATGGAAATTCGTCAATATATTTTTTTGAAAAAAGGCTGAAAAATTAGCCCACCTACAGATATTAGCCCCTAAAATTTTCCCCAATAAAATTTTAATTTATTTTTATTCCATAATATATTTTCTATTTCTTCACAGTCATGGGTGTGTCAACTAAAGAAATATAATTTACTTGGTTTAATTTGTTTTAGCTTTATTAAGAGGTAGAAGCTTACACAAACTAGGGTTAAAGGAGAGTTTCAAGGGAGGGATTTATTTAGAGAATGGCCACATCCAGGCAAAAAAAAAAAAAAAAAAATCAAAGTTAAGACTAGTATTGTCTAACAACTTAGAAAATTTCCAAAATGACAGGAATCCCTCCAATGCTTAAAATGGTATTTGATGATGATATTTTTCACTTAGAGGTAGAAGCCTAGAGTTACATGTGAGTTTAAGAGGAGAGGGATTAAATCCCCTTCCCTCAAAGTAGGAGTGGTATTTTCCAATAATTTGTGCAATATCTTGAAAAATAAGAATCCCTCCACTTCTTGGGAAAATTTATTATCTCATTAACATATATAAAATCATAAAGTGATTGTTATTGTGTTTAAAACATGATTATTATTTATCTCAAAACTATTTTTAAGAATGGTAGAAGATTTAGATTAAATTATCTAACTATTCAGCATAGTGTTAATGAGCTAAACATATTCATATGGATTGGAGAATGTATCTTTTTATCTTATCACCACTTTCAACTATAAGATGCACTTTCAACTTTTGGCATACACTTGATTTATATTAACTTTTTATCATTATTATGTAGGAGTATTCTGTTTTTATTTATACATGATAAATAATATTTATTTTTATACTGAAGGTGTCTTAAGGGGTTGCTTTGAGGAGTTTCATCATCTCTCCAAAGTGTATAGAAAGATTTCTTTTGTCTTCACGTTGTTATAATTTATTTCAATAGATATATGGCGATCATATCACTACAACGGGATTTTTAACACTAAAGGATGTTAAGTCAACTTCCACTGTGGGTGGCAGAAATTGAGAAACCACAAATGCTCATCCGACGGTGTGGAGGCTCTATTGCATTTTTGGAAAATATTAAGCCCGTGAACGATATCTAATGCTTTCATAATATGGAGGCCCATCTTTTTCTTCTTGACATATATCATGGGCGGAAAGATCTCTTACATATTTCATAAGGCTGCAATCCATCTATGGTGAACTATGTCGTGATATTTTTTACAGGAGCACTACTTGGTTCCTCCATTCTACAAAAAAGAAGCCAACGAAATCCTGATCCAAAACTCGGAGGTTAGGTGGGTTCAACCTGACAGAATCAGAATATTAATCGAAGAAACCCATACAAATACAAATCACCATGAAAGAATCCATCCTTTTGAGAACTAGAGCTCTACCGAAGTCTCCATTAATGGCCATCTTCAATTATCATCTCTGCCACAACAACTATAGATGGTGCGGTCCAAGTTTCCTTTTGCATTTTCTTATTGTCAAAATGCCATTCATGAAAATATCGTGCATTCTAGGCTTTATTGTAACTAATGGAAATGAAATTTGGGATACCTATTAGTTCTTGCATTTGGCATTACAGGAACTATAGCATTTTCAAATGCATTGACTTGGTATTAAATAATTTGAATATTTTGATTACAAGTCATTTAAGTATAAAGTGATTGGCCAACAAGGTTGTTAGCAAACTGAAAAGAAAAACATGAATTGAATTAATTAGCAGCTCTTAGGTGAGCAAGCTACACCTGGAGACTACACAAACTCGAGTATACACTCTCATATTACATTAATCAAAGATAATATAATAGATATATATGAAAAGAATCTACAACCTACAAAATAATCCTAACTTAAGGAGTTACATCACAACCATGTAACCATTTCTCCATTAATACAATACCATATTACTTATTTTCAACTCTTCCCCTTAATGGAGAAAGGATTATCCTGAAGTCCTAACATCCCCCTAAACAATTCAAACTTCACTTTCCCAAGAGGCTTTGTAAAAATATTAGGCATATTGTCACATGTTTTACAATATTCAATAAAAATTTCTTTTGACTGGACTTTTTCCCTTACAAAATGAAACTGAGTATCTATGTCTTTTGTGTTTTTATGAAACACTAGATTGTTCACCAGCTTAATGGAACTCCGGTTCTCACAATTTATGACAGTCACTTCTTTCTGTTATTTTTACTGCTCCATGCTATAAACCCATATCCAATACTAAATGCTTAACTCATGATAGATCGTCGGTCATCTAGGTTACCTTCCAAATGAGAGTCTAAAAACCTGCTAAAGTAACATCAGATGTATCAATGTATAAAATGACATAATCACTAGTACCATGAAGATACCTTAGTACACTTTTTGCTACTACCCAATGACTTTCAAGAGGTTTAGACATAAACTGGATCAACACACTAACAAAGTATGCAAGTCTGGTTTAGTTGTAGTCAAATATATTAGACTACCAACTAGCTGCCTATACAAAGTAGCATCCACCTCCTTAGAGCCATCGTCTTTGACCAATTTCAGGCTCTGCTACAAAGGTATTGATTTTGTCTTACATTGTTCCATTCTAAACTTTTTGAGTAGTCCTCTAACATACCTCCCTTGAGTAAGGAAAGTCTGCCTAGAGTCTCTCCACACTTCCAGACCTAGACAGTAATGTAAACTTCCATGGTTTTTCATCTCAAAAACTTGTGACATCTTCAATTTGATTTCTTTGATTAATGCATATGCATTACTTGTTATAATCATGTCATCCACATACAAAGAAGTCAAAATTATCTACCCCTGTTCATCATACATGGTATATAGATTTGGGTCATTATTACTCCTATGAAACCCATGCAGCAAGAAAAATGGATCAAACTTCTTGTATCAAGGCCTAGGTGCACGTTTTAAATGATAAAGGGCCCTTTTCAATCTACAAACTAAATGCTCTTCCCCTTGTTTAACAAACTGTTCAGGCTGAATTAAATAAACCTGTTCCTTTAAATCACCATTTAAAATTTTTGACTTAACATCTAACTGGGGTAGCATCCATTAATGTTTTGTAGCTACAACAATTAACATTCTAATAGTATTAAGTTTGGCTACTGGAGCAAAGATTTCTTCATAGTCAATTCCCTCTTTTTGTGAATAACCCTTTTCTACCAGTCTAGCTTTAAACTTTTCTATACTCCCATATGCATTAAATTTAGGTATATAAAGCCACTTGCAACCTATAGGTATTTTTCCTTCAGGCAATTCAACTAGTTCCCAAGTATTATTTCTGATTATATATTCAATTTCTTCATTCATTGTAGCCCTCCACTCATGATATTGACTAGCTTCTTTATAATGTGTGGGTTCTATAACATCTAAAATGTTTGACATTAAAGCATAGTCTCTCAATATCGCTAGTAGTTGAGTCTTCCTACTTGATTTTTTCGGTAATGGACTCGCCTCAAATCTACATGCTTTAGACATTAGCGGGCTCGACATACTGATTACATCGCCTGCCTCCTCCTCTTTTTGCTATTGTTGTTGCTCCTGTTGCATGTCCTCACTGCTTTCTTCCATCAACAATGGAATGTGCCACTCTTCAAGGTTATTCTCCTTATTTCCATTCTCAGTCTGCTCATGAACTAGCACATCTCAACTCGCAGAAACTTTATGAGTCAAAGGATTAAATAATTTATAACCTTTAAACTTAGTGCAGTATCTTAGAAAGATTCATTTCGTGGCCTTAGGATCTAAATTTTTCTTGTCATCCTTGGGGATATGAGCAAAGGATTTTGAGCCAAAAACCCTTAAATGATTCATTGCGGGCTTATATCCATAAAGTGCTTCAAAAGGAGTTTTAAAATTGAGACATTTAGTTAGACTCCTATTTTTCAGGTAAATTGCAGTGTTGATGACTTCAGCCGAAAAACCGTTAGGTAGACCCTTACCTTGAAGCATACTTCATGTGCACTCCACAAGGGTTCTGTTCTTTCATTCAACAACTCCATTTGACCGTGGAGTGTGAAGTATTATGTACTGTTAAATAATCCCATCATTCCTGCAAAACTTCATGAACTCTCCCAACCTATATTCTCCCCCTTGATCAGAGCAGAGAATCTTAATGAATTTCCCTGTCTACTTCTCCACCATATTCTTGAATTCTTTAAAGCATTGAAATTCATGACACTTGCTTCTAATAAAATATACCCAAGAGAATCTAGTGCAATCATCAGTAAATATTAGAAAATAATATGCACCACCTAGCGACCTAGTCCACATAGGTCCACATATATTTGTATGCACAAGCTCAAGAATATCTCTTTTCTTCCTATCAGCATTCAAAGGAAACTCTTCTCTATTCATTTTCCCTAATGCACATACATCACAATCTAAATGAACATTCTGAAAAATATGTAATCCATCAACCATACCTTTTCTTTGTAGCAGCATGAGATCTTGTAGGTTTAGATGACCGAATCTTTGACGGAAAAGATGCTCGGCTCTCAATCTCGTTGAAGCCAGAGCTTGGTGTGGCATGCTCTTGACTTTCAACCTATATAGTCCTCCCACATGCACTCTCGATGCAACTAGTTCTTTATTGTTGTCCTTTATGCCACAATATGATCTACAGAATTTGACTTGTAGGTCGTGATCTGCCATCATTGAAACAAAATCAAGTTGTTCTTGATCCCGTATAGATACATCACATTTTTAATATATATGATATTTCCATCAGGTAGCATCACTCGAATATCATCGTACCCCTTGACTTGATAACCTCTATCATCACCTAAATATACGTTAGCTCCATAAGTAGTTTCTGCAAAATTTTCAAACCAATCCCTGTTACCTGTCATACGTGAAGATGCGCTTGAATCTATGAACCATATTTCGAACTCATCCTCCTCAAATAAATGAAATACCATAATCAAATACAAATAATCAAAGACCATGACTATGACCTTCATTGGCAAAATGCCCTGTGTGTTTTCTCTGTTTATTTCTAGCCTCATATGTTTGTCTCCTAAGACAAAACTTAGCAAAGTGACCAGTCTTCCCCTAGTAAAATAATTTAATGTCAGATTTATTGCCATTGTTACCTGGAGACATACCTCTAAATGGTCTCCTCTGAAAACTGATACCGCATTTCTTTCCCTACTATTGTTTCCATTTGTATGACTTCTTCTTCACCATCAGAGCAAGATCGGAACTCTGTGGTCTCAATACTTTCTATTGCTCTTCTTCCTGTATCAGGTTCTTGTTAGCTCTTCAAATTCATGGGTATCCTTCCTTGCAGACAATCCTATGATGAACATATGGTATTCATCTGTCATCTCATTCAATGTAATTGTGACAAGATCAGAATTAGACACCTTCTCCCCAATGTCTCCCAATCTGTCCTTCTCGTCCTTAACCTGAGAAATGAATCCAACAATGGATCGATTCTCCTCCATCCTCATGGAAAACAACTTGTCTTTGAGCAACAACATGCGATTGGTGTTCTATGTCTGGTAGAGCTTCTTGAGTCTAGCCCATATGTCACTGGACAATTTACAGTCTCTGATATGTGGGATAATATTGTATTTAATAGACATCTTCAATAAGACTTTCGCCTATTCTCCCTTTTATCCCAATCCTCCATTAGTGCTCTCATGCAGCCTGCTGCCATGGTTGGATTCTTCTCATCACCACTAACGATTGACCAAGCGCTCGATCCCTCAAGCAATGTTTGTAGCTTGAATTTCCATTTGGTATAATTAGTCCCATCGAGTTTATTAGACTCGTTGAGATAAACTTCTGTAAAATTGTTCATTTTTGACTGATTAGAATCCCAATCCCTCGATCTACAGTTTATTCTCAACAAGTGAACAATAATAAGCTACAAAAAAAAAATCTCTAAACATACCAGAACCTTTGAATCAATCACAGATCTGCCACCAAACTGCCTGATATGTCTCTGATATCATCAATCTTCCACGAAGCTTCCATGATCTCTGTTTTTGCAACTCAGATCTACCACCAAGCTACTCGATCTAAATCTCAAAACCATAAAAAACATGCCATCACTCTTTTAGACTAAAAAACAATGATGATTTAAAATCCCTCTGAGGTCGATGATCGCAGTTTTGACTCTAAGAACCGTGATGATCATCACTACTGTCAAGCTAAAAATTGCAATGATCACTTTGTGCTTAGCTGGAAAAATGCCAAGACCTGTGAGAAAATGAATTTCTCTTATGAGTAAGGTACACCACTTCGACCACCTAGACTTTGAAATTTTGAACACTGAGGCTCGTTTGTTTCCACTGGGGCACTGTAACCACGAAGGCTATGCAGCCACAAAGGCTTTGTAGCCACTAAGGCTCTAATGTAGCCAATAAGGCTCTGCAGGTAAATCAGACTCGCTAGATCTGACCTTTGATACCATGATAGCAAACTGGAAAGAAAAACATGAATTGGATTTACTAGCAGCTCTGAGGTGAGCAAGCTGCACGTGGAGACTGCAAAAACTAGAGTGTACACTCTCATATTACATTAATCAAAGATAACACAATAAATACATCTCAAAAGAATAGGCAGGTGAGAACAAACTCCTACAACCTAGGAACAAATCCTAACTTAAGGAGTTACGTTACAACCATGTAACCATTTCTCCATTAATACAATATAACATTAATTATTTGAGGCATTATTCACCACTTCGTACAATTCAATGCCGTCATTTTCTTGTAAATGTAAAAATAACCAAAGTCAAAAACAAAATACCTAAGGTAAAAAAGGATATCCAAAGTTTGAAGGTAAGATGTCGAGGGTTCAATTTTCATATCCAAAGTTCTGAATATCTACATCAGGAGACCTTATATCATCATTGATTCTAGGATGTCATCAATTCCACGAGCCTCGCGTTGATGACACGACTGTCCTCCACCTCCGCATGTAGGTTTTTTTTGTGTATTTCGGAGATGGACATGTTAAATGTTGACAATGCTCCATGCGTAATATTTTCTTTTGGTTTTACTGAGATGGATGGGCATGATAAGAGAGATATTGGTAGAAAGAAGCAAGTATAGGAGATAGAAGTAGGGAAGGAACATCGCTCACGCCCAAAGGTGTGTATTTAAAAAAACAAATACAATTTTGCAAATACAATTTCGCTCGTTTTCTCTGGTTTCTTGTTCGAGGGCATGATAATTCAATAGCTTTCTCTGGTTTCCAGAAAGTTCCCTTTAAAACCAAGAGGGTTCGAAAGTCTATCTAGGAATAGTAGGTGGGAAGGCATGAATCAAATACCTGAAAACCCCTCCCTTTCCCCTGGATACCCTTCATGGAGTGCATAATCTAGTGTAGCTCGGTACCCTTTGATTCACAACGAATCGACTGAATGGTGTTAGTCTTATTACCATAATGAATAAAGGTATAGTAACAAGCATACCAATCACTTATATTAAGCCCTTATTTCAATGTTCTTCACATTTAATAAAGGGAAGGTCTACAGACCAGAGGCTAAGCTTGCCTCTTCCGCCACATGACCTTTTCTTTTGTTCCCCACCACCTTATCCTTGACCAACCAAGCCTTGCCTTAAAATAACTTTGTAGTGGAAGAACAGGTAGTTCAAAAGCAAGATCGTACCTGATATTGATGAATGAGCCACTCAGGAAGAACTTGACAGGTGTCACAAAATTGATTTGTGTAAAAAAACAACAAACATTTATTTTATTTTATTTTATTGTTGATTTTTCAATTTTTATTCATGGTTTTTCACCCATTGGTGATCGCGTTGCTTGACCTGCTCAAATTTTTTTTCTAAGGTGATTTCCTGGCCACGGAATAAGTTCGAAAAAATAAGAAAATTTCTGATTTCTCTAATCTATATAAGCTAAGGGGTTATGAATGAAGTGGAGTAAGGACCATTCTTATACCATACTATTATTTCAGGATGCTATTAGAGTCCCTGCATCCCTCCCTTTGAGGAGTATTAGAAGAGCCAACTTCATTTTGAGAAACACAACCGATAATTCTAGTTACATGTGAGCCAATTTGAGCAGATTGATTGGGAGAACCCGTGAATGTGCCAGTTGATTATGCTAATGACCCTGTTTTGGAGGGGCATTCCTTGACACTGGCATGGAATCCCACACTTCATCATCCTCTATGGATTGGGTCGACAACCCTAGTACATATATACCTACACCCTAACCCCAAAGGTGCTTGAAACTAGAGATGTCTATGGGAGCATGTCAAAACATAGGGATTTGATGATATCTGACTATTGAATATGAACAGGCGTAGATGGGTTCCTCCTCCCCTCCCTTGATTAGGTTATCGAAGGGTAGCGCATAAATGATGAAATGATTTATTTAGGAAGAAGTTAATTACATTATTAAAAATGATTCATGCATGAATCCATCATCATAATCTCTATCCATAATCATAATCTCTCATATCTGCTAGAGCATAGACAAATCAATCAAGATTTTATTTTCTAGGCAAGTCGACCAATCAAGTTTTATGCACATTCGTCACCTAACAAGGGCGAAGACCAAGGTAAATAAAGCAAGAAGCGCATGCCTACAAAAGTAAATATCACAGGAGTTGGAGTTTACCCAGTATAAGAACCGCTTCTGAAAGCCCAATGTTCGAGCTAATATCTGAACTAGTTCTAGCTGTGCCTGCCTCCCTTAGGTTCCATTTGATTTTTGTTTTCCAATAAACTCCCACAACTATCTTTCTCGGGTGGTAAAAAATCAACAACTTCATCTGTTCCAAAGTGGGTTAACCAAACCCAACCCCTTAAAGTTGAAGCCCTACCTTTCTTATGTTTCTTCCTGGAGAACCGGGTCATGGAAGAGCATGTTTATCATCGTTTTTGGGATAGAACGATTTTTTCATCTTTATGTGGCATGGTGTAGAGCTTGCATGATATATTATGGAGATGGAGTGATGAAGCACTTGTCTCTCATGCAAGGGTCCACAATCGAGGTCATATAATTTAAACATTTAAACATTTTGATTTGTTAGTTTTACAAAGGACTTGTGTGAGTGAGTGCTATCATTATTCTATTTGAACTATAATAGCATATGATTTATGAAACCACTAGTGATCATCTTTCAACATTGTTTGAGACTAAATATACAGATCCCTTTGTGTGAGTCAAATGAAATATTGTAAGGTTTTCAGGTAAAAAATATAGCAAAATATTTTCAACTTCTATCTTCCCTGTGATTTCCAGTTAGAAACTGGAATAGTTTAGAAACATCTTGAGTATGCGGGTAAGTTTGTAGGCTTTTCTATGGTTTAATATTTGCCTTTTATTCCTATCACTAGTTCCATCTGTGAGGTTGGAACTTCAACATTTTAGCATGCAATACTTCTCTCTTATAATATTTTCAAGAGTGAAAAACTCTTAAATGAATTTCCATAGCTTTCTCTACACTTCCTCTGGTAGAGAAAGTGGTTCCTATCTTTTGTGGCTTTGGTCATAAAGATTCTCTTATTTCTTTGCACTTAGAAGTCTCCTCTCTAGCTTTCCTTCCCCAACAAAGGTTAGGGCATTATGTTCAATTGTTAGCTCTATCATGCATGCTTTGTCTCTCTTGTTTGGTCATGTCACAAACAATTTAATATATATTTGATTCTTTGCATTGGGAGATCTAGGCCAAATCTAAATTGCCTTGTATTTTGTTTTTGCATTCAGAAATCTACAAATCTACGTGGTATTGAATGCTTTATACTTGTTCAACACCCATCTCATTAGATTCATGTGTTGGGTGCACCATACGTATGTTGTGTATTAAATGAAATATTACATATTTTGTGAGTAAAAAGATTTTTGGTAATAAGATTGTGTTGCATGGAAACCAATACAAATCAACTGAATTCTTTGAAACACTAGATTTGGATAGGAAGAAACACTATATTAAAAATGATAAATATTAAAAAATCATGAACCAGAACAATAAGACGTGCAGAGCTATGAATATATATTAATCTAGATTCATGGACGGGAAACATAAGACATGCAGAGCTATGCCAATACATATTAATCCAAATTTCAATTTCAGAAATGCATCACTATGAGATACTTAGATTTATGTGACATTTAGAAATTGTGTTCTAATAAATCAGTTTAGAAACTTATATTTGTGTTATCATAATATATGGAAGCGACTATTTTATAGGAAAAGTTGCTTTTAGGGTGTGGTCGTTTTCTTCTCATTTTTTCATTTATGTTTTTAATGTGCTTTTACTAAAAATGGTTTGCTTGATGATTCCAAAAAGATTAAAACAAATGTTAAGATTCCTTTGTAACTCCATTTTTCCCCAAAACCAGTCTAAAAAAATCTCGTGTATCTAGTTGTAGAGAATTTTTGGATTTATGTTGTTGCTACTACCTTTGTATTTGTATTTGTTTTGTTAAAGGTTCTTGATACTAAAGGGTGAAATCCCAAGGAAATCATATCATCATTTGAATAAGGTTTCCCTGATATAGTATATTTATTCTATAATTGTCCAATGCACAAAAGAACATCTTCAATAGTTGAATAAATTTCATTATAAGTGGGATGTCATTCCATACCTTTATATCGGTCAATGATTTGTTTACTCATAACTCTATGCATATTTTTCTCATGTAAACGACATTGAATTGTAACCATGATTGTCTTAATCGCATAGTATTGTCAGACTGACCACTTATTGACTCACCAATTTTTTGTTTTTGTAGGCCTCCTTGCCAAACAACTTGGGTTAGTCTCTATCTGCCAATGACAATTTATTTCTAGCATTTATTTTATGAAATCCTTAATTCAATACAATTTTATTTCTCCAACTATCATAGTTTAATCATTGTTATCGCTAATCCAACTTTAGTATAGGAATAACATTACATCATATTGCAAGCTATATTAAATTTGCAGTATAATTCTAGGAAGCATTAAGCTCATTGAGAATATCAACACAATCAATTATCAAATAGCCCATGGCCTTTGCATACTAAACTCTAAGATTTGTAAAACAATCAGTTTGTTGTGATCCTGTGATCATTGTATAAGTAAATAGTAGACCAACCTAAAAATTATTATTTACTTATGCATGTGATTCCTATAGGAATTAAATCATGATTCTTCCATCACTAATAAACCCGACAAGAACACATCCCATACTTAAAGTGATGGCAGCGACTAGCATCCCTCACAACACTTTCTCTCCTAATAACCATTGACATGTACTTGGTAGCATTGTGGCAGCCACAACACATACAAAGGTTGTCCATAACTTGAATAGGTTCCCCTGTAGGCGTGATAATAACCCCAAAAGAAATAACTAGCTTCTCACTCTGTTGAAGAAGAAAATATCCCTTCCATGTGTCTTCCACATTGTGCAAAATAAAGATTGTATCTATAAAATACCCTGCCTCTTTTATTTTCCTAGAAAAATCCTCTAGTTTTGAGTATATCTCCTATGTTTGTGGGTGTGATCTATCTCCGACAACAAATGTATGTACCATTTTATTAACCTTAATCCAGCTTATTCCTTGTTCCTTTTTCAGTTTCTTATCCTTGATCATTTTTCTCACATTTGCAACATCTTTCCACCTACCAAGAATAATATAAATATTTGAAAAAAGAACATAAGTAGCAGTGTCTTCTGGTTCCAATGTTAGTATACACTTCGTTATGCACTTTCCTAGATCTAAATTATAATGAGTTCTGCATGCACCAAGAAATGTACACCACACTAATGCATTAGATTCAAATGGAATTTCTTTGATAAAATCCTCTCCTTCATCTAGATGTCCAACATGGACAAGAAGTTAAACCATGCAGGAATAATGCTCCAGTCTTGTCTCAATCCCATGAACTTGGATTATTGAAATGATGTAGTGGAAACATTCACACACTAGGCCTACATGATTACAAGCAGAGAGACCACCAAAAAATGTAATGTGGTTTGGTTAAATCCCTATCAGTTGCATTTCCTCAAAGAGTTGAATAGCCTCATTGTCACACCCATGTTGTGCATAAATTGTGATCATTGCATTCCATGAAACAAGATTTAATTCAGGCATCCTTTCAAATCCTTTGTATGAATCCTTTATGAAACAAAATTTAGCATACATAGTAACAATAGCATTCCCAGTTGTAGTATCTAATTCATGTATTTTTTTAATTACATAATCATGTACCCTTAAGTCATGTGCAATGGATGGTAAGGAAACACATGCAGTAAGGATACTTACAAAGTTGAATTATTCAGGATTCATGCCCCCTACTTTCCTTTTCCAAAACAGTTTGAGAGCTCCGTGACAATAGACATTTCGAGCATATCTTGCAAATATCACATTCCATGAGACAATATTTCATTCAACCATCTGATTCAACATTTTAGATCCATCGTCTATGCTCCTGCATTTAGCATACATATCAACAAGAGAATTATCTACAAGTACATCTCACTCTAATCCAATTTTGGTAACGTAGGCATGTTACCCTTTAACTTGTTCCAAAGCTCCTAAACTAGCAAAGGCCTTGAGAATGCTTGAAAAGGTGAAATGGTTTTCCTTCATGTATGCAATTCTTGAAAGGGAATTTTTAGTGCTTCCTGCCTGAGTCCCTTATTATGCCCAAGAAGAAGATTAATGAATTATAGACTTGACCACTGCCTCATAAAACAATCCCATAAGGATTTATAAAAGAGCTATATTTATTGATTCATTTCTTCCAGATATAGTTATATGCTTAAGCTACAGTTGATGTTCAACAAACTAACCTACTTGCATTTCCAAAAAAAGTTTGAGAGCTTCTTAACACGAGCCATTTCGTTGTTGGGTTGTACAAAGTTCAGTCTTAATGGAAGCATTTGTCTTTAGAAGGCACAAAATGTCTAGTAATGATTGACCCCAATCATAGGCACCTCTAGAGCAATCCATCGTCTTAGAACCCCATCTTGTGTTTCCTTTTACAAATCATAGCCAATCACAAACATCAGGCCATTCCACTAATGCACCAGTCGAGATCTTAGAAATTATTGAAAGGGAAGTTTTAGTGCTTCTTGATTGAGGTCTAATGGACACTAAGTTGTGTTCCTCATCCCTTACATTCCTTAGACAACCTAAATAAAAAGTGAAAAATCCTAGGCAACCTTAATAGTCTATATAATTGTGGTCAGGATTATTACATGAGGGGTTAAGTCCCTTACTTTTCCTAAGAAGAAGATTAATGAACTGTAAACTTGACCACTATCAACATGCAATTTATGCACACACAAATTCAATGATAAATTGAAGGACATGCAATTTCATGACACACAAATTTAATGATAAATTAAATTAGATGATAAATTAATGAGTAAATGTAAATATTCTTTGACTACTTAACTAGATTATTTAAGTAACTACTTTAACAAACTATTTAACAAACTACGTTAAATATGAAAGTGGGTAAATGACTTTCTCACTATTGATTATCTTTATTTAGCACCAACGAGCAGAACTAAGAGACCTTGTGTGGTGGTGTCTATGCTACATATGCTCTCCTCCATGGAATGCTCCTCCAAATGTGCTTGTTGGCCTAATAAAAAAGGGGTTTTATGCCAATTGTATTCTTACAACGCTACATTTACATGAAGAAAGGGTCCACTTGTGCTTATTTGTAGCCCAAAGACCAAGGCAATGGCGGAAGTTAGATACCTTATGAATAGGACGTTCCTCTTAATGGTGATCCTTTACCATGTTAAGGCTTTCGATGTTGTCCACACCTTTTGGCTTAGGTCATTCTTCAAATAAAGCACTTATATTATGAGCATTCGAAATGTCTTTGTAAATATGGAAATACTATACTTCTTGTTTCTTTCGTTAATTTTATTTCACTTAAAATCTGCACTTGTTCATTGCTTAAGGCTCCAAGGTGGATAGATCCTCGCAACGAGAAAACAACTCCCTAAATCAGGGCATGTATTAAGACCAAAAGCTACATCTTCTACACACATATTGTTGCTAACATAGAAACAAATCTGGGTACTGAAGTAAAATTTAATGGTGTTAATATAGGTGATTGGTTGCTAAGTTGATGCAACAACAAACTTTTATTTGTGAGAAATATTGGTATTTGTTGTTATAAATATGGTTGATCTTGCACCACAAAGCAGTGCACAATCAAATAAAACATTGACAACTTTGATTGCAAGAACCTCATTGAATTCAAAAAGATTTTTTTTTTTTATCCCATCTCCAAAAAAAAAAGGCACAACATATACAGATCTCAAAATAAATTGAATCCCCTTTGGTTTCAGGTTGACATCTCTAACACATATTTTTCCAACATTTTTGTCAAGGGCATGTGCTAGCATGACATTTGGTAATTGTGGTTCTGGGTTATGATACATGCAAGGATAACCAGGAAACGTTGAGTACATAGATTTATTTCTTTGGAAAATTTTCCAGATAGAACTTCCATCGAGTAAGTTTGTCGCTTGAACATTTCAATTAGAAGTTTCCTTAATGATTTTAGCAGACTTGTCAGGCAATGCCCCACCTTGTAGAGGAAACACCTTCCGTCCCTTGAATTCTCTTTCTTATTTTATAATTAGTATGATTGGAAATCAGGACATCTACTACACTTGAGTCTTCCTTTCTTGAAGCATAAAAATCAACCGAAATTTCCAACCTACGAAGATTCTGATCTTATGGTTTATATTCTCTCTAAAGGTAGGATTGATAATTTTGAAAAGCTAGAAACAATAAAATATATGCCACATTCTTATTAGGTACTATGTTATGATTGACATGTGGAATATCATGATCTGTTGTTCAGTTTTTGATATTTTGTATACTCTGAGAATGCTTATTTTTTCAAGATCAAAGTTCTTGATATTTTCCAAATTTTGAGCATGCTTTTATTTTTCAAAATCCCATTCCCACATGCATCAATTAATGTAATTGTAATGATTATTATACTGATGTAGTTATTTACAGTGCAATTACTAGGTAGTTGAAATAATTATCAGTGCACATTAATTATATTAATATAATACAATGATGTTATTGATAATATGAATGAAGATTCGTCAGGCTCAAGTTTCTACACCACTTTCCCTATCACAAACAATTTTTTTTCGGTGGGTATGTGCTTGTCATCAATCTCAGTATGGATAGATTGTTCTAATTTTGAATTAAAATGCACTTAATGCACCTTTCCATCTACGAACTGCCTAGTAACCATTGGAGTAGTTGCTAATATTGGACAAGATACTGGATATGAGGCTCACTTTGAGCCTCCTTTCACAAGGTGTATGTATCAACCTGTCATTTTCAAACAACCATGCCTTTGTTAGCTACCACTCCACCTACTCTTGGCCAACAATCCAACTTTCTCGGTGGTTCTCGCCTGATATACTATGATGGTTCATGCAACTGTTATGCACTAGGTTCTAGAGTTATCCCACAAATAGATACAAAATTTATATAGATGCAAGAGATAAGAGTGCAGCTACATTACTGTAGCTAGAATTTCAATAGCACTAAATTGGGTTTTAGTATTACTACCAAGACAAGGAGAGTATACAACTGAAGTTATTATGATGAGGAATGTTACTGCGAAGGACATATACAAGAAATATGGTGCATATAGAGTTTTGCATGAAATAGTAACTTCTTCTATCCAAGATCCAATGCTTTGCTTCACGATGCAACTATTAGCATATAAATTTGTCAAACTACTAGAAGGAATACACTTCAACACAGGTGACATAGATGTTCACATCACCATGAAAAAAATATTCACCACGATCCTGGAGCCAAATGCTATGCAAGAGGAACAAGCTTGTTCAGTTCTTAAAATTATATAATAAATCAAATTAAATATATATTTTTTTAATTAGAAACAATGAGTAAATATTATAAAAAATAAATAAAATTAATATGAAAATTATACGAGATAGGCACGTGGGCTTGCATGCCACTATATGCACACTCTGTAATCACAGACTAAATCATTAACATAGATTTCGACTTCCAAAGTTGTCGCTTGTTAGCTCCCTAGTTGATAGCCTATGTGTGGAGGCCAGCATTATGGAGTCCTTCACCTTCATCTACAATAATGCAACAATGAGCCTGCTAGAGTGCTCGCTACAAGCCTTTGGTGAGATGATGCCAAGATGAATATGTGTTATATCTCAAGCTACTACTCATGCTTATGGGTATGCGTATGAGTCAACATCTGCTAATAGTAATGGCTATGCCTTTCGCCTGAGACTCCTCAATTATGGGTCAGATACTCTTAGAAGGCTCCCCCCCATAAGTACATTGAATGGTATGCCAACTGCAATGTGTGAGTTTGTGGAATGGACATTACAAAACCTTTGCTCCCACTTCTCCCCCTGGCCTCTCTGATAGGGGGATAGTAGCAGTGTATTAAAATAACCCTAACACTGGTGCTTTAAAAGAAAGGGTCTCGTTGGCTCTATATGGAGAATCGAACTAGATGGCCACAATTAGAAAATTGGAAGGCTAGGGCTTAAACTTAAACTAGATCATAACAAAATAGACCTTGACCTAGAGCATCTACAACTAGTATAGTAAGTGGGAGAATGCTCACAATCTAAAAAGAAATTCATAATACAAGTAGGTTGAAACTGGTGCTGGTGCTCTGCATTGACTTATTACTTACCTAAGGATGGTGCGCGGAGCCTAAAGAAAGACTAGGGCTAGATTTTTCCTTATTTTTGCCTATATTATTGTTTCAAATTAGGAGGGAGGCTAGCTTGATCTATGGATTGGATGGCTCACATGTTAGTGTTCGGAGTCAAGGAAGTAGTTCCTTTAGGCACAAGAAGCCTGGTAAAAAAAATAATATAGAAAGACAAGTACCCAAAAATACAAGATTATGGTACATATAAGACACACAGACCTAGTTCTAGAAGATAGGCCATACAATGCCATACAAAATGTTGAACCAACCAGAAAGCTTTTAGCGAGTGCAACGATTAGGGAAAGTAAGAATTAAATAAAGCAAGGTCAGTAATGATAGATTTTATATATCGTAGACAATATTTCACTTATTTTTGTTATGATTTTGGTAACTATGGATAGCATAAGAGGTGAGTTGTAGAACCATTCAACCAACATTCACCCTTCTCCTGCTACCTTATTAATAATTGTTCAAGTTCTATAATGAATTCATAGGCTTGCCCTATATTTTTATTAGCCTGGATCGTCTTATTCATGGTAGTAATAGTAGCTAGAATTTCTTGATACATAATTAACCCAATAACTTGTATATGGAATACAAATAAGAAGTGGATACAAATAATGATTTCAATAAAGTTTTATTGCAAGTATAGAAATAAGATGTAAGGGCTTACCATTAAATAGAAACGTCACCTAATTTCCTACTTATATTATGCACAATTGTCCACTTATATTTTGTAGGATTGTGTTAGGGTATTCTGGTAGCATCGACGAGAGAGACATAACTAGTGGAAGTAACAAAGGTATTTGATGATGTCTCAGGAGCAGTCGATCAAGCAGGTAGTTCCATACCCAAGAGTAGGATAAGACTGAGGTAGTCTCGTCCCAAATATTGGAGAATCTCAAAGAAAGATGCAGCTTTCAAGGTTTCATGACAGTACTTTGAAGACAACTAAATTCATGTCTCACTGAATGAACCATTCACAAACATTATATAGTAAACAAAAGGGTAGTGACAGGTGGTCAACATGCAAATAGCCACTATCCATATGGTGTGGCAAGTGAAAATATACATTTCTAAACCAAACATTAGCAGACCAAACATACATACATTTAATGCTAATGAATTAATGCGAGCATTACTTCATTATCATTAATCTCACTAGTCAGAAACTAATGATTTCAAGACCTTGAACTAAGAAATTATATGATCTGAATCTTGGCGGGAGGCCCCCAATATCTAAAAGATTGAAATGGATCTTGAGGGGGAGGCCCCCAATATCTGTAGAATTGCAACGCTGGAAAGAAAATGATAGAACACACAGTAAATAAAACCACCAAGAAACTTTTTATTAAAACAGATAATAACAATAAGAACTAAATTGTGGTGGACAAACTATCCTTTTACAAAATGTGAATTGTTACTTATAGTATTTTTCATTTACAATACCACTGGTCAATTCCATGGGTGAATGAATACCATGGGGGGATGTCACAATACCACGGGTCAATTCCATGGGTGAATGAATACCATGGGTGGATGGAACAATAGCATGGGTTAATTCCATGGGTGAACGAATACCATGGGTGGATGTCATAATACCATGGGTCAATTCCATGGGTGAATGAATACCATGGGTGGATGCCACAATACCATGGGAAAATACCATGGGTGAATGAATACCATGGATGGATGCCACTTACAATACCAAGGGTCAATAAATACCATGAGTCGATATCACTTACAATACCATGGGTAAATTCCATGGGTGGATGAATACCATGGGTTGATGCCATTTTCCATTTGGATCATTCCTCCCTCCTTAAGAAGCAATGGTCCCCATTGTGTGAAGCTCCCTCCTGCGAAGCCTTTGTTGAGTATGAAGAGCCACTGAAGAGAAGGGTTTTATGTGGTTAACCCATAATCGTGATGAACGAAGATCCGAGGATAGAGATACCCTGTAATTCTTGTGACCAACTATGATACTGACAGTGTGCGGCCTAGAAAATGGACTTCGATGAAGTGTGGGTTTGTGGATGACCCATAACCATGATGAACGAAGATCCAAGGATAGAGATACCCTGTAATGCTTGTGACCAACTGTGATATTGATAGTGTGCGGCCTAGCAAATGGACTTCGATGAAGTGTGGGTTTGTGGATGACCCATAACCGTGACAAGCGAATATCCGAGGATAGAGATACCCTGTAATGCTTGTGACCAACTGTGATACTAATAGTGTGTGGCCTAGCAAATGGACTTCGATGACAAGGATTTTGTGTAGTTGACCCATAACCATGATGTCAGTTGTTGATGAAGTAGCAAGTGCCTATATGGCGTAGGGTGGGAGTGTACGTCTCCAAATAACCCAAGCCAAATGTTGCTATGCTGGAACTGATGGATGTGAAGCAAGTGCCTACTAAAGTGGGGTGGGAGGGCACGTCTTCAACGAGAACCCACTCCGAATGTTGCTCTAGAATTAAAGTGGACATAACTCGGTCAATATCACTCAGAATATTTATTATAACCTATTTTTGGAAGTAGAAGGACCATTTTGCATCTTCCCATGTGTTGGAAATCCTTATCTCGACACCCTAGAATCTTCAATTCGTGCTGCAATTTTTCCGCCGTTACAAAAGTTCTGAAAAATAGTTGATTTTAAATTAGCGATATCTCCCACATCCGAACTCCAATTTGACCCATTTTTTTTTGAAATTGGGTGATTTTTCAAAAGGAGCTCAGATCTACATTTATTTTTCTGAAATTCTACACAAAAAATTCGAAACATGATAGGAGAGTCGTCGTCCACTAGCTGTTGTCAGAAAAAAATTCTACAACGTAGCAACTTTTAAATCAACGCTATCTCCATCATCCAGACTCCAATTTGGCCAATTTTTTTTTTGAATTTTGGTATTTTTCCACAAGGAATACATATCTGTTATTTGTTTTTGTAAATATTGTAACAAATTTTTCATATCTGATCTGCAAACTCACCGCCCAAAAAAAATTCTTGCAAAAAATTGAAAAAAGAAAAATTCTTCCTGCTTGGCCCAAGAAAGTACTTTGTGGAGGTCGCAATGCATGCCTCAAGTTTGTTGAATATTGCTACAAAAATTTGAAATTGAAATATGCATGAAACCCTCATTCTCATGGAATCGTAACCTGCTCTGATACCACTGATCCGGATCTTGGGGGGAGGCCCCCAATATCTAAAAGATTGAAATGGATCTTGTGGGGGAGGCCCCCAAGATCTGAAGAACTGTAATTCTAGAAAGAAAATCACAAAACACACAGTAAATAAAACCACAAAAAAACTTTTTATTAAAACAGATAATAACTATCAGGACTACATTGTGGTGGCAAACTGTCCTTTTACAAAATGCGACGTGTTACTTATAGTATTTTTCAGTTATGATACCACGGGCCAATTCCATAAGTGAATGAATACCATGGGTGGATGGCACAATACCATGGGTCAATTCCAAGGGTGAACGAATACCATGGGTGGATGTCACAATACCATGGGTCAATTCCATGGACGAATGAATACCATGGGTGGATGTCACAAGACCATGGGAAAATACCATGGGTGAATGAATACCATGGGCAGATGTCACTTACAATACCATGGGTGGATAATAACCATGAGTGGATGCCACTTACAATTCCATGGGTAAATTCCATTGGTGGATGAATAACATGGGTGGACGAATACCATGGGTTGATGCCATTTTCCATCCGGATCATTATATGAAGAATATGTAGCTCTTCCTTGGGAAGATGTTAGGTGTGCGTTATCTTGTTTCCAGAAAAGGGAAGAGAAGGAAAGTGTAAGAGGACATCAGGATCAACAATTGCAATAGGTTTTTCTTGTAGGTATCGAGCTGCATGTATATTTTTCTCACTAGTTTTGGAAAGCATGTGGATTCTTGGTCATGATCTGTCACTCGCATGGAGGATTGCCTAGATTTACAGTGGATTTTCCTAGCCTTTCTATTTCCTGGATAGGAATGGTGTTGTCAATTTATTTTTAGGTGCGTGTTATATTCTTTCCATGACTAGCCCGGGGCGGGGGTACAGTAGCCCCCCCTGTCGAGGGGTTTAAGTGGGGCAGTAACCCCCATCTTTTGGGTGTGGGGCAGTACCCCACGAAAATTTTCTTTGCACCATATATTAAGTGGGAAGACCTACCTATAGTTTTTTCATGGTTTTCGCACATGGTAAAGGGCATGATGGTTTTCTGCCCATGGTATTTTGTAGATTCGTTCAAGGAAACTACAATTATGTTCTAATCCATGGTTAATGGATTGGGGCTTATACATGTTTCGAAATGTATATATATGTATTGTAACATTGAAAGGAATATAATGAAAAATCAATTTGGTAGTCCTGATTTTGGGGTCCAGGGGAAAAACTTTGTGTATATTTGTTTTATGTTTTATGCTCTTGCCATTGTTTATTTTATGTTTTTAGAATTCACATGTCGAAAACTTTTGTATGGGGCTAAAACCTAGATTTCGTATCAGAGTTGTTTTGGCTTCAAGGGGATGCCTTTACTGTTGAGGGGTTTTGCTCGGGCATATGGTAGACCCTGTTCAATGGGAGATTTGTGGGATCAGTTCTTGTGGTGGAAGAAGATGGCGAGAAATGGAAAGATAGAGATTGATAAATTTAATCGTTAGAGTTTTGAGTTGTGGAAACTCAAGATGGAGGATATGTTGGTGGATAAAGATCAATGGATCATGGTAGATCTAGTTACTAAACCAATGGAAATGTTAGCTGAAGACTGGGTGAAGTTGGATTGGAAGGACAAGAGCGCAATATGGTTGTGCATCTCAGATTCAATATTGTTGAGTGTATCAGGGGAAGATTCGACCAAGGATTTGTGGGACAAGTTAGGGACTTTGTACCAATTTAAGTCTCTGGTGAATAAATTGTTCCGACGGAAAAATTTGCATGATCTCAGGATGAAGAATAGAGACTCGGCAACAGAGCATATAAATTCCATTAATGCTGTGGTAAAACAGTTGTTACCTATTGATATAAAAATTTCACATGAAGATAAGTGCATAAGTTTGTTGTGTTATATACCATATTCGTGTGAAAGCTTGGTTGTTGCATTAGGTATCTATGCGACTGCTTTGCAGTTTGATGAAACAGTCTCATCCTTACTGCTAGAGGAGATGAGATGGAAAAATACATAGGTCTAGAATGGTGATGCCTTTCCTGTATCAAGATGATCCCAAAATAGAAACAAAAATAAATACTCTAGTGGGAGATCTAAATCTAGAGGGAGAACTAAATCTCTAGGAAACCCTGTAAAGGTGTTCTGGAAATGTAGAAAGGAAGGGAACTTCAAAAAGGACTGTAGATCTAAAGCTCCTGATAAAAGAAAGGGATCTGATGATGCTCCTTCTACACAGGAAAAAACCACCTCAGATTAAGGTGGGGATGTGTACTTGGCTTCTTCTTCAAGTACACATGTAGATCATGAGGCATGGTTGATTGACTCAGGTCCATCCATTCACTTCACTCCTCATAGGGAGTGGTTATATGAGTATGATAAATATGATGGTGGTGATGTCTTCTTAAGGGATGATATGAAGGTTATAATCGTCGGTTGCAGAAAATTGAAGTTGAAGTTGCAAGGTGGAAGGATTAGAAGACTTCTGAGTGTTATGCATATTTCTGTGTGGGAAAAAAATACAATTTTTGTAAACAAGATGGATGATGCAGGTGTAAAAATAATGTTCAAGAAAGTTACCTACAAGATGGTTCAAGGAGCACTGGTATTGATGTGGAGAGTCGCATTGGATTTATGTACAAGCTTCGGGGTAGCACTGTTATTGATGGGTGCAATAGTTATGTGGTTCCTGAAAGTGCACCAGAAAATATAGTGGTCTCCAGAGAAGATACCATGCTATGGCATCAAAGGCTTAGACGTATTGGAGAAAAGAGACTTAAAATACTTCATGGTAATGGTATGGTAGAGGGTGTGTCTAATTTCTCTCTGGATTTTGATTTATGTGAAAATTATGTATATGAGAAGCAGAATCGGGTGAGTTTCCCCTGTGGCACTATGATCTAGGTGGATATTGATGGCCACCCACCTATTCCACTTGGACCCCCACCGTTGTTTCTTTTAGTTTTTTAGTTTCCTTATTTGTAGCACAATTTAGTATTTTTGGCAGCTTTTTGAGTCTTAAACTTCTGGAGCCGTTTTCAGGCCCTACACAGAGTTTTTGGGGAAATAAAGGGCCAACATGGGTCTATGACCCATGTTGTCCACTCTAATGTTGTAGTACTTATATAGATCTTCGTAATGAGGTATTGTGTGTGTCAAACGGAGATCGTATGCCAAAGTTACGACCCTAGGAAGTTGATGTATCAATCTACCCAAACGGGGCCCATAGTTTTGCGCTTCATCTCCTAGGGTTAGGTTTTTGGATGTTTAGGGTTTTCCATTGTTTGCCAATAATAAATAGGCCTTTTAACCTCATTGTAATATAGTTCAGAGGCATGTAGCTGCCACGTCTCTTCTCAGAGATTGTAGAAATTTTGAATAATATGACACTTATTCAACAGAGATTATCCTGATTATACACTATTACGGAAAACATGCATAATACATAACCTCCTCTACGTTTATCATCAATTTGCAGAAGCAGAAATAATAACATGCGCACATAGAAGCATCAATCACACATATCAACACAGTATTTTCCTGGGGAAAGCATATCGCTAAAAACCCCAACTATCTGTATATTATATTGATTGAGAACATGTAACAAACATAGTACAATAATCCTCCCAAGTACTCAGTACTATCTCCACCTGTTACACACAATACAGCTCAGATCTGATCTCCAAATCTCCTCCACTGCTTGCCTGCCTCCACTGCACAATACCTGCTGAAAATGAATGAGAATGGCTAATCCAAACTCCTATTTACCTTGTGAAAATCACCCACACTGTAAATCACGTGAGAACAAGCTATATTTCACTTGGTATTGGCCCACACTACACAGAGATCATTTGCATAACTCAATCCCATGCATGTGCACAATCTCATGCACAACTGATAGCAATCTCAACCTCTAACACCTGTCTCCACTGAACTATACATGCACTGAGTTAACTGATGTATTATTCAATTGCATTATGAGTTAATAATTATTGAATTAATTAATAATTAATTCACACAACTCATCACTTAGTCTATTGATCAGTTAGACTAAATACAACTAGTTCAACTAAGTCAAACTGAACACAGCTCCATTAACTGCTCATCCAACTCCACAGATCTCAACCACATGAGTTCTAACTGATGTCCTGCATGCAATAGCTCAACTGACCCACAAAGAAAGCTTATTTCCTTTTGACAGCTGCATGTGCCACATTTGTAGCTCAAACTGAAGTGCTCCAAGAGGATAAGATAAAGTTTATAGTCTAAATATTATTATGAGACAATAATATTTGACTTTTCTATTTTTGACTAGCAGTCTAAAAATAGACTCTGATCACTCCTGCTATGATCCAAAAATAGACTTCGCACCATAATTTTCCTGCGGGCCCACTTAGTGAAGGTGACTCCTTTCCACTAAGCTCCATCATCTTGTTGCATTCTCAATAAGCATTTCTTGTTGCACACTTTTCAACATTCCCTCTCAACAAGAAAGGCTTCCTCTCAAACTCGATCCTGTAACTCTGGAATTTTCTGCATGCAACACATCTGCCCGATCCACTTTGCTCCGATAACACTTGGAACAAAAACACTCCCAACTGACCACTCTGTTGGGCTAGGAACATACTCTGATGCTGAAGCTCTACCTGTTGCTGACAAGTGCTCCCTCTCTGACATCTGCGCTACTGCAACATTTCCATGCATCTCGCACCATTGCACACCTCTCTGTGCCACCTAGCACTATGCAAAACACTTGTGCCTCTCGCATTGCTGCAACCTGCATGCTATGCGCTGTCCTGGGATTCCCTGCACTGTCGCTCTCTCTTTCGCTCCATCCGCATCTGTCTCTACCCAATCAATCAGTTCCTGCTACTCCACATCGGGGCTCCCGTAGCAAGGTCTCATCCAAGAGGTTGGGTACCTCAAGGATCCTGCCCCTCCTCCTTGGGACAATCAATCCACATCACCCCACCTCCTACCTAGAGGTATGGCTGCATGCGATCCCTCAGCCCACCTGGCTTGAAGTTCCCCCTACTGGAGGTCTCTGCATGAGTAGATGTCTCTACTTGATCTCCTCTCAGCTTCCCTTGTTGTGGTTGCTCCACAACCTCCTAAAGCTGCTGCACCAATCGTGGCTCCTCCACAATCGTCTGAGACTTCTTCTGGCTCTGCATGTTGAGCGGTAATATACACTCCCTCTCAACCACCAAGTCTACATCAGTTGCCTCGCTTCTCAAGGCTTTACATGCATCTTGAACCTCAAGAGCATACAGGTTCTTGGCCCGTGAACTAATATGCTTCACCTGTCTAGTGATGATGTGTCTAAGGAAAACCTTTCCCTTACTGAAGACTACATCACAACCTCTATCTTCCAGCATCACGATCGACACCAAGTTTCTCTTCAGTCCTGGTACATACTTGACATCGGTCAAGGTAAGGCGAGCTCCATGCTTCCTCTGAAAAATAACCGTGCCTACACCTGAGACACTATACTAATCATCATTACCCATCCCTATGAGTATCTGGAGATCTTTCTCCTCCAAAGTACTGAACAAAATTTTTTCACCGGTCATGTGGAAAGAAGCTCCACTATCAAGAAACCAACCACTTCCCACCATGGATGAATCCATGCATGAAAAGAGTGTGAAATCCAACTCAAACTGTGAAGCAAGTGCCTCACCTTCAGATCCTTCCCCAGATACCTTCTTGGACTTCTTCTTTGGGCAATTAGTAGCATAATGGCCCAACTCATGACAACAAAAGCATCTCACCTTCGACTTGTCAACCTTCTTCCCATCATTGGAAGAACTGGATTCGGAAAGAGAACCCTTGTCCTTCCGCTTCTTCACCTTACTCACTAAGGCACAGTTCCCCTCATCATGCATAGATGAGGAACTGTCTCTGGTGCTCCATCTAATCTCCTCCTGCACAAGATCTGACCAAAGTCTCTCCCATCCTGGTAATTTTTCTCTATCATTGACAAAGTCCTAATAGGAATACCAACTCTTCGGAAGACCAAGGAGAGCCAAGCTCACCAAGTCCTCATCATCAAAAGTCACCCCCACACTTCCCAGCTCATCGCGGAATTGGGTGAACTTCGTGAGATACTGGGGCATACTGTCTCCATTCTCACACCTAATGCTTCTGACTTTATCCTTGAGCGCCATTCCACCAGCTCAAAACTCAACCGCTTCTAATCTAAAATTCGTGAGAACAAAGTATTTCTCTTACAGAGATCGACTGTATGGGCATTGAACGGATATCTCACCTTCCAAAAGAAGGATGAATCCAGAGGCTACTTGGCCCAATTACAGACTCTGCCTGAAGAAATAAAATGTAAACACTTTCTGAATAATAGATGTGATGATCAATCCTCGCTTTGACATCCTGTAGAACTTTTTCTACAAATCAAAGAGCTCCGATACCATGTAGAAATTTTGAATAATACGACACTTATTCAACAGAGATTATCCCGATTATACACTATTATGGAAAACATGCATAATACATAACCTCCTCTACGTTGATCATCAATTTGCAGAAGCAGAAACAATAACATGCCACATAGAAGCATCAATCACACATATCAACCCAGTATTTTCCCGGGGAAAGCATCTCGCTAAAAACCCCAACTATCTGTATATTATATTGATTGAGAACATGTAACAAACATAGTACAATACTCCTCACAAGTACTCAGTACTTTCTCCACGTGTTACGCACAATACAACTCAGATTTGATCTCCAAATCTCCTCCGCTGCTTGCATGCCTCCACTGCACAATACCTACTGAGAATGAATGAGAATGGTTGATCCAAACTCCTATTTACCTTGTGAAAATCACCCACACTGTAAGTCATGTGAGAACAAGTTATATTTCACTTGGTATTGGCCCACACTACAAAGATCATTTGCATAACTCAATCCCATGCATGTGCACAATCTCATGCACAACTGATAGCAATCTCAACCTCTAACACCTATCTCCACTGAACTGTACATGCACTGAGTTAACTGATGTGTTCGTCAGTTGCATTATGAGTTAATAATTAGTGAATTAATTAATAACTAATTCACACAACTCATCACTTAGTCTATTGATCAGTTAGACTAAATACAACTAGTCCAACTAAGTCAAACTGAACACAACTCCATTAACTGCTCATCCAACTCCACAGAACTCAACCACATGAGTTCTAACTGATCTCCTGCATGCAATAGCTCAATTGACCCACAAATAAAGCGTATTTCCTTCTGACGGCTACATGTGCCACATCTGTAGCTCAAACTGAAGTGCTCCAAGATGATAAGATAAAGTTTATAGTCTAAATATTATTATGAGACAATAATATTTGACTTTTCTATTTTTGACTAGCAGTCTAAAAATAGACTCTGATCACTCCTACTGTGATCACTCCTGTTGTGATCCAAAAATAGAATTTTCACCATAATTTGCCTGTGGTCCCACTTAGTGAAGGCGACTCCTTTCCACTAAGCTCCATCATCTTGTTGCATTCTCAACAAGCATTTCTTGTTGCACACGTTTCAACAGAGATAAGCTACCATCACCAAGTTAGTCTTATTTACGTTCAATTTGTAAGAATATTTCAGTATTTTATATTAATGAAATGAAGTGTTATTTCTACTGCATCTCTATATTTATGGTTATTTTTGTAAGTTGTTGCATTCTTGTTTAAATCTGGATCATGCTAAGAGGGCAAAATGGATATTAGAGCTTGTGCACAGTGATGTATTTGGACCTGTGTTAGTTCCATAAATTAGTGAGTCTATGTACTTTGTATCATTTATAGATGACATCTCAATGAATACATGGATATATTTCCTCAGGAAGAAATCTGATGTCTTTGACAGGTTTAAGAATTTAAGGCTCTAGTGTAAAACCAGATAGAGAAGAAGATAAAAGTGCTAAGGACAGATAACGATGGAGAGTTTTGCAAGAAGGAATGTGAAGAGTTCTATAAGAAGTGTTGTATATCACGGCATAAGACTACTCCATACACAGCTCAACAAAATGGAGTTGCAGAAATAATGAATAGGACATTAATGGAAAAAGCAAGAAGCATGCTCAGTGGTGTCGAGTTAGGACAAGAATTCTAGGCAGAGGCGGTGGAGATTGCATGTTACCTGGTTAATATATCACCTTCATCAACGTTGGAGGATAAGACTCTGCAAGAGGTATGGACTGGTAACAGACCCTCTATTTCACATTTTTGGGTATTTGGATGTGATGCATATGTACATGTTCCAAATAAGAAAATAACCAAGTTGGATAGTAAATCTGAAAGGTGCATCTTTATTGGGTATAAGGATGGTTTAAAAGGTTATAAGCTTTGGAACCCGAAAAGAAGGAAGGTTTTGTACAGCTGTTATGTGGTGTTCAGAGAGGTGAAATATGTTATTAAACATGAATTCCTACAAAAGGAACCTGAGAAGTTAGAGTTTGAGCTAAAGGAGGATGAATCAAACTCTACAGCAAAAGAGGAATCAGAAGATGAAGAGCCACAAACTCCAGTTGTGAGAAGATTAGTTCGACAAAGAAGGAAGCCATAAAGGTATGGTCGAAATACTTTTTTTTTTATTTTTTTTTATATATTACTAATGATGATCTGAGAACTGTCAGGTAAGCAGTAGATTCAGGGAATGCAAAACTATGGAAAGAGACCATGGTTGATGAAATGGAATATTTGCACAAAAATCAAGCTTAGGATTTGGTTGAGTTGTCGGCTGGAAGGAAAACCATTGGAAGCAAATGGGTGTTTAAGAGGAAGATGAATGTAGAAGGCAAGGTGGAGAAAACAAATTTTAGTAAGTAGAAAAAGGTTATTCCTAGGTGATGGGAATTGATTTTGGTGGTATTTTTTCTCCTGTTACTAAGATAGCTTCTATTAGATTCCTTTTATCTGTTGATGCTGATTTTGATTTTGAGGCAGAACAGATGGATGTGAAGACAAAATTTATTCACAGGGATCTAGAAGAAGAGATCTACATGAAGTAACCTAAAGGCTTTGTGGTGAAGGGTAAGAAAGAACTGGTATGCAGGTTAAAAAGTCTCTATATGAGTTAAAATAGTCACCAAGGATGTGGTATCAGAAATTTGACACATATATACGGGGACTTGTATTCACTAGAAGCAAAGTAGATCATTGTTTGTATTTTAAATTAATTGGTGATCGTGTTATTTATTTCTTCTTATATGTGGATGATATGTTGCTGATTGGAAATAACAAAGAAATTATGCCAGAATTGAAGACCCAATTGTCCTCCAAATTTGAAATGAAAGATCTTGGTGCTGCAAACTATATTTTGGGCATGGAAATTAAATGAGATCATGCAAAGAGAAAGCTTTGGTCAAACCAAAGGAGGTATGTTGAGACAATATTGCAAAGATTTAATATGCAAGATAGCAAACCAATGAAGGTTCCTATTCTTGTAGGTGTAAAGTTATATGTTGAACAATGTTCCAAGACACAAGAAAAGGAAGAGGACATGTCCCGTGTTCCATATGCAAGTGCAGTCGGTAGCCTCATGTCTGTAACTATCTATACTAGATCAGGAATTATACATGTAGTGGAAGTATTGAGTAGTTTTATGTCAAAACTAGGGAAAGAGAATTTGACTGCAGTGAAGTAGGTTTTCAGGTATTTCCATGGCACTAGTGATTATGGTATGTGCTACCAAGGAAGATCATGATTAGATAGAGTTTTGGACATCTATGGATTTGTTGATGTAGAATGCGTTGGAGATCTGGATCAAAGAATATATACAAGTGGGCATGTGTTTAACCTATTTGGATGTGGAACCATTTGGATGAGTAAGAGACAGCGTGTAGTGGCACTTTCAACTATAGAGGTAGAATACATGGTAGCCACTCATGCAAGCAAGGAAGAATTTTGGTTCTAGATATTTTGTTCAAGTACGGGGTTAGTACAACAAGCTACAAGAATATACTATGATAGCAAAAGTGCAATTTTCATGGCAAAGAACCTTGCTTATCATTCATAGGCCAAGCACATTGATGTTCAAAATCACTTTGTAAGAGATATGGTTGAGGAAAAAAAGGTGTTGTTGGTAAAGGTAGACACTTTCAATAATATTGCAGATGCATTGACAAATTCTATTAGCACTAAGAAGTTCTCTTGGTGTAGAGAAACAATGGGTGTTGCAGGGTTGGACCAATGACTAAGCTCTCCTGTGGGAAGAAGACAACAAGTGAGAGAATGTTGGGTGTGTTTTATTTTCTTTCCACAACTAGCCCCAGTAGTATAGTCAAGGGGCTAGGGTTGGGGGGGTGGGCGCGAGTGTCCCCATTGTTGTGTTGGGTGCAGTAGGGGGATCACAAGGGGGCATGAGCCCCCCCTGTTGGGGGGTTTGAGGGGGGTGGTAGCCCCGCTCTATGGAGTTAGGGGTAGTGCCCCAAGGGATTTTTTTCTGGACCCTATATTAGGTGGGCGAACCTGTCTATGGTTTTGTGCATGTTTTTTGCACATGGTTTTGGACATGATGGTTTTCTGCCCATGGTATTTTGTAGATCCTGCCAAGGGAACTACAATTATGTTCTAATCCAAGGTTAATGGATTCGGGTTTATGGATGCTTGGACATGTATATATATGTATTGTAACATTGAAAGGAATATAATGAAAAATCAATCTGGTAGTCCCAGTTTTCGGATCCTGGGGAAAATCTCTATGTATATATATTTTATGTTTTATCCTCTTGCCATTGTTTATTTTCTATTTTTAGAATTAGTATGCAAGTAATTTTTGTATAGGTTTAAAACCTATAGAAGAGGCCAAATAAGATGATCAAATATTTTATTCGTTAGGAAAATCATTGCACCAATTTGATAAGGTGGGCGCCACAGCTGTATGAAATATGACTTAAAACTATAGGTTTATTTGGGAAGGATTAATGTTAGGACTAAAAAAAATTACTAATATCATGAGATGCAATAAAATGGTGAGCAATATAGGGTTGCAACCTTTTATCTCTCTGATATTTCTTTTGAAGTATGAAGAAAGAAAAACCAAAGGTAACCACAAACCACTTTTGGAGATCAAGACCCAGCCTTCCTGATGCTCAGAGAGGGCTCTCTCTTTATAATTTGACTTTGTTTTAGTTAAGATGATTTTAGGCTAGTTATTGCTTGCACTTGGGTTTTGTTTTGAAAATATGGTGGTGGGATCACTTTACTTAGATGGAAAGAGGTTTGGCTTCTACCATTGGGCTATGGAGTCAGATGCCTGAAAAAAAAGACTGGATTTAGTTCTAAAAACAATGACTAGAGGGCAAGATAGATGAGTTACTACAGATCTCAGAGGCTAAATGGTGAACGGTTTCAAATCGGATCCAGGGAGAAATTAAGGGTTCCCAAGGCTGGAATTTCGAAGGAATGAAAGAAGTCAATCGGGATGGGAGAGCAATTAAGGGCTCTCAAATCCGGGTATTAGAAGAAAACATGTAAATAAATAACTGCGCAAAATAGAGTTTAATTAAACAAATTCTGAGTGATATTTCCAGTTAATTCATTTAGATTTTAGAACACATTTAAGATTATGAAAACACATAAGAAAGGTAACACAATCACACAAGGAAAGTACTTCACTGCAAATGGCTCATCTCATGAATCTTGTAGCGAAATGCTTTTATTACTTTCTCTAGTCTGTTGACTTGAAAATGGTACAATCACCCTTAGGTTCAAGATCAAATTAACTCTACAAATGTAAAATATTCCACCCTAACACTTCGAATTTTGAAGTATTTATACAAAAGGAATTACAAAATATCTGAAACTGCATTCAGAACTAATCTAGGGGAAAAGTAATATCTTCTTGCAAGAAGATAGAGACAGTTATTGAACTGTTTCATGTTGTCCCTTTTATTTTGGTTTAGATGGTTGTAGACTTTGATTTTTAGCCCTTTATGCTGCTAGGTTGTTTGGCTTTCACGCTGGATTCTCTATTTTACTTTAACCTTTCAACTGATCCTCTTTCATCTGATACACTTTAACCCTATTGACCCATCGATATCCTTTTACCCTGTTGTTTCACTTTTTACTGTACATTTATAATTTACTATGTTTTTACTACAGTAAATCATTCATTTTTTTCCCATATTTCTTCATCTGGTAATTGGATATTGATCATTTTTTCGTATATTTCATCTGCCTCTATATATTTGGCAAAAATGGGATTGTTAATAAACATGTGTTTTACCTCATGTTGGAGATAAAACAAGTTTTCAAATGTTTGGTACAAGACTTTACCTGTTGGCATGACATTCATAGATGAAGTTATCACCTATTCTTTGGCCACTTCCCTGATCTTCTTGTTTTAATCTTCCTATGTCATTTATTTGTAATTTATAACTAAGGGATTAGGTAATCCCTTTTCATCCAACAACTCAAACTTAGCCATGAACCTATCAATGGCTAGCTGCATGTTCTGAAACTTATCTTTTAAATTCATCATCAAGTTCCTGTTGGTGAGGAGTCTCCTGACTTCCAAAATTGTACCTGTCCTATCAAGTATCTCAAGCTCTTGTAGTTCATATTTATTCTTGGAGTTGAGGAAGTGGATGATTCTTGTTGCTTCCTTTGGCATATCTCTAAGTTTTATTTTAACCCTTTCAATGGCTTATGTTGCCTACTTAATTAAATCAATCTGCTCAAAAATGACCTGGATAGATGGCCAAATATCATTGACAGAGTCAATGATATTTGCCCATAGTTGCTCTTTAACCTTTACTATTGGCTCTGTCAAGGTCAATTCTTTCTCTAGGCCTTTATCCTCTCATTCATCTTTGAAACCTTGTGTTGTTCTTCCTTATGCATAATCTAGGCAAGTTTGTAATCTGTCTCAAGGCTAATGGCTTTCTCTTTCCATTTTTTCATCTCATTGGTCTGAATGCACATTTCTTCCATTGCTTTGACCAACTTATTTTCTTCATCACCTGTGGTACCTGTTGTTGTTGATGTTGTTGATGTAGTCGAAGTTGATCCTGGAAATGCAGTGGCCATTGGACCAGTGGGAGCTAATGTTGCTGCCATAGTGGAAGGTACAACTGTGGTCACTGTTGGAATGACAGTTGGAGGAGCACTATCAATACTAGCTTGTTTGAGTTGAATCAACATTTCTAGTTCCTTTTCCATCTCCTTCTACTGGTCATTGAGTTGCAGCACCAAGTCCATCATCTCTTCATGATTTTTCTAGCTTTCCAGGACTTCCTTTGTTTGCGGGTGTTGTAACTGAGGCAGATTGATTTGTTTCTTGAGGGCTGCAATATCTTCATTCTTCTTCTTGATTAACTGTTCAGTAGGCTTGATTTCCTTTGGGTCATGACCCATTTCAATAACCAGGTCTTCCAAGGACTTTATCTTGGAGTCCTTAGCATTGGAGGAGGCCTTTCCAGTTTATACTGGGCTGTCACATTGTCCAATGAATCTTTCAATTTGAATACTTCCATGGTCTTTGTTGTCAGGGTGGAGTAGATCATTTCTCCAGCTTGCTTGTGAAATTCGATCTGATCAATGGGATGAACATCGCTGGCCAAGACCTCAAAATTGGTCTTCTTGTAGTCTGCTGAGGTTTTGGGTTGCTGTACAGTGGGCTGTAGGAATGACACCTGCATTTTTCCTTCTTTGATGTCAAAGGCTAAGATCAATCTATTCTGGTTTAGTGATGTGATCTTCAGGTACTTGGCATATGTGTCTGCCTTTAGCTTTTCATTCCTCATTTTTATTTAATTAAATCTTTCTTTGACATATGTTTCCTTGTTAGCTGGCCTATCAAAGGAAGACACCTCCTCACTCTTCTATCTCTGTATAATCTGTGTGTTGGAAGTAGATGGTTGTTGTGTCTCTGTTGATGCCACTGTCTCTGTTGTCTTTTTACTACTCGGGCCCATTTCCTCTATGTCAATCCTTTCTTCTGAAGCAATTTTTTACTCCTGTTCATACATAGGATTTAATTTTAGCCTTTTCTTTAGCTTGAACTGCTCATCAGCGGTCTCCATGGCAGAACTTCATGCTTCTTCCCTGATACTTTTAGGATTTTTCTCCTCATTGAGAGGGGTCTGAATGACATGAGGGATTTTCATTGGCTCTCCCAACTCTGGAACCTCCAAGAAAGATCTCTTGTCAAATTGTTTCTATAAATCAATCATGGTGTTCTCCACATCCACCATTGTGTTGTCCATGTCAATCAATGTATTCTCTACCCATTCTGACTAATTAGCATACTGTTCAATGTTAGGTCTTGGGTAGTGGATGTAAGGTCCTAATTTGATCTTTTGTCTGAGCTTGTTTATAACCCTATGAGGGTCATAATTCCAGATGAAACCATTCTTTAATTTCAATTCCTACAACATCTTATCAGCCTCAGGTCTAGCCTCTTTGGTGTTGTAGATGAAAGGGCCCCTTTGGTTTTTCATCTTAAACTGTGTATTCTTCCTAGCAGCTAGGAAATTGACCTCATATGCATATATGATTTGCCTGAGGTATTCAAGGGCAAATACCCTGATTGGGAGGTATTTAGGAAATTTGTAGGGGGCTAGCTCATAGCAATAGATCTTGATTTCAGTGTGATTCTGGTAGAGGTACCAATCTCCCACCTTGCTATTCTTGGCCAGTTGCAGTACTCTTTTAATTTCTGGGCTGATTCTAGGTTGAACCTTGGAAGTCTACATGTTCATGACTGGGTATAAAAAAGAGTCTATGAAGTCTTTGTATGAGGTGGAAAACTTGTGGACCAATGGTGTCCATAAGATAACTGATCATTCCTTTCCCTTGATGTCCAATTTATGGATCTTCAAAGGGATTTTATCTGTCTGGTAATAGAGGAACATATGAAATAACACTAAAGAGTATTTGGAAACTCTTTCAGTGGGTGGTCTAGTTAGTTGTCCATGCATTCTGTCTGCAATGAACTGGGCATAATAATACAAAATGGCAGGAGGTTTTCTTGGAGTGAAAATGTACAAGAAGGCCATGATGACCTCATCCACAAACTCATCTGATGTGCATGCTAGGATGCATGAAATCATGGTGATTATTCTCCTCCCAGTCTATCAAAAAATAGTGGCAACATAGGGTGGAATTCCTTTAGGAGTATGGTACTCCTCAATGATGAAATTCTGAAATATTTGTTTGATCCTGTCTGGGCCTAGTGTGATGTATAGGTCCAACAGGTGTCCAATGGACAATGGAGTCAGATTAGGAATAGGTTGGATTTGCATCATCTGGTTGATGGATTCAGTCATAATGGTTAACAATATCTCATGGTTTGGTGCCTCAATAGCCCTATGGCGTCGAACATAACGGGCTTGGAAAAAATGTACTATGTCTACGAATGGGTGGACTTCTGGGAATGTATACTTGGGCAAATTGGATTCCCAAAGGTTTATATCATCGACATGGTTTAGGAGCCTATCTTTGGCCCAACAGTGGATTCTCAGAAGGTGGTGTAGGGTGGCTGTACCTTTGATTTGGAAGTCTTTGTCTGCCAAGGCCAAGTGGTCAATATCTAAATGAGGGGTTGTCATTGATCTGACATATAGAGAGGTCTCAGCAGCCATTTCTGTAATAAACTGTGGAAATTTGGGTTATATGGCTATTGGAAGTGAATTTTTGACAATTCTATAATAGGAGTAGGGTATAGGTAGGGGTTTTCATATTTTTAGGAGGGGAATACTCTCAATTTAAAGGGAATTCAATTAAATTCATTCAATTATTTCATTAATTTAGTGTACGTTTTTAAATGAGAAGGTCATTCTGGTTTTCTGCTTAAATACCTAGAATTTATGGTCGGGGCTGTAAACTGGTTTTAAATGGAGGTTGGCAGAGGTTTTTGCGGCTTTGAGGTGTGCTGTGGTATCATTTTAGAAGGTATCTGATGGTTGGTAATTGGTCGTAAGAGCTCTGATGGCACAGGTGTTCTTTGGAGGCTTCACAATGCAAACAAGCGAAAAAGGGCAAAAATGGGATGTGAGGGCTTTTAACCGGGAGGAGTTAGAATTGGTAGGGAAACTAAATGAATAGTGGTGGTCTTGCTTTATGGCGGGGAGGTGGTATTGGAGGGTATCAGATCACTTATGAGGGTCGGGTGGAATTTTGATGAGGGAACATGATCTATGCCGGAGGCTGACAGGTAGCAAAATGGGCCCGAGCAAAATCACCCATATCACGTACTCTTGGGTGGGTAAAGGTCGGGCATCGAGAAGGCACGATATGGATGAGGACCGTTAGATCTAGGGGTAGATGATCCAATGATCGTCACGTGGAAAAGTTGCATGGTTTGAGTGATGGGTTGGAGATTAGCGCAACCCATGGAATTAATTACAGTTAAGTGTAATTAACCCATGATTAACTGCAGGTTTATGAAGTAATGTGGGCTTATAAAATATAACGGGTGAAAACAAATTTTTGGGGTTAATAAAGTAATGTGCGGTGAAAATAAAAGTTAGGATAAGAGGTTTACTGGGTTTTTCGTTGTTTTTAGGGAATTTAACAAATGGGAAGTGATATTTCCAAAGGGAAAAATGGTTTCACACTAGGGGAAAGGGATTTTTTGAGAAGGAGGGTCAATGTAGAAGTTAAATTGGCTAGGGAATGTGTGAAACCAAGGGGTAGGAGTCAAATTGAATGGAAATCATGTCTTCACAAGCCATGAAGGGGTAAAAGGGAAATCAATAAGTATATAGTGGGGGGTGAAATGAAATGAAGGGGAAGTTAGGTAAATCAGCTTATGAACATAATTTTCACTTTGATAACTACTCTTGCACACTGAAGCACATAGTTAATCATGATAGTAGTGCTTATGTTTCAAATGACTTGTATTTCTGCAACCTTTCTTCTACCTACCCTTTTACCTACCCTAACATTTTTTTCTTCACTTTGTTGGGTGCACTTAAGCTAGCAAACCCATTTCTTTCCTTTTTCATTTATGCAATAAACTATCTACTTCTAACCTTATATCTTCCAAGGGCTCAGATTAAAATAATGAGCTCCTTTTATTTTTCTACCTATCTACTAATCTACCAAGATTAAACTTTTGGGTCATATTTTTATTCTCTAACTATAAACTTGAAATTCAAAGCATGAAGTAGTCAAGATTAAGCAGTTTGACTATCATGGGTTGTGGCATGTATGAGAAGCTGCACACAACCATTATTTAAGACAGTAAAGTAAAGAGTAGTGGAATTTGGACTTGCACACTTTCATGATCTGTTTTTTGTTTGGGGTTCATATTTTTTCATTTTTTGATCTTTTCTTATTTTTCTTGTCCTTTGATATTTCTTTCAGCACATACCCTCTTAACATTTTTAAATTTTAATATGGAAAACATTTGCAGAAAGCAAAGGTATGTACTATATTACAAGACTTAACCTCAGTGAATTCAAAATTATGAATCCTATCACTATAGGACTCTAACACTACCATTTAACAATATACTAAAGTTTGATATAAAAGAAAATTACATATCCAACAAATTTTAGATGCAAGAAAATTAAATATCCAAAAAATTTAAAATGCAAGTGAATCACACATCTAATGATCGAGCATACATAATTATTATGTTGATAGGCGTGCATATTTTTGAATGTGGCTTCTAGAATTTTAATTTAACGTCCATGCAATATTCAAAGTATTTATAGTATTATACACAAATCAAATGCTGAGATTTATCTTCAAATTGTAACACATCCCCTCCTAATCCTCACATTAAAACCAGTTAAAAGGAGGTGGTTACTATGCTGGCCCAAGATCCAAGATGTTGTTATGGAAAAGGGTTCTAATTTTTTTTACCTTCACAACTAGCTTAGAAACATCATTTAGACATCAATGTTGTGTTTGTCTCGTCAAGACGATTTGAGTGATATTAAATTTTACTTCAATTCAGCCGCTAGATCAAAATTTATGGTCATTTGGCTCATAATGTATCAAAAGGCACCATGTCACCACTCTGCCATGTGGTGTCCACATAGCAGTCCTGACCAACCCCTCAACGTCAATTGGCTTGAGCATATTAGCTTCCGACCCGTTCATGGGTTGGGTTCTCACATGAATTTTGTGTATAAATATATTTAACAACCCTGACTTATCCACACTAGTCACATATAAACATATATAATTACATGTTCAATTGTCAGGTTGTCAATTGTTGGAAACGTTCCTATTTCTAGGTCTGGTTACCCTAGTCCTTTTCACCTTAGAAATTCGAGAATTTCTCTCGGGGAATACTTCCAAGTTGACTTGTAATGTGGGCTTCCCACAATCCAATACATTCAGATTTGGCATGACAGGGAGGCCATTGTGTCACATGCCTATGTCATCCGGCTCCTCCTATTGCGTGCCTCAACTTCGAGTTACCATGAGCTATCCTATGAGCTTACGATATCGATAGATATATATATATATATATATATATATATATATATATATATATATATATATATATATATATATATATATATATATATATATATATATATATATATATATATATATATATATATATATATATATATATATATATATATATATATATATATATATATATATATATATATCAGGCCACTTGATGGGCTATCAATTGATGCCAAGTCTCTTGTTATCCTTGTTAAAACTCCTAGTGTGCCTTTGTTTTCCTCCACATCATGCATCCAGGGAATAGCCTCCACGAAATTATCAAATGTCTAAACACTGACTGAAAAAAAAAAAAATTCGTCTCTCAGCTTTGAAGCACAACTCTTCCTCTGCTTCATGCATCTTGGGAATAACCTCTAGTGCACCCTGCTTCAAACATCAGGGGAATAGCCTTTGTTTCACCCTGATTTATACATTTAGAAAATAGCCTTTTGTGCACCCCACTTTGTGGGTGTAATTGTTTTGATAAGGGTTTTCTCCCTTTTTTCACAATGCACCATTCACATAGGGGTTTTCACATGGCCCAATTGTGGTGGTTCTACAAACTTCTAGACTTGCGTCAGAGCCCTACTGCAAGCATTGGAGTTTTCTAAGGCACCCACCGATGCTGTGCATATGATGCCCAAGAAGGTTAAGCAACAATTAAGTACAACAAAACTTATAAATAAGGCATACGGTGCCCAAGAAGGTTAGAGGGAGATCTTTGTTCCATAAATAAACAAGAAATATCCTTGTTTAGTTCATATGATATGCGTGATCAGGCATTTAGGCACATGGAAATGTTATGACAAGCCACAATCACTGCACTCATTCCCAATCAAATTTCCAAGCATCAGCCACACATTGAACATATAAAGAACATTAACACAAGTTAGAGCCGACATGATTATCGTCCAATGCTCATACGACATACAAAGATGCTACTTAGTGCACAAGACTCTCATAAAGATAGTTGTATCTGTTTATTTCCTATAACACTACAACATCGGAGAACATATTCATCATAATTTCCCCTTCTAATCATAGTGAGCCAGGAACCATTCACATAATGTGTATAATACCAATGTAACAACTCGACATCAACTCAATGAGCATGGAAACATTTATAAACACTTATATGGAGTTTAACATTGTATTTAACAATGGATATAGGGAGTACAACTATCAACCCAACTATAGACAGATGCAACCAAATCTTACTTGCAACTGTCACCCCTAATCCGGATTCCAAAGCTTGAGGTGAGGTGAATTTTAGGATTTGAACCAATCAAATAGTTGAAACAGGATGCCACCAAGCCACATTTACTTCATCCACCATCTGTATTCTTCATAAATCATATAGTTCATGAAGAAACATAGTCATGCAAACATTCGTCTATGTAGAGAACAACTCACTTTCAATCGAAGAGAGCCCATTATCAAGAAGGTTCAATAGTGGTCAAGCTATCTATGGGTGTGAAATCACTTTTCTAGGTGGTTCTATAATAAGTCAAGAACCAGCGTTTCAACTCCAAGGCACTCTTGGTGGTTCAATAACCCTTGTAAACAACTATATGATTCTCCCCATTACAACAAGTCCACAAACCACAAGCTTTCAGTGAATTCTTTTTCCTTAGAGGTAATCCTTTCTCTCTAAAACCAGTCATTAGCAAGTTTCCTTGGAGTGTTTCATAGCTTGTGCTCCATTTTTTCAAGGCTCCATTCAACATCCATATCTCTCATCTTTTCAATTATCTCTTTGTTTACCCCGCAAGCCTCTATGTTTCCGTATAGGTTGATGTTATCTCTCACCTCCCCCTGCACATGCTTGAGTCTAGGCATTCCAAAAAAAAATGTCCCTCATTTTTCCTTCAAAACTTATTAGCCACCCTCTTTCCTTCACGACTTTCACATCAACCCATCCCTTGACAACATAGCCCATGTGTCTCTTAATTTTTATGTCCATTTCTTTTCTTCTGGTTGGGGTAGAGGACACTTCAGACAAGCCTTCCATTTCAATTGGATTCAATGCATAATCAACACTTTTTTTTTTTACTAACCATATTTTTTATTAAAGAACAAATGTTTCTCAAGCAATGAAATTAGTGTCCTTTTCTCAAAATTTTCAAATAATTAAATTTATTTACAAGAGGGAAAAATGTTGACTAGGGAATATCAAAATTCTCTCCCACTTGAGGGGGAAGACCGTCCTCGATTTTCAATACCCATAAACAAAAACAAACATAGATGATAAGGAGATTTATGGACGCAAATTTGTACAAAACTTACATTGCATTACAATTTCCTTCACTCAACAAACAACAAAGGATATCCTTCCCTCATCTAGTCAGTCATTTCCCATGTGGCTTCCTTGAGCCCAAAACACCTCCACTGCATGTTGATTTTCTCTATTTCTTGGTTCCGGAGCATGAGATTTATCTGATCTAGAATCCATAGAGGTTCTCATTGGAACTCTCCCTTTGGTTCCACCTATATCACAGACTAATCAATTACATGATTAACATATTGTACATATCTTTTGAGCAATGAAACATGGAAAAAATCATGTACTTTCACCAATGGTGGTAAGCCAAATCTATAAGCTATGGGTCCTATCCTTGCAAGTACTTCGAAAGGCCGACAAAACCATGGTGCTGACTTGGCACATGACCAAATGTTTAAGAAACTTCTCTTTCTTTTAATCCACAAATAGACATGTTCCCCAACTTGGAACTCTTTTTGCATTCTATGTTGATCTACATAACTCTTCTTCCTGTCTTTTACCACCTTCAAATTTTATTTGATTACTTCCATTTGTTGCTCGATTTCTTTTAACATATCACGCCTAATAGGGAACCTATCATTGGATAATTCTAGCTGATGGGAGTATTGAAACTCCTTCCATAAAGTGTCTCAAACAAACCCATCTTTAGATATTCTTGGTGTCCATTATTGTATGCAAATACTAGATATAATGCTCACTTTAAGCCTCCTTACACAAGGTGTATGTATCAACTTGCCACTCTCAAACAACCATGCCCTTGTTAGATATCACTGCACCTAAACATGGTGAACAATCCAACTTGATGGGTTTAGGTTGCTTAGAGCACTTACTCTCAGTTTTCTTCTAGCTTACCTTTAAAATAAGTATTCTTTAAGATAGTTTCAACAATTGTTGACACTTGGAATCTATGGAAACAAGGGTATCTATGTATTGATTGTAACACTGTCCTCCCGCATCTACCCAAGTAACCAACCAACTGGGGCAAACAAGTGATGAGAAGTTACTATGATATGATTTGAACACCTAATTCATGTTAAGGAAGTGGAACTCGTGGAAACACATCATACAAACCTTCAACATCAACAACAAGACTCCTAAGAACCATCCCAACATTTATGGTAACTAGCCCCTAGGTCCCATTGAGGTTTTAGACCACTTGACCCTCGGATACTCCCATGATATGGGATTGACAGCTTCCAGGAGGCTCTAGACACTCTCATGACAAGGCATGGCATCGTCCAAGGACTATTTCACTTAGTGTTGTGCCAATGTCCCTGAGATTTGAGTAACTTTTTCAAGTCCAAAGTCCAGGTCACTACCCAGAATTGAATGAAACATTCAAAACATAAATATAATTAGGAAATCATGACACAAGTGAAATTACTTGGACAAGCCCTTGACTAGACCCCTACTAGCCATGATAGGAAGTTCGTCAAACATATCATAAATATGTAATCTATAGGTGTAATTAAATAACATATCTAAGAATAGGGGCCTCATACTTAGTTGGGAATCGCTAAGAAGAATTGATGCCCCAACACATTAGCTGTTGTTTAATCCATTAGGTGATAGATACATTGTTCATTCATTTACAAGTAAAAACATGATGAGAACCATACATAGCTACTGTCATAAAACATATACATAATCAACATAATATCAACAAAAATACCAAGGAAATCATACCCATGTGATCCACATATAAACCAGTGTAATACTCATATAAATACAAGGAGAAACAACCTCATATTGATGACAAAAAATCTAAACCAGGGGTGGGACTACCATGTTCCACCCGACCGTAGAATGGCTAATGAAAATATCTCTTCAATTATTCACCCTCGTGCCATATTCCAAGCATGAATGCGGGATCTCATAAAACACATCATTCCAAAACCATCCAGGGCTTCCAGAGGCCAACCAACTCAACCCATCAAACAATGATTCCACCTCATGGATGGACATCACAAAACCATCATGAGATTGGTCTCTACCCAAGCCTTCTAGGGCTCCAGAGCATTTGTTCCGACGAACGATTTGAGGACTAATAACTCAACACACAGGTGTCATCATGCTTCCAGAGCATTTGTCCAACTAGGGCTTCCATGACTAGTAACTCAACCCAAGTTGTTACAAGGAATCCAAGGCGTTTGTCCAACCAGGGCTTCCAGTAACTAGTAACTCAGCCCAATCTAAAGGAAACATGAGAACCAACTAGAAAAACAAAGAAATGAATGTAGGTTTTAACCCTATACAGAAATTTCCTGTAAACGAATTCGTCAAACACATAAAATATACAATGGAAAGAAACACAAAACAAATACACAAATATTTTCATGTAGATCCAAAACCCAGACTACCAAAATGACTTTTCATTGTATTCCTTTCAATGTTACAACACATATATATGCATCCCCAAGAATTCATAAACCCTAGTCCATTAACCTTGAATTACATCATAACCATAGTTCCCCTGACCATATCTACAAGGTACTATGGCCAGAAAACCGTCATGCCCAAAACAATGTGCAAAACCCATGCACAAAACCATAGGTGGCTCCACCCACTTAATATAGGGTCCAAAAACTATTTTTCCAGAATTGCTACCCCAGACCCCCTAGATGGTAGAATACCATCCCCCTCAAATACCTCAACGTGGGGGCTGTCGGCCCCCCTGTGACCCCCCTAGCTAGTCTTGGAAAGAATATAACACACACCCGACAATAAATCCACAACACCATGCATATCCAGGAAATGGCAAGGCTGGAAAATCCATCGTAAATCTAGGAAATCCTCCATGCCATTGATAGATCATGACCAAGAATCCACATGAATATTGTAAATCTAGGAAATCCTCCATGCCATGGATGGATCATGACAAAGAATCCACATGCATATGCCATGCATGTCAAAAATAGTGAGGAAAGCATAAATGAAACTTAGTACTTGTAAGGAAAACTCGTTTTAGTTGTTGATTATGATGTCCTCGTGTGCTTTCCTTCTCTTCTCTTTCCTTCTTGCTCCAAAACTCCAAGTATGCCACACTCCTCCAAGAGTGCTCCAAGAAACTCTAACTATCCAACAAAGAGAGAGAGAATAGAGAGAGAGAGCTCAAAACCTGAACTAACAAAATTTTGTGAACTCACCCTCATGAGTCTTTATATTAATGAGGCCTTTATTTTATTCATTTTCCATTATTATCCTTCATTTTCCTCCTCATATGAAACCTGTGAGCCTTCACCTCCCTGTTCTCCTAATTTCCATCATTTCCATAAATAAATGTGCCAAATGCCCTTTTTCCTTTCCAAAGCCTTAGTCATTTCCTTTTCCAATTTCCTTAGCCATAATAAAATGAATGAACACCCACACTAGGATGTCTTGCCTAGAATTTATCTTGGAATACGTTTCCCATCAACTGTGGTTATTATTTTTCCTTTATTAACTTTGATTACATGAAATTTTCACCACAGGTGTTACAGAACCCTCCCCCTTGGGGGAACACCATCCTCAGTGTTCAACAACACCTATAACCATGAGACTATTGTAAGCAAAACATATTGTCCATGGATATTTATAACCTAGCTTGTTCTAGTATTTAGAATGATCAACTTGCTAAGAAGCAAACCAACACGAAAATAGAACAAGGATAACATCATAATGAAAAGGCACCCATATCGCTTATTGGAGATTTATAACATAGGTCCTGGTGGTATCTACATCCATATACATATGTACATATACCAAACATCACCAAAACATGTACCAAGACATATGCCAAAAAAAAATACCGAAATTGCTTTGCCTCAACCAGAAAACAAGGAAGGATCCATAGCTCACATCTAATCTGCCATCTCATGTAGCTTCATCGGGCCCAAAGTGCTTCCATTTCACTTTAACCTGCTTGATTGCTCAGTTCTAGAGCATGAGCATATTTCTCTACAAACTGCACTATGGTTCTGGCTCAAATTCTCCTTCTGGTTCCACCTGCAATACAAACGCGTCAATCACATGATCAAAATCTTTAACATACCTCCTAAGAAATGACACATGGAAAAAATCATGGAATTTCATTGTCAAAAGAAGTGAAAGTTGATAGGCTACTGGCCCAAATCTCTAAATAATAATGAAGGGTCCACAAAACAGTGGTGCCAACTTTTGCACATGATCCAATCCACAAGGATCTCTTCTTCGGTTTGATGTGTAAGTACACCTATTTCCCAACCCCGAACTCCTTGAACAACCTATTTCAATATGCATAGTGCTTCTACCTATCCTATGCTTCTTTCAAATTCTTCTTGATCACCTTCATTTATCGCTCCATGTCTTCCAACATGTCTGGTCCAATCAATAGCCTGTTAACTAGATCACTCCAACTGATGGTAGTGTTACAACCTTGCCCATACAATTGTTGAAACGGACTCATCCTCAGTTACTGCTAGTACCCATTATTATAAGCGAACTCTACCAATGGAAGGTTCTCTTCCTACTTCTACTATCGATGCATCACATACATCCTCAACATGTCCTTCAATATCCTATTGACCCTCTCTGTCTGTGCATCAGTCTGCAGATAATAAGTTACACTAAAGGCCAAATCTGTGACCAAACCTACAAATAAATCCTTCCAAAACTTGGAAGTGAACGTTGCATCCTTGTCTGACACAATATTCCTCTGAACGCTATGAAATATTACCACATCCCTAATGAATAATTCTCCCACACTAGTCACTGAAAATGTAGACTTCACTGGAATGAAGTGTACAAACTTCGTCAACTTGGCCACAAGAATCATGATGAATCATGTTGTTTCACTATCCTCGATAAACCTATGATAAAGTCCATGGAAATGACCTCCCATTTCCACTCTGGAATCACAATCAGTTGTAGCAATCCACCTAGATTCTTACACTCTACCTTCACCTACTGACAATACAAGCACCTATCCATAAACTTTGCTACGCCTCTCTTCAAATTCAACCAATAATATAATTTCTTCACTGTTATTAGTGTCTTTTGATAACCTGGGTGACATGAATATGGTTTTGCATGAAACTCTCCGAAGACCACCTTCTTGAGTTCACTGTTGTCTGACACATATATCCTACCTCTAAATCTAACCAATCCATCTGTTGTGAGATGATAGTCCTAGTCCTCTACACCTGCCCCTGTTCCACTACTTGTACATGTACATGTACTACCACCTGTACCTTTACCTGTACCTATACCTACATCTATACCATTGCATGTACATGTACATGTACCACTGCCTGTACTACCACCTAAACTTTGCTGCATCTGGTGCACAATATCCATATACCTATCATCCTGCTAACCTGCCTGCAAGATTCTATCCTGTAAGTTTGTCCCATAGGAGCTCATAATTGCTAAGTGATTTACCTGTATCTACATGCTAAGAGAATTTTCCACCTTTTTCTCTTTACCTTTGATATAAGTGATCTCAAAATCAAACTCATTGATCATGGCCAACCACCAATCCTGCATGCCATTCAGATGAGTTGATCAAACAGATACTGTAAACCACTGTGATCACTCATCAATAGAAAACTTCTATCGAGAAGATAGTGCCTCCACATATTCAATGCATGTATGATCACTGCCAACTGAAGATCATAAGTGGCATAGCTATCCTTGTGCTCATTTAATTTATGTGACTCATAGAATAACACCCGTCCATTCTACATAAGGACTCCACCAAGTCCTCTCTTGTGAGAATCTATACATACTACAAAATCCTTATCTGGATCAGCAATATTTAACACTACTGCATGTGTCAACGACTGCTTGATCTACTCAAAACTAGCCTCACACTGCTCTGTCCATTCAAACTTCTTACCTTTCCTCTGCAATGATGTAATAGGATAAGAAATCTATGAGAAGTCCCTGATGAACTTCTTGTAATAAACTACCAATCCCATAAAATATATCACCTCATCCACATTCTGAGAACTACCCACTCCATGATAACTCTTATCTTCTCTAGATCTACTATTATGCCATCCTTGGAAACCACATGCCCCAAGTAGTTTATCTCAGTGTAAAGGAAAATGCACTTGTTGAGCTTAGCATAGAACTGATGCTCTCTCAACAAGCTCAACACTACTGCTAAATTCTTGGCATGCTCTTCCTCTTTTTTATAAATTACCAATATTTCATCAATGAACACAATACCAAACTTATCCAAATACAAATGCAACACACTATTCATCAAGCACATAAAAGTAGTTGGAGCATTAATCAAAATGAGAATAACTACAACAAACTCATAATGCCCATACATGGTTTGGAAAGTTGTCTTGCAGATGTCCTCTTCTTTAATGTGCACCTAATGATATCTGGATCTCATATCAATATTTGAGAACATTGTTGCTCCCTCCAACTGATTGAACAAGTCATCAATCCTCGATAACAAATACATGTTCTTAATGGTCACTTTGTTCAAGTGCATGTAGCCAGTGCACAATCTGAGAGTACCATCCTTCTTCACAAACAATACCAGTGTGCCTCATGGTGATACACTTGGCCTAATGTATCCCTTATCGAACATTTCATTCAACTCTACCAACTCAGGTGTACTCATCCTATAAGGTGCCTTTGTTGTCGGAGTTACCCCTGGCACCAACTCAATACAAATGTATACCTCCATGTCAGGTGGAAACTCTGAAATGTCCTCAGGAAATACATCCTGGAAATGTTGTAGAACTGGGTACTTGATCAAAACATTTGCATCCTCAACCTCCTTACATTTGTCACTAGAAATGTGCACTACAAATAACACACACCCTTTCTCGTGACTACACTTTTGCTGCATAGGTTTCACCATCCTAACTGATGTCGCTTTCTTCATAACTCACAAAACTCTTGGTTTTCCATTGTCATCTAAGAACTCAATAGATTTTTCATAAAAATCCACCTTGGTTGTATGAAGGTACAACCAGTCCATGCCCAATAAAATACTGTATGATCCCAATGGTAATACATTCAAATGTGTTGTGGTAGGCAAAACATTCAAATAAAATGCACAAGCTCTTACCCAATTGTGAACTCGTTTCTTTGTACATGTATCCAACTACACTAACCAAGACTCTGCATGCACTTCTTTATTCAAATCACACTTATCCACCCAATCCAGACTAATATGACTATAATTATATCCAGGCTCAATCAAAATAGAAATAAATTGATGACAACTATTACCGTCCATCTCAATAATATATGTCTGATGTTCCAGTTGTCTGTTATCTAGTGCTCCATAGATACAAGGAACACTATAACCAACATCCCCAATGGTTTGTGCCTCATGTGCACTATATATCTGAGGGCTACCACCCTCATTCTATGGAGAATATCTCCTACGATGATCTTTTCCACAAGTCCAACACTCTATCGGCTACTAGCCTGCATCCCTATTCTAATCCTTAGATCAAATTCTATGTCCCCTGTCTGATGCATTGAACTTCTTAGATGGCACTACATTCTCTTTATTACCTATACCTTAAGGCCGTGCTCACTTCTTGTCCCATTTTCCTTTGTTATTTGCATTACGTTTCCAGTTCGTCTTAGTCTCAGATGTACACTTTGATTGTTCATAGCAATGCTTAGCTTTTAGATGGCCCCCTCCAATGATATAGGCTAATCAAACTCAATCCTATCTTTGAATGAAATCGTAAATCCACTAATGAATCTCTAAATCTTTGCCTTCTCCTCCTTGAGGTAAGGCACATAGCTCAGTAGCTCCAAGAACCTTCTATTTTACACCTCACTTGTCATTGATCCCATCTTTAGCTCATAGAACTATTTTTCCCTATTATCAAAGTATCTCTCTGATAGGTATTTATTTCTGAACAACCTCTTAAATGCACTCCAAGTCAAGTCCTTCTCATGAATACATCTGAAATTCTTAATGTCTTCCATCGAATGTCTGCTTTACCTTTGAGACTGAATGTAGATATTCTAGATTTAATGTTCTTTGAATAATCATGTAACCTAAAGAAATTCCTCATACCAAGAAACCACACCTATGAATCTTGTTATTTATTCATCTCTCCATCAAAGGTAGGTGGCTTTTCTTTCTTAAACTCATTCAAAAAAAATACCCATTCACTCTTCCTGTAAGGATGATAATGATGACGATCATAACTTGCCTATCTGAACTATAAGTATAATAGTGATTGTTTCCATCACCCCTCCTATCGGGAGTGTCCAACAACCTGCCATCTCTCACTTTGTCATCTTATCCAACTTGTCACCACCACGAGACCTACTACCATATGCACCATTAGTGATGTTCACCTGCTCATGGTTGACCTGCAATGAACCCTGCCATTGCAAATCTGAGAGTCTCTAAAGTATCACTGCATTTACATCTACTTGTTTCTCATGTGCTTGTATGATTTAGTCATTGTCTACCTTACTACTCCTTATTTATGCCTCTAAGCTTCTCAATGTTTCTTCCAAATCAAAAGAGTTCCCAACACCACGTTTCTCATTTGATCCATAGGTAGAGTCTCGGGAACTGTATTCTACCATCTTGCTAGACATCTTTCATATTTCTTCCTACAAGGTATATCATGTCAGCTAAACCAAATCACAATAAAAAACGTACCTTAGTATAGTTTGGGACTATATCTCATCTGAAATATAAACAAATCAATGTGGTACATGTATAAAATAATCATGACAACATATAGAAACATAACACATAAGCATATAACCATGTACCCATCATTCTAGCTAGAGTCCAGTCATCAATGCATGACCATATCAACTACACATACCATGCCCTCATGCATGAAAACAACCACCACATCACTGTACACTTGAACTCATGTGAACATTAACATTCATAAGGAATGCATAATTAACCACACACTTGAAAACAACACCATCAAATTTCCATGGAAACATCACTACAACCATGACTCTACCATACAAATGCAACAAGCACATGGTCCTACAACCCAAAAGACACACATGGAACTGACATGAATTCATGACCAACACACAACCCATCCAATCCGAGGGGTGAACCATGCTCTGATACCACTCTATAGCACCCTCCTCCGACATCTATGTAACCGGCCAACCAGGATAAACATGTGACGAGAAGTTACTATGATATGATTCGACCTCCTAGGTCACATTAAGGAAGTGGAACCGACAGAAACACAACATATAGACCTTCAACATGAACAACATGACTCCTAACAACCATCCCAACCTTTATGGTAAGCAACCCTTCGGTACCATTGAGGTTTTAGACCACTCGACCCCTGGACGCTCCCACAATATGGGTCTGACATCGTCCAAGCAGCTCTAGACGCTGTCATGAGAAGGAATGTCAACGTCCAAGGACTATTTTTCCTAGTTTTGTGCCAACGTCCTCAGGATTTGAGCCACGTTTTCAACCCAAGAGCCCAGGTCACGACCCATAATTGAATGAAACCTTGAGAAGAGAAAGGTAATTAGGAAATGATGACACAAGTGTAATTACTTTAGCAAGCGCTTGACTGGACCCCTACTAGCCATACTAGTAATTTCATCAAACATATCACAAATATGTAATCTACAGGTGTAATTAAATAATAGATCTAAGCATAGGGGTCTCATACTCAACTGAGAATCACTAAGAAGCATTGATACCTCAGCACATTAGCTTCAATTTCATGCATTAGGTCATAGATATTGTTCATTGATTTACAAGTGAAAACATGACGAGAGGCATAAATAGCTACTCTAATAAAACATATATATAACCAACATAATAACAACAAAAATACCAAGGAAATCATAGCCATATTATCCACATATAAACTAATATAATACTCATATAAATACAAGGAGAAATAACCTCATATTGATGATGAAAAATCCAAACCTGGGATGGGACTAACATGTTCCACCCAACTGTAGAATGGTTGAGCCAAATATGTCTTCAGCCGTTCACCCCCATGCCACAATCCAAGCATGAATGTGGGATCTCATAAAACACATCAATCTAAAACCATCTAGGGCTTCCAAAGTCCAACCACCTCAACCCATCAAATAATGATTCCACCTCACGATCAGACATCACAAAACCATCATCAGATTGGTCTCAACCCAAGCCTTAGAGGGCTCCAGATCATTTTTTCCAACCAATGCTTCTAGGACTAATAACTCAACCCATAGCTGACACCAAGCTTCTAGAGTGTTTTTCCAACTAGGGCTTCCATGACTAGTAACTCAACCCAACAAGGGATTTAAGAGTGTTTTTCCAACCAAGGCTTCGAGGACTAGGAACTCAACCCAGGTTTTTACAGGGCTTCTAGAGAATTTGTCTAAGGAGGGCTTCCAAGAACCAGTAAATTAACCCAAGCTAAAGGAAACATCAGAACCAGCCAAAAAAAAAAAGAAATAAATCCACAGCACCATGGCTATCTAGGAAATGGTAAGGCTAGGCAAATCCATTGTCATCCAAGCAATCCTCTATCCCAGTGACAGATCATGACAAATAATCTACATGGATTTGTTATGCATGACAAAACTAGTGAGAAAAACATACACGCAACTCGGTACCTCCAAGAAAAACCAATTGTAGATCTCGATGTCCTCTTGCACTTTCCTTCTCTTACCTTGCATTATTGCTCCAAAACTCCGAGTATGCCACACTCCTCCAATAATTCTCCAAGAAACTCTAAGTGTACAAGAGAGAGAGAGAGAGAGAGAGAGAGAGAGAGCTCCAAAAATGAACTGAAAAAATTCTCTAAACTAATCCTCAAAAGATTTTTTATTAATGAGGCCTCTATTTTCTTCATTTTCCATTATTTTCCTTCATTTTCCTCCTCACGTGAAATATGTGACATTTCACCTCCCTTTTCTCCTAATTTCCATTATTTTCATAAATAAATGTGCCAAAATGCCATTTTTCCTTTCCAAATCCTTAGCCATTTCCTTTGACAATTTCCTTAGTCATTATAAATCAAATGAACACCCACGCTAGGATGTCTTGCTCAAAGTTCAACTTCGAATAAGTGTCCCATCAACCGTGCTTATTATTTTGTCTTTATTAACTTTTATTACATGGAATTTTTACTAGGGTTGTTACACTGATCTCTTACTGCTTCTCTCTTGAGATATAGATATCTTTCTTACTTACACTAATCGTAAGACCTAGGAGTGTATGCTTGTGAATACATCATGGCTCATCGAGGAGCTTAAATGGATGTCTCTGGTTCCAAGTTTAGAGGACTCTCTAGTAAATGTGTAGTAACATTGGGAATCCCTCCATTTCCTCGATTTTGTGAAAACTCATTGGTACCTCCCCTACTAGTAGAATTCTAGTTGACTATCCATTTAGAACCGCAATTCTCTTAATTAAAGTTCAACCATCAATATCACATATTTTTTTTGATGTATCAAATTGCTGAGAAATTATTTTCTTCTAGTTGCATGTATTTCGATACCATCTAGTAGATCGAGAAACTTAAATTCAATGGCTTTAAAAAATTGTAGTCATTTCCAGAGTTTCAATCCTCTTATCTTAACCAACTGAACCATATATCTCAAATGAATAGTTGGTTCCCCACTTCTCTAGTGCTATGTCATGGGCATTCTTTGGTAGATACATGTCTTCCAAATGAATCAAGAAACATGTTTGATATAGTTATAGGTTTTGTGGAAGGCTTTGCAACAAAAGTTTCTAATGATCTCTATTACATCACATGTTGAAAACCTATGGAATTCAACCTATACTAGACCTAGCCTTTTCTAATCTTTACCGAGACCCAAGTTCTACCACGGCGTTTCATTAGGAGTTGAATAACTTCATTAGCAAGGAGTTTCATAGGTGAATATCCTAGTAACCATATTTTAATCCCTGCATATACATATATGCATCTATAGACATGAAACCATAGTAAAATCATATTTCCCACCTGTTCAAGCAAACTACCAGTTTCATATTTCTTTTTTCCTTTAGCCAACTCTTGAACTTACTAAATACAAGTTTTCACATTGATATTTCCTATTTCTCCCCCCTTTTTTTCTCATTCAAGATTTAGCATTTATTGGCAAGCCAAGTCGTGAGTAATAATCCTAAAATCTAAATTTTGGTTCCTCTGTGAGAATTCTAGAACCCATATTTTATCATAAAAACAATTTCAAATCTTAGAAATTTGAGTGCATATGTGAGTGGGGGTTGTTATAGATCATATTGTGATTAAGACACTACATATGATATTCATTTGCTGGAAAAGAATTGGATCCTATTCTTTTAATTCATCTATTTTGTTAGAAACAATCATCTTCATTCTATCCTAATCTCACCAAACTTTTCTAGAAATTTGTAGATAGAAGAAAGATAAAAATTTCTAGGGGATTTGATTTTCTAAAAAGACAACTGCATAAGGATACTCTAGTAATTACTTGCATGCTATGAAACAGAAGGCATTGAATTTCTTATAATATCTACAGAGCATAGGATTTTCATTTGAGATGATGTATGTGATGCTTGTATAAATTGTGTATATAATGTCTAATGTCTTGATGTATGAAGTATGTAAATTATTTCATGATGTAGATAACATGAAATCCTTCCCAGATGCAGCCATTCCTTCTTATATGCAACCTTCTTGGCTCCTATTTCATGGAATCAAATAATATATTTTTGTGAAAGAAATTTAAAAAATACTAGTATCTCAGAGCCTTTTCATAGCGTAACTAGCTATTTGATGCAGTCTAATGTTTAATGTTTCCAACTCCTTGGAATAAGATTATCCTCCCAAAAGAAAGAAGGAGAGCATAAATGTGTTAGTTCACATAACCACATGAGATTTCAGTATTATATCCTTTAGAAAAATCGGAAATGGCTTTAAAATTTAAATTTCTAGTAAACCAAGGGAGATTTCAGTATTCCATCCCTCAGAACAACACTGAAAATGCCCTTTCTTGAAACATAACAAATGAAAAAATTATGACACTAAAATTGTTCGTTTCATAAACATAACAAATGAAAAATTAATGCGAAGGCAAGCATGATGGAAGCATGCACCCAACATACCTGGATGGCAAACTCTTTTAGCTATTCATTTTATTTTTATTTCTAATTTTAATTATATGTGAGTGGGTACGAATTGTTCTTAAAAATTATCATGAATTTATGTAAAATAATTAATGGATATTTATAATAATTAATTATAAAAAGGGTAAGCATGCAATATGTGAACATGGTCTTGTGTGTCTGGAAACAAGTGTGTATGTAATGCCCCTACCACGTCATCCCATGAATGCAATTAATTCTTGTGCATTTCCCACCTTAGTGATGGGATCTAATGTTATGAAACCAGCTCAAGAAAAGATAGAAAAGATGGATCAACGCCTTAGAATTCAGCCTCTTCGAGGGGGCAACCTCCTTTACATTACTTAAATGAACAATTCTTGGATGATTCAAATGACAAAACCTCCTTTCTATATATAGGAGTCTAAGGAGTCACAATATAATCCAGCCGACCTAACAATAATAATATAAAGCCACAAAAATAACAATAGAGGGATTCTATAGGGCACAGAAATAACAATATGGGGGTAATAGGGGCACAACAATATAAATAAGGGGTATAACTACAATAGCAATGGGGTAATCACTAGTATTATAGGGACCCAACATGCCCCTCTCCTTCAAAAAAGTGTTGTCCTCAACGCTTGAGTAGTTCTGGATACTTCTGCATAAAATTCTCATCCTCCCATGTGGAATCTTCAGCGGATAAGTTCTTCCACTTGATAAGATACTCTGAAATTGAACGATTTCGTAGTTGTCGAGTTCTTGTTTCTGTGACTGCTTCCGGTTCCAATATAATTTTTCCTTCCTCGCCAAGTTCTGGAAATATTGTTTGAACTGGGAGCTTGTCGCCTATAACCTTCTTTAAACATGAAACATGGAAAACTGGGTGCAATCGAGAAGCTGCAATCGAGAAGCCAGAGGCAACCATTTGACCCATTGTGTCTGTTTATCAGATACAAAGCAACGAAGATATCCTTCCAAACATTTGTTTACTATCTCAGTTTTCCCATCAGATTGAGGATGATAAGATGAGCTATGAGCTAACTGAGTATCAAGACAAGAAAATAATTCTGTCCAAAAATTTCCAGTGAAAATGGGATCTCTGTCACTTACAATAATCTTCGGGTTTCCATGTAGCTTTTGAATTGTTTCCATAAATGCAGTAGAAACTGTACTGGCTTTAAATGGATGTGATAATGCACAAAAGTGTGCATACTTGGTAAGTTTGTCAACTACCACCATGATGACACTCTTTCCCTCAGACTTGGGTAAACCTGTGATAAAGTCCATTGAAACCTCCTCCCAACGTTGGCTTGGAATGGATAAAGGTTGTAATAGACCCGGTGTCTTAATTGTTTCCACTTTATTTTGTTGGCAAACCAAACATTCCGCCACAAACTTTTGAATATATGATTTAAGGCCATCCCAAAAAAATTCCTTCTTAACCCTGTGGTAAGTTTTTAAAAATCCTGAGTGCCCTCCTAAGGGAGAAGTGTGCAATTCCATAAGAATCTTTTGTTTTAGCTGGGAATTATTACAAAGGTATAAGCGATCTTTGTACCATAACGAATCATTTTGCCAGCTAAATGTATCAGACATACTGGAATCTTGTTGTAACTTTCGAATAAGTGCCCACACTTCTTCGTCATTCTTCCATTCCTTCCTTGCTTCGTTTATCCAATCTGGTTGGATAATAGAAATGGCACACAACAATGCTTCCACATCCTCATCCTTTCTTGAGAGTGCATCTGCCACCACATTTTGCTTCCCTTTTTTGTAGATGATTTCAAAGTCATAACCCAACATCTTTGTGACCCACTTTTGTTGCTCTTCAGAGGATAATCTTTGTTCTAAAAAGTATTTAAGGATATCATGATCCGTTTTTACCTTGAAGTGTCTTCCCATTAGGTAGGGTCGCCATTTCTTAAGTGCATGGAGTATTGCCAACATTTCCTTCTCATAAATAGCTTTTCTTAAAAACTTTCCCTTGATTGGACGATTTTCAAAAGCAATGGGTCTTTCATCTTGCATTAGAACAGCACCAATTCCATTTCCTGAAGCATCACATTCCACAATAAAGGTTTTCGTGAATTCCGGTGTAGCTAAGACCGGTGCTTGGCACATTGCCTCTTTAAGATGTTCAAAGGCCTTTGTTGCTTCTGGAGTCCATGAAAATGCATCTTTCTTCAATAATGTTGTTAGAGGTGCTGCTATTCTCCCATAATTCTTAACAAACTTGCGATAATACCCTGTCAACCCAAGAAATCCTCGCAGATGCTTTATGGATGTGGGGATTTTCCATTCCTTAATGGATTTAATTTTGCTAGGGTCTACCTTAACTCCTTCATGAGATACAATATGACCCAAATATTCAACCTCCTGGACTCCAAAGAAACATTTGGATCTTTTTGCATATAATTGTTTCTCCTTCAATAGTTGTAGCACCCTGTCAACATGTTCAACATGATCCTTCCAAGACTTGCTGTAGATTAGTATATCATAAAAAAATACTAACACAAATTTTCCAAGGAATGGTTTGAAAATTGAATTCATCAAACCTTGAAATGTTGAAGGTGCATTAGTAAGGCCAAAAGGCATGACCAAAAATTCATAATGACCCTCATGAGTTCTAAATGCTGTTTTCGGAATGTCTTCAATCTCCATTCTAATTTGATGATATCCTGAATGGAGATCAAACTTGGTGAAGTAAATTGATCCATGCAATTCATCCAGTAATTCATCAATGACAGGAATGGGGAACTTATCTTTAATAGTGAGCTTGTTGAGCTTCCTATAATCCGGACACATGCGCCATGATCCATCCTTCTTGTGCACCAATACTACTGGAGCAGAGAAAGAACTTTGACTCGGTTGAATTATACTAGCCTCTAGCATTTCTGCAACCATACATTCAATTTCACTCTTTTGGGCATAGGGATATCTGTACGGCCTAATGTTTGGAGGAACACTTCCTGGAATTAGATGAATAGCATGATCATGATCACGCATAGGTGGGAGACCTTTGGGAGTCTCAAATACCTTGGAATGGTTGTCCAGGACTTTTTGGAGATCTGGAGAAATAGATGATTCTGATGTGGAAACATCTAGTGAGCATAATTGTGCAATTACACCTCTTTGCTCCTTTTTTAGAAGCTTTGTCATACCATTAGAGCTTATTATCTTTCCTGGTTTCCCTGCAATACCCCTTAATTCAACTTCCTTACCTTCCATAGAAAATTTCATGAAAAGTTCTTGAAAATTAAAGGATATTGTACCCAGGGATTGTAGCCATTGGACTCCTAGTACAACATCAGCACCTCCCATTGGAATAGAAAGCATTGGGCTAGTCAATACATATTCTCCCATGGATAGCTTGATATTATGGCACTTTCCAGAGCAATTTATTGTTCCTCTATTTGCAATCATCACTTGACACTCTGGTGCTGGATATAGGAAGCAATTCAATTCTTTTGCTACCTTACAATGAATAAAATTGTGGGTGCTTCCTGAATCAATCAAAACTATTACCTTTTTCTTCTTGATTTGTCCTTCTACCTTGATGGTTTGAGGAGTGGTAATTCCCGCCAATGCATTACAAGATATGGTTGGATTTATTTGTTCTTCATCTAGGCTTTGTTCCTGGAGTATATCCTCTTCTTTTGACCTTTCTTGCTCCTTTTCTTCTTCCTCTTCACAATCTATGTAGAATAATTTCTCCTCAGCACACTTATGAGCTTTAGTGTATTTGCTATCACAACTGTAACAAAGCCCTTTTGCTCTTTTTTCTTCCAATTGTTGTGGTGTCAACCTTATAGGTTGTGGAAGACTAGGGGCAACAAAACTTCCGTCTTTATAGTTGTGAGTGGTATGCTTCCTGGTTGCCATAATTTTGCTTTCCATTTTTCTTGCTAACCTGAATGCCTTCTCTAATGAATCAGGTTCCCAAAGGCGAACATCATGTTGGATATTATCCTTTAAATACCCTATGAACACATCAATCCTATGCTCCTCTGGAATATCTTTTACCCTTATGTTCAATTTTTGGAACTCCTCAACGTGCTCCATTATTGAACCCTTTTGTTTGAGACTTATCAATTGGCTAAAAAAAGTGTTGCTTTTTGTATCCTCATAATGTGCTACCAATTCTTCCGTAAAAATTGCCCAAGTGATAAATTGTTTACGAGAGCAAAGCCATTGATACCATACAAACTGATTTGGTTCCAAATATAAAGTTTCCATACATACCTTTTGTGTGTTTTTCACATTATTGAGATCGAAGAATTGCTCCATCTATAATATCCATGTGGTAGGATCCTTGCCATCAAACTTCCTCATATCGATTTTTGGAATGTGGTGACTCTTCGATCCAACATTAGCATCTACGGAATCATGATTAACATTTTTTTATTCTCATCATGAGTTTCCTTTAGTACCCTTTCACCCTTAGTGCCCATTTCTTGTAGCAACTTATTCACATTTACTTTTAATTCGTCCATGTCTGTCTTCAAATCTATCTTCAAATCATCCATCTTTGCTTCCACGTCAATCATCTTAGCTTCTACGCCTTTTTTAAGCAGCCCATCTTAGCTTCTACACCTTTCTTTAAGCCATCCATCTTAGATTCTGTTCCTTTTTGTGTAAGGGACAGTTGTTGCACTTGGTCTTGTAATTTTGATATATCATGTTGCATTTCTTCCTCTTCTTCATGAGTCATGCTAGAGCTTTCACGTTCCTTACTAGGTGTTTGCATTTTCTTTCCTCAGGGCATCAGTTACCGATAATAATGCTCTACTATGCCCTTTGAATTCCTTCAAAATAAATTTTCAAACCAAGCTTAAGCAAAAATTTAAGAAAATCTACACACCTTTTTTCACTTTGTAGGAGCTCGATATTGCCTCTGATGTATCTCTGTACTTTCTTATTATCTAGTTCTGAATTTGTGACCTGTAGTAGCCCTCTGTGTCCTCTTTCCAATGCCACAAGTCTGACCCAAATTGGATTCTCCAAGGAAGAGTTATGTGAAATCTCCCACAGTGACTTGATTATAGACTAGTTCAATAGAGCGAACTTGTACGACATGCCACGAGTCACTGTTTCGACCTTTAGATCTGAAAAACACTCAAAAGAAAGTACAGTCACGAAACTTCAATCCGATCCCTAGAGAGAAAGTTATGACGATTTTCCCCAGGTCACCTGTTTTGAATGTAATTCAGGAGTCTGCAAAAAGACCAACTTCCTTAGATCATATCTCCGCAAATATCACGCGAAAGCCTCTGAAATTTGGAACCAAGGTTCAGCGTGATTTCTTCTCAAATGGGTTTTTTTTGTGACTTCTGAAACATCACAGAAAAAAAGTTATAGTGAAAATGCCACGATGACCTGTTTGGAGCAGCGAAACCCTAGAATCCAAAGCTCTGATACCAAATGTTATGAAACCAGCTCAAGAAAAGATAGAAAAGATGGATCAACGCCTTAGAATTCAGCCTCTTCGAGGGGGAAACCTCGTTTACATTACATAAATGAACAATTCTTGGATGATTCAAATGACAAAACCCCCTTTCTATATATAGGAGTCTAAGGAGTCACAATATAATCCAGCCAACCTAACAATAATAATATAAAGCCACAAAAATAACAATAGAGGGATTTTATGGGGCACAGAAATAAAAATATGGGCGTAATAGGGGCACATAAATAAGGGGTATAACTACAATAGTAATGGGGTAATCACTAGTATTATAGGGACCCAACATCTAAGGTAAACACTCTAAACTATTTAGTGTTATTATACCATATGGAAACAATATGCCCCTATTTTTTCAGTGCAGTCCATGGTGGATTTTTTCTTCTATCAGTGATGGTGCTCTTCTTCATTTTCTAAACAACATGTATTACAGGTGTCTTACAGGTGTTTTTTGCAAGAGTTCTAAGGGAACGTTGTTGAGGTTCTCGAGTTTCTTATGTTTTACTCTTTTTGAATGCGGCATTTTAGGCGGTTTCAGGAGAATACTCTTTGTATAGTAGATTTTCATAGCAATGAATTTAACTATTATAGTATTTGAAGTCTGCCTTTTGGAAATTTGCAAATCTTACTGTACTATTTGATAGGTATGTTCCAGTGGATTGTTGTGACATTTTTTGGAACATTGTTTAACCTGTACTATTCAATTCCATTTCTTTTTTACCTTCTGCCATATTGTCATATTGGTCAGGAATATGAATTTCTGACTTTTGTTAGGATTACACCTTGGTAATTTGGACTACCCAAGTTTGTTGTACTCTTTTTATTTGTCATTCTAGATCTTCTAGTGTGGAAGGCCTGCCACCCACTTCCTCTAAGCAGCAAGGTTGAGGAACCAACAAAGGTTACTGCATTGTACAAAGTTTGGTCTTATAAATAAAGTCAAATGCCTTATTGTTACACCATGGAGTGAGTTTTAAGGTATTAATTATGTGGGATAAAATAGACATTTGGACTATTGTTTTCCTCAGTTGAGGAATCAGATATGAGAGAAGATGCTTTCCGAAACCCAATTTTTGTTAGGTTTGCTTACGGTTGGCCAACATTACTTTAGTCGTTGAGGATTATATCAACCAAATTTTGTTTACTAATCTTATGATTTCTCGTGATGGTTTCGTGTTGCAGCTTGCACACAAATGATTTATTAACTTATGAAATAATGTTAAAACAATTAGACTACTATTGTAAATCCTCCAAATATTTTTGGGCACCGATTCTGCGATATTTACATACATATACAAACCCACTTGTTTAGACTTGATTGATTAATAAAATTTCATGGGACGTTACCCATTATTCTCCAACATCAAATGTATGTACCATGTTCTTAACCTCAATCCAGCTTTAGTACTTGTTCTATTTTCAGTTTCTTATCCTTCATTATTTTTCTCACCTTTGCAACATCTTCCATCCTACCGAGGGTAGGACAAATATTTTATAGAATCACATAAGTAATAGTGTCTTCTTGTTACAATGATGGAGAGAAATATTAACTACTAGCCGCAAAAGTGGTTGGAAACCCTGTAGGATTTGGTGGGGATGGACCCCACAACCTCCCTAGGAATTAGCAGGAAGGGTTGAACCCAACTGAACACTAGGGGTTCATTCTTTGAACTCATTTTGTATGGATGGTGGGTGTAGGTTTCTTGTTGTGGTGGTGTTATTGCAAAGAAGAATAGAGTAGCAAAACTTTTAGCCTAATTAAAGATTGAAAACAACGAGTAACTTAGTATGAATTAGTTTAACCACTATATACAAATGAATTTTCTTCTTTGTTAAGCATGGTGAAACTATATGGTTATGTCATGTTTTAGGCATTTCAAACTTCGCTATTTTTAGCTAGTTAAATGATTTGATATTTCATAGATTACTAGATTATTGTGAAAAATGTTATGATCTGTTTTGTTGTTATACCATACTTGTGGTGAAATTGGATGTTGTTTCAGTACTCCTATGTTATCATGGAGGTGGTGGCATTTCTCTCCATGTTTGTAGACCTTCACCATGTTATGCATCATGGATTATTGTTATTGTTATTTTATATTTGGTTGCTTCTTGTAGGCAGTTTATGCAATTTGAAGTGAATTCAATAAGGTTGGTTACAAAGGAAACTATCATGCTGTATGTAGAAGCGTTTAAGAACCAATACATCTCTTTCTTATTTGAGGAAACGTTTACTTTAATGGTATCACATTTTTCCAAAAGGTTTCCATGTTGGATAGTAGTGACAATGTGTACTAACCCTTCTTGCCTTTGGATGCTTTGTGCATTATTAGCAGTGACCTATTTTATTAGGTGGTGGCCTTTCTCTCCACTTTTGTAGATCCGGTCCATGTTATGCATCATGGGTTCTTGTTATTTTATTTTATATTTGGTTGGTTATTATAGTCATTTTATGAAATTTGAAGTGCATTCAATAACGTTGGCTAGAAAATAAATATTCATGTTGTAAGTACTAGCTTTTATGAACCAATAAATCTTTTTCTTCTTTGACGACATGTTGACTTGAATGGTCAGACATTTTTCCAAAAGGATTCCATAGTGGATAATTGTGCTAAGGTATACAGATCCTTTTTTCCTTTGGATGCTTTGTGCATTATTATTTGTGGCCTATGTTATTAGGTGGTGGCCTTTCTCTCTACTTTTCTATATTTGAACCATGTTATCCATCATGGGTTCTTGTTATTTTCTTTCATATTTGGTTTGTTCTTTTAGGACGTTTGTGCAATTTTAAGTGCATTCAATAATGTTGTCCACCAAGGAAATGATCATGTTGTATGTAGTAGCTTTTATGAAGCAATAGATCTCTTTCTTATTTTAGTACACGTTGACTTGAATGGTTTGAAATTTTTTGAAAAGGCTTCCATAGTGGATAGTGGTGCAAGATGTAGAAACCCTTATTTCTTTTGGATGCTTTCTGTGTTATTAGTTTTCTACTGTCTTTAAATCACGGTCAAAAATTGAGTGAAATATGTATATTGTAGCTAGACCCATGTTATGTCTAGTGGAGTGGGGTAGATATTAAAAATTTCCTAGGTAAGAAGTTGCTTCTAGACAAAAAATTGTGTATCTTTATCTAATGTCCCCTTGATAAGTGTGTGAACAAGTATCCATCAGATTTCCCTGTCGATATGTACTTGTTGAAAGAGTGTTGGAGCATGTTATTTTAATGCATCTATTTTGTTAGAAATAGTCATCTTCATTTTGTCGTGATATCAATATTTTCTAGAAATTTGTAGAGAGGAGCAACAAAAAAGGTTGTAAAGCTAATTGAGTTTCTACGAAGACAACTACAAAAGGAGAATCTGGTAAGTACTTGGAAATGATGGAATAAATAATAGATGTTGAGAATTACAAATTTAAATTACATTTCATTGTGCATGACAATATTTATTGGATATTAAAAAGCAATGATCTCTTCATACTAGATGCATTTTCATATACTGTGGGGGATTCTTTATTTGACTCATTTGAAGTGCTTATACATTTTCGTTATACTTCAAATCAGTTGTGAAATGGGATAAAAGAAAAATTATATTTTTCTTAAACAACAATGACGTTGAAGTAGTAGAGTAATGTCAATATGAGCTAGCATGTGATTTTCTATACGAGTTAAATGTAATTAATTATATTGATACATATCTTCGTAGAATACATTGTTCTGCATCTACAAATATAAAGGTGTCCGAATGAGGGCTATGGGGGGGATACATTTTTCATACGTTTTTTAGTTAAATGGCTAAATATATCAATTGGATTTTTGTCATTAACAAGAAAGAAAATATATTTTATTTTTAACCGATGTAAAAATACAATTCCATATTGCATCCTCTTCCATGATGAAAATCATGTTAGTTGTGATTATGAACCATTTCTTTACCAAAAGTTCCCAATATGCATTTATGAACAATCCAATATCTACTTGTCATCTATGTGAAAAGATATTCAAAACCATTGGATGCATATTATACATAATATGAATTTAAATTAATTAACGCTAGCAAAATAAACAACATCTAATTGCAACGACAACCACTTGAATGGAATTTTCTATTTAGTAGGAATAGAATTCGATGCACAGTGTTTGCACCTGTACATTGTCCAATATTTTTTCAATTCACTTATGCATACAAATCAACAAGAATTGCATTGCTTAGAACAATACCTAATAGTTAATGTGATACAATATACAATGAATAAGAACTCGCAACAGTATATCATAAATATGGGAATGCCATATGAAAAGGGGAAAATAGAGGGTGCACCATTATGTTTGCAATGGATACCTGTCATATTCAAAGTGAACATCCAACTGTGGTCCTCTGTCACTAATAACTTTGTCAGTGATAGTTATTCTCATATGATCCCATGATACAAAATCAATATGATGGTAATAACATTTTTCAATACACTTTAGTAACAAAATCTACAACTGTTAATGAAAAATTTGACATGCATTATCAACAAGAGTACATGGGACCAAAAGAAGATGGTAATCAGTTGCATCATAAGGGTGTACTAGAAAAACACAAATTTATATCTCAAGTACATTTCAACAATGCTATTGAATTTGAGATGGCATCTAATTTAGAACAAGTGTGTCCAACTAAGTGTCCTAGGCTCAGTTGTCATAAATGAATCAATTAATACAAGAACAAAATGATCTGATGTATGTAACAATGATAACATATTGCCCCATAAGCATGTACTAGAAAATGAGAAATATATTTCTCACATACATCTCAATAACGACATTGAATTTGAAATGGAACCTCTGTTATAACAATTGACTAAGTGTCCTAATATTACTTATCACGAAATGAAGCAATTCATACGTACAAGAGGAAAATGAAATGACATATGCAACAATGATAACATATTTACTCGCAAGCATCTACTAGAAACACAGCAATCTATTTCTCAGACACATTTCAATAATAACATTGAATCTAAGATATCATTTGACTCACAAAAAGTGAGTCCAATTAAGTGTCCTAGGGTTAGTTATCACAAAATAAAATAATGCATATGTCCAAGAGGAAAATGTAGTGGCATATACAACAATGATAACATATTTCCTTGTAAGGTTCAACTCGAAACAAAGAAATCTATTTCTCAAATACATTTAAATAATAACATTGAATCTAAGATAGCATATGCTCACAACAAATGAGTCCAACTAAGTGTCCTATGCTTAGTTATCACAAAATAAAAAATCATCCGTACAAGAAGTAGGTGCAATGAAATATCCAATAATGTTTATGAAACAAACAAACATGCACATGACCAGCCTATGCAATTTGCATAGAAAACAACATATTCTACTAAGAAGACAAGAACGACACTTCTTGGATAAAAACAAATACTTCGCAACATTGTAAACGATAAAAAGGCTATAATGAGCACAAAAATCCATCCAAGAAAGAAATATGCAAAATATGTTTATATGAAACAAGTCCAAGGCACACCTAAGCACACATGTAGTTTGCACCAAATTGCATTTTGCAAAAAATTACTAGAGCTCTGCAACAAAAGCACGTGAATTTGACATTGAACATTAGGACCTTTAGCAGTGACAACATATGTGTTTCTTGCAAAAGAGAACTTCAAAATGGAAATCTTCCACAATTTTTAACACCTCAACAAATAATACATAACACTCCATTACAAATTGTAAATACACTTTTAGATTTAGAAGAAAGGCTCATGTCACTAATAATTGCATTTGCACAAATTATACATTGGTTATACAAGCGATCAAAAATTGGCCTAACATGATAAATTATCAATGTCTAGGTTCATATGGATGCTGTGAAAAAAGGATTGCCACAATATCTAAGTGATACGATGACAATTTTAGTTGCATTGAAAAGATGATTGCAATACAAAAGGCATATCAAATAGGTAAAGTACGTCTAAATATTTTGCAGGAATTAAACAAACTATGTTCTAGAAGTCTATATAAGTCTGAGAACATTTGTATAAATAAGAATCAGAGCCATCTTTTACAAGAAAATAATGAAAACACCATACAAAATGGAAACAGTGACAATGAAAGTGATACAAACAATGATGCAAACAATGAAGCAATTATTGGAACATTCATACATGGATTAATAACACATCTATTTTTTGCAAGACAAGATTACCAAACTTGCACCTCCTGAAGGACAACGAATGCTTGGGATTTTCAAGGAAATACATGTAAAACAAATGAACTTTCTAACATTATTCTATGGTGATGCACGTGATGATGACATCACAAATAGATTTAGCTACCAAATAATAGTGCAATTGGATTTGTTGCAAGCATGTGTTGATTATCATATCACACAACAAATTTATTTTTCAAGACAGTGCGAATAATTATTGATAAATTTCTCTCTTGCATATGGGTACGAAGAAGAAAAGGGAAACTAAGAGGGAGTAAAACATTAGCAAGAGATGTCGAGTATCAAGAAAATTTGGAAAAATTATTGAATTCTACTATTGGATACATAGATTTCAAAAACATTCACATCTCTCCTGGTCATTTGGAACAAACTAAAAAAACATATTTTCAATGATATTACAATTAGGACCTCCAAATTTCTTTGTGACATTTACAAGTGGAGAACATCGATGGAAACCATTAGTAGATACATTGGTTGCATTGTTTAAAAATAAAGAAAGTAGAAATTGATACCAATATATTAGAAGATGACGAAATTGATTACCTTATAAGAAAATATACAGTCACATGTAGTCAGTACTATAGACATAGAATTAATATTGTAAAGCGAATGATATGTCATGATAGTACATTTTGCGGAAAAATATCTGACTACTATTTCATAACAGAGTTTCAAAATAAAGGAACCAAACATGAACACGGACTATTATGGATAGAAAATGCTTGAATATAAGGAAAGCAAAGAAATTCAGAAATTGAGAACTTTGTGAACAATTACATAACTTGTGATACATGCCATTTTGGAGCTAGATGTTGCTAAATTGCATAAACATCACAAACTAAGAAGTTGTAAGAAGCGAAAAAATTCAGATTGTAGATACAATTTCCCCATGCCACCGATGAAATACACAATTATCATTGAAATGATAAGTGTAGCCAATAAAAAACTCACATGGAAATCAATATCACTTTTTCCATTTTTGGAGCAAACAAACACAATGATTGAATAACCCATGACAACTTCTTGATAGAAGGAGGACTAACAAAACGTGAGTACATACATGTACTACAATGTATTGTAAGGCAACCAACAGTTTTTCTGAAATGAAAAGCTTCTCACATTTGGAACAACATTTTTTCAAACAATATACTTGCTTTATGGAATGCAAATATATATGCACAATTCATTGTAAATGAATATGTTGCAACACGACATTATAGCTCATATATTACCAAAACTCACAATTCTATGACAAATTCATTTAGGAGGATACAAAAGAGCAGGAGAGAAATGAAATTTATGCTATGAAAATGACATGTAAACTCGGAATTACATTACTTAATCTCCAACACATGTCAACTCAACAAGCAGTGCATATAGCACTTTCATTGACATTAAGTCATTGCTCAAGAGAATGTATATTCATAAGGACATCTCTAGTTGATGAATGCACTTTTATGCTTAAACTACCTATTCTCTTGAAACAAGAACCTGACAATCGAAAATATGTGATGTGCCACTCGATTATTGAGTATTACATCGAACACCCATGTTCCATTAGCAAAACCTTCCTTTCAAATTTTTTTTCAAATTACAAGAAAAATGACACACACACATAAAAAAGTAAAAAACCAAATGTTATACGATTTGTCCAATATAACAACTACAATGATGTTGAAAATGTTTTTAGAGGGAAATTATTGTTGTATGTTCCATTTGAAAAATGTGAAAACAAATTGAAACAAGACCTCCCTACTTGGTAATCTGCATATACATTACATGAAAAGCAATTCGCACTAATGAAGCTAAATTTACATATAACATCAATCCAACATGGTGTGATTTAGAGACTATAAAAAATGAACTAAATAGTTATATGAATACCAATAAGAAAAATATGGGAAACTAAGAAAATTTTTCCATTGTGAAGAATATTATTTGCAATCAGACTTGCAATTTCCAAAAAAAATATGCGATGAAAAAAGAATTAATCTTGGATTTCAAATAACTTCTCATCCATTTTTAATGGAAAACAATGAGTATTACAAATTCAGAAGAATGTTGGACAGAGAGAAACTATAAATTGTAAAATATGTTGGAATAAAAAAATGAGAAAACATCAACGAACCATATCACCTATTTATTACAGGTGGAGCAGGGGTAGGCAAGACACTCACAGCAAAGGCAATTTTCCAAATTCATATACAAATATATGATTCACATAACACAACTGATCCTATGAAACTAAAGGGTCTAATATTAGCATATACAGGAAATGACGCATATAATGGAGACGGAACAACAATCCATTATGCATTGCTAATTCCTTTTAACAAGTCCCGATTCTTGCCACATAGAAAAGAAGTATTAGAAAACTTATCAAAATTACATCAAAAACTACAACTTACTTTCATAGATGATGCCTCTATGACTGGTAGTCGGTTCTTATATTCTATTGAAAATAGACTTAGAAACATAAAACCTGTACAAACCAAATACTCTGGAAAACATTGACATGATATTTTTTGGTGAATTCTACCAAGTGAAACCTATTCAAGGCTCTATAATTTTTGACCAACCAAGAATCAACAATCAAAAATAACCCCTGATTTCTTGAAGGATAATGTCAAGTGCTTCCAATTTCATATGACTATGCGACAAACAAATGAGATATTCATATCAATTTTAAATAGAATGCAAACAACTAGTCAAGCATGTGATGAATAAAATATGTTAATATAACTTGCATGCACCCTGTACCAAATGATCCAACATTTGGGTATTTATTTTACAAAAACAAGGATGTTGCAATGCATAACAAGAAAATGTTAACGCTCATGCCTGGTAATGAAATTTTAATCAACGTAATAGATGAAGATGAAGATAATAATGGAAATTTTCAAAGGCATCAACATATAGCTAATTTTCCTTCACAACTTGTGATACAATTGAACATGATAGTTGAAATGTATGCTTGAAATTATGATGCACAAGATGGGCTAGTAAACAGTGCAGATGGAATAGTTAAATAATATAGCAAAACAGATAAGGTTTATTTTCTATGGATTAAGCTCCATGACCCTAATATTAGTCATTGACAATCTAGAAAACTTGATTATTTGTATACTTCAGACATAGCGCATGATTGGACACCAATACTACGAATATCAAAAGAAATGCTTATGATTCCAAATATGGCTCATATGAAGATACATAAACAATTCCCAATTCAACTCGCATGTGAACATATGATACATAGGTCACAGGGTTTAACCTTGGATAGGCTTGCATTCGACCCTACTAGAATACAAGTGCACGAATTTGTACACACGACTCTATCACGTGTGAGAAACATAGTCTAATTGTATTTATTGGATGCTCTGACAAGCAATAATTTCTAGCTGGGAAATTTTTGCACTAATATTCGCAGATGTGCTAACTTTTTACACTTTCTCCAAAAAAAACAAATTCGGCAATTTCCATTTTTTCTAAAAATGGTTCGCCCAAATTTTATAGTATAAAATTAAGTTACCTTGAAAATCGCCAATATTTTGTGAAGTCAAATATAAAATAATTGGAAATATAAATAGTTTTATAACGATATCATCAAACATTTTACAATTTTCATATTAGGGACTAGCATGATTCTCCAATGTTTCTAAACTCTAAGACAAACTCACATCCTTAAAATTTTCCTTGATTTCAAGGTTCAGAAAAAATTAAATTGTGAAATGCAACGTTTGCATAACAACGCAAAATGGAAATTAGAATATGACTACTCATAAATACAAACATTGCTATCCATCTCCATTCTTTCACTAAACTCTAGTAATATTGCGCGCATCTTAGTGATATATGCAGTGATTATGAAACAATGAAATCTGACATCTTATGCTTACACGAAACATATATATCACTTTGTATGAAAAATGCATACTTCACAAATTTCAATTTCATATCAAGTTGCATTAAGTAGGGACTCATGATACTCATCAAAAAACATATAACTATGCTTGAACACATCCATTTTGGAGAGAAACTTGTAGAAGCATTGTTGGAAAAATAATAGTTCATTGATCACAAATTGCAATATTTAATATATATGCATCACAACATGCAAATTTGAACAATATTTTGAATGCCATTGCAAAAGATTTCTACCATCTACATTTAAAAGATATCATAATTATATTGGGAGACTTCAATATTTATATGTTATAGTGAAATCAGAAAACAAAAGAACTAGAAAGCTACATGAACAACTACAATCTCCATTTTCTTATAAACAAAACTAGTAACATACATAAATCATTATTGACCATGTGTGGTCAAATGTAACTAATTTACAATACAAAATTTTCATATTAGACACATATTGGTCTAATCATGATACAATATATCTTGTCCTTCAACTATGATATACATATGAAACACCTTACAAAATTGCAAATTTTGATACCTTTTGAAATATGTACAAAATGTTTCTGCCAATTTTATTTTACTAAAGCTTGCTATCATATTCCTATCCGTAATAAAAAAATAATGACCATATATATTATGCATCATATTGTACATTTACATATATGACTTCATATATTCTTGAATGCAGATTCTACCAACAAAACCATTTTCAATTAAACAAAAACATACAAGAAAAAATAATGACAATATGGAACATGAAAGAAGAAGATATATACTTTTTTCCTTTTTTTATATATATGATTTTCATATTCTTGTTCGCTTTTTCCTTTCATATGATTTTTTAAATTGAACTAAATATATGTTGTTGTTCTACAACTACAATAGGGTAGCCACTGAAGAAGCAAAAGAAAAAATAGCTCAAGTAACTAAAGAACAAGAAAAAGTGATTAGCCACACCAGAGAACAAACTCAACAAAGCATGCCAATAATCATCTCCACCATTTCTTTTACTTCAATTTTTATTTTCGCAAATTACTTATATTCATGGAGTTAAAATATTCATGGAGTTAAATTACTTATATTCCCACTATATATGCATTCTCTTTCTACAATCGACTAATATACAGATGTATAACTAAATGTATATAAACCGATTTTTTTTTGGAGAAGTGAGAAAAGCACTAGTAGCCAGTCCTCCCAAACAATACAACATCAATATATGTACATGTTAGTTATCATAAACTCTTCATTCATTGCTTATGCAAAATACGTGTGATAATATCCAAATCATATTGAAATTTGGAATTACTATTTTTAGTGCAAGTGAAATAGAAGCAACAAGAAGCGAACCATCCATCTTATGAAATGATGAATTAAAAAGGTATGAATATGCAATGTGACACTATAATTTATTGATACTTCTACATTTTATATAAAAAATATAGCATTATAGAAATGTTTGTAGAAATATCTAAATAAGCAATTTATACAGGAAAAAGAAGATACCCCCAGTTAAGGTATCAATTTAAGAGTTGAACAGTTACATAATTGGAAAATTGTTTTTCAAAGACATAATGGTTGTTTATAGCACATATATGGAGAAAGAAAACAAATAATGTTGAATATGACATGCTAATTTGATAGATGATAAAGCAATGATGACTATAACATTAAATATACGTAGACACTTAATTGAGTGATATGAATAAGAAATTTTACATGTGAGTAGTATACCAGTTACAAATTTCAAAATATTCCCTAAAACTATTTATGATCATGGTGATTGTGATAAAATAATTTTCGTCGATGAATCAATTATCATAGAAATTGTGCTTGAAATTTGCAAAGAATATTGTTTCATTCCAAATAAAACCATTAAGCATTTTGCAGAAAAGAACGAAATGTACCCAACTGGTACAATCAGAGCAACTGTTACAATTGCCAAGAGGGTTGGATTGCACTACATACTTCATATCAAATATGGATATTCTGAGAATGACAACGCAATAGTACGTATTTGCATACCACTTATTGTTAATTTTTAATAGATAACATGCATTAATTCAGTATATAAATATTGTAATTTGTCTCTTGCAATTGCAATTATTCGACACATATGAACAATAATTTATTTAAATGGAACAACAATTGCAAAAAGGACAGTTTCCCATGATCCTTTTCAAAAATATAACAAAAAGTACAGATGTCAATGAAAACATATTCTGAACAACAAAATCAACTTTCATAACTGGAATTAACATAGATGTGAAAAATAATCTCACGAAACTAACAACATCTACTAATTTTGTAAGTATAACAATAATGATTTTCTTGTTCACTTTGTATTTCATATATAATATTGTACATTAACATTTGAATATCTTATAAACAGGTCGAAGGTATGTTGATGGAATCAAATTCATATTCAACTCTATTTGAACATGTGTGTGCAACTTGTAGCTATGCTATTAGTTCATCCACACGGATCAGCAATGGAATAAGATATTTTGTAAAATGCAACAACATTTTACCTTTCGTATAAAAAAATTATATAAATGTTACAATACAATATATTACAAACAAAATAGTGCATTACACCATCAGGGATGTTTTACCACATGATTTACTTCCTGGTTTAAAACCCATGTCGTATGAATCATATCTGCAACAGAAAGCTAACATTGTTTACATGGTACGTGATATCAATATTCACAACAGGTTCATATTGAATGAAGATAATGTAATTTTACATGTCATCTAAGAAATGAGATGTACATTAAGATATGACTTAACACATTTACTTTTGAATATGTCCTTTTTTCAATGGACAATGCTATGATTTTTGTTTAACTAATTCTTTGTTATACAGATGACAAAAACTAGCGACATGGCAAGTATTGGAATCCAATATCTTGTTGAATGTCATTTATCGCCTTAACTTACACATCCAAAAAATGAAAAATTAATTTGAACTGTTTCTTTATATTATGGTGTTATCCTAATAGAACTGTTTAACTTGCAATTTCCACACATTTACCAAGAAAGTGTACTTATGACACAATACTCTTGTACAACCATTTTTTATTATCATAATCTTGCATAGTTTATGTTCATTATCATTATGTTTGATGAAGTGGATTAAGGAAAATTTTCCTATTTTATTGTCAAAACTCAATTCTTGTTTCATACTTTTCTTTAATATTTGAAAGTTGCATTCTATCATGAACTGGGTACTTTATCACCAGTATTCTTGAATTACTTGTAGATGAGTTGGATCTCTAGTAGTACTCATAAAACTTGACAAATTTTCCCATATGTGAATGGAATTGTTCTATGTTTGTGCTGCTTTTACCCATGCACATTATAAAGTTAATGCATGCTAATATTTTTGCAAAAGAAAACAAAATTGGTTAGAACTTTTTATAAATCTACGATTTTAATTTTTTTATTAAAATTCCATAGTTGAGTTTTTTTAGACCTATTCTGACTTCTAATGTCATATAAATGTTTTTGTTTGAAAGCCAAATACTATTTATGTGATTTTTAGAAGTGTTTCTTTGAAATTCTGAAAATCATTAGTGTGGTTTTAAGCATTCCCTCCTCCTTGTACCAAATAGTTAAAAATTCTCACCTTGAAGAATTGAGAGTGAAATAGCTTTGCTTTGCCTCCTTTGGAACAACGTATCATGGATTATCCAAATATGCAGGGTCCTACATTAAAGTATTCCCACTATGCAATAAGTGGATATCCTATAGGCTATGAATACTTCTCTTTTATTCCCAAGGATGGTAGGATACCCCAATCATGGTTCAATGACAATGGCTTTTGATAATACTATGATTGCAAGCATGAATGCACGAGTAGCTGGTATAGCTACACGTGGTGGAAGCATTATTTACAACAATCAATTGTCTAAGCTTTACACATAGTAAGTTACATGGACATGACTCTCTCTACTTATTGTGTTAAATTTTGTTTTTGAATATTTTCAATCCTGAATCATAATGATGCACTAATGAAAGTCGCAATTGGTATTTTTATGTTTTAAATTTCAATAGTTTATATGTTACATAGGCCTCGTTATATCAGAACTGTCATATGTATTCAATAGTTACTCTCCCCGTTAGTTTTCCAATCACTAACTACTTGAATCCTCATTTTAGGTTTAACGACCTTGCATACAAAGTGTTATAATGGTACATGTGTAGAATGGAAGGTTGGTTTGCAACAAACATTCATAGCATATTTGCAAGATGTTGAACTAAGGTAGGAGGCCACTTTGTAATGTCATTTTCCATGTTATCTTATTTTAGGAAAATGTATTCAGGATCTCGTCTAACTACAATGCATAAGTAGAGGAAGAGATGGGGAGGGAGGGGGGCGGAGGGGGCATGCTTATGGTGCCAGAGTAATCCCATGTTATGGAGGTTCTTTCTAGATGTCTTGACATCCGTCTGAATCACAATTTTATTTCATTTTTTCATGAAGACCTTCAATGTCCTCTCGTTATTAATCAAGGGAAAATTGGTTATCCAAGGTTTGATAATAATTTATTTTGTAGGGTTACAAAAGTTATGCAACGATATTGTGTCGTAAACGTTGTTACTGATAATGGACAAATCTTTCTAGCTGATGCTGTCGTATTTTCTCTTCCTCTTGGTATGTCAAACATGAGCTTCTTAAAATTCAAACCATGTTTTCCAAAGTGGAAAGCAACAACAATTGCATATTTAGGGATTGGAAATTGGAACAAGGTCACTTTATTCTTTGATAATGTGTATTGGCTGAATTTTGAATTCTTGGGGATTTTTGTGAAATGGCTATATCAATTTTTGCAAAAAATGATGTTGTAAAACCAACATTTTATGGTATCCCTTCTAGTATGGCCCTTGCGATTCAATATCCTAGTTCACCACTAGCTGGTCCAATAATACCACGATCTCCACTAATGGAAACAAGTCGTCCTAGAAGACCAAATGATCAAAACATTTGCCTTGCATTAGGATCCAACAAGATAATATAAACGGATACGTTTTCCCCGTTACAGAGAAGAAATGAAAGGTCCATGATATGAGATGCCCTTCTTTCCTCCAACAACTAAGTATAATAAAACTAGCAAATTAGAATTATCTCACATTGTTGGACATGTGGCTGAGTTGAGGTAAATGTTCGCAATTTCTTTAAATAATTTCATTTCTAAACCTAACGTGCCTTTTTAACCTGTTAAATATTTTTGTTTCAAATTAAGTAAGCATGTCATATATTTTTTCTTGTTTTTTGTCACTGTTAATCAACATGAAAATACGTTCAAGCTACTGAAGTTCGAAACAACTAGCACTAAAGAGAAAGCATTTCTTTTCCAAAAATTGTTGTCCCAAATCTCAAAATTGATGGAGGACATGTTTGATAACTATGTTATACAAAAGGTGATAGTAGAGTTGAGAAAAAAAAATTGGTTTACAGTTTGCATGGTGCTTCTGGATGTGCATCATGTTTGATAATGATTGAAACCGCTATTGAATTTTTAATATTTTTAACTTCTAGCAGTAGAGGGTACTTTTGCATATTACAATATTTTGGCAATTAGATGCATTGTTTGTTGGAATTTAACTGTGATTAAAAGTTGTTTTTCAGTGTTTGACTTATAACGATTCGTATGGTGAAGCTTGTGTCACTACTTATGTCAGCGCTTCAGGAAGGACTGAACCCCTAAGAGACGCCACTAACGGTTGATGAGGGTTGAAGAGATTTGAAGCAAGGTGAGGCAGTATTAATATTGAGTGACTACTGATCAAATTTGAGTCAACCCCTCTATTTTTGCTTCCTTATTATTTAAGTACCCTTTTTTTATTATTTACTTCCTTATTCTGAAGTACTGAAACTTGAACCAGAGATTTGAAATTGTTGACATAGATGAGCAGATGCAACTTGTTTCCTCCCAATACACCCCTATGGTTCCCATGTCACATAGGTATGAAGTTCACTTAAGAATGTGTTTTGTATTTTTTTGAAGTATCTAAGTTACTTTTGAAATGATGTATGAATCTTAATCTTTGCGGAACTAGTTATAAAGGGTTTTGGAGTACTTTTCAAAACAGAAAATAATGGCATGATGGAAGAAATTCTAAATCAACTTTCAACATTGCTCAAGATCACTATGGAAACAATTTTCCATAGGTACTTCCATTTAAGTAATTTGTTAATTTTTTTTAACGCTCTCACTCATATTGATGTCTTTATTGGTCATGTGACAGACAATTTAATAGATATTTCATTTCTGATTTGGTTACAAGGAAAAAGCTATGCTACATAGACCATACAAGAACCACAGAAATTTACCTAAACTTTTATAACAACTTTCAAATATCTCATTTTCAGTTATTCTTAAAGAAAATGTAATAAATTAAAAACAAAGTAACCCTATCCTATAGTAATTGAGCTAAATTTTGATACAAAATTCTATAATTGTTAATACTAACCACTGAAATTCTCTCTATTTTATTCATCTTCAATAGTGTAAAATAATGTTGTAAATACCAACAAGCTAATGATCCCTAACATACAATATGCTAAGAATAAACCAAAGAGAAACATCTTGCTGAATAGCAATTCTGACCAAAAGCAAAAAAATGATCAAGTATATTCCTCTCTCACAAGATATTTCTCTTACAAACGTAAGATACCATGTTTTTCTTTATTGAAGATTGGTGACACAAACTTGAAAATATACAAAATTAAAGAACAAGGGTTAATATATTGTCTTTAATAGAGAAGTTTCATAGTGCTTTGGAGAAGTTACAAAGAGTTTCCTTAATTCCTTTGACCAGTGAAACGCACTCTCCTAACTATTTAAATACCAACAATACTAATACTCCTCTTATAGCCTTCATCACTTATCACTTAGATATTTAGCTACCCGCTTCTACGAAGTATTCTACACATTGATCACTTTTACACCATGGATATCTGGGCCATAACAAGTCATTTCGTACTAAGCGCCAACCGTTCATTGACTACATTTATCCTTTTCTGGTAGAAACCTTGCTGACTCACGTCATACATACTAGATGTGATCAATGGTATATGCTTCAATTACATCTGAATTCGTGCTAAGTTCTTTACAATGTGGAAGTGCTTATGTATAAATTATATTTCATCACTTTCTAGCTCTGTACCTCTCGCTTCCTTGTTTGAAACCTAAAATTCTTTATATTTCTCGTTGTTAGCCAATAAATATTTTAGTTGAAAGGAATTTTATGTCTTTGATTTTTTGTTATAATTACACATGAAAAATAGGTGTTTACAGTGAGATTACTATTTAGTTGGACTAATGATTAGTGCACATTAGTTACATTAACATAATACAATGATGTTATTGATAATTTGAATGAAGATCCTTTGCCTCAAGTTTCTACATCATATTTCCTTATAGCAAAAGAGTTTTTTTGGCTGAGGGTATGTGCTTGTTGTCAATCTCAATATGGACATATTATACTAATTTTGACTAAAAATGAACTTAATGTACCATTCCATCTACCATCTACCTAGTAACCAATTGGAGTAGTTGCTAATTTACTAGACAAGGTAATCGATATGGGGCTCACTTTGAGCCTCCTTGCACAAGGTTTATGTCTCAATCTATAAGTGTCAAGCAACCATGCCCTTGTTAGCTACCACTACACCTACTCTTGGCTAACAATCGAATTTGTTGGGGTTATCCTCCTTGGACCTCTTACTCTGGGTTTTCTCCTAGCTTACTTAAACATAGATATTCTTTAAGATAGTTGAAAGAATTGGTGGAAGCCTTATTTGCAAAGGTCAATTATCTAAGATTTAGCTATAGTAAGTTCCACGTACATGACTTTGTCTACTTATTCTGTTAAATTTTGTTTTTCAATATTTTCAATCATGAATCATCACAATGCCCCTAACAAAAGTTACAATCGATCTTTCTAGGTAATATCTTGTTTTAAATTGCAATAGTTTATATCTTACATAGGCCTCATTATATTAGAACTATCAGATGTATTCAATACTTACTCTCCCCGCTTGTTTTCCAATTACTAACTACTTGAATCCTTGTTTTAGGCTTAACGGTCTTGCATACAAAGTGTTACAATGATACATGTGTAGAATGGAAAGTTTGTTTGCCACAAATATTCATAATATGTCTCGTGGATTTTAAACTGAGGTGGGAGGCCACTTTGTAATGCCATTTTCCATGCTATTTTATTCCTCGAAAATATATTCAAGATCTTCTCCAACTACAATAGAGAAGTAAACGAAGAGATGCTTGGTGTGGCTCTATTTACAACAGTCAACTGTGTAAGGTTTATCCATAGTATGTTCCATGCACATGACTTTGTCTACCTACTATGTTATTTTTTTATTTTTTTTAGTATTTTCAATTACGAATCATCATGATGCACTAATGAAAGCTATAATTGATCTTTTTAGGGAATATTTTTTTTTAAATCCCAATAGTTTTTCTGTTATATAAAACTCATTATATCATAACTATCACATGTATTAAATACTTACTCTCCCCATCGGTTTTCCAATTACTAACTTCTTCAATCCTCTTTTTAGGCTGAATAGCCTTGCATACAAAGTGTTATAGTGCTACATTTGTAGAATGGAAAGTTGGTTTTCCATAGACATTCATGTCATATTTGCTAGATGTTGAACTGAGGTGAGAGGCCACTTTGTAATCCCATTTTCCATGTTATCTTATTTCTTCAAAATGTATTTATAATCTGGTCTAACTACAATGCAACATACACTAGGTTGTTTTGAAAGGTATTGCTCATAACAATCCCCTTTCCCTTTAATAATGGTAGTTTTCACATATATAATAACTATTCACATTACATAATAAAATGTATTGATCCGGCGGCTAAGAATGCACTTATAATCCTATCCCCTTATGCTCTTGTTGATCATTAATTTGTTGTTTCAGAAGTTTCAAGAAAGTATGTTTTTCATTGAATACTTTCATATAAATTAAATTTCCTATTATTTTTCTTTCAATATCATCACACAGATGGATTATCGAACAAATGTCTCCTCCATGAAAAACTCAGATTTCTCAAATTCATGAACTCCCTTGATTTAAAACTATAAATTTCTTAAGTTCATTAACTTCTTTTATTCAAATTATTCCAATTGTTCTTGGAGCGTTCAGAAATGTAAAAACACCTAATTTAATAATCAATTTGATTTTGAAATTCCTATTTTAATGAAACTCTCTCCATTTGGTTTTGGTTTTTGATTTTGGTTTTGAAATTCGTGTATTGATAAAATATTCTTTAAAAAATTCAAAATATTTTTCATATAGTTCAAAATTTAATGTCGAAACAATTAATTTTTTTTCCTTAACTCAAAATCGTTTACTAAAATAAATTAAATTAAGAGAGAAAAAAATGACCTTGAGATGGAACAATTAAATACAAAGCTTTTTAAATTAAAATAGCTAAAAACATGAAAATTGTCTACACCATGTGTATTGGGTGACTTGTGTGATTATCATTCCAATTATAGCATTTTCTTTTAAATATCCTTAAGATATTTTGACTGCAAGTACACCTTTCACATGAATGTCAAAGGTGGTATTCGTTGGGTTCCCTAAAGTTATAACTTAGAGTTTGTTGGCTTTCTTGATTTCGAGGCATCTGGATTATGTGCAAGTTAGCCTTTTATTATGAAAAATCATACTAGCATGTTCAATGATATGCCTAACAGTAATTTTGACAAGTTGTTGGCCGACTATCTCAGTGAGTTATTTTTATATAAAAGTCATTATTATTTGTGTATATTTATGATGAAAAATCATATAAGTATGTTCAATGATATGTTTAGCAACAATTTTGACAAGCTATTGATCGACTATTTTAGTGAGTTATTTTGATATAAAAGTTACTATTATTTATAGATATTTTTTTGAATTAAGAATTTTTTATAGTGGGAAAACTTATTATAATTCAGTTATCAAATCAATATTGAAGACAAACATCAATGGGTACTAACCTGAAATATAGGTTGACTCATTATCCTTACTTAAAGAAAACCATGCCACCTAGTAAAATCACCCTTACTCAAGGAAAACCATGCCGCCTCATAAAATCACTCTTACTAAAAAAACATACCACCTAATAAAATGATACCACCTAAAATTACTCCACCAAATATTTAACCTATTTTTTTATATCTAAAAAAATAAACTCTTAACAAACCATAAACATAAAACTTTTTCGACTAATATATATTTATTTGAAAAAAATCATATTAAAAAAATATCAACCTCTTTCATTGAAACAACCATTAGAACATCATAGTAAAAGTAACGGGGAAAGGCTTGTTTATCTTCAAACCGAGTTAACAATCTTCAAAAGGAAGAAAAAATGCTTTTCTCCCGATTTATATCCAACTTGTTAATATCCTCCTCTTTTGTTTTAATAAAAAAAAAATCCTTTTTATAGCATTTAAAATGGGTAAGTATTTATAAAAAATTAAAATATAATTTATTGCATTTAAAACTAATAACTATTTATAAAAAAAAATAAAATAATTTAATAAAATATAAAATCAAGATCAAATTATCTTTATTAATGCTAGCTTAGATCTATCTTAATTCAAATTTGCTAAGCATTGACAATTAAATTTTTTTTAGGTAGATGAGGATACCAAACATTGAGGGGATCAAATATTTTTCATTGTAAAAGAAGTTTGCATTTCAAGAGATTTGAACTCTCTAAAAACTTGATAGATATAGAGTTAAGATGAATCGAAACTTATTTTATTATTAATTACAATTATAAATATAATTATTAATCTAATGTTTTTATTTTATTTTAGTTTTAGTTTTAGTTTTATGTGATTTGACAAGTCAAAATATTTTATTGATAATTATAATTATCAATTTATTTTTATTTTATTTCATTTTTGCCAAGCCAAAATGTTTATTCGACATTACAACATTTCACCATATTTGTTTGATTTTAGAGTTAATTTAGAAAATGTTATAAAATTAAATAAAATTAAAATATTTATAAAATATTTTAAGTTTGAAATGAGTTATGATTTTTGGGCATCTCATATTGATAAGCCATGGTATTGGGTCATGGTATTATAACAAAATTTATTTTCAAGTTTATTGTAAGTATTAATTTTTTATCTGCTTATTAATTAAATTTAAATATAATTAAGAAATCATTATTTTACACCACTACATCTCCCCGTACCTTTTTTCTTTTTAGATTTCATTTAAAAATTATTATAAATTAAAATATTTAAAAAATGCTCACATTCAATTTATCTTGAGGAGGAAGATCTCAGACAAGTGGAGGTAGTCTCAAGTGAGTGTCCGATCCAAGATTGTTTAAAACGACACAATTCATTTTTTTCACTCCATCACTCACCACCATTAAATGGAGACATTGCTTAGCATGGTTATCCTTGATAAGCAAGTTGATAACTATAAACTCTTTTCTAGCTGGGAGGAGATCAAGCACAAGGACATCAGATACAACTTGGACGATATAGTGGTAAGATTGAATAAAGTGGAACATTATATAGTGTTAGATTTGATACTGATTCAAATGACCATCAAGAAGAGGTCGCAGTTATCAATGTTATGCCTCTCAACAAAATCAGGAAGAGGTCATGGTTATCAATGTCATGCCTCTCAACACTACTTGGACGATATAGTGGTAAGATTGAATATAGTGGAACATTATATAGTGTCAGATTTCATACTAATTCAAATGACCATCAGGAAGAGGCCACGATTATCAATGTCGTGCCTCTCAAATCTATTGACCCATATTCCGACCTACCATTGCATAATTCCCACGCAAATGTCTCCCTTTGCTCACTAGTCATCATTCTGGAGTAAGTTTCTTCAAAAAACTATTACAATGTCCAATGTGGAAGGAATCTCCCTGTGTGTGTGTCTATACTGAACTTTTACTACACTTTATGGTTTTTGTTACTTTATGTTACAGTTTATATGTCCACACTTTTCATGTCTACAAACAGTGGTACCTTCCATATCCTATTTATATGGTCAAATTTTGAAATAATTTTGTTAAGGGTGTCCTGGTTCATGCAGCGGATATGGTGGAGTCACTCTCGCTCTTTTTTAGTCTATAGCAAATATGGTGTTGTCACCCTCACTCTTTTTGCTAAATATATGTCTATTGTGCTCTGCTCTATGCACTTGGAATGGTGATAGTTTTGAAAAAAAATCAATATAATCTCTTATATAATCTCTTTAACTATCAATATAAATATTTAGACATATTTAACAAAAAAAAGGTAAAAATCAAATAAATTCAATTCAAATATATTTATCTTAATATTAAAAATACAATATAAATAAATAAATAGATAAATCATTTAAAATTTTGAAAACAAATAAATAAATAAATCATTTGAAGATTTAAATATAAAAAAAAAAAAAAAACTCAAAATAGAGTTTAAAAATTATTCAGTAAAATAAACAAAATTCACATGACACCATTTCTATCACATATTTTATAGGATAAATAAATTTATATTTAACTTTTTTATATAAATTTAGAATGTAGTGACTAATTCCATGTTGTGAATTCCAGCATGAAGCCTACACTTGTTACAGGTGATGATTTATTTATTTTTAAGCATTTGAAACTAGGATAATGTAAGGATATCGCTAATTTGTCCAAGTGGCACTATATATTGCAACTTTTATCATCATTATAAAAGACACATGAATGGCCTGTTCCCACACTCATTTAGGGTTTTTATTTAAAAAAAATTATAAAATGCGTTGTTAAATCACTGAGATCTCTTTCTCATTGAATGGTCGCGAGTTCAAATCATGTAAAGCAGTATTTTCTAAAAATGGATCATTTGCAGATAACGAAGCAAGTTGAAACTTCCTATAAAAGATGGAAGCACCGCAATTGGAGATGGACACCTGGAACTTTTCAATTTGGCCAAGCCCTGGAAGCTTGTCCCATCAAAATAAAAAGATTCCCTAAAAATTCCTTCGTTTTAATTAATTGTGTCACGTATATTTTCATATTTCAATTTGTTTAGATGTAGGTTGTGGAGATAACGGTGGCGATGGCAGAGGTCTCACACACATTCAACAAATGCCATTTAATGGGCAAAACAATAGACTAACAAATTCAACGGATATCATTTAATGGACAAAACAAAAACTAACAGTTATTAAAAGGAGATAGAGAACGTAGACCATGCTTAGCCTGAGTATAATTAAAAAATCAAAATGATATTGAAAAAGAAAAATTATACATGCCTATAAACCATATGGTGGGATTGGTTTTGCTTAAACAAATAAAGGATGATATGAGTAAATCGCACCATTGAAATCACTGACAGCAGGTTGAAAATATTGCATTCGGGATAAAATACTATTTATTAATAATATCAATGCATTGAGAGAGAGAAAACGAATAACAAAATAGATTAATGTTTAATCGTTTTGTGAATGATAGCCAAGTTTCCAAGGCAAAATGAGTGGTATGTCATAGAAAAGGTTTAAATAAATATTTGGGATACTTTATTTCATGTAACACAAGCAGATTCTCTAATTTTTTTATAAATATTCTAATTTAATTTTTTTTAAAGTTATTTGGTATACTTTGAGTTTTGTTGAAGTTCTAATATGAATAAGTGATACACATACATATTTGTTTTTTTTAATTTCATTAATAAATATTTAATTTGTTTTTTTAAATTTCATTAATAAATATTTTTTATGGTCAATTGAAAAAATTATTGTAAGAAAAGATGTTTAAAGAAAGTTTCATAATCTAAACAGTTAAAATGACTATTATGGGAAGTGGTGGTTACGTGCTCAGATTCTTTTTTCTAGAGATAAATTATATCAATTAGGGAAAAGATAGTCAAGAGGGTGAGAGAAGGAGAGCCTAAGGAAACCTTGTGAATTTGGAGCTTCGTTGTAGGGAGCCCAAGAGAAGAAGGAAAAATTGTAAGCTTGATACCTTCAAATAGGACGCTGCTTAGGGAGGCATGATGTTTACAAATGGGAATTCTTCAACTAGATGGCTGGTGGATTTCCAAACTGAACCTTGTGTGGTCAGTGAAAGATCCTATGTTTGACCTGGTGTGGTTAGAGAAGTCATAGATAGACCTGGTGTGGTCTATGTCTAGAAACAATATTCTGGAAGTGAAATTGGCTCGAGGGGGTCCTAGTAGAGGTTACTAGTTCTCATTGGTTGGGTGGAGCATTCTATTTTCCCCTTTTATTTTCATGACAACCTAAAGTGGTCCAAAATATAAGTACTATGTGTATGTTTTCTATCATGTATATGGTTTCTTTCGAGATGTGAAGATGTTTCTTTAAATTGTTGTAATGTAACTTTTTCTGGTGAAATGTATTGTTGTGATTAAATGCAAGGGGAGAAAATTATATGGTTAGAATCTTTAACTGTGAGTCAAGTTAGTTTCCACGAGAATTCGAGCAAGTGCCAATAGGCCAAAAATATTCCTGAGATTGAAAAGAGAATTTGGTAAGGGTAGGAAAGTCCTGGAAACATGCCTCATCCAATCATTCCAGACCTAGCAATAAAGATTGAAAGGTTGATTAAAATCCGTAGAGATTGTTCTCTATATATTCATATACATTCATGCAGATTAAAATTAATAAGCTTGGGGAGAAATATATGCATATACATATATATACTTTAAAGAGGCATTGCCCATATCGTTTTACCTAGAAAAGAAAAGAACAGGAGAATACTTCAGTATGAAGATGACGATACATACTATCATAGCAAGAAGAAATTTAAAGAACCATGCACATTATCTAAAATATAAATTGAAGTCTAAACAATCAGATGTAATAAATACCGGAGAGTAACCAACAACTAACATTATCGAAATAACCCCTAGGAAAGAGGATTAATAAAATTTAACTAGCAAACAATGCCAAAGTCTCATGAGGCTTTATAAGAACAATTGTTTTTTTCTATATACAACATAAACTAAAATGATCTAAAATTGTCTTGTGACATGTACAATGAATATTTACAAGTCGTAAAGCACATAAACCTTGCTCAAAGACTGGAAATCACATGGGGCGAGCCCTGTAAAGTCGATGACCGTAACGACCTTTAACATATGTAGATGAGAATTTTGTATATATAAAGGGTTTCATCATTAGGTGATATAATTCCTATGGCCCTCAGTGAATCCTTGGAGGTGAAATAGAAGAAAAAACTAAGTTAGTGAGAACCGAGAATGATGGAAGAAAACAAGGTCCATTAAGTCGAGACACATTACCATAAAGACAACCAAGTGAATATTGTGCAATGGGGAAAAACCCTGACCTGTGGATCATTTTACAAAAGCAATGAAAGCATTAAACCCTGCATGATGAGGAAAATAAGGAAATTGTAGCTCCAATATATATATATATATATATAAACCATGTATACTTGTAAGTGAATGCCTAACATGGGCATTGTTGAAATGAGTGGTGGCTTAGAATAAGGAAGAAACATTAGGATTCATTCTATGAAATATGCATACAAAAATCATAAAACCTCAAAGCATTTTAGTGGTGAGGGAAAAATTTTGATAACTATGCGACAACATGTTTATAACCTCAAACCCTAAAGAGGGTTAGCATTGAGGCAGTACAACTCGGCCTCCAATAAGATACATTTGAACAACCATAGTTCCTTGACTCCATAAGAAGAAACTAGAAAGGAAATTTTAACTAAGTGTGAGAAAAAAACCCCAAAGCATAAAGGTAAATACTTGTTTAAAAGAAGCGCATTCTATTCTACCATGTACATATACATTCGTTGTATATCCATCAATAGTGTAAGAATGTCAACGCCGACCCAAATTAGGGTTGGCTGTGAATTGCAGAGCTTCGCTAGAAAGTCGAGAGACACAAATAGGAGGATAAGTAATGAAGGATGGGGTAATTACTATAATGACACTCCCAATATGAGGCCTGTCGAATAAAAAATATAAACCCCACACTGTTGATCAGGTGCCAATTCTAACACGAAGACCAGAAAACATTATGTCCAGAACCATAGAAAAATGTTAAACCTAAGTCGATTTGATATGGTCATCCGAAATTCCAATTCCGTAGTTCTAAAAAGAGAGGGGTTTATAGTTATAAAAAATTATATATGGCATAAACCAAGTCAAAATTGTGGCATATGAATAGGTCGACAACATATAATTAAAATCATGAAATTTCATACAAGACGAAGGGCTGAGAACTTTGAATAAAAAATTTAAGCTATGCTTTGAACACATACATGGACATACTACATAATAGACCCTTACTTAAAAGAACTGATTTATAAACATGTTGATATTGAGAGGGCTATAAAGAACAAAAAAGTAACCTATTGGTAATGCTTAGTAAATAAGGTATTGGTAACATTTAGTATTTATTGGTAAAAGTCTCACGAGTAAAACATATTTTTTTACTGTGGTAGAAATGTTAGAGATTCCAACCACTATCACTATAATTTATAGGGGTCTACATATAATTTTTTTTGCAGGTTTTATTTAGTATGGCACGAGATCAATTCCCATCAGTGTTATTATAATATCTAAATCCCTATATATATCCCTTCTACAAGCAGAGGTGAATAAGGAAGATCTAAACGTGAAACCTCCTCTCACATACAAGTTTATTTTCACAACCATTATCAATTGAGTTGAGCCAAAACTCATAATCAATACTATAATTAATTTGTGGGGAGTTCACTAGGTTTTGACAATGATGTGTTTGGGGACCATATCTCATATTTTATGTTCAAGTTGAAAGAACTTAAAATTCAGCCTTTCTTTTTAAAAATAAATCGAATGGCGCTAACTTGGTCATTTCGTTAATATGGTCGGGTATTTTTCTCCTCATATATTAGTTACACATATCTAGTTTATCGTAACCATTTTAGATGACGAGGTCTGGTATTCATTGTGGGGCACATAACGAGGTAAGTAGTCGTACTGCGTATGTTTGAGAAAAACAACATTCCACTTTGGTAGTTTTGGGTTATTGGAGGGACCAGCTTTGTGAGAACTTGACTTTATGCCTACCGTCTCCCTATTAGTGGCCGGCTCTCCTATGACCCGAATTTATCAAATGAGATAATATGATTTGTCTGTTTGGTGCTGACGTATTACTTAATGTCCTTTCCATCGTTGCCACCATGTACTGCTCCCATTGTCAATGGATCTGACTTTGTGTGTTAGGTTTTATAGAGAATTTCTTTAGTTTTAAATATGTGAAAAGGATTAGTAGCTTCGAATATTTTAAGCGTGGAAGATAAAGGTTGTACTGTATAGAGTTGGTAGCATTCCCTAGTATTACATTACTTGTGGGAGATGTGATGGGCACTACAGAATTCAGTCACGACATTAGTACCCAAGTTGGAATGATCCATTTCTCACATTATTTAAAACGATCGAAGGTGTAGAAGGGGTGTTTCACAACATTATTTTATACGGTGAACTTTAATCAAGAGATTAATGCCATTTTTTTCTTGCATCTTCCAAAACATCGAGACTTCATCAATATTTAAAAGAATTCTGTTAGGTGATTAAAAATAGAATCTGTTGGGCGGCTGAGGTCTGCCATTTCATGGTGTTTGTCAAAGATTCACTGATTAACTCCACGGGTGATTAATTTGTCTACAAATTATTGATTTGTGCTTTGTTTTAAATGGCAGTTTCAATTCATAAATTTTGTTTATATTGAATTGATACTTAGCTTTCGGAACGTACGTCTGCAGTTAACCGATTACATGCAGTTGAGACTCAAAGATCGTTGATGATAAAAAATAATGTAATTGTTTAAAAATAAAATATAATTGATTTAATATACATGTCATAGCACAGCTAAATATACTTATAAATTCAGAAATACATTTTAAATAACGAAAATTATAATTCAAAAAAATAGATTGCTGAATTATGCTCAAACTAGTAATATATGTATATATAAACTCAACCCATAACCAATTATAATAAAAAAAAAAAAAATCAACGCAACTAAAATCACATCCTTAGATCAAACGTCATACTTATAACCATTATAATAATGTTATACTTAAATGCATGCTATTAATATGGCCATCATACTATCAAGCAAAATCTTATAATAATAATCTTAAGAATTTTAAAATCATCGAACTTATTTTTTTATTAATTTTTCTTTTTTCTTTTTGAATTATATATTGGTATTATTTTAAAATACCAAGATAAAAACAATGGTTAGAAATCAACAAGTCTACCAACAATTGAGCTGCAAATAGAAGTACTATTGCAATATATGATAGAAATTCAAGTATCCAGCAAGATCCTTCGCACTACAACTTAGAGGAGTTGTAGGCTTTACATTGCATTGGAGATGGATATCCAAGTGGGTTATCCTAGCATCCAAACTCTCCAAGGACAAACACTAGTACCAATGGGTGCACTTGATGTCATTTAGGGTAGACAAAATGTCATAAAGGTCTTCTTTCTTATCCTTTAGAACTGTACCGTGAAGGGTTTTCAACATCCAATGAATAGTGATGGAATTAAGGTATTGTTTCTATCTTCCCTTGGTGAGACCATTGTAAGGAACTCAGTAGAATACCTCCTCAAGGATTTGAGAATCTGAGAAAACTTGATGGCCATTACAATTACGAGTCTCAAGATGACGAATCTCATCTTGAATGTCAAAGGGGTGTTTGAATGGTAAATGGCCACAGTCTCCTCAACCTAATACTAGGCTCCAGTTTTTTCTTATGGACCTTGACCTCCTCCCCCTTTGGTGATTGAGCTTGAGTTGTCCAGGCATAATGCATAGGGGAAGGTAGCATTAATTACATAGCACATGAGTTAATATACCAAAGTAAGAGAGGGAATGGTGAGAATAGCTAGAGTGAGAAAGAGGTATGAAGTAGAGGAGATCGTTTGGTTGAATGTGCCAACATTGAAGGTCAAAACGATAAATACTAAATGTCGAATGAAATTAATCATGTAGGGAAATGTTTCTAACAGTTGCTGCTGCACTTCAGACTAGATATCTAATTACCTGAAACCAGAATACAACAAGCTAGACTAAAGCTAATAGTTGCAAATCCAAAAGAGATGCAACCAAAACCAAGGAGAATACGAAATGCCCCAAAGGAAGTATGTCATTGTTCCAAAATATGTATGTGTGATTAAGATGTAAATGGGGATGCGGTTGCTACCACATCAATCTCCCATTTTGGAAATAACCCTTGTAACTAGTGAGAAACATCGTTGGCTTGATGAGCCTTGACATTTATAATGTCATCTCGCTATCTCTATGTATCCTAATTTATTCATTCTCCACTTAATTTTCAAGAACATGAACAAGACTCAAACCTCTACCTCCATTTTTTGGAGCAGACAAACAGATTACAAGAAAGGTCAGGCAATAACTGCTTGAGTTTTTAAAAAGGTCCCCTTGCACTTGCCCCTCCTCATCGAAGGGTCATATAAGAAATCCCACCTATGGTGAAGGAAGAGTCTACAGACAACATAAAAATCAAAGAGGAAATTCTTCGTGGGAAGAGTAAAGATGGAGTTGATAAATTTCCATCTCCATAATTATGGTAACAATGCTTATATGCTTAATGCATGTGCACAGATGGCCATGCCACCGCCCACTCCCTTATAAGTTTTATGCAATAGTTGGGTGGTGTCATCGACCTCCAACCTCTTTTCGACATGCATTAGTCACCTCGATCATGGAACTCTCATCCTCAACCAAAATGGATTGTAACTAACTGCTCCACTTTGTATGAACCCCTTCTGGCCAGGTTGCAATAAAGGAGGCAACATTATCCTGATAGCCTAATTTAGACAGGAACTATGTCACTTTGCTACTTATTCTCTGAGAGTGTGAGGCGATAACATAATGGAAGGAGTGGATTTACCTTTGGATACAATGAATGATGTGCTCCAACCTCTAACTCCTAGATACGTTAGATACTAAAGCTCCATTGTTGATTTTTTGGGAAGTTACAATTAACAACTAGGAATATCCAGTAATTTGTAATTTAGAATACCCTACATCGAGGGCCAAATGAAAATCTCTTTCTAAAGAAAGAAATTTAACAACATTATTATGTGTAGTCTCATGATTTGCTACATAAACCTTAAAAGTAGTGTTATCCCAGTCCCTAAAAAGGCACTTGTATCTGGATAGACTAGGGTTTCTTTCAGAAGCACCATCAAAGTTAAGGTTAATAAAACCCACTAGAGGGGGAGTGAAACCAAAACATGAGGATTCTCGAGGGGTTGGGGAACTAAAGGTCGAGTTGAGATCATAGAATGAGAGATATTAATTTTGTTTAATATCTTATCTCGATGATGATTCACCTTCAAGTAATCCACACCCCATGTTTCTAAGAGTATAATTTGTCTCACATTTTATTTGATAATATGCCACATTGTATCTTTATTGACACTATCGTTCTTATAGATCCCTTTATTCCTCTCTTTCCATAGAGCCCATAATATAAAAGAAAAAACTAGCAAACAAGATCTATTCACCATCAGGTTGTTAAATAAACTGATGCGTCACTACTCCAGCGTCTCCACGAGAATATTGGGAGAGTAATATAGATGGATGAAGAGTGAATGCAGATGCTAACAAATTAATCTAGCAAACGAGCATGTAGAAAGATGACTATACATGGTTTTTTTCTGATTCCAACATGGTTGCAAAAGAGAGTGGCCCTCGAAAACTTTTGTCTGGATGTGATCCAATGTGAGAATTTTCCTTCTTCATACAAGCCATAGGAATTCGCTAACCTTGGGAAAAATCTTTAGGTCCAAAATTTCCTCTAGATAGGCTCTCTGGGCAGAGTGTGGTGCTCAGCTAAAAAATAGTATGCTTCCTTAATTGTATATAGACCTTTTGTTTGATATCCCCATCTAACTTTATTAGGGTCCAAATAAATGCAGATTTTGTGACCTTACATGGCTCGGGCTAAGGAAGGCCAAGGAGACATGCCTGGATGATCTAGTCAATATTCCTTTCATTTCTATTATCACCAAAGAGTAGAGGTTTTAGTATGCTTCCAAAAGTCCCCTACGATTATACACAGATATGTTGAAGTTGAATATTTCAATTCTCTAAGTTTTTATGAGTCTCCCAAACATGGTAATGGTTGCTAGATGTCTTTCCAGAGGAATGTAATTCGCCCATTCTTTTTCTCCAAGGCATGATCTTGTATGATATTTATGTTTTCTTGTGCTAACTTATAGATATGAGGATCCAAAAAGATATACTGTAGCTCACAATATTTCTAGTTGAGAAGAGGAATGGTTGTATTTATTTTCTCATATTTATTTCCATAGCACCCCATGGAATCATCACCACCATAGTTTATCACCAAGGCCTTTATTTAAAATATCAATCTATCTCAAACTTAAACCCCTGACCCATTTGAGAATACACATCCTATCCCATGCCAATAGCACCCATTTATTTCAATTTTGAGCACCTTGACAAAGGAACTCTTTAAAATGAATGGTGATAGACCTAAAGGTAACCTTTGGGGTTTCTAATGCAGATATATAATACATTAAAGGATATTTTGGAACTGACTTAAGAAAAACCACCCTTTTTGCCACATTTAAGGACCTAAATGGACAACTGTCAAGTTTATTGGATATTTTCTTCAAAAGTCCTTTCCAACATGTTGTTTTGAAAGAACTAGCCCCTATAGGAACTTCCATATATTTAGTGGAGATGCTGTTGATATTAAATTCTATGAGGAGACCTACACATCCTTGGACCGTTGTATTGGTATTAAAGAACTAGACATTGGATTTTTCTCCTTTAGCCACCATACCAAAAGCATCCATAAAGTCTTTGAGAATGGTCTTTAAAACCACACTTTCCCATCGTGAGGGCTGAACAAATAACATAATATCATATGTGGATCATTGATGAGTAATAGCCAGATAATTCCCAAAATAATGAAGACCCTTGAAGACTCGCAATTGACCTACTTCATTAAGATAATGTCCCAATCCCTTAGTAGCCAAAATGAAGAGAAGATGACACATTAGGTCACGTTGATAAAGACTTCATGAGGTGTTGAAACTCATATGAGGGAAGCCATTAAGAAGAATAGGATAAAAGGGAGTGGCGATAAAGGATTTACTCTCGGTAATCCATTGAAGAGAGAAGCCAAAGCACATAGGACTAGGAGAATATAATCTTAGTTCAATATATCATAAGCTTTAGACCGATCCATTTGACAAGCATACCAATATTTTCGGATATCTTTAAATAATTGATAACCTTATAGGTTGTCACAAGATCCCATTTAGTATTTGGAAAACCTCAAAAAAATTGGTGTGTTAAGGAAATACTTTTATAAACAACATTGCATAAGTTTATAGGGTAGAACCAACTCAGATCATCATCATTACGATATTTAGGGATCAGAGTTATGAAGCTAGCATTTAGGCCTAACCATACCTGTTGAAAGCACCGAGAGTATTTAACTAGGGTGTGCCCTTTTGATTTGATAAATTGGGAACACACATGAAAGAAGTATGAAGAAAAACAATGAAGGTCTCGAGCTTTATTTATGGGCATCACCATATCAACTTCTTCAACATCGACCAATGTAATTTCTCGCATTAAGGATTCATTCTGATCTTGGTGGATGAGATGAGGAATATGAGTAGTAATGTGATGAATAACATCTCTTCTATTGGAAATAGGTTCAATAAGCATGGTATTTAAGTATGTTACCATTTCTTGTTCCAAATATTCATGCTATAGAAAATGTTGACCATCCCTAGAGGAAAGGGTGAAACATATTCCTCTTCAAGTTTGGCAAAAGTGTACAATAATTTTATTTTATTTTGTAAAACAATTTTCAATTATAATCTTCATTCTTTCTTGTAACTTTTGCAAAATTTACCTAGTTAAATTCAATACTTGTACACTAAGAATGATATGTAGAGATATACTATGCAACATAGAAATTATTTCTCAACTTCACTCCTACAATGGAGTTTTGATCACTATTATTGTTAATCTTCTTATTGTAAATTCTTATTATTGACTCCTTACATTTTTCTCATTCTCTTAACATGGTTCTTTTATGAAATACTTGCTCACTAAGCTTGTATCTTGACTTGGAGTGATACTGATATGAGAAAACATTTTTCTTTTCTTTGAAAAATATAGATATATATGTATCTATATACATACATAAGTGTGTATGGATCTTCATATGAAATGATCCTTATATATATCTACACACACACACACACACACACACACACACACACACACACACACACACACACACACACACACACACACACACTCACACACACATATATAAACCTAATCATATCTTAGACTAAACCACTTTAATTGTTTGACCTCTCAGCTAATGCAACAATATATATTAATATATGCTCCCTGTGGTAAAGACTTAAAATTCAAGTGCTAGATCTTCTTCACATAATATTCATGTGAAATTATAAGGTTACAACACAAGGTATCTTTCTTATACCATGATTGGCATTGTATAATTTCATTTTTTTTAAACATGACCTCGTCAAGATTTATGCCATCTATATGGGTGATCAAATGAACATTACAGTTGATTTAAGTCTTTGCATTCCTTGTGGAACTTTCATGAGCTATCAATTGAAATATCCAGATCAAGTCTTGTTGATGGACGATAATGATTATTTTGTTAGAGTGTTATGGAAACCACCCTGCCCAATTGTCGGGCAATGGAAAAGGTATGTTTCATCCTAATATTAGCTCAATTAATCATTCATTTTTATATGATTATTGTCATTTTAGAAAAAAATTTAGAAGAAATGATTGTAGAAGCTGGATAAAATCAATCATTAACGAATTGTGTGATTTTGGGCATGAAAGCTAACTTTTGCTATTTTTATATGCAAGAATATGAATTGAGCAATTATTGTTCGAATGATGGAACAACAATGACCAAGAAAAGAAAAAGGACAATGTTTCGCTCATGGAGGCTAGCAAAAGACCAAGGGAATTGAGTTTATTTTGTAATAAAATCTGATTGTCGATTGCGAAATCCTCAGGATCTCCTGATCTTGAGGATTCGCTCCTATCCGTTTGTCTCTCATAGGTTATATAAAGCTGAGAGGTGAAATAGAACAGGCTAGCTAGGGATGAGGAGATTGTAACTTTAATTTTGACATAGAGTATTCTCACTACGGTGATGTTGTATATTTATTATTGAGTTTAATGAGAAAGATCATGTTTTACTTGTAGTCGCATTCTGAGTGTCTTTCGGCAGTGACTTCTAGAGACTCTGGGCCCGGTAGCTAGGGGATTTAAGACTTTGTTTGTGACATACTTATTTCTTTTTCTCTTGCAATTGTTTATTCCTGTTATTTCATGTAACTAGAATTATTCTGATTGTTGTCAGTATTTATCTTTATGATTTACCTTTACTGTTCAAAGTAGATTCTAGATCTTGCTATGTTTACACCTGTGCGTTAGTGTTTGATGTATTAGAAAAATAAAGAGAGCTAAGAAACAGATTTTGCACAACACAAATCTCACACTTTATGTTATTATTCATTGAAAACGTAACCGCCTCTGACCATCATTGATGAACCTTGTAGGATTAATAATATTGACAACTTGGCACGTCGGGGCTTCTGCAATAAGAGCCATCAAGTAATGAGCCATCATATGGACCAACCACCATCTGTCAGATATTTCGCTTCCGGTTATCCGTCAATTTATAGAATGGAGGTCTGGATACTGAATGTTCTCAAGCGCTGATCAAAAAACTTGACATTACAAGAATTGATGTTTCGGACACCGAGGCTTCGAGTTTAAGAACCACCAACCATTTTCATAACCAAAATTACTAACACACAAGAATCGACATTTCGGACACTGGGGCTTCCAGTTTAAGAACCATCAATCCTTCTTTAATTTAAATTTACACACAACTAAATATCAAACCCACACCATGAAATAAAAGACACACAAACAAAACTATTTCAAGTTAATAAATCACCCAATCCCTCATTTCTTCACTCCTGAAACACCCAATTACCTCCCAAGAGGCTTCATGTAATGACTATGGCATATAGCTTTGAAAAACTTGTGTCTTCTCTTCGTATCTTGACCATTGGGTCCTAAATACGTTCACGATCAGCCGAAGAAAAGCCACCAGATAATATGTGTAAAACGCCCATCACATTTTCTTGTGTAGACAAGATTCGAACTAAGGTATGGCCAGCAATGAGCTTTGCATTTGACTTTCCAGGTGGCTCAAATATCCTTTCTTGCTCATGTCCAGAAGATTATTGCATTCATTGATAGATTTATTTTGAAATATTGAGCCGCTTGACTAAATGGCCTATGAATTTTCTCAACTACAGTGGATATTCATATTACCATAGTAGATTGACACATTTTATTCAATACACTGAGGTGATTCTTTTGTTTGTATTTTTGTTGGGAACTAAGGATTAGTGTACAACTGAAGAGATGAGTTTCTTTTGTGGCAATTACTGCACTATCTAATTTTTTATTTGTCTCGGGTGAGCGGCAGCCACAATAAAATCTCCTCTGTGATGTAAAAATTATGGCAATTCCCTCAATGTGGTCAACACCTCAATTCTGCAAACCTCTCTATTTTTGAAGATCAAGCTCCATTGTTTGTTGAACATTCAGATCGTGGAGTGGGAAATTAAGCAAGTCCTTAGAACCCCGCATCTTATAGCGACGTGGTCAATATCGTTACATCATCAAACTACTCCACCAGAGAATTTGACGAAGGAAGTAGGCAGATTCCACAACAATGGAAAGAGCTAAAATAACAAATAGATAAATAAATATACATACAAGATCACCAAAAAGAATCTCACACATTAAAAATAAACTCTCACACATCTATACTAATATGTATAGAAACAATAACACTCAGGATCTATAACATATTTCTGGCCCTCCCTCGAGGGAGTCAAGCCAGTACCAGCTCTGATACCAAATTAGAAAACTAGGGAGAGCTAAGAAAAATATTTTTCACAACACAAATCTCACACTCTATGTTATTATTCATTTCAACAATTACATATATAGGAAATTAAAGACTCACTTTGACACCTTTAGATAATGACTCCAACTCATTACATAAGAATCAACAGCTTCTAGACTCATGCCTAGGGACTCACAATGACAACTGCACATGACATGGAAGCATTACTTCCAACACGATGAATTCGTCAGATTAGTTTAAGTATTTGATTGGTGTTTCGTTTGAGGTAGTGTTATTAGAGATATTTAGTTCATAGTTGATGGCTTTCAGTTAAAAGCTTGAATAGGTGCTTGTTGTTTATTTGTTGTAGTTTTCCTTCTTGTTGAATGAATTATTGTCGATGCTAGGAGTAAATATGCTAAGAGTGATTCATTTAGCATACTTGCATTCAGATTCAATTCTACGCACAGTAGATTAAAATAATAGATATCATTTTTGGGATTCAACTGCGTTAAGTAAGTCATTCACGTATGACCATTTCCATGAGAGGTAGTCGTAACTGACTAATTTCTCATGATTTTTGAATAGTTCACTTAGCACTCATTGCATTGGGTGATGCTCACAGGGGTGAAGAAGTGGGATTGAAACTAGTGAAATGAATCACATAGCATCAATCATCACTTCCAGGGCTTGCACTTGGTAACCAGGACTTCCCAGGAGGTCACCCATCCCAGATCTCCTCTCGCTCAAGCACGCTTAACTGTGGAGTTTTCCCCACAATCAAGCCCACTTAGCTTGCTACCCCATTTGCAAAACCTTAGCAAGTATTGTGCCTCATGAACCATTCAATAAGACATCCCTTCACTCTTTTTGAATTTAAGTATGGGGGTTTACGCAGTGCATTATATTACATATCATTTTTGGGATTCAACTGCGTTAAGTAAGTCATTCATGTATGACCATTTCCATGAGAGGTAGTCGTAACTGACTAATTTCTCATGATTTTTGAATAGTTCACTTAGCACTCACTACATCGGGTGATGCTCACAGGGGTGAAGAAGTGGGATTGAAACTAGTGAAATGAATCACATAGCATCAATCATCACTTCCAAGGCTTGCACCTGGTAACCAGGACTTCCCAGGAGGTCACCCATCGCAGATCGCCTCTGGCTCAAGCACGCTTAACTGTGGAGTTTTCCCCATAATCAAGCCCACTTAGCTTGCTACCCCATTTGCAAAACCTTAGCAAGTATTGTGCCTCATGAACCATTCAATAAGAGATCCCTTCACTCTTTTTGAATTTAAGTATGGGGGTTTACGCAGTGCATTATATTAGATATCATTTTTGGGATTCAACTGCGTTAAGTAAGTCATTCACGTATGACCATTTCCATGAGAGGTAGTCGTAACTGACTAATTTCTCATGATTTTTGAATAGTTCACTTAGCACTCATTGCATCGGGTGATGCTCACAGGGGTGAAGAATTGGGATTGAAACTAGTGAAATGAATCACATAGCATCAATCATCACTTCCAGGGCTTGCACCTGGTAACCAGGACGTCCCAGGAGGTCACCCATCCCAGATCTCCTCTGGCTCAAGCACGCTTAACTGTGGAGTTTTCCCCACAATCAAGCCCACTTAGCTTGCTACCCCATTTGCAAAACCTTAGCAAGTATTGTGCCTCATGAACCATTCAATAAGAGATCCGTTCACTCTTTTTGAATTTAAGTATGGGGGTTTACGCAGTGCATTATATTAGATATCATTTTTGGGATTCAACTGCGTTAAGTAAGTCATTCACGTATGACCATTTCCAAATTTAAAAATTCTTTAAGGTTTTCCTTCAGATATGTTTGGGATTGAACTTCGAGAAATAGATATTAATTATTGGAATGATTTGAAATCATTTCATTCTGAATTAGCCTCTGAATTCACTTTCATAGACAATGCGGAACACTCCTAAAATAAACAGATTTACGCTATTTTGATAACTAATGTAGGTATTAAGCTTTCTTTTAATAGTCATCTTAATGCACCAACATTTTGGCGTTGTTGCCGAGGAGAGTGTTTCAAACTGATTTCTTTTTATTTTTCTTGCTGTAAAAGAATTGGGTATTGGAAATGGGAGGTAAAAACCTGCGTAACAAGCAAGTAAAGCGCTTTCTCAATAACCCTCTTTTCAGCAAATGCATAGAGGTTAAATAGGAGTAGGCATTTTTATGAATGACTAAGAATAAAAAGGTAGAAAAGGATCAGGACCCGCCACCCAAATCCACAAAACCCAAGGGATCGGTGAAGCTTGGAAGACCAACCTTTATAGATGAAATCACAAGAAAAGTAGAATCTCAGGCATCAGTAGGACCGCAAAATATATCTGGAAAAATCCCTACAGTAATCCCTCAGGTAGCAGGCTCACCATCTGCATCCTATGTTGAGATTCATAGCCAAATCAGAGGATCTAAACAGAGATTTAAAGTTACCAAAAATTTATGTTCTGATCCTTCATAAGAGGGAAAATTGTGCAGTTTAAGAGAAGGAGAGGGATAAACCAGTGGAGTTGCTAAGTCAGAGCCATGGTTGTCTGAAGGATCTCTTGTCATCCCAGATCTAAGCAGTGTCGTAAAACGACCATAGATTGAAAATACTCAACTTACTCAGATAACATCCCGTGAAGTCCTTGAAGGATATTGGCACATTTTCGACCAAATGGCGAATCAACAACCTCAAGGGCAGACCTTGACATTTGAATATGCCATAGTTGACACAGTAGCCAATGCCCCAATGAAAGCTATTCCCTTGCAAAACATCCCAATCTTTCATGGGATAACCACAAAGGATATGGATGCCTTTTTATTCGAGTTTGACATCCTGTGCAGAGGATATGATTACACCACCGATCCTAAAAAATTGAAGTTATTCCCTTCTACCCTTAAAGGAGCATATTTTTGGTGGTTTATGGGTTTGGGCAGATGCACTATTAACTCTTGGGACGACATGAAAACTTATTTCCTCACGAAATATCACAACTACCGTAGGACTAGAGAATTGAAAGAAGAAATATTTAAAATGTCTGTGAAGGATAATGAAACTCTAGAAGAATATGTTGAATGGTTTCAATACAATTTGCAGAGATCCCCTCACTCCACATTACCAAAAGTAGTCCTGAAAGCCATACTAACCAAAGGAATGAAAGAAGAATGGATAGAAACTTTAAATCTGATCGGGAAGGGAGACATTTCTCAGGAGGATTATGATGAAATTTTTCGATTGTGAATCAGGTGTTCATGAGGTAGCACATGCGTAGGGTCATGAAGCTGAGATTCTATGACTAGTGGAAGAAAGCTGCCTAGTGGAGGTGTGACAAGAGTAGAAATCAGTAATCTCCTGGAGGACTTCAAGATAGACATCTTAGGCACACTGACTACAAAATTAGATGTCCTACAGGCCAAACGGAATACAAGCCTTAACAGAACAAAATTTGGCCATTTTTTTCCATGTTGATGGAAGAAGCACAATCAACGAGAGTGTCCATTGGACATGGTCGAAACATGCGCTATCAGCACCAAGGACCATGCCACCGAGCAATGTCCATCACTTCCAGGGCTGAAAGAAATTTTTAAAGAAGTAGAAGAAGAGACATAACCATTGTTTTTAATGAACTAGCGTCAACAGTTGCGAGGTCGACCCATAGGTATGTCACAAGACCCATCTTAGTTCTTTCCTTCTTCATCATTTGATTAGCAGCAGAATTATGGAACAACGTGGAAAGGTCAATCACCTTTCTCAACTTGGTTGTCCCAACCATTTCCTATGTCACTTTGGCCAACTCAGTCCTTTCCAGGTAATGGTTGGCTGAATTCTCCTTTTTCTACTCCTTTTTGGCAAAATAATCCATACCCATCCCAATGGCCTGCCTCTACTTCACAAAATTCGAACTGGTGTCTGAATTGGCAGTGACCTATAGGGATAGCCAATTCGTCTATGGGGACAGGTCCTCAACCTAAACCTACATTATCATCCCCATATTGATTATAGAAAAATCCTCAGCCCCTTCTGCGTCCCCAACTACTAGCTCAACCAAATCCAAACCCCAATAATAGACAGGTTTAGCTAATACAAATTGTTGAAAACTCAGACTTTTAGACCAAACAAAAAGAACGCAGTGAACTTAGGCTGACGTCAAGATGCATTATCACTCCCGAGGAAGACAAAGACTAACCACCAAATGAGTTAGAAACATCACCTGTAACTACACCTTCAACTGTCACTGATATCAAAATAAAATAGGGGGAAGACACAGTCGAATAGAATGATCCTAAAAAACTCATAATTTCTTCTCCCCCGTTCCCTGAAAGATTAAAAATACCTAAACCAATTGTTTATCCAAACCTTGATCTCTTAGGGGAACTTAAAAATCTATGCATTAAAATTCCTCTCCTCCAGGCCATCCAAGATATTCCTATTTATGTTAAAATGATTAAAGAACTATGTGTGAAAATCCTGTGAGGAAAATAAAAGCTTCACCCACTATCCATTTCGTAGGGACCTTGTCTGATTTACTTTTGGGTCAGGAAACAATGATAAAATATGAAGATACAGGGAATCCCATAGTTATAGTCCAAATATATGGCCGCTCCTTTCTGAACACACTAGTTGGCTTGGGCGTGGCCATTAACATCTTAACCACGAAAACTTGTGAGACACTTGGTATCACAACTTTGGAACTAATCACCACCCTACTAGAACTCGTTGATCGTTCGGTGGTAAGACTAGAGGGAACTTTACAGGACATGACGGTTTCCATTGGTTCATGGGAGTACCCAGTGGATTTTCTAGTTATCAACCCAAAAAGTCGATTAGATGGGCACCCTTTAATTTTGGGCCGACCTTGGTTGGCAACAACTAATGCTTATATAGGTTGTCGTACGCGCAGCATGACCATTCCTAAGGGAGACGCTATGGAGGACCTCGTTTTATATCCTCCTTCCAGATCAAGTCTGCACATTGTAAAGATTCATAAACAACCACCCACATACTTGGAATAAAGTATCCGTTCACCACTTACAGTAGCAAAGGTGCTTGAGTTCAAGAATCAGACTGAAGACGATGTAATTAATAAATTTATTAATCAGCCAGCCACCGTGAATAATGTAAAATATAAAATGTTAAAAGATATTCTTGACAATGAAGCCATGGAGGACCCTTTGAATGATACTTATGATCAGCATATCCCAACAACTTTCGTTCATAACAGCAAGCTTATTGAAATTGAACCAGTCAAGATTTGAAACATCAATGATAGTCTCGACAGTGACCAACAACAAAATCTCACTCAAGTTCTGAAAAAATATAAAGAGGATTTTGCTTGGGACTACCCAGACATGAAGTGCATAGACCCACAATTATGTATGCATCATATCTACACCGAAAAGGATTCTCGTCCTATCTAACAACCTCAATGGAGACTGAATCCGCATCTCAAAGATATTGTAAAAGAAGAACTACAGAAGTTTTTGGACGTGAATTTTATTTATACCATTTCGTATAGTAAGTGGGTCTCTCTGCTGCTAGTTGTTCCCAAGGAAAACGGGAAGTGGTGCATCTGTGTGGATTATAGGGAATTGAACAAAGCCACGTAGAAAGATCAGTTTCCTCTCACATTTATTGATCAAGTCCTTTATACACTGGCAGGAAAACAATTCTTTTCCTTTCTTTATGGCTTTAGCGGCTATAGTCAGATCCAAATCACCCCTGAAGACTAGGACAAAACCACATTTACCTGCCCATGGGGTACATTTTCTTACAGAGTATTACCATTTGGTTTATGCAATACCACAACTACATTTCAGAGGGCCATACTTAGTAGTTTTGTTGATCTGATAAATGAGGGACTTGATGTTAATATGGATGACTTCAACCTGTATGGGGACGACTTTGACCAAGTTCTACAGACATTAGAGAAGGTTTTGGAAAAATGCATCACCACCAGGCTGTGTTTAAGCAATGTAAAGTGTCACATGATGGTGACAGAAGCTGTAATCCTAGGATACTACATTTCTGCAGCTAGGATACAGGTAGATCCAGCGAAGATAGGCGTAGTTCTCCTACTACCTACACCCTATACTCAGACAGACGTACGTAGCTTCTTTGGATATGCATGTTACTATTGGAGGTTCATAAAGAAATTTTCACAAATTGTTGCAACTCTATATGCTTTAATGGGAAATGTTCAATTTAAATGGTATGATAAATGTGACACTACTTTTATAGATTGGAAGAAATTAGTTTCGACAACATGAGTATTGCATGGACCCAACTAGGAGCTACCCTTTCATGTCTCTATGGATGCGTCAGATGTAGCAAAAGGTGTTTTCCTCGACCAGGAGGAGGACATAAAGCCTTATGCCATTTACTATATCAACAAAAATCTTATTGCTACTGAACTTAATTATATAGCAACAGAAAAGGAATTTTTAGCTGTCGTTTATGCCACAAATAAATTTATACACTATATAAATGGCTATCAAGTTTTTTGTATACTGATCATTTTGCCATTAGATACTTAGCTAACAAACGAATTACAAATGGATGAGTGACTCGTTGGTTGTTACTTTTGCAGGAGTTTGATATCAACATTAAAGACCGTCCAGAGAAGGATAACCCAGTCGCGGATTTTCTGTCTCGGGTTCCAGAGATAAATGATCCGCTGGTAGTGGATGACGAATTTCCAAACGAACATTTGTTTGCCATAGCAATTAAAACACCATGGTATGTAGATGTAGAAAAATATTTGGCAGTAGGAAAGTTTACCAAACGCTTGACACCAAGGGAAAGGAAACAAATTGTCCATCGCAATGCCCTATTTTCTTGGATTGGTGGATACCTTTTTTATACAGGGTCTTATATGTGCATACCCAAATGCATTTATGAAGATTAAATCTATGAGATCCTGAAGGACTGTCATGACGAGCATTGCAGAGGACACTTCACAGATCGCATAACTAGGCATAAGGCACTGTAGATGGGCTATTATTGGCCCACCATTTTTAAAGACGCTAAGGAATATGTCTAGGCTTGTGATAGATTCTAGAGGATGGGTCGTCCTAGTCAATGTGACGAAATGCCACTACATCCCCAATTGGTAATAGAACCTTTCGAATGATGGGCATTGGATTTTGTTGGCCCATTTCATCCACCATCAAGCCAAAAGGCCTAGATACTGGTTGCTACAAACTATGTAACAAAGTGGGTAGAAACAGTACCTTTGGTAAGAGCTACGGAAGAAGCTGTAATTAATTTCCTTTTCGAGTTATTTGTGTGGTATGGTTTACGTAGGGAAGCGATAACCGATGGAAGGGGTAAATTTGTAGGACATAAGATTACAACCACCCTATGAAACAACCACATCACAAATAGAGTCACTTCCCACTATCACCCATAGGTGAACAGGCAGGTTGAAAGCACTAATAAGGTCATCGAAGCAATTTTGACCAAGATAGTTTCGACATATTGGCGGGACTGGGCTGCTAGGGTGCCAGAGGCCTTGTGGGCCTATCACACAACTTGGCGAAATACCACTCGATATTCTTTGTACCAACTTGTATTTGGTAAACAACACATATTTCCTATTGAATTTGAAATAAAGACTCTGAGAATAGCCTAGGAAGTTGGATTGGATCTGACGGAGGCCCAAACTAAATGATTTCACCAAATAAATTAATTGGATGAAGCTGGAGTAATTAATCTAAAACGCATCACAGTTATCCAGCAGCAAAGGGCTAAGTGCCATGACAGTCTTATTGAAAAGAAGATGTTTCGGAAAGGATACTGGGTGCTCCTCTATGATTCCATATTTCAAGACATTCCGGGTAAGCTATAGACAAGGTGGCTTGGCCCATATGAAATTCAAGAGGTGCATAACAATGGAACTCTCACTCTGACCACCATTGATGAGTCTGGCCATTCTTTTTGGGTGAATGGACATCGGGTATGTCTTTATCATAAACCACTCACCAAATAGTATTTTTTCCAATAGGTACGTGATGATCCCACTATGCAAATTTTAGCTACAGGGAGTAAGGACCCGACAGCTTTACTTTCATGAAAACTTGTCTCTCTTTAGCTATAAATAATATATATATGTTTTCTTACAGTTGGGTGTAATTTAGTTTAGATAGCCATAACTATGTAAATACGGGATTTCACTTATTTTTTGTGTGTTTATAATTATTGTTCAATCAATTGAAAAATTGTTGTTTAGTCAATTGAACAACTGATGTTCGGTAGAACAGACAACTCTTATTTATTTTTTGTGTGTTTGATGTTTAATCAATTGAACAAATCTTGCTCAGTCAATTGAACAACTATTGTTTGGTAGAACAAATGGCTTCGGTTTGTTTTTGGTGTGTTTTTGTACAATCAATTGAATAGATGTTTTTCGGTAGAATGAACAACTCGGATTTATTTTTGGTGTGTTGTTATTCAATCAATTGAACATCTGTTGTTCAGTCAATTGAACACCTGTTGTTCAGTTAGTTGAACAACTACTATTCGGTAGAACAAAAAGCTCTGATTTCTTTTTGGTATGTTGTTGTTCAATCAATTGAACAGTTGTTTTTCAGTCAATTGAACAACTACTGTTCAGTAGAACGAACAATTGTAATTTCTTTTTGGTGTGTTTGTTGTTCAATCAATTGAACAATTTTTGTTGAGTCAATTGAACAACTATTGTTCGGTAAAATGAACAACTTTGATTTCTTTTTCTTGTGATTAATAGTCTCTGCTCCAATAATCACATAGTTGATGTTCAATTTTAATCAAGTATCCATTCTCCTCTTTGACGCTTTCCTATCAAAACCATCTTTTTGGATTGGGAGTTTGGACCCAAGATAAATAAAAACAATAATATTAATACCATTATGACTTGTAAAAGCTTTAATGGTTATCTTTATTCGGAAACTTACTTGGTTCATCTATATAATGACTGGTTGAATGTTTTTTGTTTGGACATATCATAAAATGATTCACTATCTTAATACCATGGTGGTTTATCTTTCACACCTTCAATTGATAATTCCCTTTGGTATGATGATATAGGGATAAAAGAATAACTTTCATTGGCATTTCTTTTACTTCTCATGCCATCCCTAACTCTTAAGGAGTAAATGAGCCTCCCTCCCTTTACAATAAAAATATCAAAATATGGAAATATGGAAATACAATACAAATCTTCTTAAATAGGATAGGGGGTCTCATTACGAGCCAACCTACCATGGTCATAAGGATGTAACAAGTGACATTCCATTATCACCACCACACTAGGGTAATGGCCTTATAGATAGTCAAAAATATCAGAAGGATAGGAGGTATCATCACGATTCGGCCTGATCACTTTGTTATATCCTTGTGAATGGCACTATGATTATCTGGTTACCATGCCAACATAGTGGTCTCTTTATAGCAATATAGAAACCATATAAATATGAAATGGGGAATTCTTGCTCATTTTTGTGTTAAAAAGCAACCATGTTGAGGCTATGAATGACTCCTGGCAATAGTGGCTCTGCTTGTGGTATTGAAGTTATATGTTACATTTCCAATTATTATTTATCCCATTCTTTCCTATTGATTCATTTCTAAAGGTGAATTTACCATTTCAACAACGTTTATAACTATATTAACCAATGTGCATAGTCGAATATACTTTTATATGAATTATATCAATATTATTCGATCAATCGATACCAGAAATCATTATCCTCTATCGCCAGTCATGCTTTCACCATATTTTTCCACCTAAGGAAATTTCTCTTTGCATAATGATCAATTCATTGTTTTATGCCTTTTGCAGTTACTTCCCATCTTCACGACTTGTATTTCTCTGACGATTTTTTTTGTTGTATTTACGCTGCTATGACTATTTTCTTGCTGTATTTATGAAACCCCAACTTCCTTTCCATTTTTCCCATGCTTTATGGTCATGGACACCCTTTTCTAATTGGAGGGGGGAAGGTATGCATTATGAATAACATGCGTAATAATTGTCAAGCTGTTTTCTAATTCGGGGGGGAAGGTATGCATTATGGATAACATGCATAAAAATTATCAAGATACAAAAAATACTACTCATGTGACAAACAACATCATTTCATTTTAATAACAACTTTAAAGCAACATCATTGCTCTTTTAATAGAAACTTTAAAGTTTTGTATACGATATATTGTGTTGTTCCAAACTGAGAAATTGTGAGAAAGAACACGCAAAAGTGCGAAGTTGGGCTACTGAGACACAATAGCCATGGGAGGAAAATCTCTCTGCAGTGAACCTACAGTACTCCGAGTAACAGAACAGGCTCGCGAAATTATTGAGCACGCTGGCTAGCTCCAATACCTGACTAAATTACAAGGATTCCATAATGAAATAACACTTTAATTATTGCAAAATCTACAAGATGGATGCACGAGGGTGAAGGGAAAAATATAATAGTTTCTAAAGTAGTTCTAACTGAAGTCTTTGGACTTCTAGCAGAAGGCACAAAATGGACTGGTAAGCATGTTCTCCTACATCACGCAGTTGTGGTATTCCAAGACCCAGATGAACAATTGGTACACAAAGGCAAAGGGACTCACCCCACATCTTTAAAGGAACTATGGCAAGAATTGGCAACCATTGTTCAGAGGTAAATCACTTGTGACAGATTTCAAGATGTGGTAAAACCTCGACAACTCAAAATTTTAGCCATTCTTAAGTAGAAAATTACAGTTAATTTTCCTTTTTAAATTCCTTATTGCATGACATTGCTAGTCGGGTTAGGAAAGCTGACGACCCACATTTTGTCATCCACAATCATGGTCTGATGAAGTTAATCATTATTCATGGATTGGCCCAGTGGAAATTAACTTGGGATAACTTTGCAAATGCTACCTTAACCACACTAGAAGAAAACCCAGTTGCACAAACAGGGACAAATGATAGAAACATTGATAACATAGATACTGAACAACAGAGAGTAAAGGTAACAGGTCCAAAAAGGGAAAGAAAAAGAAGGAAACCTTCTTTGGCCTCCGTCCCAATGAAATGTAGGTGTTCTGCAAGGATAAAATCACAGCAACACACCCCAATTCCAACAGAAGAAGCATGGTCGCCTCATATACCCTCTTTAAGCCCACAAGATGATTTTCTGTAGGAATATAGAATAAATTGCTCAAGTATTGGAGAATATGGGCACATACTATGAAGAAATGGATCCATATGGAAACTTTGTAGGAGAAAATCATTCCCTTAACCAGTCTACCTTTGTCGACATTTATGCCATACTGAAGCTTTTCCATCTGCTGATAATTTGGAGGATCGAAGGGAATTAGTTCCCTCTATGAATTAGTCCCCTGAGAAGGAAGCCAATGCAGAAGAAACCCTTGAGGATGAAAATCAACCACGATATACTGTTCCATTGGAGTCCCCTGAGAAAGAAGCCCATGCAGAAGAAACCCTTGAGGACAAAAATCAATCAGGAGATACTATTCCATTGGAGTCCCCTGAGAAAGAAGCCCATGTAGACGAAACCCTTGAGGGCGAGAATCAATCAAGATATGTTGTTCATTGGAATCCCTTGAGAAAGAAGCCCATGTAGAATAAGACCTTGGAGACAAAAATCAATCAGGAGATATTGTTCCATTGGAACATAACCCTGATATTGGCATAGGTCCTCATGAATCTGAAATAGACACAAATGCGTCATCTCCAATCGGAAACCCCGCAAATAAGGAAAAGGTGTACAAGTCCAAATTAAGGAAGTTGATTAGGAAATACAAGAAACTTAAGAAAACAGTCAAACAATTGAGAGAATGGTTAAAAGAAGCAGATAAGGCTTGAAAACTGAAAGTGGAATTAGAAACTATGGGGACCCAAATAGAACAATGTCCTTTGGAGGATATTGAGACTTAGACTGAAAGTCCTTGTGTTTGTGCAATGGAGACCCAAACGGACTTTCCTGCCACAAATGTTTATGTTCAAACTGATTTTGAGGAGAATGCCCAGGCATATTGTTGTATGCTCCAAGAAACAATCGAAGTTGTTGTTCAAGCTAGTTCAGTGATAACACATGACAATGAAACTCAGACAGAGGAAACAACTCAATATGTTCCTCTAGTGAGAGAAGATGTTATCCTGAAATTGCATAATGAATTAACAAAGACCTGGTAGGAGTTGGCTCAACATAAGAAAGAGGTAGTACCTCTACAGATACACCAGCAGTCGCGGAAGAAATTCGATGAACTTACTGCAACAAAAGATGAGACCTTTTTCCGGCTTCAAAGATGAGCAAAAGAAATTATATAAAGCACAAGCCCAACTTCAGAAGGCCATGGAAAAATTGAAACTATTTGTTCTCTTTACTCTGATGCTTTGTCTTGCCAGTCACCTGCCACTAATTATGCATTATTCTTGTTGGAAAGGTACCTATTGTTGAAAGTTAAAGCTGTCAGGGCTGGTAAGCTAGTAGAATTCAAGACCACTTTAGAATTCGTCCAATGTTTTAAGTAATAAAACAAGCAAGTACAATGCCTTCTATGCGAATTATACTTTCCCAATCTTTTCTTGGAGGATGAAGTGGATAGTAATCCTAGCCCCCTCATTGGGGACATTCAATTTCAAGCTTTCCTCTCTTTTGTGACCAATCAGGTTAAATGGGCTAAAGCCTATAACATTTTTTAGAAAAGGGAACATGGTGTAGATTTATGGGTGTGAGGAGAACTCATGAAACAGTTACATCTTTCGATCCAAGATAAAAGGTTTATGCAACAAGAGGGAGTCATGGGTAAATTGGGACCACTCCATATAGATGTTATACAGGCATGAAGAGAATATTTTCTGGACATTAACGAGGAAGCTTTGTTGGCAGCAAGGAAAATATGGGAAGCTTCCACTAACAATATCAAAATCTAGGAGCCCTTTGGGTAGATAAACATTAAAGTTGTTGTTGCTCGCCTAAACATGTACAACAATATGGTCCTAGGTATGGGTCCTACGTGGATAGGATGTTGTTGTGGATGTTCTATTATTTGGTACCCTCTTGAAGGGTATTATTGTGATTATTATTTTCCCGACTACCGTATAAGCCAAGCTTTTGCAATATTTAAACAAAAAAATAGTTTTAGGCTATACAAAGAAGAACTTTGTCCTACCGATTCTTTGACACAACTCCACCTCAACCATATTATAACATGAGGACATGTAAAAAAGTAAGTAGGGGAGTATCTTGGGCCATGGAAAAGGTATGTTTTATCCTCATATTAGCTTAATTAATCATTCATTTTTATATGATTATATTCATTTTAGAAAACAATTTAGAAGAAACGATTGTAGAAGCTAGATAAAATCAATCATTAACGAATTGTGTGATTTTTGGTATGAAAGCTAAATTTCGCTATTTTGATATGTAGGGATATGAATTGAATCATTGTTGTTCAAAAGATGGAAAAACATCGACCATGAAAAGAAAAAGGACAATGTTTCTCTCATGAGGGCTAGTGGAAGACCATGGGGATTGAGTTTATTTTGTAATAAAATTTGATTCCGATTGTGAAATCGTCAGGATCTCCTGATCCTGAGGATTCACTCTTATCCATTTGTCTCTCATATGTTATATAAAGCTAACAGACGAAATAATACAGACTAGTTAGGAATGGGGAGATTGTAGCATTCATTTTGACACACAGTATTCTCACTACGGTGATGTTGTATCTTTATTATTGAGTTTAATGAGAAAGACCATGTTTTACTTGTAATCACATTCCAAGTGTCTTTCAGTAGTATCTTCTGGAGACTTTGGGCCTGGTCGCTAGGGGATTTACTGCTTTGTTTGTGCCATACTTATTTCTTTTTACTCTTGCGATTGTTTATTCTTGTTATTTCATGTAACTAGAATTATTCTAATTGTTGTGAGTATTGATCTTTATGATTTACCTTTACTGTTCAAAGTAGATTATAGATCTTGCTATGTTTATACCCATGTGTTAGTATTTTATGAATTTATCAGATTAGTTTAAGTATTTGATTGGTGTTCCTTTTGAAGTAGTGTTATCAGAGATCTTGAGTTCATAGTTGATTCCTTTTAGTTAAAAGTTTGAATAGTTGCTTGTTGTTTATTTTTTCTAGTTTTCCCTCTCATTGAATGAATTATTGTCAATGCTAGTAGTAAATATTCTAAGAGTTATTCCTTTAGCATACTTTCATTCAGATTCAGTTCTCCACACAATAGATTAAAATAGATTTGAAAATGCTTTAAGGTTTTCCTTCAAATATGTTTTCGATTGAACTTCAAGAATTAGATATTAATTATTGCAATGATTTGAAATCATTTCATTCTAAATTAGCCTCTAAATTCACTTGCATAGAAAATTTTGAGCACTCTTGAAATAAACAAACTTATCCTGGTTTGATAACTAACGTAGGTATTAAGGTTGCTTTTAATAGTCATCTTAGTGCACCAACAACAATCCTGCTGACAAAGCTCCATTGTGATTTTTCTTTGGTGGTGAGTTGAAGCTCTATGTTTTAGATTCAAACCCTACTACAATATCCTATTTACTGGAAGGGTTTAACAATAAAATTTCTTGGTGTGTTTCCATTCTGGTCATGTAATGGCATGCACAACCACATTATCATCCGCATGATTTTTTTTTTTTTTTGTAAGCTACGGTGAGACCTTTTCTATTATATACAGCAGAATTCAAACTATACAAACGCATGAGACCTCAACCCGCCCCGTAGGGAAACCGGATCTGTTGGTCCCCCAAAAAATATTGTCTGAAGAAGTTCACGTATCCAACTAAGAGTCACAGCATATCTAAAAACTATAACAGAGTCCTAGCTGCAATATGTCTCTTGATGACTAGTCTCAGATGCTTGACAAAAACTACCATATACATTGGCTCACTACTGCTTATTACAAAATTCAGAAAGATAAACTGGGTAAAGACTTTCAATCTACCATGATTTCATGCTTGATTTCCTCATCTCGCTTCGCCTTGGTCAGCTCCTTCAGCATGCCGCGGATCTCCTCTACTTTGATGTCCTGCTATCGTGTCATGATCTGCAGACTGTTCATCTCTTTCTTCATATCCGACACACCTTGGGTTATCTCTGTCATCTCAACCACAACTTTCTCCATGGCTTTGGTAAGTAGATGCTTCATCACCCAATACATATGTAATGCTTGTTTATAAATCGTTAATCTCCCTCTCGTATTCCCAGGGTCCGGCAACAGGGTATTCCACTCCTCCATTTTAGGATCGGAGGGTTCTTCCAACACTCTATTCTCCAAAACTTCAATTATCCTCCTGATGTCTTCATTGGTTTCTATGCCGTAAGCTCTCTCCGCCTCCTGCGCAGCCTGCCCAATGGACCGACGCCCCCTATTCTGCTGATTCAAGGCTGGATTCTCCATTTTGTGGTGGTCAACCTGCCGCGATCTTCCTTGTCCCCTTTGCCTCCTTCCTTTCCCTCTTTTAACCGACCTGCCTCTATTATTGTTTCTACTACTTTGCCCAACTTAAAAGGTCATCTTCGCCCTACATTCCTCCTTCACTATCTCCATTACCCTATCTACAGATCTATTGGTATCCTCCGCTATCTGCTCCTGCCCCTCTGGGTGTTTCTTCCTTCTCCGTCTTTCCCCTGCCTTTCCCTTCTTCCTCCTTCTGCCATATCATTTTGACGTCGCCTGAGTCTCTGTTCTGCATCTCTATGCCAAACTACTCTGTCCTTCGCCACCTTCTTGGGTTCCCAGTTGTCTATCATTCTACCTGCTTCTAATATTATATGGATACCGCCACCTAGCTTCCTTTGCAGCAGATGATCGCCGCCGAACCTATCACCTGCCGTTTCCATAATTCTTTCTACTCCTCGCCTTGGTATGCGTACTACTCCACCATTCGACGCCATTGCTCTATTAATGATAGCCTTGATGTGTGGCATATGCAGGCCACCTTCCCATCCCATCACTGCCTTATATTGGCCGTATTTCTCCACCCTGATCGGGGTATGGGTGTTATGATGTTCATGGCTATATTGCTTCATAATTGTCCTGTTCGATAATTCGATCTAAGTTTGCCCATCTTGTCGTGGCCAGCTGAGGTGTCCATCTGGTATCCACTTTTCCTTCCGGTTCGTCGCATCCCCAATTTTCCAGGTAGTCTACGGGTCTGTTACCTTCTCTTCTTACATGATGAATGACCTTATACTCAATACGTTTCATAGATTCTTCTAAGTCCTGGACGAGACCTGTCGTTCTCCAGCTCTTAGCCACCTGTTCCCATGACTTGCCATGATTTAGTTTTCTGATTGTCTCTATTACCAAATTAGAGTCCCCTTCTATTTCTAATTTCATGTATCCATTTCTTATTGCAATCCCGATTCCTTGGTATACCACCATGAATTCGGCTTCGTTATTACTCATTATACCTCCTCTATCTGCATAGATCCATCTGGTTTGACATTGGTTGTCTCTAAATATTCCACCATACCCAGCCAGACCTGGATTTCCTTTTGATGCTCCGTCAAAGTTAAGTTTGATGAAGCCTTCCTGAGGGCGAATGAAAATAGCTAGGCTTTGGTTCTTTGTGCCCTGTTTTTCTTGATGATGCGGGAAAACCATCCCTGGTTCCAGGTTTAACTTTCTTAGAATATGTATCTCCTCCTCCGAAGTTCTCCAATCTTCCTCCTCCCATGTTTCCGATAGAATTATTTCTTGTATTTGTTTCTGAGTTCTTTTCCATATATCCTCTGGTGAAGATATCTTAACTTGAAAAATCCTGCTATTTCTCTCTTTCCAGATGTTCCATATGTTGAACCCCACTACCAGGTTCCATGCCCTTCTAACCATCGGGCTTTGGAATTTTCCCTTCCCCCATTGGAATAGAGTTTGAGTTATATCCTAGGGATTCCGGTTTGTCTTTCCGAAGAGGCCTCTAGTTTCTTCCCATTGAAGCTGAGCTACCCTGCATTCGTTTAGGATGTGTTCCTGGTCTTCTATGTTTTGATTAGATAAGTTGCATCTTGGCAGTCCTGAGAACCCTCTTTCTTTAATTTGGTCCCGTGTAAGTATGCGTCTTCTTCCAACTAGCCAAGCAAACATAATGACCTTTGGCCACCATCTATTCTTCCATAATTCTTTCCACTCTTGAATTTGATCTTCCTGAGTTCCGTTGGATTTTATGGTATATGCTTCTTTGGTTGAGAATGTGCCTTTTCTCTTTCCACCCCATCTGAGGATATCTGGTCCATATCTGTTTTTAATCCTTCTTGAATCCAATTCCTCTATTATCTTGGCTTTTAGATCTCCCTCTATGTTATTGTCCCATTCTTCAGGTCCTTTCCATTCTGTCCACACCTCATTCTCTCCTCCTTCCTTCCAATAGTATTTGACTAGGATTAACCCTTTAGCCTTGGCTTCCCTGTAAGTGTTATGTATCTCCTGGATTTCCACCATTTTTCCCCTCTGTTTCCATGCTTCCTCCCAGAATTTTGTTGTGCGTCCATTTCTTATTTCCCAGAATGCATGTCCATTTATGATGTCTCTGTTCTGACTTGCCAATTCCCATATCGCTGAGCCTTTTGGCATTTCTTCCTTTCTCATAATTTCTTCGACTGTTGTGGGCATGTGATATTTTGATGTCCATATTTCCTTCCAAAGATCTTTACCTCCTTTCATCCACCTCCACCAAAGCTTTGCCGCTAGGACTTGGTTTAGGATATATGGATCTCTTAACCCTAGCCCCCCTTCCTCCTTTGGTTTTGTTACGTTGTTCCATGAGCATAGGGCCCATTTCTTCTGCTGTTTTCGTCCTCCCCACAAGAATTTCCTATAAATTTCAATCATTTTGGTGCACACTCCTTTCGGTATTGCCATAACCGATAGGGGGTAAATGGGAATTGCTTGCAGTGTCGATTTTAGAAGCACCACCCTAGCTGCTATATTCAGGGTCCGAAAAGACCAATTTTCTAGTCTGCTCTTAAGTTTCTCTATAATAGGTTGCCAATTGGCTATCCTTAATGAGTTTAGATCAAGCATAGTTCATAGATATTTAGTAGGCAATTCTCCCTTTCTGAACCCCAAGATTCTTGTTAGATGGACTTTAACTGTCTCCGGAGAGTTGAAAATGAAGGTGCTCAATTTATCCTTATTTATTTCCGTACCTGATGCTTCCATGAATACCTCTAGGATTTCCTTTACCTTTCTAACTTCTCTCAAAGATACCTTGCAGAATATCATGATATCATCTACGAACTGTTGGTGCGTAACTAGGATATTGTTTCCCCACAGGCGAAACACTTTAATTTTCCTTTCTCTTAGCTCTTTCTTGAAATACCTTCCCAGCCCTTTAGCTGCTATTATGAACAAAAAAGGGGACAGAGGGTATCCTTGGCGCAGACCTCTTGAAGCATTAAAGGTTGCAGTTGGTGTACCATTTAGGAGTATGGAGAAGTTTGGTGTGGATATCATGTTGAGTATCCATTTCACCCATCTATTGCAGAACCCATAGGCTTGAAGAATGGCTTCCAAATACTTCCAATTCAGTCTATCGTAAGCTTTTGATAGGTCCAGCTTGATCATCATGCCTGGCTCCTTTTTTTGTTTTAAGGTATGTATGACTTCTTGAGAAACTACCAGTCCATCTAAGATTTGCCTTCCCTCCACGAACCCTGTCTATTCTAGGGATATTATGTTGGGCATGATAGGTTTGAGCCTTTTGACCATTAAGGTGGTTATAATCTTATAAATAACATTACACATGGCGATCGGTCTGAAGCCTTCTGTTGATTCTGAGTGGGCCATTTTAGGGATGAGAGTTAATAAAGTAGAGTTTAATCCTAGCCATACCTTTTGATGTATGCGCGCTTCCTCCACCACTTCTAGGATTTCTTCTCCTATGAAATGCCAACAAGCTTGGTAGAATTCCGTAGTGTATCCATCAGGACTTGGGGCTTTGTTTCTTTTCAAGCCCTTCACTACTTCCTCCACTTCTTCTAAGGATGCTCTCCTCATCAGGGCGAGGTTTTGGTCTCTGGTTACTAACTTGGGTATTTCTTTACTAATCCTGGCTATGGCCTCAGATCTATTCCTCCGAGGTTCATTGAGTAAATCTTTAAAATGGTCTACCAGGTCCTGTTCCATCTCCTCGTGCTGAATTATGCGCTGGCCATCCTTATTTTTAATTGAGAAGATCCTATTTCTCTGCCTGTGCTGAATCATAGCCTTGTGGAAGAACTTTATGTTTCTCTCTCCTTCTCTAAGCCACTGGACTCTGGACTTTTGTTTCCATAAAATTTCTTCCTGTTTCCTTCGCTCTTCTAATTGACATATTAAATACCTTCTTCTCTGCTTCTCTCCTCAATTTTGCCCTCCAATATATCCTTCTGTTGCATTTCGCTCATTTTCTGTTCTAAGAATTGTTGTTCCTTGAGGTTATCCCCAAATTCCTCTTTATTCCATTTTTTTTATTCTCCCTCTAAGCTCTTTCAGTTTGAGTTGAAAGGTTTGCATTTTTCTTCTTCCTCTTTGTTCGCTTTTAGTCCACCATTCTTCTATTTTCGGTAGAAACTTCTGGTCTCTGAGCTAGAAAGCTTCAAACCTAAAAGGTCGGCTTCTGGGGCTTTGCTTGAGGTAAATATCCAACTTTATTGGCCAATGGTATGAGCTTACTACTGGAAGGATCATGGCCTATATGAACACATCTTTCATCATAATTTGTTCGGAGATAAGGAACCTATCCAGTCTTGAGGCTATTTGATTTATCCCTCGTCTACGATTATTCCATGTGTGGGTACCATTTATAGTCTGGACATCCACCAATATTTGTTCTGCTATCATATCTCCAAACGCTTCCATATCTAAATCTGTCCTTATCAACCATCCGCTCTTTTCTTCTAGGGTCTTTATCATATTAAAATCGCCCCCTATAATCCATGGCTTCTATGGAATAAGACTTCTCATTGCTTTTAGATTTTGGAGGAATCCTTTTCATTCTGTTGGGATATGTGGACCATACACCCCTATTAGGATTGTGTATTCCGATGATCCTATAACCTTGAATATTCCCGATAGTATTTGAGGGAGGCCTATCCAATTTTCAAATTGTATTTCCTCCGGGTTCCATATAATTTCCTGTCCTCCTACGCTACCTATTGCATCCTGTCCTATTATTTCATATCTAGTGTTGCCCCTGCTCATTATTTCTCTCATTCTTTCTGTACTAATCTTTGTTTCTTGGACTATCATAATACTTGGTTTGTCTTTTTTAATCTCTCCTTTAGGTATCCTTGTTTACCTCTGCTATTGAGGCCTCTGATGTTCCAACTTGTAATAATCATGTTAACAATTTTGGTGGTAGTTGGAATACCTCTAATAGAGGTATGACCCTTCCAGAGTTCACTAGCGACTCTCCTACCTCCTGAATTGTCTCGCTCATTGTCCACCTGTCCCTCTTTCTTCCTCCTTTACCAGAGCTGCTCATTCCCGTGTTCTGATTTCCTTGTGGTTCTATCGGTTCCAATATGTTTGCTATTGTTGCCCCTACTTTTTCTTTATATTTTTGGAAGGCTTCTTTATACATTTGTTTCTGCTCCTCTGGGATGAATCTTTCATCTAACAATCTCCATTCTTGCAACAACTTCCTCATTATGCGTTCCTCTTCCCCTCCCTTATCTTTTTGTGGGTCTATCTCCATTTGTATTTGTTCATTTGGTTGTTCACCTTTTTCCTCAGCCTCCCCGTGCTCTGTACCCTTTTGTTCTGATATTTGTTTACCTGATTCCTTTGAGTTTTCCATTGTCTCTTCTTCATTGCCTTCTTGTTCCCCCATCTCAATCTTTTCTTCCTGGAGGGCTTTGAATTTGTTCTGTGATTCCAAGGTAATATTTTCCTTTGTCAATTGTCGTTGTGTTTTACTAAACCTTGATTTCTTTTTCTGTTGTACTTCTTTAAAACCCTCTTCCCCCTGATCCTTTTCCTCTATTGTTATTCTCTCTTCTTCTCTCTTCTCCTTTACTTCCTCTATTGTGGTTAATGGACATTGTCTGAACAAATGCCCATATTCATGACATCGTCTACATTGAAAAGGTATGTGCTCATAATCCACTGGTTGTTGCCAGATCTCATCGTGATATTCCAGCTCAATGAATTCTAGGAGGGGTTCAATTATATTCATATACACACATATTCTAGCGTATGATGTGCATCTTCCTCTTTTTGTGGATTCTGCAACTTTCACAAAAGACCCTATTGTATTCCCTATGCCTTTTAAGGTTTCTGGATCCCAGAACTCCATTGGAAGCCCAAAGAGTCTTATCCAGACCGGGGCTGCTAGCATTTTCTCTTTATCTAGGTTATAACAGTCTACCCAGTGCCGCATAAATAAGTCGGCATTGTTCATGAAGTAAGGCCCTCCCTCGAAAACTCTTTCCTTGTCTTTTATGTTAGAGAATATCACTGTAAAAAAACCTTTCGCTCTTAATTTTAGTTCCACATGTCCCTTTGGTTTCCATCTCTGTTATATCCACTTACATAAGTCTTTCTCTGATGGCCAGAACCCTACAAATTTACATATTAATGCATAGTCTTTCGTGTAACTCCTATATTCTTCAATTTTGTTGTTTTGTATTACGAACTTGGGTTTCTTCGATGCCCTAGGCAGGCATTTACCTCTCACTCTGGTCTGCCAATTTGCACCACTAGCAAAGTTTTCACCGATATTTAGCTTCGTTCCATTCTGCATGCACTCCTTGCTTGCCTCCCTCGTAGCCATGCTCTTGTAGGAGGGGATCTATCCCCCCCACGTTTGTTTCCATTAAAAACTCCTCAGCGCTTGTTCTTCTTTCGATCCCTCGTGCTACGATTTAGATAACTCAATATGACCTTAGTTGGAACTGTGCTCCTTGCTCACCTTCTTTGCTTCAAGATTGCCTACTGGTCAATTAGTTCAGCTCTTCTTCGCCACTGAAACCCTCATACGCAGAAACCCTCCATCGGCATCCCCCCTCCAATGAAATATATCAGCTTGAAACCTCCTTTTTATCATCCACGTGAAATTTTCATCAAAAGAGAAATTTGTCTTTGTTTTGGTTTTTCAACTTGGTTCTTTAAGCATTTAAATGTTATTCTATAGAACCCATTTTAACTCTTTTTGTTTATGCACTTGGAAAGGTTACTATCTCAGCAAGGGAGACAAGCATTTATGCACCCAACTACAGATTTGGTTGGCCTATGATGGTATTGAATTCAGCCACTTCCACAAATAAGCTTTTTGGTGAGAAACTTTAAAGGGTAAGTGTTTGGAAAACTTAGTTATGTGATTATATATGTATAGATATCCCTTCACAAAAGTTGAACAATCATTCACTTTTCCTCCTTTTGGATTTATTTGTAGGAAGAAACATTCCTCAAATGTCCTCTAAAGGTATATTCTTAAAACCCTAACGAATTAATTCTACTTTCCTTTAAGATCCTTTGTGCAAAAGAAGTAATATTTTACTACATTCTACTTTGGATCCATATACGTACATTCAACAAGCAAAAATCTCTATCATAATTTGTGGGAAGCGTTTTCTTTAGAAAGTTAAGTTTTGTGGGTCATTAAGAAACAATTTGAGGTTCTCATTACCTCCAATTCTTTGTTAGGTTATGATGGTTTCCACTGCATTCATATTTATTTTCATTCCATGTCTATCTCATTTTAACAGAGAGACCCCAAATCAATCATGAGGGTTTGGAAGGCCGTGCTCATAGAAAATAAATACATAGGCTATGGCATTTTATTTCTCTCAAATATATTTATTTACCAGATATTGATTTTATTTCTCTCATGTTTTTTTGCATGAGGGTTTATATATATATATATTCCCTTTGCAAATTGGAATCCCTTTGGGCCTTCATGTTTTACATGAATATTTATATAATTGTAAAATGTATGTATAATACACTTTTATAAGTACTAAAAAATGGTTCTACTCATACTATGAGGTTTCTCTGCTTTCTTAAGTTTTGGGTTTTCACTGTGGACATTTAACTCATTTGGAAGGATATTTTCTTGTTTCATAATTGTCAGTGACAATTTTTGTTTAAATATCCAAATTATTCCTTTACTATTCTTAGAAATTTCTACTATAACATTGAGACTCTTTTCCTATAAATATACATGTAAGTTCATTCTTTTGCATTGAAAATTATTTTCCCGTTCAGAAAATGTTTCTATTTTTTTATATGAAAATTCTTCTTTCTAGAAAAAGGTATTGTATAATTATATCTATGACAAGTATTATGTATGTATATAGACACATAAATAAAATATGTATTGAATTAGTCTAGAGATGATGTGGAGCCCTGTAATGGGCGACTACTATCGGCTATTTGAGTCTTAATCCCCCCATGTTTAGGACTAAATTTTGTAGGACTTAAGAGTAAGGCATTTGATCTTACAATCTTCATGTCTAACTTGAACATAAGCCCAAACTTAAACCTTATTACTATATTTGCTATAAATATACTTATTTATATATGTAATATTTAGAGTTTTTCTTTTTGAGGACAACACATTTTCCTTTTAATAATATTCTATACTAACATCCTAGTTAAATCCTTAGGTATAGTTTAAATTTATTTATTATATATTGCACAAAATTCCTTTTTTCTAGGTACCCTTTTTATTTCATTTGTAACCATATGACTTTTGTCATGAACCTCATCCTTTTTACTTCCTTCAAATATTAGTTAGCCAATATTATAATGACTCCTTCATTCAAATTTATTGGAAAGTATTTCAACCAACACACACACACACATTTAAGCTACTAGAAATTAACAATTTATACTTATCTAAATCCTTCCATTATTAGGTTAAAGGATTCCACATTCCTCCCAACCTTCAACCAACTTCCTCTGTTAGTTGTCCCTAACCTCTTCCTCTAACTATTAGAAAAGCAAGTAGAATTACTTATCAGTTTTTCACCGCCTCAACTGTTAGAAGTGTCCTGCTAAAATTTATTTGGGTTAATCAGTCTTTCTCTCCCACTGTTACTCACTTTCCAAGGTAACTATCTTTATCTCCCATAATTCCTTATACATATTCCACCACAGAGCAATTCTCTCCATCACTGTAAGTTTTCTTCTGGTCTTTATCTTGTATTAGATATTTTCTTCTTTATTTTTCCCTCTGGCAAAAAAAAACCTCAAGATAAAAATAGAAAGATGATTTTTTCTTCATTTTTGTTTCTTCCACTTTAATAGTAACTAACTTCAACTACCTTCTTGATGGTTAGATATTAATATCTCATGTTAGCCTTTAACATATTTCTAAGAAGACTAATATCAAAAAATAACTTTTTCATTTCATTAATAAAAATGAAATATATTTTCACCACATGTCTTTCAATTTTTCCAAACCAATAAGTAAATTCACATGGTAATTTTCCAAGAAATATTACATCTCCCATCCCCTTAAAAATAGATGCCATCCTTGATGTTTTATCAAGAATCCATCCTTATAGAAACAAATACAAAATGTCCTCTTGATTTAATCTTCAATTTCTTAGGTTGCCTCCTCAAGTCCAAACTACTTCCAATGCACTTTAACCTGGGCTATGGCTTAATTATGGACTATAATCTCCCTTTGGTCCAAAATTTGTAGTGGATCATCCTGTAATTATGCTTTCTGTTCAACGTGTACAACATGTCAAAAAATTATATGAGTTGGTTCATGTGCATATCTCTTTAAAGAGACACATGAAACACATTATAGATTTTAATATGAGCTGATAATTCCAACTAGTAGGCCATTGTGGCAACCATGACCAATATTTCAAATTGTCCAAAGAGTCGATGGCTTGGCTTAGAGTGATTTTTCAATCTCAAGGCACTCTTCTTGGGTCTTACTTTAACATAGACATGTTCACCCACTTGGAACTCTTTATGCGTCCTTTCTAAATCAACATAGATTTTTTTCCTACCACGTTCTCCTTTTAAATTAGGTCTAATTACTTTCACCATTTCTTTCATTTCCTATAACAAGTCTACTCCTAGCATCATAAGTGTGTCTTGAGGACAACACTAATGTAGACGAACATACATTTTCCTCCATACAACGCTTCAAAGGGGCTCATCTTTAGTGATGCTTGACGACCACTTTTATCGGTGAGCTCTACCAAGTGTAAATATTCTTCCCACTCGGTGGCATGGTTCATAAACTACAAGCATAACATGTGTTCCAGCAATTGAATGAACCTTTATGTTTTCTCATTAGCTTGCAGATGATATGTAGTGTTGAAGTTCAATTTCATACCCATTCCAACAAATAATACATTCAAAAATATTAAAGTGAATTTTGTATTTCTATTTGATATCATTGTCTTGGGTAAGCCATGGAGTCAAAATATTTCTTTCATCAAGAACTTTGCAACTTGTGAATATTTATAAGTAGGTTACACATGAATAAAATGGACATCCTTGACTAACTTTACCACTACCACCATGGAAGAGTCGTGTTTCATCCTTGTTTTGGGTAGTCCATTGATAAAATCTAATGATATTGTTTCACATTTCAAATATTGTATAGTTAGAAGGTTCAATAATCCCACTAGATGTTGTTGCCTCGCTTTCACCAAATTACATTGTTGGCACCTTGCCAAGTATTGTGCAACATCCATCTTCATTCTTGGCAAAAAACAAAATCTTTTAAATGTTGAAATCATTTTTGGATGTCCTATATGAGTTGCATATGGTTTTTTGTGATATTCATCCAAGATTGATTTTTTGATTTCATATTCATTAGTTTTATGGGAAAATTTAGTGTTTCTTCAAACGACTAACCCCTAGACCTAGTAGCTAGTCTAGAACAATAACTAAAGTAATTCCATTGCTTTTCCTATAGCTAACAGATAAAAGAAAGAGGAACAAAAGAACCAACCTATATCTCTCGCTCTATCCCTCTTCCATTTGACCGCTTTCGCCGTTCCCTTCCGTACTTAACTCACTTGGAATGTACCTGCACACAAGCCGAGACATAAAACCATCAAAGCATACATATCGATCTGTTAAATAAACATATTATAGAATTGAAAGTACAATATACATCATATAAACACATGAATGGGAAAAAGCATAGAACTCTTTATTGATAAAGGAAAGATTACGACCCTTGAAGCCATGTTCGATTCAGCATCTTCCTTCCAGTTTCAAATCCTTCTCTCCTCATGAAACAACAATTTGATATGATAACATTACCCTCTTGCAAGTCTCACTCAAACAACATTTCCTTAACTAAAAAATTTCCAACCTCCCCAAACCTTTGAATGCTTGGTCCATTTATAGTTGAATGGAGGAGGTTAAGCCATTAATGGCCCTCATGAATGCTTTTCCAAAATTGGGAAGTAGTTCCATGGAGGAAGGGATAATGGATTAAGGTTCATTCATCTCCTTCCTCATTCAAAAGCGAGCTCAATCCATCTAGAAACTTCCACAAGCATCCATTGGATGAGGAATCCAATGGATTCATTTCAAAAATTCGATGAATCTCACTCAGTGCAGGCAAAGCAAGGGCTAGGTGTGATGCATAGCACCCAGATCGTGCAGTTACTGCAATGCATTGTAGCCAGATAGAAGGCCACTTGCGCTGATCTACTTAGGGGAATTTTTTGGATGAATGGTGTCATGAAACTCTTGGGAGGCAAGCATGATGTAGGTTGACTTCATTAGGGAATGAAAAGAACTGAATTAGGGGTTGATGGACCCTAATAATACAGATCCGGAAGTGAGGGTTGATGTGCCCAAATTTTCCTGTAATAGTTGCCCCCTAAAGCATGAAGTCAAAAATAAACATGTCGAATGAGATGATTTACTACTTGGAGAGAAGGTTTCGAAACAGAAGGAGACGTGCATCAGTTACAATACATATAGCATGACACTTTGTTTTTTTCTCACAATTTAGCTGAAGGAAGGCATACCCATGCTCAGCTTTATAAACTTTCATTACATGTACAAATATAGTCATCTACAGATGTAGACCCATGAATGGATGACCATGAATGTAAGGCCATTGTACATTTGATATAGTACTCCTGAATATATCGCAGCCCGGACGGATGAAACTAGATCTGGGGTCTTCAATCTCGTCCAATCTTTCACTTTAGTACAAGTCTAAACATGTGAATAGATGATCAGAAGTCGAACATGGAGAGACATCATTTGACTATCGGCCAATGATGTAAGCCGTTAACAGATGCGAGAGGAATCAACGATAATGCTAATGACCCTCAAGGTACTGCAATACATTTCTCATGGTGTGAATAAATGATTTGATGTCGAACACCATACGAAGTCTTTTGGAAGAAGGCCATTGATGTCAACCTATCATTGGAAGTGAGAAACCTACCATTGATGTATGCAAGCCTCAAGGTACTAAAGGGGTGTTTCTAAGTCAACTTCTTGGATAATGTGCTGATGTCAACAAGGAGCGACTCGTTGCGGGTGGGCCTTGAGGTATCCCACATCAATGACATGAAACAAGGTAAATGATTTTTTAGAGATTTGATATCGATTGACAACACAAGGTTCAGGAATGGCGGGCATGAAAATGAAGGTTTATTATATTGTAAAGGATTAAGTTTTGAACTGAATGACTTCTCTTGAACATATCAGCGACACTGAAGTGAATTGGTAACATTGACCCAAAAGAAAGTGATGGATGGTATGATAGACCAACGGTGTGATAACCATCAACCTGAATGACCCTACCCACATGGTCACGGTGATGAGGTGAAAGTGTCATGTTCAAGAGCAACCTACTACCATAAAGTGTTCCCAACTTTTTCCATTTTCCCCAGTCATTTCTGACGAGTACCTCTTTATTTTTTATCAAGCTTGAGGAGGATAACATATGCTTGTTGTATAATTTCACCTTTCGGGTGAATCCATTGCTATTCGATGTTTTAACGAGTCTAGCGAAGGTGAAACTCAATCTTGTCTAGATGGGAAAGTTTGCCGCTACTTGATGTTTTGAACGATGACAAAGATAACTAGGTCCTTTTCATGTTTAGAGAGTTTGAAAAGGGACTAAAAGGAAACTCCAAAGGTTCTTTTTCGTACATTTGCCTCTCAAGCCCGAAAAAGCATAAAACAATACAAGAGAGAACCTATTGATCATGCTTGACCAACAAGTACCTTTTTCGCAGTTAATCTATCTAAGCCCGAAGAACGGGTAAAACTATACTAAGTAGATATCGATTCTAATCCATTAACGAGCTAGAAACGACAAGTGCTCAGCAATCTTTTCATGTTTAGAGAGTCTGAAAAGAGCTTAAAGAGGACTCCAAGGGGGTTCCTTTTTCGTTTTTAACAAAGCTCAAAAAAGCGATAAAAGTTTTCTTTGTGGTCAAAGATGTTCAATTTACACGTAAGCGTATCATAACTGCTTGCTAGTTGTTAATCCTGCTCAAGGTTCCATAAAAAGATTAAACAATAGATGTTCATCGATTAAATAAATAAAAAACCAATGTTTACTCGATTAGTATGCAAGAAATAAACATAAAAACTGGTTCTTACCATTCATTTTCACCATCTCATTTTTACCTTATGATTTCTGGAGCAGTTTTTCCCAAATTTCGCCAGTTTCTTGCAGAGGATTGAAGAGATCATTCCTTGTGCTGTTTGTACTAGGTAGGATCTGATTCTGTTTTCTTTCATTTCATTCTCTTAATTTCCTATTTTAGTCAAGAACATTTTAGGGTTTTGAGGTCCCTAGGGTTTCTTTTTCCAATTCAGGAATTTGAAATGGTACTCATATGGAGAGAATGAGAGCATGAAGAACAAGATGTCATAGCCTTGAGTAATCAGGGAACAGTCGAGGCCCTAAGAAATTGTGGATTACTCAAGTATTTTAAGTTATCCAACCTACAGCAGTAGATGGATCTTCTATGGTTTCTTATTCAATCATGGGATCCGACTGATCATATTTTTCAAATTCGAGACAAAGAAATCCCTTTTACCATCGATGATATATAGTTTCTAACTGGACTGTCGAGGCGAGGTGCCCCCATTTCATTAACAGGTCTTACCCACGGAGGTAGACCAGTGAAAGATTATGTGCGACAGTTCTGTAGGCAAGGTGCCCAGCCTAGCAGAGACGGAAAGATACTTATCAAGGATGTTAGTGATTTACTGCTAAGGATGATCCTTTTTACCATTTCCAGATTGGCTGGCAGTTCCGCACTTCATTTGGCCACCAAATCATACATGCAGTATGCCTTAGAATGTTTAGAGCCAAAAGTATTCAACTGGTGTGGGGTTGTCTTTTCATCTGTGAAAGAACAACTAACCAAGGTGAAAAAGGGAAATCTCAAAAATTTCGGCTATGGATCCATCGTGATATATTTCACCTTGGAGATAATACCTCTCTTGCAGCCACAACTCATTTCACTGGGTATATCTGGACCAAGAGACCCACGGATGCGGAGGTGGACAGATCTAATGGCTAGGCATGGTGCCCATTCTACGATCTTTTTTACCTTTACATTCTTTGAATGGTTCAATCGTCAAGAGATAACTTTCGCAGAATATCCATATTCAGAAATGGATTTTCGTGGCAGTCCAGATTTACCACTACTAATTGGAGCAATGTGGGGTGCTATTGGTAAACTGTTTGACCAAGTGTTTTTAATTTTTAAAGTTTTTGTTTTTTTTGTGTTTTTGATGAACTCCAAGACTAAAAAAAATCAATTTTTTATGTATACAGATATCGGACCTATTCGACCTGTGGGAGACACATGAGATGTAGCTAGACCAGCAGAAAGATCTATAGGGATAACAATTCTCTGAGACTTGGATTTGGTCGAGACTCTAGCTGAATTGCAAAGTCACGTAGAGGGATTAACCCTAGGTATTCCGGATATCCGGATCGAGGAGCTACCTATGCAATTGCAAAGCCACACCATCGATGTGTCGGGTAGTTGGATGAGAATTTTGTGCATGATAGCACAGGCAGTGACCTGCTATCATGAGCACCACTAGCTTACTAAGATATCTTTTCTGAATACATTTAGTTTTTGGGTCAGATGAACAATTTTTGTCTTGGACACAAAATGTTTGTAAAAACATTTTACAATTATCTTTCAGGGTTTTATTATGATTGAGTGATGCAATCCTATTCAATTGATGATGCTAATTGAAAATATTTACTTTACATATGCTGCAAATGTCTATTTAACACATAATTTGCTAAAGAGTCGGTTAATGTGTTTAGACTTCTGGAAATATGTTGATATTGAATAAACTCGAAATACCTTACCAAAATATGAACTCTAAGGAACATACGATAAATTGCTGGGTTTCGGACAGTACAAACAACAGTAACTTGTAGCACAACGAGTTGTGAGTCCAACCTAATGATAATTCGATGAATGCCAAGTGAAATGGCATCAGAGAGAAGTTAAATCAACACACTATACTTAGTAATATTGTTTGTTGACCGACCAATACAAATCCCTCTAAAACTCATTAACTCGCCGCTCGGAGCAAAAATGGCCCACGTTGCAGAAGATAGGTTTTGCGTACTATGACTAGCACCATCGATTTAACCGAAAAATTGTTCTGAAAAGTTTGAAATATGCAATAAATACGAAGTGGATTACTTAACCAAATAAAAACCCTAAAAGAAACACACTGACACATGCAATCCAAGCATATTTAGATGAGTTTTACCATACTTAATTAAGCATAGTAATGTTTTAAACACAACCCATTTCTATGCTTAAACAATTGAATTCCATCATAATCTACTAATTCATAGGCACCTTTTGTCAAAACGCGCTTAACAATATAAGGGCCCATCCAAAGTGGTTCAAATTTTCCTGCACCAATTTTATCCGACTCCTGATCATAAAGCAATACTAGGTCGCCTTCTAAGAAGACTCGAGGCTTCACATTTTGATCATATTGCACCTTTACCTGTTTCTTGTGTGCTTCGTTAGCCAATGCAGCATCATGACGAGTTTCATCCAGATGGATTAATTCCAAGAAACGTGCTTCTTCCTTAGAAGTGTTAGGTAGCTGGTCCATTGCGAGTTTGAGTGAAGAAATTTCACATTGAATCGGCAAGACTACTTCCAAACCATACACTAGCTGAAAGGGTGTGAATCTGGTAGCATTTCTCACCAAGGTTCGATATGCCCACAAGGCCGAGTATAGGATTAAATTCCAATTTCTTTCATGCTCTCCAATCATTCGTTGTAAGATGTGCTTAAGGACCTTGTTGATAGCCTCAACTCGTCCATTAGCTTGCGGATAAAATGAGAACTATCATGTGACAATCCTAATTTGGCAGCTAACTCAACCATGATGTGATTGTGAAAATGCGACCCATGATCTGTAACTATGGCCTGTGGTACACCAACCTAGCAACCATGTGGTTGAAGAAAAATAATGCAGCCATTTTGCCGCTGTTGTTTAATGTAGGCATCACCTCGGCCCATTTGGTAAAATAGTCAACAAGGACTATTATATACCCATGCCCCCCGATTGAGGACGGGTTACATGTCATGAAATCAATGTCCCATTTAGTGAACGGTCCAACAACAACTATTGGATGCAAAGGTGCATATGGTAGTCTAGCTTTCCGATCAAATATTTGACATGCATGACAACTTCTGACGGCCATTATACAATCTTTGAATATTGTTGGCCAAAAGTATACAGCATGGAGAATTCTCTGCACTGTTACATATCTGGACAAATTTCCACCACAAGTACCTGAATGGAAATCATTCCAAGCTTTCTCGGCCTCCTCATGAGTGAGGCACCTACGTAAAGTCATATCAATACCACGATGATAAAGCATGTCACCAATGATCAGATAATTTTTGGCTTGGTATTTGATATGTTGTTGTTTAGAGTGAGAGGTATTGTGTCGGAAAGCTTGAGTCTAGAGATAGATCAGTATATCCCCATACCATGGATCACTTGACGAGATGAGAAACAGAGACTCATCCCAAATTGATGTTTCTGATGTTGAATCATTGGAGGATGAGGGAAGGGTGGGAATTAGTTTGGCAAATACGAGAGATTTCTTTGACTTAGATTTAACGAATTCCAAATCAAGTTACTACAATATAACTATCCACTTCAAATATTTCCCCCCAGCAATTGACGTGACAAAATATATGTCATGGGGTTGCAATTGGAGATTATTGTAGTTTTTCGTAGGAGAATATAGTGACGAAATATCTGAACAACTTGAACCGCTGCCAAAGCTAACTTTTCGACATAAGAATATTTTCTTTCTGTATCATTGAGATTTCGACTCAAGTAATATATAGGATGTTCAATTCCGTTGACTTCTTGGACTAAAACCATTCCAATGGTTGTATCTGCAACGACGAGATATAGATAATAGTCTTGTTGATAGTTTGGGGCGTACATTAATGATGCTCTAATCAGGGAATCTTTAAGAGCACTAAAGGAAGGGTACCTATTTCTTCAACAGATGTGTAAAACCTTTAGCCAACTCAACATTGTTTGGAATGAACCTCCTCATAAAGTTTTCCTTCCCTTGAAGTTTCTGTAACTCTAATAAATTCGAAGGTGGAGGCAAGTCAAGTATTGCCTGAACCTTAGTCGGATCGAGTCGAATTTCATATTTTGAGACCACGAATCCAAGCAATTGACCAGAGCCAACACAAAACACACACTTGTGCGGATTGAGTATTATTTTGTAGTGTCAGCACCGTAAGAAAATTGCTCTAAGATGCTGCGGGTGATCAGTCCGCTTTTGTGAATGAGCAAGCAAATCATCAAGATAAGGTTGTACGATGTTCTTAATGTCATGGAAGGCATAATTCATTGCCCTCTGAAATGTATCCCCTGCATTCTTCAAACCAAATTGTAACTTTCTATACGTGAATGTTCCCGAGGGACAAATAAATGCAATTTTTGACTCATCCTCTGGGCAGATATTGATTTGATTGTAATCAGAAAATCCATCCATGAATGAAAAGATTTCACACCTGGCACATTCTTCAATAATTTGATCGATGAAGGGTGTTGGATAATTGTCTTTTGGACATGCTTTATTTACATCCTGGTAATCAACACACACTCGGATTTTTCCTTGTTTTCTCATCACGGGAACAATATTTGATACCCAATCGGTAAGAGGTATAGGGTAAATGAAGCCATCATGCAAAAGTTTTTCAATCTCTGTCTTAATGGCAGTAGCTTTCTTTGGATGTATAGGTCGAAGCTACTGTCGTACTGGTTTGACATCTGGGTACATTTTGATTTGATGTTCAACAATGCTTGAATCAATGCCTGGCATCTCCTCATAAGACCATGCAAATACATCTCTAAATTCATGAAACAGAGCATGGTAAATATTGAGTTCCAAAGGAGAACAAGATTTGTTGACATGAATGTTGTCTAGAACGTTAGGCTTCGTTGAAATGTCTATAAAAATGGTTTCTTCCATGTTAGACAAATTACGCTCAGAATCTACCAAATCTATTTTAACAGAATTTGAAAATAAATCTACAATCGAAGGGTGTACTAGTTCACTTGAATAATCTTCCTTGGAATCTGGAAGAAGGGAACGATGATGATAATCTTCCCAAGGTTCTTCTCCTATCGTCATTGATTGGATGACTTCCTCATCTGTAGAATATATACAAGCAAAAGGATCGGAAGAAGTACCATATTCAGGAGAACGATCTACCCATACAATTGGTGATTGTGGATCTGGAAATGCCGCACAAGCAAGAAAAATTGATTGCTATGTGATTCTGATGGGACTTAGCGACATAACCTCAACAAAACTCTCATATTCAATGCTATTGGTGATCCTCTCTAAATCAGATGAAGTAGAGGATAACATAATACATGTTTCGACTTTCACAACTTCCAATGTTCCAGATGGTGGAGGAAGTGTGAAAGTACCCATTAAGGAGGGATCGTTAAAAAGACCTACACCAATAGATTGAAGTGAAAGTGGGGGTCCGTTAACCAACGGAATGCTTCCCATAACTTGAGAACTTGAGGCAAAAAATGAGGTTTGGTCGATAACTATTATTCCACCTTTATGAGGAAATGCAATCATGCAAAAGTACGTGGAAACAATAGCAGCCATAGCATAAACCCATGGTCGTCCAAGCAAAATGTTGTAATCAAGGGTTCGTCAACCACCTCAATCTCAACAATTACCGTTTTACCCCATAGTTCTACTTGCAAGCTATTCAAAATCCCACATGAAGTATAAGTTCTTCCATCAAAAGCCTTCAATGTGGCTGGTGATCTTCATAACGTAGGTGACCCCAGTGTTTTCCAGCAGCTCATTGACAAAATATAGGTAGAAGCTCCCTCATCTACGATTGTTCGATGAATATTATTGTTGAGAGCTTTAACCTGAATTAGAAAAGCTAATTGAGCTGGTAATTGTGGTGTATATCCTAAGTGATTAAAAACCACAAGCTTAGAATCCGCTAGATCTATTCCACCTATTGTCGACAGTAAAGCCTACTTTTGGGAGGGGCAATTTTGTAATACCTCAAGCGTTGACATAGCAGAAGGAGACTAAGCAAGATCCTCTACTATGTTATAATTTTGAGCAGCTCGAGCTCGAGGGTTAAACGTAGATTTATGCACAACTCCCTTAGGTGGCTTTATTGTTAATTCTGGTGCAATGGGTAGTGGAATATTTTCCGATGTGGTCAAAGTCAAAGAACCAAGTTGATCAGTGGCCTAATTATTTGATGAAGATGGAGAATTACCATAATCTTTACTACATGTCTGAACCAAAATCTCATCTTTAGGTTTTGCGATGGATAGAATTAATACCTAGGATGTGGAAGCATTTTCAGTTGCAACCATATTGGTATCCGGGTTTCGAAATGAATTTGTCAACACTGTGGATGTAGTAGAAGTTTTTAACAGCTTAGAAACTTCCAAGCGGTGAGGACAATCTCTCCTAAAGTGATCGTCATTACATATGAGACATGGATAACGAAGTTTCTTTCCCGGATTAAAGGAATTAGATGATTGCTCTTGAGGATGATTTTCAATTTTCTTCTTATTTTTCCCTTTCTTCTTGCTTCCTAGTTGCTTTGGATTCTTACCTTTGTCAGATGACACAGCATTAACCTCGGAATTAGGAACCTCAAATGCATTTACAGTTTGATTTGTGGCAAGTGATTGACCAGATGGTTTACTCGCCATTTGCGTGCTCAAGGAACCGATCACACCGTCTCCGACATGAGAGTCCCTATTCAATGATGGAGGTGGAATGGATTGATTTAGGCACGGTGCATGTGGAATTTTGTCATAGAGCATGCCAGATTACGTGTAAATTAAATCCAAATATTGGGCCTGAGGAATCACTTGCTCTTTCGTAACAACTCCACCTTTAGCCACATCCTCAGTGATATATGGCAGTAAGGACTTAATGAACCACTTAGCTAAACGATGATCAGGAACATAGGTTTTAACCATGTGACGATGATGATGCCACTCATGAATATGATTCGATATGTGAGTAGAAGTCGTTTGTTTAAAGTTGGTCAAAAGTTCCATTCCAGTTTCATATCTGATGGGTAACTGGAAGTGGGTTAAAAAGGTAGTGGCTAAATGGGTGAAATTATTAAAAGAAGCTCTCGGCAATTCAATATACCACTTAGCAGCCAAACTAATGAGCATTCTTTGGAAAAGACGGAGTCTTACAGAATCATCATTCAAGGAGTTCAAAAAACACCATAAATGATAAGTCATAACGTGATTTGACGGGTCTTCCACAGGATTTCCACTAAACTTTGGAATATTGGAAGGCAACTTATGAGGAATTACTCGCAACCATGGTGCATAAAAAATTGGATCATTGGTAAGCCAATTTAAATCCGGTAATTCTAGGGTTTCCACAAATGGCAACTGCCGATTCAAATCAGGTTGAGAATATCTGGGATAAGATGGAATTACTTGTGCCATAGGCCTTTGCATACCCACATAAGGCGGATATCCTTGATAAGCTGGTGGGATATATCTGGTATATGGATTATAACCAAGTTGACCTTGCATTTGTTCGTAACCGAGTTGGGCTTGATACACAGGACCTTGATATGCTTGATATTGTCCTTGCCCAGGTTGAGCTTGGAAAGCAGGTCCATACTGAGGTTGAACATTCTGAAAATGAGGCTTTGGATACTGTGGCTGCCAAGGTTGTTGGGGTATCAGCTATGAAGTTTGATATTGGCCCCCAATGCCAGTTTGACCAGGCTAAGAATAAACTAAACCTGTAGCAACTTGAGTCACTCCAGATAATGGAACACTAACCTGAGGTAATTGTACCCCAGAAACAAGCAGTTGTTGCATAAAAACCTGAGAAGTTTGGGTTTGCTAACTTGAAACTTGTGGTTGTGAGGTAGCAAAACTAACCTGCACAGGTTGAGATACAACAGGGTGAGCTTGTACCTGTGGTTCCATAGTTACGATAGGTTGGGTAGATATAATTGGCTCAGTTTGCATAGGTTGTGTTGGATACACAAGCCTTGGTTGTGGTGGCATAGTTGGCTGCCACTAACAGACTCTCATTTCAGGTTGACCTAGATACGGTGTGAAATAACCTTGGGGTTGTCCTCCTTGATAGGGAGGATGCGGTGAATAGGCATATTGCTGGCCATATGGTGGAAACCTAGTGTTAAGAGGATATATGGGTCTTTTTTCACTGAATTGCCTAGTTTGATATTGGTAAGCAGGATCAAACTGTTGTACTTGATAAGAAGAACCAGATAGAATTCCTGATGACGACATGGGTGATGACCATGGCAAAGAAGAAACCCCTGAGTGGATTCCAGACATAGACTGGTAACCAGCCGGGACAGACGGCTATCCATATAAATCTGACTCAGGTGTGGTTGTAAACATCGAAGAAGTAGCAGCAAAGGATTCAGTCGCAGCTACATCAGATGAAACAGTCTGGGATGTTTGCGGTTGTTCTGCCATGGTTAATTGACTCGAAAGTTGAACTAATGAATCAAGTGATATCTCAGAGGCAATAGCAGAACAAGGAAGAGACTCAGAATAAAGATATAAACCAGGTCCAAAATGATGTGGAGTCCCGGGGGTAGAATATTCTTCAACTTCTTCCTCTAAAGCAATTAATCTAGGTGGAAGGATTTCATCGTCAGGTCCGAAAAAGACTTTTGGTGTTAAAGATGGAGTTTCAAGAACTACAGATGACTGAGGTATTTCAGTAACAACTTCAGAATGTTCAAGGTCAAATTCCAGATGTTCTGGTAAAAGAACTTTAGTTTCAAGGGAAGGTTCGTGAACAACTTCAGGTTCAAAAATATCTTCGGTTTCAACTGCTATGGGTTCTGGATCAAATTCCAATTGAACAAGTTCAAGTTTTGAAGTAATTTCTGGTTGATTAACTTCAATTTGTGGATCAACTTCAGTTACTTGTTCACTTGTTTCCGTTATTATGGCCTCAGGTAGTTGAGTAACTTATTCTTGTGTAACAAATGTACTAGAAATAGTTGGAGTAACTTGAGGCTCAGTACTAGCCGTGATAGGCGACTCTGGTAATTCAGATGAAGTACCAGAAAATCTTGAAGTACCAGACTCAGTTTGATGAGTCTGCCTTGACCGGATGGGTGTCGCTTCTAGTGGCAAGGGCGGTTTGCTCGTAACTCTCCTCGAACAATGGAGTGGAGGTTGATCTTCCTCCAGAATTGTTGATTGTTCTTATCAACCTAAACTCAACTAAGGAATAAGGATGTTATTTGCGGTCAATTAACTTTTACGACACTAGAACATAACATTGATTTTTCATTTTTAAGGAGTCGAGAAAAAACAAAATATGACTCTAGTCTCTTTCGATGTTTAATGAGCTTGAAAAGAGAAGCGCTCAGATGGTCCTTTTCTATTAAGGAGTCGAAAAGGAACAAAAGTGACTGCTCTAGAGATAATAGAAAAGAGGTTTTACCAAACTAATCACAAAACTGCAATATACACCTTGGTGGTAAATGAAAGAGAAATTACCAAGGATTTACCGTACGGTAGTTAGTATTCCCGAATGCTGTGTTCGGTGCATTGTGATTGGTAAGGCGGCAGACTCGGCTTCCTAGGGATAAAGGATTTAAACCTATTGGGGTCTCCCACTATATACTCGACGGTACAGGGAGCTCAAGTCCGTACTAGTACTTATCGAATCAGAGAGGAGGAATCACCCAACCTCAATGAAATGACAGCCACTAGGTTTTAAGACACAGGAACACGTCTCTAGCCTCGAACCCTCTAGATGTTTACGTTAAGTTCCAATTCATTATTAGGTTAATTGATGTAAATTTTAGGTTGATCTTGGTTAAAATTTTCCTTTGGGTTTCACCACGAGATGTTTTCCGAAATTCCTAAGAATGAAACTAGAATGAGAAACACTCTTTCCATTTGTTTTCAATAATGAAAATCCTAGCTATGAGGGATAGAGCATACATGTGATTTTTGGATCAAACAACAAAGAGAACAAACTAATGCAATTCCCTAAAGCATTCCTTTTGAACATAGAAACTCAAACTCTAAAATGCAATTGCATGTATTTCTTTTCTTTTCAGTTTCTCTTAACATGAAAGATGCACTAAGAAACTAATGCACAAATGATTCAAAAACTCTTTTCACAAAAAATGTCAATTTATCACAATTTCTCTTAAATGGAAAGGAAGACTAGACAACACTTTCAACTTTAAAGAAATGAAGATTTTTGACACTTTAAATGAAAATATGAAACAAATGCACAAATAGATCAATCGATTATTTATGAAGGAATACTTTACGACACTTCATTTTTGACAAAACAATCGATCGAAGCTAATTTTCTACAATGGATTGCAAATGATAAAACAAATACATAAAAAAAATTCAACAATCCAGTCTAAATCGGGTCGAAATAAGGAAACAAAGACTGTTTTCAGAGAGAAAACCTCATCTATATCCAACAAGCAATTCAAACAACTGAAAATTGACTAAAGGTTTCAGTTCCTGGATGGAAAAATGATCCTAAAGGGATTAGCGAAGGCCAGAGTTAAGGACAATGTGATGCATCTCACTGAGTCTATGCAAAAGGTGCAATGCAATGCACTGTGTCAGTTACAAAGGTGCGCTGATTACAGAATGACAATTTTATGCTCAAAACAGACTCAATTTTCAGTGAGTTGACCTTGAATTCGATGAAAAACAGAAAGCACAATATGTTAAAGTGTTTTAAGAGATTGATAAGCTACTATAAGGGATAGGATCGTTCTTCAGCAGGGTCACCATTTTGTTATGGGTAAATTTAGTGTTTCTTCAAATGACTAACCCCTAGACCTAGTAGCTAGTCTAGAACAACAACTAAAGTAATTCCATTGCTTTTCCTATAGCTAACAGATAAAAGAAAGAGGAACAAAAGAACCAACATATATCTCTCGCTTGATCCCTCTTCCCTTTGACCACTTTCGTTGCTCCCTTCCTTACTTAACTCGCTTGGAAGGTACCTGCACACAAGCCGAGAAAGAAAACCATCAAAGCATACATATCGACCTGCTAACTAAACATATTATAGAATCGAAAGTATAATATACATCATATAAACACATGAATGGGAATAAGCATAGAACTCTTTGTTGATAAAGAAAAGATTACAACCCTTGAAGCCATGTTCGATTCAGTGTCTTCCTTCTAGTTTCAAACCCTTCCCTTCTCATGAAGCAACACTTTGACATGATAAAATTACTCTCTTGCAAGTCTCACTCAAACATAATTTCCTTAACTCAAGAAGTTCCAACCTCCCCAAGCCTTTGAATGCTTGGTCCATTTATAGCTGAATAGAGGAGGTTAAGCCATTAATGGCCCTCATGAATGCTTTGCCAAAATTGGGAGGTAGTTCCATGGAGGAAGGGATAATGGATTAAGGTTCATTCATCTCCTTCCTCATCCAAAAGCGAGCTCAATCAATCCAGAAACTTCCAGAAGCATCCATTGGATGAGGAATCCAATGGACTCATTTAAAAAATTCGATGAATCTCACTCAGTGTGGGAAAAACAAAGGCTATTTGCGATGCGTAGCACCCAGAGACTGTAGTTGCTGCAATGCATTGCAGCCAAATAGAAGGCCACCTCTGTTGATCTCCTTAGGGGCGTTTTTTGGATGAATGGTCTCATGAAACTCTTGGGAGGCAAGCATGATGTAGTTTAACTTCATTAGGGAATGAAAACAACTGAAATAGGGGTTGATGGACCCTAATAATATGGATCTAGAAGTCGGGGTTAATGTGCCCAAATATTCCTGTAACAATTAGGGATATAAAGTCTTTTTTTTTTCTTTTATGTAAAAGCAACCCCTCTTCATTGATTCATTCTTTTGTTGTTATTTGTGAGCATTTTTGTTCCTCAAGCTATCAAAAATAAGTTTGTAATTATAATCTTTCAACGCCGCCCTTTTAACTTAGAACTCAACAAAAAATATTTCAAATTTTCTTACTGTGATTTTGTATGTGTTTTAAAATTTGACTCAACACATTTTCCACCTTGTTTTATTTTCCCTGTAGGTGCTTGGTGTCGAAATAATAGTTACTGAAGAATGTGATCCACCTAGCATGTCTAACATTCATTTCAAGTTGACTGAAAAAATATTTTAGATTTATGTGATAAATAACTAAGGTAAATTTATTACCAACCAGGTAATGTCTCCATATCTTAAGGGCACGAATAGCTGCTACCAATTCCTGATCATAAGATGCATACCTCCTTTCATGGTCTTTTATTTTCTAAGACTCATATGCCACCACATGTCCCTCTTTGATTAAAACCCCTCCAAGATTGTCTAAACAAGCATCAGTACATAAAACAAAAACTTTATTGGGATCTTCTATTTTTAACACTAGAGCTATTATCGATAGATGTTTTGGTCTTTTAAAACTTTCCTGCTATATTTGTATCCACAAAAACTTGACCCCCTTCTTTTGCAAGGAATTTATCGGATACCATGTCTTGGAAAAACCTTCTATAACTATGTGGTAATAACTAGTAATTGCCATAGATGACCTTATATCTACCACATATTTTGGTATTTACTAATCATGGATGGCCATCACTTTTTCGAGGTCTAACGCTATGCCTTCTTTCAGTATTACATGTCCAATAAATTATATCTTGTTTTGATAACACTCACACTTGGTAATTTAGTATATAACTAGTGTTTGCGTAGGGTCTGTAGCACCAATAACAAATGTTGTTTATGCTCCTCCTAGGTTTTGGAATAGATTAATATATCATCTATAAATATCAGTACAAAATTATCTAAAAAATTACAAAACACATTATTCATTAAACACATGTAGGTAGTAGGTGCATTTGTAAGTCCAAAAGGTAACACTGTAAATTCATAATGTTTGTATCTTGTTCAGAAAGTTGACTTTTGTATATCTTCCTCCTTAACCCTCATCTAGTGATAACTAGATATGATGTCTATTTTTGAAAACAATATTCCTCCTTTAAATTGATCAAAAAAATCATCTATCATCAGTAGGGGGTACTTATTTTAATAGTAAGATTATTTGATTGAAGGTAATTAATTCAGAATCTAAAGGTTCTATCCCTTTTCTTGCAAAAATGACTATTGCACCCCACACTGACACATTGGGTCAGATATATCCCTTATTAAGAAACTCTTGCAAGTGAATTTTTAGTTCCATTAGCTCAGGTACACTCATTAGATAAGGAGCTTTTGATACCAGTTTTCTCCCTGGTATTAATTTTATGGAAAAATATATCTCTCTTTTTGGTGGAAACCCCATAAGTTCATCAGGAAATACATTTCGGTAGCTTTGAATTACTTCTATCTCACTTACATATTTTCCTATTTTATTAGATTAATGATCCTCTACTTGGATAGGAAAAAGTTGACATCCATTTCTTGCAAAACTTTTTAGCTATAAAGTAGATATTTCTCGTAGAAATATAGGCTTCGGTATGCCCCTTATAACCTGTGCCTCTTCATTTTCTACTGCATCGGTGACAATTTTATCCAGACAATTTACAATTGCTTGTTGTCCTTCCAACCAATAAATTTATATCAAAACATGACATGAGCCCAAAAATAATATATTCAAGATTATAGTGGTATGAATTCCATTTACAGATACTCAACATGCCTTTACCCAATTTGTAACCTTTCTTTTTGTTCCCATGACCAGCTAGACTAGTTGTTAATTACTGTATTTTTCATACTTTAATTTATACTTTTCTGCTACCTTAGGGCTAACGTAACTCAGGCTAGCACTATGATAAATTAATACTCAAATAGATTGCTTAATAATTCTAATTTCAATTTCCTCCATTGTGGAGTGGTGTTCTGTATGGAAGTCTTTCGATGTTATGTTGATGTGTGGTATATTCCTAGACACGTCGTTGTATGTAGAGGCATTTTGTAGATGCTGCAAATATTGTGCAGACTTGGTATTGTAACAAAAAATTTGTAATAGATGGGGTTCTCTGCAATCCCAACATTCTAGGGGTTCCCTATACTTACCATTACTTCCTTTGTTAACTTCCTCCTATTTATACAAAGCTCGAGGTTGATTTTGTGTCCTTAAACCTTGGTTGTTGTTGTTGCTCTAATTCTAGCTCTGGTTTTTTTTCTCTCGTTGTTTACATAACCCATATTTTCAATCTTTTCCTTTGTGGTTCATTTTCTCATTTTTCTTGTTATACCAGCATTTCAGATTTTCATTTCTATGCTTGTCCTATTGATAATGGATTTGATCCTTCCTGATTACCTCATCCATATTCCTCACATTATCATACTTGATTATTTCTATAAAGGAGGGTGGAAGACAACTTAATATGTAGAACTTTAATGTGTATATTCAAAACTGCTCATGAAATTTACTAGATCACAAGACTTGAAGCTACTCTACTCATCCGCGGAAAGAAAATCACGACTGAGAAAAAAAATCATTAACATTCATCAAGATTCAACACACATACACAAAGATTTATCTAGGGGAAAGCAACTGCTCAAAACCCCGTACTATCTATATTGCATCATTCAAATAATAGAGAAGAAATGCAATGGTTTCTCAAGACTGAGCAACCCTTGCACCAGTATAACCTATCTCACTACCTCACAACCTTCCAAGATCCTATTTCCTTGTGCTTTTTGATGAAGAATTAACCCCCTATTAATTATGGAAATTACTCAATGAGAACTGTGCAATCTGTTCAATCCCTTCTTTGACTGCATGCACCACCTGTGCAACATGGAAAATTCTACAACTGGTAGTACTGGCACTAAACTCCATTATCAACTAGGTAGCTCGAATTATCTACATGCATGAGATAATTTAGGTTGACTAATCAGTTAACTAGTTATTCACTCAGTGTGAAACAAGTTACATCGAAAATATCGCAAATTAATCGAAATAGATTGCTACAAATTAGAAATCAATCATGTAGAACTAAATTCAAGTGTCTCCAACTCTAATTTACTGAGTTAACTGAGTGACAAGAGCCATGTCACCTTAATTAAATACCTCCAAGTATTCTGCCGAAATTGAAATTGAAATTTATCCTGATTTAATGAAGGAAAAATTAAATTAGGATCTTCTTGTTGCATTTCCAACAATTTCTCTCAATAAGAAAGGGATTATCGGATACCCAAATCCTACTTCTATGGAACTGGAATTTTCCTCTTGAGAAATACTTTGTCAAAATATGTTCATCATGTAACTTCGTCAGAATGTACTGCAACAACATAATCCGCCTCTGCAAACAATCTCGTAGATGGTGATACCAGGTGTTGATATGCTTGGATAGATCATGAAATATTGGATTCTCAGATATTTTGATATAAATATGATTGTCACCGTAAATCATTGTAAGATTCATTTTTTGACCAAATAACCCAACAAGAATCTTTCTGATCCAGATAGCCTCACATGCTACTTGACTTGCAGCCATGTATTCTGCTTCCGCTGAGCTAAGTGTCACAGATTTCGGCAACATACTGTACCAAGAAACTGGTGCTGACCCAAGACTGAAATTCCTCCTCAATTGCTCTTCATTTCTGATGGACTCCCTACCCAATCTGCATCTGTGAATCCTTCCATCTTCACTCCTTCTATCTGTTTGTACCAAATACTAAACTGAGTAGTTCCTCTGAGGTATCTCAACACATCCTTTGCAACCTTCTAATAAGGTTTGGTTGACTTAACCATAGCTTGACTATGATGTTTAACTGCATAACACATGTCCATAGGTGTTTTCACCAAATGCATAAGTGAACCTACCAGCTTCCTATCAATGGTAGCCTACACTTCCTCACATCAAATAGCATCCTCTTTCCTGCAGTTGCCTGCTAGAGGAGTGTCCATGGGTTTGCTACCCTCCATGCAGAACTTCTTTAGTATCTTGTTGGCATACTTTCCTTGAGAGACAAACAATTCCCCATCTCCTCACCATACTTCCAAGCCAAGGAAATAATGCATGAATCCCATGTCCTTCATCAACTGCTCATCACTAGTAAGGATCAAGTCATTGACATATAAGACAATAATTAATAATTTACCTTCTACCACAATGTGATAAAGTTTTACATTTGCTTCAATTTTGGTGAAGCCCAAACTGGTGAGATACCTATTGATCCTAGTATACCAAGCAACAGGTGGTTGCTTGAGTCCATACAATGCTCACTTGAGTCTACACACATGCAACTCTCTATCAAAGGTCTTAAACCCCTTTGGATGCTCAATATTCACCTCCTCCTCAATGACTCCATTAAGGAATGTTGTCTTTAAATCCATCTAGTGGATCTTCCACATGATCTGTGCTCACAATGCTAAAATTTACATGACGAATGAGTACCTTGCTACTAGAGAAAATGTCTCCTCATAGTCAATTCCCTCCACCTTAGAGAACCCCTTGGTCATAAATTTTTCCTCATGTTTTTCCATGATCCCATCTGTTGCATGCTTTAGCTTGTAAATCCATCTCGAACCAAACACTAATTTGTCTGTTGGTCTTGGGACCACTTCCCAAATACTATTTCTGACAATGGAATCATATTCCTCTACCATAGCATCAACCCACATTTTTTGTTACAATGCTTCCTAGAATGAGTATGGTTCTTTCTCAACTAGCTCACTCATAAGAGCTATGTACCCAGTCTAACAATATGATGACCTCCTCTACCTACACTGCGATGTTAGTGCTCCCGCATTCTCTCTAGGATCCAACAATAATCTGTCAACTTCTCTCTCCATATGTATCTTCTTAGGTGCATGTCTCTACTTGGGTGGATGTCTCCATTCTTTCCTCCTATGCTTGTAGCTACTCCACTACTTCATGAGGTTCTTCCTTTAGAGCTAAACACTCCTGATCAAACTACAACTGAAGCTCGAACAACTCATTACCTTCTCCTCATCAGAATTCACATCTCATCATGCCAATATCATCTTGAGGGATGGAAAGTACACCTGATAGTTGTGAGGTGTATCTGTGTACTCCACAAATATTCCCAACTCTGTTGTCAACTCTAGGTTTTTCATTACTTCCTTGGAAACATGATAGTAAAGTGATCATCTAAAGATCCTCAAGTGTGACACATCTAGTTTCTTCCCTAAAAAATATTCCTCTGGTATACTCATGCTAAGAATCCTGTGAGGACTCTATTATGCAAATAGATCATTGTGTTGCATGCTTCAGCCCATAAGTGTAGAGGTAGGCTATGGTCATGCAACATTGCCCGTGCTTCTCCCACAATACATGTTCTTCCTCTCCTCCACCCCATTATGATGTGGGTTATGAGGTGTTTTAAAATCCAATCTAATGCCTTCATTTGCACATAATTTTTTAAACTCATTTGACATGTACTCACCACCGTTATTGCTCCTAAGAGCCTTCACTTTCTTGCCAATCTCTCTCTCAACAAGTGATTTCAACTCAACAAATTTGGAGAATATCTGTCCTTTATTCTGCATATATTAGATCCAACACTTCTGTGACAAATCATCTATTAATATAACATAATATCTATGCTTGGTAGTGGAGGCTATCATGAAAGGTCCACATATATCAGAGTGTATCCTTTCATAGATTTGTTGTGCTCTGTTGTGCCGATCATTAAAGGTGGATTTTTTGTACTTCCCCGATGTACACCCTTTGCATGTATCTCATTGCCCTAGTGCTCCATTGGGGAGGCCTATACAAATCTATTGCATGATATTCAAAGTTCCATGTTGCAAATGGCTAAGTCTTCTATGCCATAATTCATCAACATCTTGGCTCTGCATCTTCTCTGCTTTCAACTTAATGTTGCACAATATTCCACATCTAGTTTTTAGAGGTTCTTCAATCGAACCCCAAACTGCTTCACTTGTCCTTTGTCTATGTGTGTCAGGAAATCCTTCCTTTTTCTATATTTCACCTCATAGCCATGGTCTTCCAACACTATGATCGAAACTAGATTCTTCTTTAGACCCGGTACATACATCACATCTTTGAGCCTAAGAGGGGAGCCATCCTCTCTCCAAAAAGTAACTGTATCAATGGCAGTCACATTATAGCTTCCATCCTCCCATATCAATGTTCATTTGGAGATACTTCTCCTCCAAGTCACCCAAAAATTCCTTGTTGCCAGTCATGTGGAATGAGGCATCGCTATTGAGATACCACACACTACCCATCACTATGCTTTTCATGCAAGAAATGAGGATAAAATCAATTTCAAACTGTGAAGCCAAGGCTTCACTCGCTTCTCTTCCTATGGTCTTCTTTGTTGCCTTCTTATGTGGACATTTCGTGGTACAATGTCCCAGTTCATGATAGTGAAAGAACATGATTTTGGATAAGTCTTTCTTCTTGTGCCCTTAACCAGATTTTACTTTAGATTGGGATTTATTCCCTTTCCCTTTCTTTGCCTTTCAACTTAAGGCACAATTATTCTCATCATCACAATTGGATGAGGTTCTACCTCTGATGTTCTGTTTTATTTTTCCTTGCACCAAATCAGACCACAGTCATTCCCAATTTGGCATATTCTCCCTCCCATTTACCGAATCTTGGTAGTTGTGTCAGTGCTTTGGAATTCTTATAAGTGTTAGGCTTAGCAAATCGTCTTCTACAACTGTAACACCAATACTCCCAAGTTCATCATGACATTGTGTGAACCTGCTCAAGTACTATGGTATTGTGTCGCCCTTCTGCATCTTGATATTCTGAATCTTATCCTTCAGTGCCAGCTTCCCGTGGTCACTATTGTTCTGGAGAAAATCTGTCAAGGCCTGCTACATTGCCTATGGAGTCTCTTTCCCATTGATATTCAATATAATATGATCTCGAACACCCTCCAATATGATCCTCCTCGCCTTTTCTACACACTTCTTCCATTCTACTAGATCTTAAGCATCAGATGTTCGAGGCTTCGAGATATCATTATCCATGAATTCTTTCATCCCTATCATCCAACACTGCCTCCATATTTTTCTTCCAAGCAACATAATTCGAGCTACCCTCAAGGCGAATCCGAGTCTCTAAAGAATTAGTCTCAAGGTGAATCCATCCTACTAGCTCTAAAGAATTGATCCTGCAAATTTGATCAACCTGCAAAGATAACTTCAAATCCTTTTCTCTATTATGATTCTTGCTCTGATACCATGTATAGATTTAATGCGTAGATTCAAAACTTCTCATGAAATTTACTATATCACAAGACTTGAATCTACTCTACTCATTTGCAAAAAGAAAATCATGATCGAGAACAGAAATCATTAACATGCATCAGGATTCAACACACATACACATAGATTTATCTAGGGTAAAGAAACTTCTCAAAACCCTTTACTATCTGTATTTCATTAATCAAAGAAGAGAGAAGAAATATAATTCTTTCTCAAGAGTGAGAAACCCTTGCACTAGTATAATCTATCTCAATATCTCACATGCTGACTTAAGGCAATACTTTGCCAATTTCTCAGCCTCTGAAGCTATTATTTCCTTGCGATGTTTGATGAGGACTTATCCCTGTATTAATTAGGGAAATTACTCACTAAGAATTGCACAATTCCTTTAGGAAATTCTTTGACTGCATGCAACACCTGTATAACTCGGAAAATTCTATAACTGGTAGTACACTGCCCTTCAACTCCAATCTCAACTCGGTAACTAGAATTCTCTCCATTCATGAGTAAATTTAGGTTGATTGATCAATTAATTAGATGATCACTCAGCGTGAAAAAAGTTACACACCCTCGACTGGACCTCCACTAGTTCTACTAACAGTGCGAACTGGTTACACTGACAATAACTCGAATTAATTGAAATAGATTGCTACAAATTAGCAATCAGTCATATACAACTGAACTCAAGTGTCTCCAACTCAAATTTACTGAGTTAACTGGGTGACAAGAGCTATGTCACCTTAGTTAACTACCTCTGAGTCTTCTTCTAAAATTGAAATTGAAATTTCTCCTAATTTAATCAAGGAAAAATTAATTAGGATTTTCTTGCTGCATTTTCAACATAAGAAACACTATATTTTTGCCTTTTTGTCCTTAATGTATGGAATATAGCACAATAAATGAGTAAATTTATTTACTAACTCATCCATTGACATTCATCCCAATTTCAATTCATAGAATTCCTTAGCCCTATCATCGAAGTAAAGTTCAATTAAATATTTTCCTTTAAATAGCCACTCATGCTCTTCCTAGTCCACTTCTTTTCTTTCTAGATTATGGACTCGCCTCATTTCCTCCCACCACAGTGAAACATTTCCCCATAGTTGAAAAGTAGCCAACTTTGCCTTGACTTTTGTAGAATAATCATATACTTGAAAGTATTGATTAATATTTAGCAACCATGCCTAAATGGCCTCTTCTGTCTCCACATCCAAGGTTGAGGGTATGATTTTTCTAAATTCTCCATGCAGTTCTATTTTTTGTTTATTCTGTGTTTTCATCTACATTTTTGAGGAACTATGCTCTTATGCTTCTTTTGAACTTTTCTCCTTACTTTTTGCCGTATCTTTAGCATTTTTTCATTCAAATGTTTAACCCTAGTTCTTCCCATCCCCTGCTATTCCTACTACCTTGGGATTTGATTTTCACTTAACTTTTTTATAAGTTTCTCCTATTCAACGCTAGAATTCCATAGGTGTTCATGTCCTACATGAAAATTCATCAATTATGCCTGTACGTTTTTCATCATATCTAGTAGCTCCCTAATGTAAATTTGTGCCTATTGTCCCAAGCATACATATAACACTTCCTCTTCAATTTGGGTTCATCATGGTTAATATATTATGTGCATTTTGAAAACCTTCTTCTTAGATCTCTTGCTCTGTCTTTGTATAGACAAATATTTGCTTAGTTAATAAGGATGTAGTTATCTCAAAGGTCACGGTACTGAACCTATTATGCTCTGATACCATATGTAACATCTTCCTCTCCAAGCTTGGAAAAGGTGTACAATATTTGTTTTTTTTTTGTAAAACAATTTTCAACTATCAATTTCATTCTTTCTTGTAACATTTTCTAAGTTTACCTAGTTAAATTCAATATTGTTGCATTGAGAACAATATGTAGAGATCTATTGTTCAACATAAAAAAAAATCATTTTAAACTTCACTCCTATCATGGAATTTCCATCATTATTTTAGTTGATATTATAATTGTAAATTTTGGCTATTGATACATTACAATCTTTTATTTTTTGAACATGGTTCTTTTATGAGATCCTTTCCAACTAGGCTTACATCTTGACTTTCTATAACACTCATGTGAAGTTCTTTTTCTAATTTTTTTTTTATTTTTTTTGTTTTTTTTGTTTTTTTTACATATTGATGCAGCAAAGCCGTATCTTTCCCCACAATATGCAAACAAAATTGCATGTCACACTATGTCCAAATATTAATCACCTGATCCATGGTGGAAGCCCTCTATAACCAAGGTTTAATGTTGTTAATTAAAATCTATGTGGAAACATTTAATTAACTATCCAAAGTCTTAAACTTTAATAGACCTCTGATTAATTCTTAATCCTTATAACTTAACCCTTTGGTAATCACCCACGCATATTAAGCATACAATGGTCATTAGACTTTGGTAAAACTCAACTTAACCCATAATAAATTATTCCACTCATTTATATTATAACTCTCCTATAATACAAATATTCGATAAACCAACTTAAACCTTACCTTTCCTCCATTCCACGGACCTTTGCATGTATACCGATGCTCCCTTTATCGCGTTCAATCCACACCAATGATCTGTCTCCTCGATCCAATGCTTATCGCGTCGTCCACTCACTTCTTCAGACTGACTCCTTAGTGCGTTAAATCTCCACTGTTTATTCCTCCTAGCTCAATCCAATGGTGATCACGTAATCTCACGTAGATTACATGCATGATCGATATTAGACCAAGAGCACGTGAGAAAAGTGGTTTTCTCTTCCCACCGTGTGCTACGTGTCAACCCCTAAGGCTAATCGCGTAGAATTCAAAAATATCGTTTCTAGCCTTGAGCCCGTGGGAAAAACTACTTACCGCCTATGAAGACCATGCAAATATTCAGCTAACACATGGCTTAATATGATCCCTTCACTTCTTGACTTTATTTTGCACGATAAGATCTTTGCCATTCATCTCACACAATCTCGTCCGTTGATCTGACTAATCCAATGGTTCCTTTGCATGGTTACTTCATTTCTTCGTGCCTTTCCTTTCCTTCGTATTTATGCGATTTCTCAGTGTTTTGGTCTATTCACCTGACTCACCTATATTTTCCTTTGTGCGTTTAACCCTCTAAACTTGTTCAATCACTTCTGATTGTTGTACTCCTTCTCTGTGCATTGTTCTCTCTCTGTTCTTCTGTGTATTAGGTGTTCTCCATGGTTTCTTCTCTTTGGTTGTTTTGCAACACAACTTCCTCCTGAACTTACTTCCGTGTACTCTTAAACATTGTCACTCCTGAGCTTAAACTTTGATCCTTCAAACAGATTCAAACGATCGGATCACGATCCTTCTTCCTCCACTTCTTTTTGTGTTCTACTTAATTCCACCTGCATACATATACTATGCAGAATCTGTAATTCACACACAATCTATAATTCCATCAATCAACACACATCACACACTCATGAATCAAAGTCTCTGTGTATATATAAACAAATAATTACATAATGAGTCTCTCTCTCTCTCTCTCGCCTGATTTTCTAATCCGTGGCCTTTTCCCTTTCCTACCTATAGGCTTACAATCAAACCCTATCTAACTCACTACTAACTCCTAGCTAGCTAACCCTCTTCTATGCCTTTTAGGCTTACATTTATACAAAAGCTTTTGTAACCCATTTCCTGGTTCAGATCCTTAATCTGCTCATCAAGTCCTAAAATCTCTCAATGATCCCTTGACGATCTCAACAACTTAACTAAATCATAAGGATTCTCTTTGATCCCCAAAATCATGAAACCAATCCCTAATCTAGGATTTACAATATTTCAAAATCTCTCAATCCTCACTAATCACTCATCGTCAATCATATTTTCCTACATTCGAGAACATTTACAAATGTGCCTCACAATATCTAATTAATTCCTATTCTTAATATCTCTCATAAACTTACTTAAAAACCTTAATAATTACATTAATTTAATGATGAGGAAACCAACTTCCTTAAAACACAAAACCCCCTATATCTACTAAAATACAATAATATTTCTAAACCAAACGCATCACATATCGATATATGTTTTTCTCTATACATCTTCCTATGAAATGATCTTTATATATATGTTAATCTAATCATATCTTAGGCTAAGCCACTTTTATTGATTGACCTCTCGGCTGGCACAACAATATATATTATTATATGCTTCCTGTGGTGAACACTTACGAGTCGAGTGCTAGATTTTCTTTTCGCGTAGTGTTCATGTGAAATTGTGAGGTTACGATACAAGGTCTCTTGCATACCACAATCGGCATTGTATAATTGCAAAGTTTTTTAATAATAATAATAATAATATGCATTTTTAAGGTCACAGCCAAGCCAGACACCAATATTGGTGTATGAGACCCCCTTGTTTGTGGGACAAGGGACCCACCTCCGCGCAGCGATTTGACTGCTAAGTCTACGAAGGCATACATACTCTACCCCCCTCTGGTTTTGAACTTGTGACCTCTTAGGAGGAAACACATGCTCTTAACCATTAGGCCCACTCAAGCTGTATTCCATCTCCGTCAAGCTGGATTCCATCTCGATGGGTGATCATGTGAATGTTATACTTGTTTTTTTTAAGTCTTTTCATTCCTCATGGTGCTTTCACGAGATGTCAATTGGACGACCTAGATCATAGTTAACGCTTCTTCCCATAATCACATCTACCAAAAATATATTCCCTTATAAAATCCTTGTAACAAAATATTCAGGAAATTCGTAAGCTTACCACCTTAACTAAAAGAAATATCACCTTAGGAAATCTCCTTAATCCCCTATACCACTCTTAAAAACATGAAATTTAAAGTGTAAAACGGAATATCTAAGGCCTTTATTCTCTAATATTTTCCCCATATAAGCCCCTAATCCATAAAATAAGCACCCACATGATCCAATTTCAATTTTTGGTCCATTAACCTATGATATTTACTAAAAAAATATTTTGCTTCAAAAAGAAGCCTAAAAGACTATGAATGCATCCATTAGTTTATAATTAAAGATATGATGGAATAATTAAAAGACTATGAATGCATCCATTAGTTTATAATTAAAGATATGATGGAATAATTTAAATTTATGTTATTTGAAGTCATGGAAACCTAATAACACATTATTATATTCATTCTTAATCAAAACGACAAATAATACATGCACAATTTATTATTGTAGTAATAAATAAAGATTAGATTATAGAAATATCGTAGACAGAATATGCACTAATACTTTAGTAAAATTGTTGTAGGAAACTAGATGTGGAATAGTGATTATTTTACAACCATAACCATATGGTCTATATGTCACTCCTAAGTTTGAATATGGAGCCTTCAAGTTCCCTCAGTCATATAAGGTCTTATATAGGAAAAACTTACATCACTGATCTCATGAACTAGCTATTGTTTGGACTAGAAACACTCAAGGCTTTAATAGATTATCTATTAAGTAACAATAAAACTATCTTCTCGTGACCATATATAAAGAATTTTGGACCCTTTCGTTCTTTGTTATATAATCTCTCGGAAAAACATTTCTTGCTCTCCTTTAGTGTAGGTAAGAGAAACCCAACATCCAATTGCCATTCAAAATATCTTAATGGAGTGGTTCTTTAACTAAAAATAAGTCAAAGTGAAACATATACGGATAGGAAATAAGTTCATATGTTTCTATGAACTTTACACTCACATTAAATCACCTATTTCCCTCGCAAAGTCATCAATTCACTATTTCCAATCTTGGGATATGTAGTGTTCATATTGTGCAAAGAAAACACCCTTGGAGAATGTAGCCTGGAATTGAGAGCATAATTAAGATAACGTATGCAGTATTATAAGGTATGAGGATGGAAGTCATAGGGATTCTAGATGGCAAGTATTAAAGAAAGATGAGTTACCACAGCAGGCAAAATGATACATGGCATTGTGATATGTAGTGTTCACATTGTACAAACACCCTTTGAGAATGTATCTTGGAATTGAGAGCATAGTTAGGATAATGTATGTAGTATGATAAGGCATGAGGATGGAAGTCATATTTTTGGAATCATTGAGGAATTCTAGATGGAAAGTATAAAGAATGATGAGTTGCCACGGGAAGGAAAATGATACATGGCATAGATTTTTATAGAACCATTTCTCCCATTTCCATTTATACAAAATATTTCGTAGTTAAAGGAAAAAACCAAAAGTTTCACTAAATGTTTATTAATGAGAGCAATTCAACGATAATTACAGAATAAGTAAACTAAATTTGTAAATTCACCAATTCAAAAAACGAATCTACACGCCAATATGCTGTTACACTACTTTGTAATAAAATATTAAATTAAAAGAAATGAAAACAAATTATATTTAGTTTTTTTAACTGTACATACATTAATTTTTGGTTAGGAAAAAAAAATATTATTAATGCTTCTTAAATCCATAAACATAACTAAAAATATATTATGAAAACTTTCACAATTAAACTTAATTTTTGGCTAGATAAAAAATATATTATTAATGCTTCTTAAATCTATAAATATAACTGCATCATAATATAATATATGAGTTACTGAATTTGTTTTAAATATTAAAAATTAACCTAATAATTATAAAAAATAATTAATAAGATATTTTTTTATTATAATATTTGTTTGTACGATATAGATATATAGTACTCATATAAAAAATAATTAATAAGATATTTTTTTATTATAATATTTGTTTGTACTATATAGATATATAATACTCATGTTTTAAGTATCTGTCATAAAACAAGGGCTACATATAGCTAGTCCCTGTCTCTTAGTTTAAATATAACTAAATTAAAATGGAAAACAATAAAAAAAATAACATTCAAAATTTTAAAATGTTATAATTAGATTAATTTATATTGTACTTAAAAGTATTATTAAATTTTGTAAATTAATGTTATTTGTATTGCGACATAGAAATAATTATTAATATTTTACATTTGGATTTTTATAGTTTGTGAATATGGTCTTATGAAAATCTTATTATTAGACCCGAGTATAGAGGTCCTATCATAAATTTCTATGATACCTTGGTTTGTGAATATCGGAAATTTTATATTTATTCATATTACAAACATCTGATTATTTTTAATATGATTAATTCATTAATAGTGTAAAATATATCATATGTGGTAAAGTTCGCACAAAAACCTAAGTGACCTGTACCTCTTAAAAATATAATGTAAAAATAAAAATATATCTCACACATGCCATTAACAAATATTTATAGAATTTAGACTTCTGTGATCCATAATATGTTTGTGAGAATAATTTCGCAAAATCACATAAAAAATCGTTTGTCGACTTGTTTCGAACGAACCAGTGTGGTTCATCATGAGGACAAGTTGAAGATCCAACCGGAGTGATAAGTTAAATAGGGACCGCAGGCCATTCCAACAGCTATATTTTAATGAGGAACAGATAAACAAGACCTCTAACGGCTAGGTTTGACCAAGGCCCACGGGAGGGATCAAGGTTGATAAAAAACTTTTAATTAAATTATTTATATTGTTAATAATATTATTCATATAAATTAATAGAATAAATATAATAACAACGATCTTAGTCTTATGGTAAATCTCAAATTTTAAGTGACCGTTGTCTAATAAAGATATTAATAATATTATTATTAAATACACATTATTTCTATTATTAAAAGTAAGATTTAAATTTAGAATATAATTGAAATTAAGAGAATTAATAATATTTTTTTCCTTTTAAATAAGATTAATAATATTAATATTAATATTACTATTATGATAAAGTAATAATAATATAAAGTAATATCATATTACTAATATGATATAGTCATTAATAGTAATATTATTATTATTATTAACTTTTAGCTAATATTACTAGCCTATAATCTCAATAATTTTATTAAAAGATTATTACTAGAGCTACATTTTTGTATTATTTATAATTTTTAATGTTATAACTTTTATTATAAGACTAAATAATCATTTTATATTATGTATGTAATTTTAAATAATATATTTTTTATTAAATTATATGAATTATTAAACATTTTCATAAATATGAATATAAAATGATTAAATTCATTAGCAATAATTTTATCACCTTTCCAAAACAAATTGTATCATAAATGCCCATCCTATATCTTGATGTGATCTATCTACTTTGGTTAATTAATAGAGGTAATGGGCACATTAATAGAGGCAAAGGGCAATAACACCTTCAATTTGATAGCCAATCAAATTGAACATAAATAAATTAAATTATTTTTAAAAAATCATATATTTCAATGTGCAATGTTATACTATAGAATTTTTTGCAAAGTTTGTTGGCCTAACACAAACTAATATGGGTTTTGACCAAGGAAAATTTTAAGGATGGAAAATTTTCTTGAAGTTTAAAACATTGGCGAATCTCACTAATCCCTAATATGCAAATTATAAATGTTTATTGATATATTTGTAAAATTAATCAAATTTATAATTATTTTATATATAGTCTCTATATAATGTTGGCGATTTTTAAGGTAAAATAATTTTATATTCTAAAATTTGGGCGAATTGTCTTTTATAAAATTGGAAATTGGCGAATCTTTTTTGTGGAAAAATCATGGAAAATTAGCCCACTGGGTGAACATTAGCCCCTAAAATTTTCCATGGTTTTGACCAAAAACCCCATACAATAATAATAATAATAATAATAATAAAATAATAATCCGACACATTATACAATCCAAAATTAGAACGATTGTTTAAAACAAGTGCTGCATGCAGCCGGTAGTCCCTGCCGTAAGCGGATGACCCACCCCATTTATTAACCCAAGGAAACAAACTGCATTTTGTGTTTGTTGCTGCTCAAATTAGCACCCTTACGAATTTCCTGACCATGGTGATGCAGGGTAATATGATTTGCCTTTCATTTTAGGTCAATTCCTTGAAAGCATGGAGGTTGCCACTGTCTATGGAAGCAAACCTGTCAAATAGACCAATGCCCAATAAGTGATAACATGCCTTAAGAGCATTTAAACCAAACCTTGTTGCTGTCCACAGATAGCAGATCTAATTTATGATAAAAATATGCAGGAAACGCAGGTTTGGAGAAAGGAAAAGCAATCCAAGAGCACCAAAATGCACTTAGAACAAATGATGAACAATATTGTATCTATCTAGAAACTGTACACAAATTATAACCAGGGCAATGCATCAGAATATCGGAATGGGGAAAGATGGTAAGCATCCAATTAATATCGCAACAAGTTATAGTATTCGGATTTCCTCAACAGAAAACATAACAGATTAAGTTACAGTATTCGGATTTCCTCAACAGAAAACATAACAGATTGTGTGAAAGTAGCCCTAAGCCCGGACAGAGAATTCAATAACACCTCCGCGCAGAAATACGGATAATTTCAATCGGTATCACAAATTTAAAGACTTTTAATGACAGATTTTGCAGGCATCCGCAACTTTTACATGTAAAGGATCATTTGAATGCTAAAACAGATTGAATTGTCTAAAAGAACAGACGTGATTTATGTTTTAAAGTCGCCATACCTTCGATTTCATCGGCAAGCCCAACCACAATTGCTCTCCGAATTCGAACAAGCCCAAACCGCTGCACAGACCCGAAGCAGTGAGGGATAAAAGGTAGTGTCGGCAATAATGAAGTTCCGTCAGGATTACCCCTCTGCACGTAGACTTGACCTTGTTTTCAAACCCTGGCAATGGCCGTCAGCATTAGTGATGAGGATTTTCAAGCTTGATTATATTCAAGACCATAAAATCCATAAGCGGTGATTGCACAAAGTAAATTGAAAATCCTGAGCATGACTTATTCGTTCTGCAAACACAAAAACCCCTCTATAAACTCAATTAAGTGTGACAGAATAAGAATGAAATTAGCTCGAGCGGGTTCTGCAAATAGAACCAATAGAACATAAAACAACAAATAGAATAAATGAACAACAAATAGAACATAAAATGCCATAATTATATTATACAACAGAGTACATAAAAGACAAAATGCAAGACAGATCAGAAAAATAATACCTACAAATAGAACATAAAATTACATAGTTATATTAACAGAGTACATACAAGATAAAATGCAAGACAGATAAAAAAATAATACGTAATGAGAATATAGGCAATGCAGAAAACATGGCCCCATGGCCAAATTTAATTGAGCTCATACCACTTGATAGCACACTGTTGAATTATACTATTACATATAAATAACTAGATATTTGAAATAAACAGTCTATAGACTACAAAAAATTGCCAGAACCTTTTACCTTATCAATCGCCTTTTGCCAGTTCCATTAGCCCATATGGCTTGTAAAGAGTTGTCCTATTCAAAGGAAATACAGTGTTCGTTGACAATTAAACTTATAAATTAAATAGACCCTAGATCAATACACAAGAAGTCATTAGTCATTTCTCAGGCATGGAAAAACTCAAAATACTTTTATAAAATGAATACTCCACATACAATCAAATCAGCTAATGCTGTCTGGAAAGTGTACTCCTGGGGCAATTCCACTAAGAGATGTGGTTCTGGAGTCACATTCCACATGTCCTGTGAAGAAAATCAACAATCAATCATTCCAGTAGAGATCTTCCACAAGATTATCAACTTGCATTGGAATGTTCTACTTACAAATACTGTTACCTGATTGGCGTGGAAATTTGTATTGTTTTCAACGAGCTTTATTTAGGCATTGTGCTCTAACGAAAACTACATACAATTTTTAAAAATTAAAACAGAAAAATGCTAAATATACATATATACAGGGATTTACATGATATGTGTGTACACTGTTTATACCACCATCCTGTCAAACATTATAAAACAAAAAACAGAGGAAAGAGTCATGTATCCTTACCATATAAAGATAATGTTGCTAAATACTTCAAAGAAGTCTTTGTTATACCAGAATGCAGTTTGGACAAAGCACATAACTCTTTTCAAAGCACACAAATAACTACGTTTTGGTTTAGGTTTAGTTATAAAAAAAAAAAAAACTAAAAAATAGCTTAAAGGAAGTTCAGAGCCGAACCTGCAGGGCTACAATCATAGTCTTGTTGCGAGAAGCCTGGCCGATGATCTTGCCATCTTCAATTCGCTCCCCCATAGCATCCTCTACATATACCTGGGGTCCCCAGTGTATTTTTCTTGACCCCTTTTCGACTAGTTCTTTCTCAGCCTGGCGTCGTACGGTCCTAACAAACTCGGCCACCGACATAGTCTCGTCAGCGTTCTCCCTCTAGTGTCAGGTTAAGACCAGTTGGCAGTAAAACCCTGAACATATATTTGTTCACTTCGGGCTCTGACTTGAGCTTCTTCCTAGGCACAGCTCCAAGGTAGCCCTCATTGTTGCTTCTTTTCTTCTTGGTAGAAGATTCTGCCATCCTGGACGCAATGTACAGCAAACGGCAGAGGGAATATATGGTATTCTACTGTAAGGCTTGCCTTCAGACAAAATTAGCAAGAATTACCCCATGCAGCGAGCTTGAATTACTTCATTTGGAGAATGTATTGGCTGGGGTAGATGTATCACTAGCTTCTCCGACCAAGCATGCATGTATAGCTCAAACCAAGTTCTAGCACTCTGCAATGTCTACAACGCTCCGCTCAGAAACCTCAAAACCACTCTCAGAAAACAACAGTTTCCTTACGCGCAAGCTTTTTGGGTTTCAAGCTCCATCAATCGAAGTATGAAAGCCCATGCAGCAACACTCATCAAAACCAAAAAGCTGCCTCTACATTCCAAAAAACTAGCTCGGAAATGTACTAAAAAGAACCCGTCCAAGGATTGGAACCGCAGGCAGACTACAGTGTGACCATTTCATGAGAATTCAGAGACAGAAAAAGAGCAGCTGCGTGAGAAAACCGTAACAATGAACACCAACCCTTCGGACTCCACAACAAAAGCATGCAGAACATTTGCTGTTTTCTGCGGTGGCAGGTGGCTTTGCTTGACCCCTTTTCGACTAGTTCTTTCTCAGCCTGGCGTCGTACGGTCCTAACAAACTCGGCCACCGACATAGTCTCGATAGCGTTCTCCAACTCTAGTGTCAGGTTAAGACCATTTGGCAGTAAAACCCTGAACATATATTTGTTCACTTTAGGCTCTGACTTGAGCTTCTTCCTACGCACAGCTCCAAGGTAGCCCTCATTGTTGCTTCTTTTCTTCTTGGTAGAAGATTCTGCCATCCTGGACGCAATGTATAGCAAACGGCAGAGGGAATATATGGTATTCTACTGTAAGGCTTGCCTTCAGACAAAATTAGCAAGAATTACCCCATGCAGCGAGCTTGAATTAGTTCATTTGGAGAATGTATTGGATGGGGTAGATGTATCACTAACTTCTCAGACCAAGCATGCATGTACAGCTCAAACCAAGTTCTAGCACTCCGCAATGTCTACAACGCTCCGCTCAGTAACCTCAAAACCACTCTCAGAAAACAACAGTTTCCTTACGCGCAAGCTTTTTGGGTTTCAATCTCCATCAATCGAAGTATGAAATACCATGCAGCAACACTCATCAAAACCAAAAAGCTGCCTCTACATTCCAAAAAACTAGCTCGGAAATGTACTAAAAAGAACTCATCTAAGGATTGGAACCGCAGGCAGACTACAGTGTGACCATTTCATGAGAATTCAGAGAAAGAAAAAGAGCAGCTGCGTGAGAAAACCGTAACAATGAACACAGACCCTTCGGACTCCACAGCAAAAGCATGCAGAACATCTGCTGTTTTCTGCAGTGGCAGGTGGCTTTGCGGTGCCAACCAAACATGGCAGATGGCACGTCCCTGGAACCAGTAACCCGGCATCCACCGTACTTTGGATAACATCATATTGTCCCAATATTTTTGCATCGGACAACGTGAAGGCTGCAATAAGACCCCAATTGTTTTCCAAAACCAAAACTTTGCTTAAAATTTTGTTGAATAAAATTCCGAGCATTAAACTTAGGTTAACCTGCAAAAACAGTGAAAAAAAAAAAGTCAAACCACAAACTAATAGTTGGTCAGCGATCGAGCGATCGCTAATAGTCCTAGTCCCAGGGAGGGACTAAAAAATAAGAAATAATACCAATAAGCACTATAAATTCATAGCTACGGCACTTATGCTCAACTTAATAATAACATTAGCACAAACGAATTAGTGTTGCGTTGTATATTCTTGTAATAAATTAATTGTTTGTATCCAATATAGCTATAAATGCATTTATGTCTTAGGAATTTTTAGTACACCATGGATATAAGAAATAAAAAGATAATAATATTTATAAAATCATAACACTAGTGCAAAGAAATTAGTCTTCTGTTGTATATTCTTCTAATAAATTAATTGTTTGTATCCCATATAGCTATAAATGCATTTATGTCTTAGATTTTTAGTACACCATGGAGATAAGAAATAAAAAGATAATAATAGTTATAACATCATAATCTTATTTCTAATTTTGTTTAATTATACCATCCACATAAGTGTTGGCATGTAATAATCATGTATAACACTTTGAATGTGTGGTGATATTATATTGTTGGAGTTTTCAATTCCTTCACTTTTATGATAGAATTTATTTATTTGGGAATTTCGCAAATGATATAACCATGCCTCTTTAATGAAAAGTTCAAATAAAGTAAGTATTTCTCGTTAATTTTGATACATCACTTTTAATGTGTGGTGCTATTGTATTGTTAGAGTTCTAAATTCCTTCACTTTCATGATACATTTAGTTCATTTTGGAATTTCTCAAATGATATAACCATGCCTCATTAATAAAAAGATCAAACAAAGTGAGTATTTCTTGTTAATTTTGATTTTTTTACTAATTTAAAGTTTAAAATTTCAATTTAAAGTTTGATTATTTTCTCATTTGTTTAAAAAAAAATGATATGATATATTTTATGTATTCAGTTTACAGTGAATTTGAATTTTTCTATAGTTTTACTAGTAGATACTCATACCTTCCATGGTACTCCTATACATCTCAAACATACCATTGAATTAAATTTAATCACCTAATCTTTCTAGTGATTGTTGGTGTAATCTTACATGCACCATGATATAAGCACGAATGCTCATTACACTTCAAATGCATTGATATGATGAATTGAATATAAAACAAAACTTTACCGTAAATCTCACTATAATCTTAATTGTGTAGATGCATGATGTGCAATGTTTTAGTATATTAAAAAGAATTGATGAGATAAAGTTGGAAAAATTAAGTTTTTCTTTGCTTCTTAGTACTATGTTAAATAGTATAAGGAATTGGTATTAGCACACTGATAATTTGGAGCACACTACTTACATTTCTAGATTTTGGATCATAACTTTATGTGAAATTGACATCCAAATATGAATATCTTTAACATTGACCTCATGTCAAGTTCATGATGTGGTGTATTCAATAATTGAAATGTTGGCGATATGTCATAAAATCAATGGTAACTTTGTGTAAAGTTCTAAATTTTATACACATTCTCTGTTGGTTTACTGACATTAGTTCAACATGCAATCGACATTTTAAACATTCACCACACATCTTAAAAGTTATTGTCACCATGTATAAATTTTTTTTCATTTCATTTCCACTGTGTTTATTTTAATTGACACTTTTTGACATTAAATCAACATTTCACATACTTATATGGTGTGGAATTCCATCTTTTCAAAAGTATTGCAAAGACCTTATAGGTTGAATATCAAATCATCACTTTATGTAAATGTTGAAACTTTTATGTTGGCCCCTTGTTTTTGGGAATTTCAAACTATTGGATGCATAGTATTGAATGATATCAGAGAATAGAGGTTGGTGTAAAGGACAAGAGAGATTAATAGAATGAGAGATAACCTCAACTAAATATGGATAAACCATTATGAAGTCTAATTAAGGAGCTAACTCAGATATTAGTTTGACATAGTTTTCCTTATCCTATTTTGCAACTAAACTTGACATGGTCAAATTTAACTATGTGTATGTATGAAAGATCTTTGAAGCTAAAGGGAAAAGGTTTACCCCTTTATATGGATTACTTACTTATTATAAAACCCAAATAGGAATGAATAAATAAATTAGAAATTGATTTTTTTTTTTTGCATGTCTTAGCTATGGCTCGTGGTTTGGTGGATCTACAACATACTTAATCTATGAAGTAGTGTGATTACATGCCTTTTCTTATCCTTATGAATTTGAACATTTCTATTTCCATAAATATAACTTATAGGATTAATATATCAGTAATCAATATAAGCTCACAAATGTTCCATTTTCTTTTCTTATCTCTTAAAACTCTTGATTGTGCATCATGTGATACAGGCTTCTTCCCTTTTGAAAGATTGAAAATGCGAGCACATCTAAAACACAATGAGAGATTTTGTTAGTGACCTATGAGAACCTTGGTATCATACATAATTCATTAAAGTTCCATCATGGCAACATATTCTATAGAGGAACACATTGGTAGGATGAGTAAAATGATTTATAAACATGACATTGAGAATTAATTAGAGAAGCCACTTAAATAGGTAAAGCTATAAGGAAGAGGTTGAGTTGCATGAATGGGATTCATGGATGTGTAGGGATTTTATATTATACAATGGACCCTCAAGGAATTGGAATGAAGTATTTTGGTTAATGTTCCTAGTGGGTGTATATTAGTGGTTGGAGAGGCTTGGGAAACTCACAAAATACAAGGATAAAGAAAAAAATGTTTTTTATGGATTTAAAATCTTGCTACATTGCATTGGGTTGATCACTAGATCATATAAGATTTATAATTCTAGGTAGAAAACATTGTATATAGGTAGATTATAGAGTTCATTATGTAAATTGCTACTCCTTTTCTAAAGTTAAGCTAATATTTTAGAAGGGCTATTAGAGTAGACTAGGAACATGAGGTTTAGTGAGTAAACCTATGATATATCAATTTTTTTATTGTCCTGATGATGAGTCTTGGTCTAGGCTCGAAACATCGACTAATGAAAAGATGAAAACTATGGAATATCTGAATTCAGCCTCTCAGAAACCACTCCACAGAAATCTACAAACCAATAATTAAAGAATACCTAAGATTTCAATAATTATTAAAAAAATCCTTCCAAGTTCTTTCTGTTGATACCCACTCCAAATACATATATCCAAATAAAACACTATGTTTTTACTAAACCTTGTTGATGTCCATTTCTCATGCAATTTGAAATATCTATTTTTATTTATACCCATACAACTTTCATAGGAAAAACAATTTATAAGCTTGAAAAATTAAAAATTAACCCAAAAATAAGCCAACAAATGCAATGACATACCAACATAGGGATATGAAGCTATATTTAGATATATGCACATTCAAGGTCTTGGTTTTATAATTCTTTCATATATAACTTTAGTTTATGACATGGTCATGCATTTAATTAGGAAGGGGTTTATATCCCTAGGTCTCTATTTGTAGAGCATGGAAGGTGAGTTGTGTTATGTTGTAATTTTTTGTCCCTTAAAATTATTAAATCTAGTAGACATTTTGAGAAAAAATATTTATCTATTTATGTAATGATCTTACCTTTATAGTACTATTGAAGAAAGTTATCTAATTTATAATCCATTCCTATTTTCTTATCTTTCATAATTAAAATAATTCTTAGTAGGAGAGATGTGATAGATTGTGATCATAGGGAGCCATTTGATCTAGGGGAATTCTTTCTACCAATTAGAAATATGTGAGTGATTTCTTCCTCGTACAATTATTCTATTTTATTTTTGTGTATATCTCAATGTTACGATTGGACATGACTACAAGAATAGTAATTGTATTTGAGGGATGATACCCATATTGCCTAAAATCAGTGCTAATTGGCTGGATAAGTTCAATAAAATAGGGGTAATCATAATCCTACTTATTTAATGAAGAAGGAAAGTATACACATCTTAGTAATCTATGTGAATGGATCAAATAGGTTTTGTGGTGATATTAACTTCCTCTTAATTTTTAAATATATAAAATCTCATTCCTCAACTCAAAAGGAGCCCCGTATGGTTAAAAATTAGGGGTTGTAGGAGAGACACATAGATACATAAACACACCTAACCTTAAACATGGGACAAAATTATGTGATTTAATGAATGCATAAAACTAATGAGTACCAAAGTAAAACATAAAAAATAGATATATTCTGAAATATATAAATAAAAAAAATAGATGGGGGGGTGCGTAGAATAACTAAGACATATTGAGGTGTGTGACATAGAGGCTCTATTTATAAATCTCATATATAATATGAAGGACTCAAGTGATTTAAGAAAGGGAAGAAGGTATGAGCTCATTATTGCTTTGTACTTCCAAAATACAATTCCAACATTATGGATTGTGCATTGAATCCATTTTCTCACAAAACAAACAATCACCTAATCAAATTTAACACCTGTAGAGCACCTATAAACGCTACTCACCTCATGCATCACCCCCTCTCAATACCGAAAAAAATTACTACAAATAAAGATACCTCTTTGTCCCTAATATGAAACAATATGTGGACTTAATTTTTCTTAATTCTAAAACCTACTTTGTGGATGATTGCAATAACATATTTTCCAACAAGTAAATCCCTTATGAGATTACTTTGAGAAAAGCCATTTGGATTAAGATCTTGTTAATAGAGGAGGGATTGTTGCAATTTACTCCATGTAACACCCTCACAATATTACCATCTACCATCTCAAGAAAATGATTGTACATATACACAACAAAAAATTACAAAATAATTATATAATGTTTGTAAGAGTAAATTTATATTTTATTTTTATCTCATAATATAATTTTGATATTTCTTCATGCTCTTAGGTATGTCAACTAAAGAAATTTAATTTACTTGGTTTAATTGGTCTTCATTTGCATAAAAATATGTTTTCTAAAAATGGAATTTGGTGTTGATATTGTTCATTAAGAGGTAGAAGCTCACAATAGTTAGGGTTAAAGGATGATTTTGAAGGAGAGATTAACTTCAACAACCCTACCCCCAGCTTCCCCCTCTCCCCCCATGCACACACACACACAATAAAAGTAAGAGTGACATTATCAAACAAATAGGGAAATTTTCTCAAATATAGGAATCCCTCCAATGCTTAAAATGGTATTTGGTGTTACTATTTTTCATTGAGAGGTAGATGCTTATGGTTATGTTGTCGCTGTGAAAAAAATCGTCCAAAATTTTACTTATACTTGAATTGCTGAGCCTACTTATCATCTCATGATCTGTTACCTCAAGTTGTCCACTCTCACTTCATGGTCAGTTAATGTTTTTCTAAGTGATCAAGTATTCTTATGGGTATCCAAGTGTCAAATCCACTTTCTTATACATGCTTTGCCTTTGTATTCCTTCTCAATTGTACCCTCTTCCGGAAAGTTTAGTAGTCAATGTTTACCCTTAAAGATAGGCATTGCGCAATCCTTGAGAGTACTCCATATACAATCTCTAGAAGTAGTACATGTGCAATCCTTAGATACACTAACTACGTAGTTCCCAGTGATAGTGATTACACAACTACCGACGATAGACACTCCACAACCCTTGTTTTCAGTGACTGTGGATTTCATAAAGATAGTGACTACAAAATTCTTGTTACTATTCAGTGCACAATCTTAGTTTAAAGTGAGCATGAAATCCTGTGAGTTATTCATTCTATCACTCTTAGTTGCAATTATATTTTCATTCCAATGATATTCCACAATTGTTGCTTTTTCTTTCATAAGTGTCAATTTTTCTTTTGTGACTATTGTTTCCGATTTATTTCACATTTTCAAGTATTTCTTTTGCATTCTTTTCAATTTAGCATTTGTCACTTTCAATTTATTAAGGATTTGCAAGTGTCATTTTCACTTTTCTTACTATCACAAGTGTTTCTTTTAACCAATTTCAGTTTGGGACATGTCACACTTCAACGCATCACTAGAGGAAACTCTAGCACACTCTTCTACATTAGTTGATCTTATATGTCATAAGAATATGTGCTAGACATATTCCCATAGCTTAGTACACTTTCTCATTATAGTTGTCACTTGTTTCGTAACTTGTATTCTAAGTGTCGCAAAGCTACGTCTCAACTGTTGCACCTAGAAATAAGTGTCATTTTGTTATTCTTTTAAGTTATACATGATTGGTTTTGGGTATTGAGCAACCCCTTAGCTTTGTTGATGTTATTTTAGTGTGAGATCATTTTCTTAAGACTTGTTTGCATGTTTTGTTCTCTCTTGTCTTGATAGTCCCAAATTTAGTCATTTTTTTGAGCTTTCAATATCTATGCAACTTTCCAACTTTCATCCCTCCTTGAATTATGCATTGTGTGGTATTAAGTCACAAATAGCCACCCCTACCTCTAAGGACTGCGCATTGCGTAGTCACAGTGCTCAACCTCTACCTCTTGTTGCTAAAAAATGCACAATATTTCTCCCAATCAATCTTCCATTGTGCATTGTGCAGTCTCAGTCAATATTGAGGCCTCATGCCTCCTTCATCTGCACAAGTGCACAATCACTTGGCTCGATATTCCCTAAACTACACATTTCCCAATCACATTGAGTAAGCTTGCCTTATTATGTCACTCTCTCAGTCAACTGCAAAGTTATGTATTATAGTCCCTCTATCATTGGATAATCACAATAACTAGAACTTCATCACTACCTCCTTGAACTATGCACTACGTAATCCATTAGCCTCCCCCTCAATCCTACACTCTGCCCTAGGTTCAATTAGCGAAATTGCATGAATAATTTAGACTAGGATATTTATGGATTGATGTTGTCTTCTCATGAGTGAATTTCATCTACAGGTACTATATCTTGACATGACAGGATGATGCTCAAGAAGGATGCCAAGGATATCATGCAAGATCACACTTGTGAAGCTAGAGAGACAAAGATACTATCAAGCGAGAAGATGAAGGGACATTAGATCAAGACGAAATATTGAAGATCAAAATCGCAAGGAAGACTCCATATCATCCAAGCTTTGGGAGGATGAGGATGAAACGCATGCAAGAGTTATCATGAAGATATATGGAGGTCACTAAGGAGAGACTACAAGAGAGCACTTGTGAAGAAGAAGAAAAATAAATAACCATCATGAAGGACATGAAGAAATTTTGGACCATCACAGAATGGTGGAATCGCATGTTGACTTGGAAGGTTCTAACATTAATCCAGACTGTTTGGAGGGTAAAGATAAATAACAAGAAAAGATATGTTATGAACAAGATAGAAATATGGAATATAGGAGAAAGGTTTCGCTTGGACAGATCGCATTGAAGTTCAATGTCATTAATGCCAAGTCATGGCTTATTTAAGTGTTGTCACAAAGTCAGATGTGTCAATGTATCTTGCCACATCATTTTTGGGTGTAATTATTGTATTTCAAAAAATGAGAAAATGTAAAATGTTTGGAATACCAAGGGTCCCACATGGAATGTAAAAAGTCACTAGTAAGTCCTAAAGTCATCTAGAAGTTGAAATGGCATGAAGGAATTTGAAAAGCATTGTAGACACTCAAGATTCATGAGGGAGGTCAAGAGTCACATGGGAGTTGGAGAGTCACCTAATTTTTTATAAATATACCCTCATAGCTCAATACAAAGGACTTGGACTTTGGAATTTTCACCCTGGGTACCCTAATTTGGCATAGGAGGTGTTGAGTAGTAAAAAGGGCCTTTTTCACCTCTATTTAACCTACATTAATTTATCAATCTAGGAACGATTTCTTATCTCAAAGAGTGTACTTAGTTTGAGGTAGTCATTTGTTAGAGTAATGCTAGTAGTATAGTGCTCTAAATACAAGAGTAAATGTATGGTTGAAATAAGATCTACTTACAGAAAGGAACCTTAAAACTCAAATCATGCACTCAGAAAGCTATAGAAATTTATCAGTCAAGGGTACGATAATGGTAACTCATCCCTCTATAAACTGATGTAATTAAAAGACAATCAAGGACATCCCTCTATTCTTATGAACAAGATTGAACATCAAAACCTTAATCTACGGAAATGAATGCAACAATTATATCCTACAGGAATTAGGTAACAATCCTTACTCTAAAGATAAATCAGACAGCAAACAGAAATAGAATAGCAACTAATAGAGATGAAATATAGAACAATAACTTGAATCAAATATAAATGTACAATAAACCAAGACGAATATGACGCATAGCATGCTTAATATTGAAAGGAACAGTAATCTGACTTCGATACAACAAGTATAAATCACAGTTATAAAGAATAACAATTGTGATTCGTAATGGAACAACAATGTTATATCAATGGTTAAAGGAACAACAATGTGTTATAAAGTCAGAATGAACAACACAGCATTCCTGTTATAGAGAGCAACATTACTTAGTTGAGAATAAACAAAATATAACAAAACCATTGTGTAAATTAGCAAAGCACATCAGATTACTAAACAGAGCTAATATCGAAAACCATACATGAATTAGAAATAATGGTACAGGAGCAAGTGTTCCACCAGGGTCGGGCCCTTAGCATCCAGGGACATGCCGCTTGAGATTAATCCAAAATGAAAGATGGAACGACAACCAGATTTATATTAAAGAATCAAAACAGAGTTATAGTGGATCGCTCTTCAACGAGACTCGATGATCAAAATTCCAAATACAAAGGAGAATTTGATAAAAACAACAACAGTTCATCCCCTAGGCTATCTGTGTTGCCCCTTCTTATAACAGCCAAGTGGAGATATCAACGATACAAAAATCGTTAAGATAGCGATCCCTCAATATCAAAGGATCCTGACGGATTCACCAGATTGTTAATTCTCAATTATCCTCTTGTTCTCTTGCGCCGATTTGGTATCTCATTTTCCCTTTCCTGGCTGATACGATCTAATTTGGATCACCTTGTTTGCATGCGGTTCCCTGTCAAAGGGACAGCAATTAACTTTGTCTTGTCCTTTCCTTTGGGACGACAATCTTTCGTTTTCTCCTTTTCCTACATAAGAAAAGGGCAATTATTAGTTATTTTGCGTTACATACAAACCCTATAGATTTTATCATAATTTTGTATTATCTACCTAGTTCATGATGCAAAGAGGTTATGAGTTTTAAAGAAAAGATGAAAAAATAAACGATAATAATATACCTTCTCTACTGCTCAACACACCCCCCTGCTTACCCTTTTTCATGCCATCATGAAAACATTGTAGTTGACATGCAAGGCAGTGAGTGAGTAGGTTGGAGATGGGATCTCATGAGGTGGTCTACAACCATGATGCCTAGGTACGTGTTCAAAAATATGTCCCGTCTTACCCTCAGACATTTCATACAAGGCTTGGTATCCTGGTGCTGGGTGCCAAATAACCGGACTGTGGAACTTACAGCCTAACCAAGATGGGCCTTCTCTCAAAATAAGGTCACCATAGAGACCCAAACGATCAACAGCTAGCTTAAAGTTCTCATAGTTAAATGGTTCCCTGAGTTGGATGTTTAGATTAGAAGTCTGATATCATAATTTGGCAGCCGCAATGGCAAGGTCCTTGATGGTAAAGAAATATTCTATCCCTTGCCGATTGATTACCATATGAATAGGTCCTAATGCTTCAATCATGTCGGGAGTCCTCATTATGTACCTATGTTTATTCCACAAACGTAATGGGTCTCTAGGCTCAACTCGCACCCATAAGTCTAATCCATTTTCTTGTCTTTCAAAGGCATTATAGGCTTTAAGCCATTTTATTTGATTAACACCAAAAGAAATGAATGCCTACAGTTGGATATCCCCAATGAAAGGGTTGGGATTCTGCTCTGTTTCTTGATCTAACACAAGGTTATGCAAATCGAATTCACATAATAATCTCTGAACCTTCACCCCATAGTACTTACAACAATTTATGAAATCGTCAATAGTGTTCAAGGATAATTTTAGGGGCGAATTTTCGCCCTTTGGCAAAATTAAGGGGTTTTAAATTTTTAGAGGGCGAATATTTTGTATCATAGTACATTTTTACAAATCACCTCAAATAGGCCACCTTATTTTAAGGGAGAGGGTAAAAAAGGTAAATTTAGCCCTTGAAAATAGGACTTACAACCTTCCATTCGCCCATTTTCAAGAATAGGTTTTATTTAAGTGAATCCATTCGCCCATTTTCAAGAATAGGTTTTATTTAAGTGAATCCTCTGGGCCAAATACCATATTTATAAAAGAGGTATGGTAAATTAATAAAAATATAAATAAATGAGAGGTATGGTAAATAAATAAAACATTTTTTTATATTTACTCCATAAGTCACCTTATATAGTGTAAACAAATAAAAATATAAGTAATGTGGAGGTATGGTAAATAAATAAAACGTCTTTTTATACTTACTCAAAAGGTATGGTAAATAAATAAAAATATAAATAAACTAGACGTATCGTAAATAAATAAAACCTCTTTTTATATTTAATCCATAACCCTCGTTCTATTGATGAAGGCTCAAGAAAGAGGTTTTATTTAAGTGAATCCTATGGGCCAAATACCATATTTGTAAAATAGGTATGGTAAATTAATAAAAATATAAATAAACGAGAGGTATGGTAAACAAATAAAACATTTTTTTATATTTACTCCATAAGTAACCTTATATTTACGAACACTCAAAAAATGGGTTATATTTAGGTGAAACCTATGGCCAAAATACTATGGGACAAATACCATGGAGTAGATTGTTATTAATACCATGCAAAAAACCATTATTAACCCTAATATTATAATTAATAAAAATAAAAACGGCACATGGTATTGACCCATGGTATTCACCAAAATGGCACATGGTATTGACCCATGGTATTCACCTGGAATGTAGCCTATTAAAATGGGGGAATTAAACCAGCATGTAGCCTATGCTAAGATTCACTAGGACTTTACAAAGTTTTATTATTTAGTGAAAGACTCGCCAAGATCTTACAATATTTTATAATTGAGTAAAATATTCGCCATGCCTGGTGAGAGATTCGCCAAAAAATTATATATACATATTATATTATTGATAAAATCGCCTTCCATTTTTCCTATATACCATGGAGATTCGCCCATTTATTATATTTATAAATTTAGGGGGGTTCTTAAAATTTTCCCTGATAGTGTTTATTTCTATAGGGGCTCCTGCTTTGAAAGCTTGAATTTTCAATTGCAAATATTGTTCCATTAAAAACAAGGCATAGTTCCTAGTAGGTGCTCTACACGCTAGGATGTCAGTATACAAAGAGCATAAGGTATCCATTTTCTTGATGACTACATCTAGTCTATGAGTTACCTTTTTCAACCTTTCTTCTTCCTTTCACCATCCTTCAAAGGCCTCGCTTTCGGATAAGTTGACCTTCCTTAGCTGCTATTGTAATTTCCCATACTTTTCTTGAGAGACAATCTCTTTTGTAAGTTTCTCTACAGTTTGCTGGGCTTGCACCAAACCCTTTCACAGAGTTATTGTCCTCGAATCATTGTCCCACATAGTAGTTGTAAGCGGAAGGTTTACTTGGATCTTCTTATTGCATCGTCCCATGTTTATGGTTCGAATTTCCTCAGAGGGATGTGCCTCTGTTTGAACTTCTTTGTCACAGGTCGATATATTATCTATTTGTACTTTGACATGGGCGACAATTGAATGCTCTTCCTTTTGGTTTTGAACGACAAGCTGGACTTGAGTTCTCCTAATCTATTTCTTGAGGGGTTTCGCCGGAATGGTTGCATGCTTTACCCCCGAGGTCCTTTTTGCTCTCTTTCCCATTTTCAAAACTATGATCTGTTGTTGACGTCATGCTATCACGTTAAGCAGTCTTTGTTGTTCTTTTCGTAATCTTTTAATTTCTTTCGTTTTCTTGTAAGGAACAACTTTTTGTTTACTCGAGCCTAGACTTTAACCTTGACGAATTCCCTGGTTTTCTTCTTGGGGTGCTTCCTCATTATTCTGATCGGGTTGTTTAGGAGTAAAAACCCTAGCTTGTTCTGTTATTTCCTGGGTGACTTCTTCTTCCACCCCTTCTCCTTCATGCAATTCTTCTGGTGTAGTCTGACTGGGAACAGATTATTCCTCTTCTTTATCTTCATCAATTTTCTCTCCAGATATACTTTCATCATGAGACGAGTGATTCTCTTCTTCTTCTTCCTCATCGTACAATTCTTCGGATGCATTTTGGTCATGAGCAGAATGCTCCTTTTGTTCTTCTTCGGTGTGGAGGTTTAGTGGGCTGAGAGGTTGAGCATATTCACCCATATTTGCCAGAATTTGGGCCAATTCATCCTCTTGCAATGGATTTTGCAATGGGCTTTGTTCATGTTGCTCTGTCTCTTCCTCTGCCTACCTAGACTACTCGGTCTCTTCCTCTATTTTTTCTTCCTTGTTTTCCTCCAACTCTTTCTCATTCTCCTCTCCTTCCAATTATGGGGGTTGCTCATCCCTTGAATCATCTATTTCCACCGATTGACTGGTATTCACTTGGGAACTTTCCAGCCTCCCTCTGATCCATGCCAATATAACGAATTTCGTTTGTTTCAATGGTGTATTCAATATACTGGTACCATGTTTTCGTTTTTGAGCTGGTAGAGCTAGTCCCCCGTCTATCGTGAAGATCAGTTCCTCCCAACTGCTCTATTGTTGAGTAAGACTATAGCTAATTATCAGTCGTATCAACCCATGGTGACTTACTACTGATTCTACGTGGCAAGATTTTTTCATGCTTCGAGAAACATCATGTAATAAAGAATTTAAAAACGTAGGCAAATTCACAGTGCATTTTTGTTTTAATACGGCCTAAAGTTTAAAGTGGTGAGGTCTTACCACGTCTTTCCTGCCTTCACAGGTGATGTAACTCTAGATGATTCTTGCCAATTCTACCCACGACTCTCCCAATGCTGCTGGTAGAACTCCCTTCCCTCTTACAAACAGGTTTTGGCCTTCATCTTGGAAGAGTTTTACGACATTTCACAGTCTCTACTTCTTCAGAGTCCACACAGGTCCAGTGGTTGGCAGTCCCAAGACCTCTGCAATTATGTCATCTGTGACTGCTATATGTCTCCCTCTTACTATGGAGTGATGTTCTTGCAAGTTCCGCAAGAATTCAATTGCTACGGTCTCGTTGGATTGTTGTAAATGATTGAGATAAACTATCCATCCTGCCCTTGTTAGGATTTTTGGTACATCATTAGAGACTGTCAATATCTATGGTTCTCCCCGAATTGATCTTCCTCCCATGCTTAGCACACTGTAAAAACGCAGAGACGACAATGGAAAAACAGGCTATTCAAGTTGTTAGAAAACACAGAAAAAATGATGAAACAACAAGCTTGTTCAAATTCCGAGTTACTTACTAATTGTTGCAGAGCATAATATGGAAATAGCTTAGGAACAACAAGCCATCTAAATTGGAAAACAATATACCGTTAAGCCTTGTTATTCCCAAGTGAAAATTCTTCGAATAATAGTCTGACACGTATGCGATCAAATTATGAGGTCACCTGCTCCCCCCCTGCAATGTGATAGGCCGTCCTCGACCGTCAAATGAGCGAGCGGCGTGTCAAACTACCATGGTACAGAGTCATAAAGGAACCACGTATACCGAGATGCCACGTTTACAAAAGGAGCAGATTGCCGAAATCGAGGTGTATAATAGAATCACTTAATAAATAAAAGAATGTCGTGATATGATGCGAGGTTGGAAGGATAGGACAACTGACGTGTACAAAAATTCTGATGCGGTCATTATCAACTTTTTCCGTCATAATTGGTTGTAATAGAATTTCATGTGTTTAAAGGTTTGGGGAAATTATATACATAATCTCATCTGACTGATTACAAAGGTATAAGACAAAGAAGGGTCTTGAAAATTGCTATTGGTGTATAAGGAATGTGACTTCAATACCATCAACAGAGCTCTGTTGCCCACAAGTGTCCATAACCTTGACAAAGTTGTTTCTTTCACCTATGGAGCCATGATCCTTTGTGTATGCTTAGGAAAATGATGTGCAATGTCAGAATGGAGGCCATTATGCTGGCTTGGTAACCAGATAAACCATAATTCCATTCACCAAGAAGGAGTGAAAGGTGGGCAGGTCGGCTTGTGATGATACCTCTTGTTCCAAGGACTCTTTATCTTTTCTGATGTGCCTCTTGGATCATATCCCTGGTGTGGTGGCCATAGTGGAAATGCCACATCGCTTTCTTCCTTATGATCATGGTAGGCTGGCTCTTGATGAGATCCCTAATCCTTCATTTGACAAACCATATTAGCAAATCATATAAACATTTTTCTCTATTTTTCTCTTTTATAAAGTACTTTCCTATTTATACACAAAGGGTGGTTCAACACTCCTTAAGAGTAGGAATGGTGGAAGAAGTCTTAACATCTCAATAGAAAAATATACCCTTTGTTCTTATTCCTTAAAAAAGATCAAAGAAGATTATGGGAATTTAAAAAGAACCGTCATGATAAAGATAACCAATCGTATCAGTATTAGTAGAATAATGACAACAAACTGATCAATAGTTGTGTCCTTCCTTCTTTTCTCCTATCAATTCAAAGCAATTTCTTGTAACAAAAATAGCGATTTTATGTAATTTGTTGATTTCAGTGTGCTCTAGTTTTGTATCCATTCAAAAAGTGTATAGTTGTGCTCCAAATCACAAGAAAAAGACTTGAAACTGTTGTACATTGAGAGGAACAATAGTTGTCCTTTAATTAGAACAGCAAGGAGAACAAGCGTAAGTAAAAGAAATGTGATAGTGTTGTCCATTCAGAAAGGAACAACATAAAATGCAAGTGTTGGAAAAGGAACAACAGAAAATGCAAGTGTTGTTCCTTCGGAAATAGGAACAGCAGAAAACAAAAGTGTTGTTCCTTTAAAAAAGGAACAACAAAAATGAACGTGTTGTTCCTTCAAAAAAGGAACAACAGAAAACAAAAGTGTTGTTCCTTCAAAAAAGGAACAGCAAAAACGAAAGTGTTGTTCCTACGGAAAGAGTAACAACAAAAAACAAAACTGTTGTTCCTTCGGAAAAGGAATAGCAAAAACGAAAGTGTTGTTCCATCGGAAAAAGGAATAGCAGAAAACAAAAGTGTTGTTCCTTCAAAAAAGGAACAACAAAAAATGAAGGTGCTATTCCTTCGGAAAAGGAACAACAAAAAAATGCAAGTGTTGTTCCTTTGGAAAAAGGAACAGCAAAATGGTGAAAATGTTGTTTCTTCTGAAAGGAACAACAGAATGAAAAAGTATTGTTCCTTCGAAAAGGAACAACAAAAATGATGGAACTGCTGTGCCTTCGAAAAGGAACAGCAAAATGCAGAGGTGTTGTTCCTTGAAAAAGGAGCAGCAAATTGGTGAGAATGTTGCTTCTTCCTAAAAGGAATAGAAAAATTCAAATACAAAAAATATGTACAGAAAATAATTTACGCTAACAAAACAAAAGAATTATGTAGAGAATGTAAGAATAGTTGAATCACTTTATGAACAAGAGGTGAGGAAGATTTATCTTCACCAAAATCTACATACCTGAGTCTTCACGGAGTTGCTGGTAAAAGGATTCCTGAGTAAGTGGTTTGTGGTATAGTCGAACTTGGTGGCCGTTTTCCTTAAAGGTACATCTAGACCCGTCAATGGTGGTTAGAGTAATGGTGCCATTATCATGTACCTTCTAGATTTTGTATGGCCCCAGCCAACGAGTCTAAAGTTTCCCCGGAAAAACCTGAAACCTGGAATCATATAAGAGTGCCCAATCTCCTTGGCAGAAGACTTTCTTTTTAATGAGGGCGTTGTGCCATTTAGCTCGCTATTGTTGGATCAACGCAATGTGTTGAAGGACAGAGAGCCTGATTTCATCTAGCTCATTGATCTGTTGTAATCTATTAATCTGTGCCTCGTTTGGATCTAGACTGACGTATTGTGTTGTTCGCAGTGTCTGTATTTCGAACTCTATCAGAAAGATGGGTTCCTTTCCAAAGACTAGTTGGTATGGTGAATAGCCGATAGTGCTTCCCCATGTTGTTCTGTAAGCCCACAAGGCTTCCGGCAATATTTTAGCCCAATCGCGTTTGTGTGATGCAATGATTTTTGTTAGGATTGCTTCTATTATTTTATTCATGCTTTCTACTTGACTATTTGCCTATGGGTGATATGAAGTAGTAATTTTATGCTCGATATGATAGTTTTTTAGTGTTTTAGCAATTTTGTTACTAGCAAACTGTGGTCCTCCATCCATAATTATATCTCTTGGGAGGCCATATCGCACAAATATATGGAACATGAATTGTATGACAGAATCCTCTATAGCTCTCGGCAATACCTTTGCTTCAACCCATTTGGTGACATATTCTGTTGCTACCAAAATATATGTTTTTTGGTTCGATGAGGGGTTAATTAGACCAACAAAATCGACAACCCATCGCTTGAATGGTTCAATAACTAGCTGTGGGTTCAGGGGCATTTCGTTGAACTGTCCAGGGCGTCCTACTCTTTGGCAGTTGTCAAAGGCTTGAATGAATTTATTTGCATCTTTGAAGATCGTGGGCCAATAACACCCTGTTTGCTGTTGTGACTAGTTCTCTGATCGGCAAAATGTCTGCCACACGGTCCGTCATGACGAGCTTTCAAAATATCAAAAATTTCATCTTCACGGACGCATCTCGTGATGTGCATATCTTCCCTTGTATGGAATAGGTAGCCCCCTTGTATGGATGCATATCTTCCCTTGTATGGAATTGAGTACTACGCTGGACAATCTGTTTTCGTTCATTGGGGGTTAAATGTTTCGGTAATTTACCTACTACTAAATAATTTGCAACATCAGCAAACCAGGGTGTTTTAACAGTGATAGCAAACAAATTTTCATCTGGAAATTGATCTTCAGCTGCTGTTGTGTCCATTGGTTTTGGCATTCGTGAGAGAAAGTCAGGGAAACGATTTTCTTTTCCAGGTTGGTCCTGTATTGTGATATCAAATTCCTGCAATAAAATTAGCCATCTGGTTACTCTACCATTTGTGATTGGTTTATTTGCTAAATATTTTATGGCAGAGTGATCTGTATATAAGATAACATAATATCTGGTAATATAATGCCTAAATTTATTGACAGCATGTATTACAGCTAAAAATTCCTTTTCAGTAACAGTATAGTTAAATTTAGCAGGAGATAAATTCTTACTAATATAATAAATTGCATATGGTTTTTTATCTTCTTCCTGCCCAAGGACTGCTCCAATAGTTGTATCTGAAGCATCTGATGAAATTTGAAATGGTAGGTCCCAATTTGGACCTCTAAGTACTGGGGCTGTTGACACAAGCTTTTTTAGATCCTCAAAAGCACAATCACATTTTTTTGTCCAAACAAAGTCAACATTACCTGTTAGTGCATATAGAGGTGAAACAATATGAGAAAAATGTTCTATAAATCTTCTATAATAACCAGAAAATCCAAGAAAACCTGTGTACCTCTGTCTGAGTGGTAGGAGTGGGAATTAGCAAAATTATTTGAATTTTGGCTGGGTCTATCTGTATTCTAGTTGCTGAGATATAATGGCCTAAAATAAGTCCTTCAGCCATCATCATATAGCATTTTTCATGGCTCAAATAAAGCCTGGTGGAAATGCATCGCTGCAACACTTTTTCCAGTGTGTCCAATGCTAGGTCGAAATCATCTCCGTATGGCGTAAAATCATCCATGTATACTTCAAGTGCTTCATTTATTAAATCTGAAAAGATGTTGAGGATAACCCTTTGAAATGTGGCAGGGGCATTGCATAGGCCAAAAGGTAGAACTCTGTAGCCAAATGTTCTCCAAGGACAAGTAAAAGTAGTTTTGTCTTGGTCTTCAGGGGCAATCTGAATCTGATTGTATCCATTGAAGCCATCTAAGAAAGAAAGGAATTTCTTTCCTGCTAAAGTGTCTAATACTTGGTCAATGAATGGAAGGGGAAAGTGGTCTTTTTGTGTTGCTTTATTTAGTTCTCTGTAATCTACACAAATCCTCCATTTTCCATTCTTCTTTGGCACCACAACAAGGGGAGAGACCAATTTACTATCAAAGATAGGGTAGATGAAGTTCACATCTAAAATTTTTTGAAGTTCAGCTTTTACAATGTCTTTTAGATGAGGGTTAAGTCTCCTTTGTGTTTGGTGAATAGGTCTTTCATCCTTCTCTATGTAAATGTGGTGTGTACATAACTGGGGATCGATTCCTTTCATGCCAGGGTAATCCCATCCAAATGCTTCTTTGTATTTCCTCAGTAGTTGGATTAACTTCTCTTCTTGTTCCAAATTCAGGTTGGCATTAATGTTTAAAGTCTTTCATGGCTCAATTTCTACAGTTTTTCTATTTGAGACAGAGGTAGTAGGTGTTGTTTGATCATGAGTTTCTTTAAGAGGATCTTATTCTAATTCATTATCAAATGTTGCTTCTATCATGTGACAGTGTATGTGGGATCTAGATTCAGCTTGGTTAATAAAATTGTTAATGACATCATCCTCTGTTTGATCTTTGAAATCGAGGGCATCTTCTATGGTTAATGGGGATCTAATATTTTCGGTGAGGTATGATATAGGATGTTTGTTAGTTCTTATTATTGTGACACTTGGCTGGGTTGGAGGATATAAAGCTAGATTCTTGATATTAGCCCCCCTGGTTATGCTCATATTGCCTTGTTGGCAGCCAATATATGCATCAGCAATTGCAAGCCAAGGTTTGCCTAAAATCAACGGATGTCCATCAAGTCGTTTTTTGGGGTTTATTATTAGAAAATTGGTAGGATACTCCCAGGAATGAATGGATACCATGACATCATGCAGTGTGCCTGCTGGCCTAACCATGGATCAATCAGCTAGTTCTAATAATGTGGAAGTAGGTTCTACTAATGTAATGCCCAGTTTTTGACAAGTGGTGGTTGTTAAGATATTGATTGTAGCTCCTAGATCAACTAAGGCATTTGAAAAGGTTTGTCCATTGATTTGTACTGTTACTATTGGATTTCCCGGGTCTTCATATATAACGGGTGTTTATTTTCCTGATAATAGATTGGATAAGGTACTAACTACTTGGAATATTGGGTTATTTGTTATTTTTCTCCTTGGTTTGTTTATACATAGCTCTTTGATGGTCTTTGCATATATTGGGATGTCTTGGATGGCTTGGAGGAGTGGGATTTTTATGTACAGATTTTTCAGTTCTCCCAGAATGTCAAAATCAAGATGTTGTATAGGTCAAGGTATAATTAATCGTTTTGGGAATGGGGGAGAAGATGTGGTTGCTTGATCATGAATTTGTTTTCTTGTCACATCCTCTTCTTGTGGTGGTTGTTCTATAGGTAACTGATTTTTAACTTGAGCAGTTTTATTTCCCTTTGTTTCTATAATGCGCCTAGATCTTAATTGAAGATCATTACACTCCTTTGGATCGGTTTCTGGTTCTGGTGTTTCAATTATTTGGATAGATTTGACCGATCTATTATTTGAATTAGGGTTGGGCTGGGCTGGGAGTTGTGGCCTTAAGTTAGTTTGAGGGTTTTGTTGTAATGCTGGCAGTGTAGGTTGAGGGAGCGGAATAGTTCCTACTGGCTGATTCATCGGTCTTTGCCAGTTTGTCTACCAGGCTTGAATTTGTGAAGTAGGACGGGACCACTCTGCTGGATATACATTGCTTCTCCAATATGGTGGAGTATAAGGAAAATTTGGCCAATTGGGTTGACTTGCTTGGTTTGGCCATGGTGATGATGAAGGAAATGGTTGTTGTGACCAATTTGAGAAGGGAGGTTGATTTTACCTCATTGTATTATATTATTAAGCATGATATTACAGAGGCTGAAAAGAAGAAGCTGGATCTGGGAACATACCTGATTGTCGCGGCTACCATTGACGGTCCTGATTGAGTAGGTACACCGGTTATGGCTCTTCTTCCGCTTCCTTGTATACTGCCTTCAATCCAGGAAGTCAGGGACAACTCCTTTAGAGTGATCTTTTCTACAAATAGCACAAACTTGGACTGCATATAATGGACACTCCTTGTGGCTGTGCTTCTTTCTGCATCTGGGACAGAAGATTTCCAAATTCTATTATGCCTCTGCTTCCTTCTGTTTGGCCTGCATAATATCAAGTTATGTTGTGAGTGTCCCTAATATGTCAATTTTAAAATTTTCTAATAAATTTCCAATTTTTGCGTGAGTTACTCCCTCTGTAGAGATCTTTTTGTCTCTTGTAAACCTGTCATGTTCCACTAGTTTTAGTTTTGTGCTGCCTCTCGAGCTCCTGATACATAAATCAATAATGTCAGCAAAATTTTCCTGATAAATATCTCCTTTTCCCATAATATTTAGTGTTTCAATCCATTGTTCCTTCATTCCTCTAATTAATGTTGTTTTTAATACATTATCAGGTAAGGGTAATGATGCATAAGGAGATATTTGAAGATTATACAGGAAATTTTCAACATACTCTTCTAATGTTTCATTCGGTCTAGCTACCATCTGAAATATTTCATCTTTTAATTCTCTAGACCTGCAATAGTCCTGAAATTTCTTTAGAAAAGCATCTTTCATTTGATCCTAGTTGTTTATAACACCACCATGCAATCCTATAAACCATCTTAAAGCAACCTCTTTTAATGTAGAGGGAAACAATATCCATTTTTGGGGATCGGTGGTATAGTCATATTCTCTACACAGCACATCAAATTCAAATAAGAATGCACCTGGATTTTTTGATGTAAGGCCATGGAATGTAGGGATATGCTGGAGAGGAATTGATTTCATAGGTGCATTAGCTGCAGTATCCACAATGGGATGTTGCAGTATAGAGGTTTGGGTGTTTGGCCGGTTCTGGGCTATTTGGTCAAATATATGCCAATAACCTTCTGGGTGTCTAGGAGGGTATTCCTAGGTTGTCGAGGGGGAATGGCTTCAACAGGAATGGCCTTAACAGTACTTCCTTTATCTGGGATGATGAGAGTGCCTAATGTCTGGGGGGATTCTGGTTCTTGAGGTTCTTCAATTTCGTTATAAATGATTTTTGTAGCACTTTATCTGGCTACTTAATCACTGAATTATCCCAAGAGGAGATCTTGGTTCTTCAGTTTGTCCTGTTTCTCCTCTCCCTTCACAGAGATTGCTAAGGTTCCCTTCTTGCAATGATTTTGGGCTAGAATTCTCAATTTCTTGAAAATATTGCTCTTTTGTTTGACTATGCACCTCAGCAAATGCTACAGATGGTGATCATGTGGCCTGAAGGGAACTAGTAGGTTGTCTAGAAGCAACTTTTCTAGGCCCTACTGAAGGCTGAGATTCTACTTTCTTAAGGATTTGGTCTATAAAGGTCGATCAGCCAAGGGTCACTGGCCCCTTAGCTTTATCAGACTTGGGCAGTGGTTTAGGATTCATTTCAGGATTTTTCTGCTTAGTCATGCACACAAATCAAATGCTAATTTCTACCGAAACAACAGCAACAAATCTGTAATAAAGCAAGCAGGGGAGTAGGGCTATTACATGCTCCGTACGCAGGTTCTTACCTTCCGTTTTTAAAACCCAGTTCTCTCCTAGCAGGTTCTTACATCACTCTGGAAAAGAAACAAATGGCTACACTCTTCCCTAGCAACGGCACCAAAATGTTGAGTAGTAAAAAGGGTCTTTTTCACCTCTATGTACCCTACGTTAATTTATCAATCCAGGAATGATTTTTTATCTCAAAGAGTGTACTCAGTTTGAGGTGGTCATTTTTCAAAGTAATGCTAGTAGTATAGTTCTCTAAATACAAGAGTAAATGGATGCTTGAAGTAAGATATACTTACAGAAAAGAACCTTAAAACTAAAATCATGCACTCAGAAAGCTATAGCAATTTATCAGTTAAGGGTATAGTAATGGTAACTCATCCCTTTGTAAGCTGATGTAATTAAAAGACAATCAAGGAAAATATCATCAATCTGGGAGCTAGACAACATATGTCAATGCTCACTACAGTCTCAGATTGTTCTGCACACCAAAGAAATGATAATACAAATGACAGGTAATAGAATAACAACTATTCTTATGAACAAGATTGAACAACAAAACCTTAATCTACGGAAATGAATGCAGCAATTATATCCTACACGAATTAGGTAACAATCCTTACTCTAAAGATAAGTTGGACAACAAACGGAAATAGAACGACAACTAAAAAAGATGAAATATAGCACAACAACTTGAATCAAATATAAATGTACAATAAACCAAGACGAATATCACACATAGCACGCTTAATACTGAAAGGAACAGTAATCTGACTTCGATACAACAAGTATAAATTACGGTTATAAAGAATAACGATTGTGATTCGTAATGGAACAACAATGTTATATCAATGGTTAAAGGAACAACAATGCGTTATAAAGTCAGAATGAACAACACATCATTCCTGTTACAGAGAACACCATTACTTGGTTGAGCATAAACAAAATATAACAAAATCGCTATGTAAAATAGCAAAGCACATCAGATTACTGAACAGAGCTAATAATGAAAACCACACACGAATTAGAAATAATGGTACAGGAGCAAGTATTCCACCAGGGCCGAGCCCTTAGCATCCAGGGACACACCGCTTGAGATTAATCCAGAATGAAAGATGGAACGACAACCAGATTTATATTAAAGCATCAAAATAGAGTTACAGTGGATTGCTCTTCAATGAGAGTTGATGATCAAAGTTCCAAATACAAAGGATAATTTCATAAAAACAACAACAATTCATCCCCGTGGCTAGCAGTGCTGCCCCTTCTTATAACAACCCAGCGGAGATATCAACGATAGAAGAATCGTTAAGATAGTGATTTGCCAAACTGTTAATTCTCAGTTATCCTCTTGTTCTCTTGCGCCGATTTGGTATCTCCTTTTCCCTTTCCTGGCTGATACACTCCAATTTGGATCGCCTTGTTTGCATGTGGTTCCCTATCAAAGGGACAACAATTAACTTTGTCATATCTTTTCCTTTGGGACGAAAATCTTCAGTTTTCTCCTTTTCCTGCATAAGAAAAGGGAAATTATTAGTTATTTTGCGTTACATACAAATCCTATAGATTTTATCATAATTTTTTATCATATAGCTAGTTCATGATGCAAAGAGGTTATGAGTTTTAAAGAAAAGACGACAAAATAAATGATAATAACATACCTTCTCCAGTGCTCAACAGGAGGGAAGATCTTACTTTGTAGGAGAAAGTGGTGAATTAATTTTCCACTATTGGGGCTAGTGTGGAAACATTCTAATTGTATATTTTCAGACTTTCACTTAATATATGATGCTCTAAGATCTATCTCCCTTTCATGCATATGTTGTGAAATATTGTAAGACTATTCTTTCATTGTTTGTGTTGTATGTTTATGTTAACACATACTAATGAACATGAACTATTTCATTGGCTTTAGTATCCATCTTGTTTAATGTGTGTTGTTACTTGATTTTATCATTATTTTTATATTGTGAACTAATTTGGAGGTTAATGAACTATTTTCATGCTCTTGCGTATCTCTTTTATGATAGTACTATTAATTTTCTTCTAGAACTACACCCTTTCTTTTCCACTCCATGAAAGCACCTTATATAAATTGAAATTGTACACCTCATAGTGTCAACTTACTTGTTTGATCCAAATATTGTTTTTATAATCTCTTATGTTGATAATTGCATCCATTGCAAATTCCTAAGGATAATGGAAACCAACCTTATTTCCAGTTGGGTCTCCAACTCCAAATGGTGTGAGCTCTGACTATGACTTCATATTGGGGATACCCCCATGGTTGATGGATTTCCATCACCAGAAATAATTGTTTATAGAAAGAGGGTCAAATGATAAGATGAGCTTGTTAAGTGTGTTTGGGATCTCTTATTTTGAATGGATCATTCCAAAATCATATCCTAGGATGTTTTTAAAATAGATTGAATCTTCAACTTACACCCCATGTGAAACCTTTTTACAACTTCTATAAATTAAAGTTTGACGGTGAGGATGAAATATACATAATCAAGCATACGTATTTGTTTCTCAGGTTTTATGAATCTAATGAAATCAATTTTGAAAATGATGCTTGTAAATTTTTCACCGTCACACTTGAATGTCGAGTTAAGCTCTTTTGTCATACCTTACCAGTTGCTTCCATTAAGTCATTTGAACAACATTTCAAGGAGCTTCATCAAGCCTTTGACATGTATGATTACCGAGATATTTGTAAAATAATTAATCAATGTAGAAAGAAGTCTCATGAATCAATAAAGGGTTTTTATAATAGATTTATTGAATTGTGTTATGATTTCCCTGAAGAAGATATGGATTGGGATTTCTTCAAAGAAAAATTTCAATGCTTGGTTCAAATCTCCTTTAAACAATTTGAATATGAATCCTAGGTTAATAGTGATCTCCCATCTTTTATTAATCATGAGTCATCCTCCCTTTTCATTAACTAACAAAGTTACCTCTAATGCTATTATTAAAGTTGAGAAATATGAAAATTAGATTGATGATCCACTCATCCCATCCTCATTTTATCTTCTTGGTTGATACTCTACACACAAAGAACCTAAGGTGAAGATTGATCCCTTGATTTATCAAGATCATAATGCACATAATCCTAACCTGAGATCCAACCTTATTGAAATTATTTCTATTTCAAGGAACACCTATCACACTCTATCATGTACATATCATAACCCTTGATCTTCTTGATCAATCTCTTCCACCAACTATTTATTTATACTCGTGATTTTCAATTTTCTGGTCCAAATGGTAATTAGGTGCACAATGGTCACATTCCAAATATAGAGAAGAAGGAGTATGAATATGATTTTAACCTTTCTTTTGTCTTTCAAAATCCTCCATGTCAACATAATGATACTTCACTCTTCGTTGATTTAGAATCTAGTGATCTCGATAGTGAATCAAAAGAAATCAAGATGTTTAATCAATGTCAACCCTCGGGAAACCATCATTCTGATGACCATAACTTAATTGATTTACATGGTGATGATTTCCTCGACACATTAGCCAATGTTTTGATTTCTAATGAAAATATTCATATGGGAGCTTCTTCTTCAACCTATCATCCCTTGTGTCATTTTTCTTGTAATGGATTGACTCATGATGAATATATTCCCTATTCTTCAATTTCATAACCTAATGAACAAGATCTTGAATTGACACAAAATGGTGAGGCTACACACGAAGGACAAGAAAGTAACCAAATCACTAAGAATCCATCCCATGTCTTGTAAATTCTAGCCTTGCATCAAGATAATTCTTTAGTATAGGTTCTCATGATATTTCTCAAATCTACACATCCTTATATATGTAATCGGAAGAATCTTATAATTTGAGTAACTTGTTTGTTGAAGTTGTAAAATATGATCAAACCAGTGATGTAGATGGATTCCATATCGATAATAGTGATCTTGTTGACTTAAGTGATATTAGTTTTCCACATGAAAATTGCATTTGACTTGGGTCTCAAAATGTAATTATTTAGCATTTGAATGTTTTGGGATTTTTCAGGAATTCAAGGAAATTCAACTCTCATTTATGGTTATGAAAGCCTCTCAAAAGCCTGATGAGATCCCCGAATTATGTCATATTTTGATTTTCTCACAAAACTATTTTACTCGTATTGTTTCAATGGATGTAAGCTCATTCTTGATAGATTTTGGGGTTTTTTGAGACCTTTTTTTAAACTCTCAAGATTGGGTTTATGATCGGATAGAGGAATATGTTAATGTAACTTCATGAAAAACTCTTGCATTAAACTTAAAATTGGAATGTAAATATTTTGCGTATGCACAAAAATTTGAAGTTTATGATTTTCATTATCTTGACAGAGATTATCATCAGCCAAAGGATTCACATCTATCAAATGCTCCTAAAATTATTAAGCCCTTGGTCATTCTTGTGAATATTCTAATGTTAGTCATTTTCTTTCTAGCACAATCTCTCCTCTTGGTTATTAGAGAATTCTTGAGTTATTTGGTAGATGAAAGTCCTTATCTTCATAGTTTAATGTCCTAAGTTGATGTCAAGGTTGAATCTAATTTAGTACATGTTGATTTGTTGTATTTTTATTGGTTACTCATATTTGTTATACTAATATTCATCTTTAGTTCTTCTAATCAGATATGAGGTAGTGGTTTTTTGTATTTGACATGTGGGGAAAGAGGTTCTGTTATTCAAATCATTTATGAAGATGCTAAAATTGATCCATATTTATGTTTAAATACTGGATAATATAACATCTTAATCAACTCATCTGATCATAACATTGGCCTTAACACTTGTTTTTTCAATTCATCATTTTCCCATGAGTATATCTGATGATAATTGTTTGACATTTGTTGATCCTCTCAATGCCATAAATTCTATGAATCATCATTTCACTTTTAATATGTGTGTCAAGTAGTTGAAGCACTTCTGTGGTTTGTGATGGTTATGTCAGGTCCTCATGATATTAGCAAGCCTTTTGAATAGGATCAAATTCAATTTCCCTTGCACGATTCTCCTCGTAATTCTGTGCCATTAATTTAAAATTCATTTTCTGAAGGATTTCAGGGATTTCAAGAGGATTGTTTTGGATTTCAGTATCAAATGTATGCTTTGTTGGAAGCACATTACTTAGAAATTATCGTTACTAATAATAATATTTGACATCTCTTGATGTTTTCTAAGGATGATAACACAGTTGAACATACATCCACAAGAAGATCTCAAGGTTTGTATTGTTCCAAAAGAAAATGTAAGGTTGCAAGCTAGTTAAAGTCAATTGTTATGAAACATCTCTCTGCCTCTATGAAATACCGTCAATTTCCTGTGTGATATATTGAATTTGTTATGTTTCTATTTGCACATTATATTATATGGATTTTAATTTCTTGTACCTTTCTACTTGTAGGTTAGGATCAACCTCAATGGCTACATTTGAAATTTCACTTCACTTAGTCCTAAAATTCTAGCCTATTAGATTAGGATTAGGTATTATTGTATTTTAGTTTTCTTTTACAATTCATGGACCTTTCATTTTCCTCCACATCTAGATTTTGCACTTCATTTGTCTCTTATTTCCTGCCTTGCATGCTACTTTTCTTTTAATTATTGCATTTGCTTTATTATTTTGATTTTGATTTTCTTATCTTGTCATGTCCTTCCTTTCTTATTTCATTTAGTAGGATTATGCATGAAAACTTATGTTGTCTGTCTCAAGAGAACAATGTGAAAAAGTTTTAAAAAGGCAATTGTGATGATGAGAAACTCTTGCATTACCTATTTTTCTCTTATTTTTTTGGCACTACATATATTTTAAAGTCAATGATGTCCAAGTGGGAAATACTATCCATTTGACCAAAAATCCATAAGAAAAACCATGATTCATGTATCTATTATAAGATCTCCATTCCTTGAATTGGTATGGTAATTAAGTAGTGTTTTTCTTGTCGATCCAATAGAGTAGAGAAGGGAAAGGAGAAAAATAAGAGTGAGCATATTAAATTCAGAGCTATATAACAGTCTCTGAAGGAATAACCTATCTTTCTCTTAATAAGTTGGGACCCATATTCCACTTGATGAAATAAAGTCTAATGAATGCTAAAGCATACAGAAAATAAAATAAGGGGTGAAAAAAGAGAAAGGCTTCCTACAAAAAGTGGTGAAGCATGTAACTTCACTAGGGTACTGAAAGGCTCGTTGGCAGCAAGGAAATTCTTGCTTTCCTGAAGTGACTACATTGAGGTAATAAATAGGCTTAATAACAATGAAGCAACACTAGATATGGATTTAAAACTATGATCATCTTAAGCTTAGAAGTATATATTATCCTTCTCCTAGATAAATATTATTGAGATATGGTAAGCCTTGTAAATGTGTTTAGCCAAGAAAGGGATAGAAGAGACTATAGTTATAACTGGCATAAAAGGGGAAGCTGAGGTTATCCACATGGTGAATCAATACTTCTTGAAAGACTAAGACTTTGTGCTCAAAGGTAGACCTAAGTAGAGAAGCTAGAGTTATTCCAGTGTGTTGCCAAGTGTTGGCTTTGCGATAAAAACCGTCAAAAAATTTGTTTACATTTGAATTTTGGGGCCTACTTATGATCTCATGATCTGTCAGCTAAAGTTGTCCATTGTTGCTTCATGGTCGATAGAAATTTTTCTAATTGATCATGTCTTCTTCTAATAATCTAAGTGTCAAAGCCACTTGCTTACACATTCTTAACCTTTGATGCCTTCTCAAGCGCACCCTTTTCTGGCAATTAAAGTAGTCAATGCTTACCCTTGAAGACATGCATTGCAAAATCCTTAAGAATAATACCTAAAAAATCTTTGGAGGTAGTGTTTGCATAGTCCCTAAAAACAAAAATTGCGTAGTGCCCATTGAGAGTGACTGCGCAAATCCTAATGATAGTCAATGTGCAACTATTGTTGATAATCACTACGTAGTTCATAAAGACAATGGTTGTGTAATTATTATTGATAGTTGGTGCACAATCTTATTTTACAGTTAGCATGCAATCCTGTGAGCCAGTCGTTTCCTCACTCTTAGTTGCAATTGCATTTTCATTCCAATGAGTTTCCTCAATTGTCACTTTTTCTTTCATAAGTGTCGCTTTCACGTTTGTGACTGTCATTTATCCTTTCTTTCACTTTATCGAGTGTCACTTTTGTGTTATATTTACTTTAGCATGTGTTTCTTTCAATTTATTAAGCTTTTGTAGGTGTCCTTTTCATTTTTCTTACTATCGCAAGTGTCGCTTTCAAGTAATTGCACTACTACACTTTAGTGTGTCACTAAAGGTAGCTCTAGCATAGTCTTTTGCATCAGCTGATATTATATGCCATAAGAATATTCACTAGACATATTCCCATAGCTTAACACATTTTATGGTTCCAATCAACACTTGTGTCACAACTTGTATTTTGAGTGTCGCAAAGCTACATTTAAACTATTGCACGTAGAAGTAAGTGTCACTTTCTTGACATTATAAGGTATACATGATTGCTTTTGGGTACTTAGCATTGCCTTGGCTTGTGTTGATGTTAGCTTTGTGTGAGACAATTGTCTTAGGACTTGTTTGCATGTTTTGTTCTCTCTTGTCTTTTCTATCCCACACTCAGCTACTTTTCTAAGCTTTCACCCTTTGTGCAACTTGCTAACTTTCCTTCCTCCCGGAAACATACAATGTGCAGTCTTAGGTCACAAATAACCATCTCTACCTCTAAGGACTATTCATTGCATAATCACAATGCTCAGTCTTTTCTTCATGTCCCTAAAGATTGTGCAATATGTTTCTGAGTCAGTCTTCCATTGCGAAATGCACACTCTTAGTTGATAGTTAGGCCTCACTGCCTCCTTGACATATGTAACTGTGAATTCACTTGCCCTAGTATTCCTTTGACTATGCATTGTGTAATCATTGTGGAAAAACTTGTCTTATTGTGACATTATCTCCCTCAATTGTACAATTTTGTCTTCCAGGCCCTCAACCACCACACATTGCGTAGTCACAATGAATAGACCTTCATCATTGCCTCCTGGAACTATGTGCTGTGCAGTCCCTAAGCCTCCTCCTTAGTCTTTCACTTTGTCTCATGTTCAATTAATGAATTTCCATGAATAAGTTATACTAGGATATTTCCGAACTGATGTCGTCCTATAATGAGTGAATTTCATCTGGAGGTATTGTATCTTGACATGACAGGGTGATGTTTAAGAAGGATGCCAAATAGATAATGAAAGAACACACTTGTGAAGCTGAAGAGACAAAGAGACTACCAATCAAGAATATGAAGGGACACTAGATCACAATGGAAGATTGAAGATCAAAATCACAAGAAATACTGCATATAATCCAGACTTTGGTAGGATGAATATAAAACACATGCACGATTTATCATGAAGGTATAGGGGAGACCACTAAGGAGAGGCTACAAGAGAGCACTTGTGAAGAAGAAGCAAAAGAAAGAACGATCATTAAGGACATGAAGAAATATTGAACCATGACATAATGATGGTATCTCATGTTGACTTGGAAGGTTATAACACTAATCTAGACCTTTGGAGGGTAAATATACATAACAAGAAAAGATCCATCATAAAGGAGATACAAATATCAAAGATAGGAGAAAGGCTTAACATGGACACATTAAAATGAATTCACATGTCATCAATGCCAAGTCATGTCTTTTCTAAGTGTCATCGCAAAGTCATATCTGTCAATTTACCTTGCCACATCATTTGTAGATGTAGTTATTGTATTTTTAAAAATGAGAAAATGTAAAATATATGGAATATAAAGGGTCCTATATGGAATGTGAAAAGTCACTATTAAGTTATAATGTCTTGTACAAGTTCAAAGGTCATGAAGGAATTAAAAAATTAATTGTAGAGTCTCAAGAGTCACCTCTTTTTTCATAAATATACACTCATATCTCAAGACAAATAACTTGGACTTTGGACTTTTCACCTTGGCTTCTCTAGTTTGGCATCGGAGAGAAGGTTTTTCTTTGGAGGAGAAATTGGTGACTTAATTTTCCACTATTGGGGCTAGTGTGGGAGCATTGTTAATGTATACTTGGGACATTCGCTTAATGCACGGATCTCTCATATCCATTGCACTTTATTTCATATGTCATGAATGATTGTGACACTATTCTTTCATTGTTTACGATGTAATTTTATGTTAACATATACTAATGAAAATTAAATATTTCATTGTCTTTAGTATACATCTTTTGAATGTGGGTTGTTACTTGTTTTTATCATCATGGTTATCTTGTGAACAAATTTTCAGGTTAATCAACAATTATTTCATGCTCCTGTGTGTCTTTCTTAATACAATACAATTAATTTTGTTCTAGAGGTGCACTCTCTCTTTTCCTCACTGTGAAATTACCATATATATTGTAAACCTTACAATGTAAATTTGCTTGATTGATCCAAAGATTATTTTAATAATCCCTTATGTTGATAACTACATCCGAGGATAATTCCTAAAGATAATGGAAACCAACCTTATTTCCTACTCGAGCTCCTACTCCAAATGGTATGAGGTCTAGTTGGGACTTCATATCAGGGATACCCCCTTGGTTTATGGATTTCTAGCACCATCAACAAGTTACATGAGAGTTAAAGGAAAACCCCCCCAGGAAAGAGTGGTACCGTCCAACGATTTTTGCAATAGCTTGAAATATCAAAATCCCACCAATTCCACTCTTGGGAAACTGTAATATGTAATTAATACATAACAAATTATAAAATAGTTTATGTTGTGTTTAAAACATTATTATTACTTATCTCAAAACTATTCATAAAAAGTGTAGATGATTTAGATTCAATTGTCTAAATATTTAACAGATCCTTAATGAGCTAAAAATATTCGTATGGATTGGAGAATTTATCCTTTTATCTTATCACCATTTTCAATTATAACATAAAATTTCAACATTTGACATATTCTTGATTTATATTAGCTTTTTTAATTACCAACCTAGATTTGTGTTAACTATGAATTTACCAAGAGTGAAGAGGGATCAAAACTCTTAGATCCAGAGTTAAGCTGAATCTAGTCTAGTTTTATTTTCAATTAGAATTATGAATATTATTATTATTTTTATGTTTTTTATTTTTAGTTTTATATAATTTAACCAAGCCAAAATGTTTTATTGAAAATTATAATTAGTAATTTCCTTATTCTATTTTATTTTGATAGAGTTAAAATGTTTACACGATATTACAACCTCTTCCAATACTTGTTTTCTTCTAGATTTAATTTTGAAAATGTTATAAAATAAAATTAAAATAAAATATTTTGAGTTTGAAATGACTTATGGTTTTTTGGCATGTGGTATTTATAAGCCATGACATTGGCTCATGGTATTCTAACAAAGCCTATTTACAAGTTAATAATATCCATCGTAAAATGGGGGTGAGCATACATAGTTAAGAATCTTGTTATATTGTATGTTTATTGTAAGAATTAAGGTTTTATGTGCTTATTAATTAAATTTAAATATGGTTATAGAACTATATATCTCCCATATATCTTACATTGTGTGCAATACCTACACATCTTGCACACACATTTCCCCATAAATCCCATATTGAAATCTAATGTAAAGCAACTCTTGTCGCAATTATGTATAATTATTATTTTTATTTATATAGCATAAATAATATTTTAATACAATTTATGAGATTTATTATTATTAATAATCACATTAATAATAGCAACATGTCCACATCTAAATTATAATAGGTAGACTTTTTCATGACAATGTTTTTGGTTTATTTAAACCAAAATCTTGCAAATATTTTTTAAAAATTGATTTCAAGTTATTTAATCCATAGAATTCAAGTTCCCTAAGGATTTTCGAAAGGGCTAGATTCATATATGGATTCAAAAATGTATTTTAAACAACAAAAAATCACATTTTGCTTGAAACAATTTTGTGAGATTTCGGTGAAAAAGGTTATTTCATCTTTAAGCTAGACTATGCCATCATTATATATTTACTCCAATGCAAGCAAGATGTGATCCCCAAATTAAAAATCAATTAAATGTATGACCTCTTACATTATCATGCTCCAACAATTAAAAAAAATATTTGGATGCGATCCTCGAATTAAAATCCAAAGTTAAAAATGAATCCAATGTTTGACTTCTTAAATTATTATACTTGTTATCAACAAAAAATGGATCAGTAGCCTAATTTACTAGATGGATCAAAGTACACAATGTAAAGCTAATTTTACCATAGTAAAATTGCTTTCACTGTGAGAAATTACCTAATAAACCACCTTTGTTAAGTAATTTATAATTAAACCCATGAAGAATAATTAAATAAATCACTATTTATTTGATTTTCTTCTAGAATAATTAATTAAACAATTAATTAATTAATATTCCTTGTCATATTTGAGCGAGTTATGAAAAATAAATAGATAAATAATTAATTATCTTATTTTTCTCTAAGAATAATTAATTAATCGCTAATTAATTATTATTCTTTGTCATTATTAGCTAAATCATTATTTGTCTATAATTCCTTAACGAATTTCTTGAGATGATAAATAAATCATTTATTTATTTATTCTTTCTAAATAAAAGTTTAAATAATTTTTCCCTCATAACCAAATATAATAAAATATTCCAAGTGTTTATTCCAAGAATGGGGTTAATAATATTTTATTATTGCCATTATTCGAGGATAACTCAATATTTTGTTATAAATAGAAGGGTTTTCCATTCATTATTCACTTTTGATTATTTTCGTTGTTGCACTCGTTGTTGTAACTCTGATTATTTTCATTCCCGCACACCACTTTTCTTCCATTTGAGTTCCCATTGAGTTCAAACATTTTATTTGCTGGGTTTGCACATTATATAACAGAGACACTCTACACAAGTTGAAGACTTTTGAGGATAGCCAGAAACCCATCCCATAGAGGGGGACTAGTAATATTTATTTGTTCCCTTCATAGGTGCTATAATAAAATCTATTCTTCTTATATCTGGTTTCCATTGGATGATTGGAGTTATTGCTATTTATTTTTGTTGTTTAACTATGATTTCAGCATAGATGAGGACTTTGGCAGGTTTTGTTTCTATCAGTTGTTGCAAATCTACAACATTTAGCAACCATTTATATTCTTGAGACTATTTTTCATCCACATTCTTAAGTGGATTCTTTTCGTACATCTTTGAGAAGAAAACACTACAACAAAATTGGCGACTCCACTGGTTTTTTGCTTCAGATCTATAAACTTGGGTAGCCTTCAGTTTTCAACTTAGGGTTTCTTCCTTTTTTTGTCTCTTAATGTTGTTTACTAGCTCTTTAGCCCTAGATTTGTCAAATTTCTCACTTCCACAAGTTTTCTGGTCTTTTCTGCAGGTCATAGGAACCAGTTGCGACAGAGATGACAATTTTTTCCGAGATTTACCGACCGAGAATGAAGGAGTAGAAATTGCACTTTTCAACCAAAAAATTGTGATCTAGAGTCCAGAGTGCACCTTCCAGCCCAAAATGTATGATCCCACTTGAAAACAGGTTAGTACCTGCGATTTTTAGGGTTTTTGGGTTTTTATCAGTTTTGTTTCTGTGTTTCACCGAGAGTTGTCTGTTGGGTTATTTGACGTCTATCTCATCACATTTAGGCCTTGATCTACTCTTATTTACTCGTCGAAGTGGAATTTAGCCCCTTAGGGCTTCTAGTACACTTCCACCTTTATATGAGGAGTTTAGCCGGGTAAGAAGTCTGAGTTTCTGCATCACTTTCAAACATATTGTCTAGATTTGTACCCCTCTACTTCATATCTTTAATGATAGGTTGTTTCCATCCATAGTTTCATATTAAACCTTGTTTGCTCATTGGCCTTAGGGACCCATCCATTTCCCCAGGTTTTTCACCCATCCCCCTATCTTTTTGGAGCGATCTTCATCTCTGGTTTTTTGTTGTAGTTGCACGAATTTCCAGCAGCCCAGTTTGATTTGATCCCAGTCACACCGACACTTAGATTTCTTGACCTTTTTAGTTTGTTTTCAGTCGATTTCGCCACCAACGAGCACAATTCTTAAAAACCTAGTTTGGATGGGGTTTAGTTAATTGTTTTGTTGTTCATTTTCTGTTGTTAATTTCAGTTTATTTTTAGCAAGCTTTTTTCCTTTTTCAAACACGATCTAGGCTTAATAAAAAAGCACACCTGAACACACCAGGGAAATTTTTAGGGGCTAATATATGCAACTAGGCTAATTTTCCATGTTGTTTCCAAAAAAAATGTTCACCAATTTCCATTTTTTCTAAAAATGATTCACCCACATTTTATAGTATAAAATTATTTTACCTAAAAAATTGCCAAAATATTATATAGACTATATAAAATCACTTGAAATATAAATATTTTTACAATAAGTATTTCCAAAAATTTTACAATTTTCATATTAGCGACTAGTAAGATTCGCCAAGGTTTCTAAGCTTTAAGATAAACATTCATCCTTAAAATTTTCCATTGCTCACACAAGCACACCTTAAGCGAAGGGTGCTTGGTTTACACCACCAAGCCAAGACTTAACATAATAAATTTATCTTCCCTCATTGATACAAAGGCATATTGTTGATCTCCCTTCACCATTTTCATGTCACGTGTGTCTTACCACCATTGCGCCACCAAGGTGTTTGTCATGGAGGCTCTTAGTACTTCAGCCCCAGTTTCCGCTCGACCATATTACTCCTCCCTACCGGGTTCGAGTTCATAGCCCTCTGAGTCCCCATACTGACTCTTCCCTTGGTTCATCTGATTCCTCCTTTGATTCTGAGCCTCCTTCATCGCATATCGTCACCATGTATAGATCCACTGCTAGTGCAAGAACCCAACTTGGTGTTGGCTTCGTTTATATCCCGGTGGTCGCATCTAGTGGAACAGTCTCAAGAATTGTTCCGGCAGCCTCCATGCTCCATTTTATTGCTGGGTTAAGTCTCTGAGATTTTAGCCAGTTGATAAGCAACCCAATACACCACGATGCTAGTTGGCCTGCTATGCCGACTAAGCTTCCCTTAGACATCCCAAAGTGTGATGGTAATGCTGGAGAGGACACTAACAATCACGTTTGCTCCTTCCACATGTGGTTTCCGTCCAACTCCATTACCAATGATTCCATTCGTCTTCGGCTGTTCCAACGCATGCTCACTAGAGATGCTGAAAAATGGTATGTAGACCAGCCCACTGCATCTCGTTCCTTTTTCTCGACGCCTATTAAAGTGTTCCCATCATATTTCTAGTTGCCTCTCTAGTACGAAACTAGTATGGAGTTATTGACCTCATTTCGTCAGTCCGCTATCACTTTCCTTTCCGATCATGTTCAGGAATGGCGTAGAAGAAGGAGAAATTGTCATACCCTACCCTTCGAAGACCATGTCTACCTAGATTGGTTTCTTAGGAGACCTTTATCACCCATTGGAAAAGATGTTGCATCCCATTTTCATCAGACAAAGGAAGAAGCTCTCCAAACCGCTCTGAGATATGACCTAATTTATGTGCAATCTCGTTATGTCTATATCGTCATTCCAGACCTACCTTGTCTTGGAGGTGCCAATGCACCTGGGGCATCTCATTCCATCGACGATATCATTGGAACCCTTTCACAACCTTTGCCATATACTCAGCAAAGTTATGGCTAACCGCAGGGGGGCACTGTTGGTATCAAATTGTGACTGTCCATTCCACTTAAAATTCTCTTTTGACTATCATTTTTGACCATTTAACCTTCATATTCAAGCTATAATCCTTAGAAACTAAATGATATGATGTCATTATCATTATTTTTAGCTTGGAATTAATTTTTGAAATTATCATGTTAAAAATGACATTTTTTTCAGAAAATTACAAGAAGTTGTGATTTCCTGTAAATGCTCCATTGTTTGACATGTTGCACAATAGGTGGGCGAATTTGAAGATTGTGGGCATGAATTAAAATGTACATGGATGGTGGGTCACCTAACCACTTTCAGTTTTGAGGAAAATAAGTGTTCAGTCAACGTTGGTCAAACCCAGCCACTTCAGCAAGTTTTCCAGATTTTGTGAAGAGAATAATTTCTATTTTGAGAATTTTTGCATAAGTGAAGGAACTGATTCAATTTTGACCTTCTTGGATGTAATTAATAGAATTATGTTAGGATAATAGGGAGGAGGAATAGCTTCTTTTGTTATAGGATTCATGATAAATAACCTATGGAAGAAGACTATGTTTTGGAGCTAGATTGTGAACGTATGAAAGTACAGCTTGTGCATTTTTGATTCCAGACTTAATACAGACTTCATCACCAAGTTTATGTCTCAAGATCCAGTGGTTACACTCTTCTGAATCATTTTATAGTGTGCTTGTGAAGTGTTGAAGGGCCCTCATCACTACGCTGGTACACTCTGTTTTAAGTTTCCTTACTAGCTATATATTCAAATTCGAAAATTAGAAGTTATTTTGTGTGCAGAAGTAAAGGTTATGTTATTAGAATTATCAATTGAAAAGAGCTTGCATTCGTTGTGAAAAGAACCTTGTAAAAGGATTCAACCAATTCTGATCTTGAAATTGATATACATGCTTGCTGTCATACAATTTCCATATTTGCTTACTGGCTTTGACTTTGAATATAGTTCTAGTTTATTTCCAAGTGATTCAGATTGTAGTTGTTAAATTCAATTTTCAGTTTGATAGGTGATTCTTGTAAAAATATTCAACTGTTATTGGTTTGCAACATTACTCATCTTATTCACTGTTTGATTTAATTTGTTATTGAAATTACCTTGGATTGTTATGATTGGAAGAAGTTCTATTGAGCAATATTCTTGTAAGGGAACATTAGGAGTACACTATGTTTTTGATGATTAGGCAATCAGAATTTCATAAAATTTGTTTTATCTAGATTGATACTTGAGTGATTGAAAAGACAATGAAGGACCTCTTGTAAGAGAGAACTGTTAATTTCATTCACTAGGCTGTCATTAGAACCTTAGATCCTTTTAGATCTATATACTTTAGGTGAGCACCTCTAAGTGTACTTTCCAAGGTTGATCAAGGAATTAAGAGCTTAACTTACCTTAGTAAGTAAAGACCAAACATTTTGGCGCTGTTTCGAGGACTCCGAATACCATGATTAAAAATCCTTGTTTAAGGCATTGAAGGGATTACCAGTGAAGCGTATGCTGCGAGGAGAGATTGAGGATTCATTGCATAAACAAGTAATGAATGAAGGAAGTAAGTACTGTATTCATTACGAAGTATAGGTAGAAGTTTCGACTTGTAGAAAATGCTGTGAATTAGAGCTATTGTTGCTCTAAAGGTCATAAACCAATTCTCTCTCAGTTTCATAAGGGCATAGCGTTATGAGTATGTTGACAATAACAATGTTAAAATACGAGTAAAAGGGCCACGGCACAACAGAGACCCACCAGAACCAGTTGAAGGGAATTTCAATTTTATTGCTAGCATCCTCCATTAAACAAGAGATACACATAATATTCAAGCCTAGGTGGTTCTCTTATTGTAACTATGGTAAAATTTGTTTTTACAGCATAAGGGAAATACAATAATTTTCTACAAACTATGGTAGAATTCTTTTTACAATTGTAAACTCTTCTTACAGAAAGGGTAGCAGAAGATAAAAATTTTCTCTCATGGGAAACCGAGCAGAGCCACAACAATTTGACCCTTCCAAATACCATAAGGACTGCATAGACATTTTTAGGGCAAAACAATGGCTGCCATTTTTAGAAAAATACAATGGGCACAATGAGCAAACGGCAAGGGAGTTTGCCTCTTCATTTAATGGTGAGAGAACCATTGTGGGAAAATTGTCTTTTAGGGTCTTATAAGACACAATTGCTCAAGCAATAGGCATAAGCCTAGAAGGATAAAAGTATTTTAAAATGAAGCAGTTCAAAGAGAAAACATAGACACATTTTATATCGAGGACAAGGGTATCATCAGTTGACTGAAAATCAGGGATACCAAGGAGCTGGCTCATTCATCCATGGGATGAAATCGTTTATGTCATTCAGAAATTTATAACCTATGAAGGAATATAAAACATTCTATTTCTTTATCATATCAAATTGTTAATGCATCTAAGAGGGGACTGCATTATAAGTTTTCCTTATTTTCTTTTACAAAGTTTGACTAAAATGTCTAAGATGATACAAAAACAAAGGAAAAATAAGGATAAGAGTCTACACCATTTTGGTTTGATAAAAATCTTGATTGAATTTGAACTAAAAAAGATGAATGTAACCTAGAAGAAGTTCTTGGTAACTAATGAGTTTATGACAGATGAGGAGCAAGCAAGGCAGAAAAATTCACAAGAAGAGCAGCATAATTCAAAGGAAGGGCAACAACATGCAGAGCTAGTGATTGATGTAGATGCCATAGAGGAAGACATTTCAGATTATAGACTACATAACTCTGTTCCATCCAACAACAATATCAAAACAAGGAGGATGGTAAGGGAGGAGGCTAAAAGAGCTGAACATGATAAAATTTTCTCCAATTACACAAGAAGGTCTAGAAAGACTAAGATAGGTCAGAGAGGGAAAATGTTGGAGGAGGAGGATGTTCTACAACAGGAACAATATGAATACATACAGGGATTGGAAAGTAAATACAAGGAAAAGGAGCAACAAGAACAGAAGGTCTCAGGTAAAAAGAAAAAAAAACTGGAAAGGAAAGTTGAGAAGTTACAACAATAGCTTATGGAATCAGAGGTTTTGGAAAGAGTATTAAAAAGAGAAAATGAGACACTCAAAATACAAAGCAAGAAGTTTCAATTTTTCATTCTCAACTTGAAACTTCTTGCTTTGCATTTTGAGTGTCCCATTTTCTCTTTTTACTACTCTTTCCAAAACCTCTGATTCCATATGCTACTATTGTAACTTCTCAACTTTCCTTTCTAGTTTTCTTTTCTTTTTACCTGAGACCTTCTGTTCTTGTTGCTCCTTTTCCTTGTCTTTACTTTCCAATCCCTGTATGTAGTCATATTGTGCCTGTTGTAGAACATCATCCTCCTCCACCGTTTTCCCTCTCTGACCTATCTTAGTCTTTCTAGGCTTTCTTTTGTAATTGGAGAAAATTTTATCCTGTTTAGCTCTTTCAACCTCCTTCCTTACCATCCTCTTTGTTTTGATACTGCTGCTGGATGGAACAGAGTTACTTAGTTTGTACTCTGAAAACTCTTCCTCTATAGCATCTACATCAATCACTAGTTCTACATGTTGTTGCCCTTCCTTTGAATTATGCTGCTCTTCTTGTGAATTTTGCTGCTTTGCTTGCTCCTCATCTATCATAAACTCATTAGTTACCAAGAACTTCTTCTTGGTTACATTCATCTTTTGCAGTTCAAATTCAATCAAGATTTTTATCAAACCAAAATGGTGTAGACTCTTATCCTTATTTTTCCTTTGTTTTTGTATTGTCTTAGACATTTTAGTCAAAATTTGTAAAAGAAAATAAGGCAAACTTCTTGCAATAGATGTAACATTCAATTGGAATGAGGCTTCTCAAAAATCTTTTGAGAAACTTAAAGAGAAACTAAGTACTACTCTAGTTTTAAGGGGACCCAATTGGACTTTACCTTTTCACATTTCAACTGATGCATCCAACACAGCAGTAGGAACTTCCTTAGGACAAAAAGAAGATGCTTTAACCTACACTATTTACTTTATCAGTAAAAATTTGACACCTACTGAACTAAACTATACAGTAACGGAAAAGGAAATGCTTGCAATTATACATGCGGTGAACAAATTTTGTCATTATATAACTGGATATGAAGTCCTCGTTCACACAGACCACTCTGCCATTAAATACTTAATGAACAAACCTATTACTAATGGCAATATCACAAGATGGTTACTCTTACTGCAGGAATTTAATATCACCATACTAGATAGACCAGGGAAAGAGAACCAGGTAGCAGATTACTTTTCTAGACTACAAAATTCAGGTGAAATTGTCCAAGTTGAAGATTCATTTCTTGATGAACACTTGTTTTCAATTTCAGTGTTAACTCCATGGTATGTTGATTTAGCTAACTACTTGTCCACAAGAAAGGTACCACCATCTTTCAGTTCAAAGGAGAAGAAAAAGCTAATCAAACAAAGCGCAAGATATTCATGGGTTAATGGCAATTTATCTTACACTGGTTATGATATGACTATTAGAAGATGCATTAGAGAGGATGAAATAATTGATATACTAACCTCATGCCATGATCAACCTTGTGGTGGCCATTTTGCAGCTAAGAGGACAGCACACAAAATTCTTAGCCTTGGCTACTATTGGCCATCAATTTTCAAAGACTCAAAGAAGTATGTAAGAAGTTGTGACAGTTGCCAATGCATGGGCAGACCAACCACTTCTGATGAGATGCCACTATAGCCACAAGTGCATCTAGAACCATTTGAAAAATGGGCTCTAGACTTTTTTGGACCCATCAATCCACCATCTAAAGGTAAGAAGTACATTCTTGTATGTACCGATTATGTGACTAAATGGGTTGAAGAAAAGGCACTTGCAAGGGCAACTGAACAAATAGTAGTCAATTACCTTTTTGAGGAAATCTTTGTTAGATATGGAGTACCCAGAGAGATAGTGACTGATCAAGGGACTCAATTCACATCAAGACTGGTTGAAGAAATGACAGAAAGGTACAAAATCAAGCATAGACGGAGCACACCATACCATCCGCAGGCCAATGGCCAAGTGGAATCTACAAATAAAACACTAGAAGGGATCATGACAAAAACAGTGGCAACAAACAGAAAGGATTGGGTAGACAAGCTAAATGAAGCACTCTGGGCATATAGAATTACTTGGAAAAATAGAACAGGGTTTACACCCTATCAGCTAGTGTATGGAAAAGAGGTCACGCTACCAATAAAATTTCAAATACATACATATAAATTGGTTGCAGACTTAGGAATAGACCTCTCTGAAGCCCAGCAAGAAAGAATTATGCAATTGAACCAGCTAGACGAGATGAGACTAGAGGCAGTGCAAAGGACAACAATGATACAACAACAAAGGAGACAGTGGCATGACAAGTTAATTAAGAAGAAGGAATTTCAATTTCGTGACTGAGCATTACTTTTTGACTCAAAATTCAAAGATTATAAAGCTAAATTTACAACCCACTGGATGGGGCCTTATGAAATCTTTAAAGCCTTTGAGAATGGATGAGTCAAATTAACTTCAATTGACCAAGAAGGACAGACATATCTGGTCAATGGACACAGGCTAAAAATCTACCATAAGCCTGTTAGCAGAGAAGACTTCATGAGGACAATATCACAGCAAAAGGAGGTACAGATAGTACAGAAGTCAGCTGTAATATCCAAGCCTTAAATAGTTTCTATTTTCTACAATAAAATTAAAAAAATAAAAAATAAAAAAATAAAAAAAAAATAAACAAAAAAAAATAAAAAAAATATGAAGTAATGTTTAGATATGAAAAGCATAGATGGCATAATCTAAACACGAATTCTTATGAGAAAACCAAGAAATTGGCTTGTAAGAATTCCTTTTTAGCTTAGTGTAAATAGGAAAATAAAAAAAAAGGATTCTAATAGAAATATGACTTGAGGACAAGTCAAATCATCAGTTGGGGAGGAGAAACTCTAAACTTGTTCATGCTTTTTTGTCTCCCTAATTTCATCTCTAGTAGAGGAAGAGATTTGTCTTTACATTTTCTAATGGATTCTTAAGAAATGATTATTGTTCAGTATTTTCCAAAAGGATTTGTTTGTAAACTCAAAACATATCTCAGAAAGGGACCTGTTATATAGAATTTCTCAGAAAAGGACCTGTTATATACAAGTTCTATTCTCAGAAAGGGAACTGTTATATACAAATTCTATTCTCAGAAAGGGACTTGTTATCATTTTTAGGCAAGGGACCTGTTCTAAGCACATTTTCAGAATGGGATCTGTTCAGAGGAAGATTACATCAACAAAGAAGAAGATCGCATCCAAGAAGAAGAAGATTGCAAAGAAGAAGACTGGACTGCACCTAAGAAGACAGAGACTACATTTAAAAGAGAAATGGACACCATCACATTCTGCCTGAACATATCAAGCAACAAAAGCCAGCTCCCAAGCAAAGAGATATTAGAGGGCTGTAAGAATTGTCATTTTAATATTTTTAATTTCTTTTATTAATTTCAAATTTTAGATGGTGGTTTATGATAATTATTGATTTCAGTTTCTAAATACCTAGCTTATCCTATATCATTCATTCTTATATCCTGTAGGAGTTAGTCCTACTCTTCTACCTATATCCTATAACTATAACCTATTTCCTATTTTTGAACATTAATCCTATTTTCTACCTTGTATATATTCCTGAAGGTCTGATCCTTAAGGCCTACCTTTTGATCCTGTACATACAATTCTAATCAACCTATAGTCATAAGTACCAACAGACCTACCAAAATTAAGCATGCATACTTAAGGACTGAATTTTGAAGAAAGAGATCAGGTCATGAATACAAAGGATTTATCAAGCCACAGAACAGGTCACGAATACGAAGGATTTATAAATTTGTATGGTTTTCAACCTACATTTTTTTTTTTAAATCTAGAAAATAAAACATAATTGATAGACAAAGGGTATGTGATCATAAGAAAAGATTAACGGCTAGCTCAGCAAAATCATCATGACCCGATGCTCTTATGACCTGAAGGCATCATAATGGTCCATATACCCGATTTTATCATTCAAAGACCGCTGCCAGGACTCTAAAGGCCATCATTAAAAATCCTTGTGTAAGGCATTGAAGGGAGTATCAGTGAAGCATATGCTGCATGGAGAGATTGAGGGTTCATTGCATAAACAAGTAATGAATGAAGGAAGTAAGTACTGTATTCATTATGAAGTATAGGTAGAAGTTTCGACCTGTAGAAAACACTGTGAATTAGAGTTGTTTCTGTTCTAAAGGTCATAAACCAATTCTCTCTGAGTTTCATAAGGGTATAGCGTTACGATTATGTTGACAATAACAATGTTAACAAACGAGTAAAAGGGTTGTGGCACAGGGGAGACCCACCAGAACCAATTGAAGGGAATTTCGATTTTATTGGTATCATCCTCCATTAAACAAGAGATATGCATAATATTCAAGCCTAGGTAGTTCTCTTATCGTAACTATGGTGAAATTTGTTTTTACAGCATAAGGGAAATACAATAATTTTCTACAAACTATGGTAGAATTCTTTTTACAATTGTAAACTCTTCTTACACACAGGGTAACAGAAGATAAAAATTTTCTCTCATGGCAAACCGAGCAGAGCCACAACAATTTGACCCTTCCAAATACCATAAGGACTACATAGACATTTTTAGGGCAAAATAATGGCTGCCATTTTTAGAAAAATATAGTGGGCACAATGAGCAAATGGCAAGGGAGTTTGCCTCTTCATTTAATGGTGAGAGAGACATTGTAGGAAACTTGTCTTTTAGGGTCTCAGAAGACACAATTTCTCAAGCAATAGGCATAAGCCCAGAAGGAGAAAAGTATTTTAAAACCAAGCAGTTCAAAGAGAAAACATGGACACATTTCATATCCAGGACAAGGGTATCATCAGTTGACTGGAAATCAGGGATACCAAGGAGCTGGCTCATTCATCCATGGGATGAAATCGTTTATGTCATTCAGAAATTTATAACCTGTGAGGGAAGATACAACATTGTATTTCTTTATCATATCAAATTGTTAATGCATCTAAGAGGGGACTGCATTATAAGTTTTCCTTATTTTCTTTTACAAAGTTTGACTAAAATGTCTAAGACCATACAAAAATAAAGGAAAAACAAGGATAAGAGACTAAACCATTTTGGTTTGATAAAAATCTTGATTGAATTTGAACTACAAAATATGAATGTAACCTGGAAGAAGTGCTTGGTAACTAATGAGTTTATGATAGATGAGGAGCAAGCAAAGCAGCAAAATTCACAAGAAGAGCAACATAATTCAAAGGAAGGGCAACAACATGCAGAACTAGTGATTGATGTAGATGCTACAGAGGAAGAATTTTTAGAGTACAGACTAACTCTATTCCATCCAGCAACAATATCAAAACTAGGAGCATGGTAAGGGGGGAGGCTAAAAGAGCTTAACAGGATAAAATTTTCTCCAATTACACAACAAAGTCTAGAAAGACTATGATAGGTCAGAGAGGGAAAACGGTGGAGGAGGATGATGTTCTACAATAGGCACAGTATGACTACATACAGGGATTGGAATGTAAAGACAAGGAAACGGAGCAACAAGAACAGAAGGTCTCAGCTAAAAAGAAGAGAAAACTAGAAAGGAAAGTTGAGAAGTTACAACAGCAGCTTATGGAATCAGAGGTTTTGAAAAGAGTATTAAAAGGAGAAAATGAGACACTCAAAATACAAAGCAAGGAGTTTCAAGTTGAGAATGAAAAATTGAAAAAGAAGTTTAAGAAACTCACAACCTATAAAATGCAAATTTGTAGGAAGGCCTACAAATTTTAAAAGAAAAAGAAAGCAATTAAAACCAAGTATCAAATCCTGAAGACAGAGTATGAAGCCCAAATGAACATTAATGCTTTACTTCAGGCATAGAGGCAGAAGCAGAGGCAGAGGCAGAGGCAGAAGTCAAAATTTGATAGGTTAGAAATTATTTGCATGAGGGCATGCAAAATCCTGAGTTCGGGGGAATGTTGGTATCAAATTGTGACTGTCCATTCCACTTAAAATTCTCTTTTGAATATCATTTTTTACCATTTAACCTTCATATTCCAACTATAATCCTTAGAAACTAAATGATATGATGTCATTATCATTATTTTTAGCTTGGAATTAATTTTTGATGTTATTATGTTAAAAATGACATTTTTCATAAAATTACAAGAAGTTGTGACTTCCTGTAAATGCTCCATTGTTTGACATGTTGCACAACAAAATTTGAAGATTGTGGGCATGAAGTAAAATTTATACAAATGCTGGATCACCTATCCACTTTCAGTTTTGAAGAAAACAAGTGTTTGGTCAACGCTGGTCAAACCCAACCACTTCAGCTAGTTTTCGAGATTTTGTGAAGAGAATAATTTCTATTTTGAGAATTTTTGCATAAGTGATGGAACTGATTCAATTTTTACCTTCTTAGATGTAATTAATAGAATTCTGTTGGGATAATAGGGAGGAGGAATCACTTGTTTTGTTATAGGATTCATGATAAGTAACCTATGGAAGAAGACTATGTTTTGGAGCTAGATTGTGAATGTATGAAAGCACATCTTGTGCATTTTTTATTCCAGACTTAATACAAACTTCATCACCAAGTTTATATCTCAAGATCCGGTGGTTACACTCTTCTAAATCATTTTATAGTGTGCTTTTGAAGTGTTGAAGGGCCCTCATCACTACACTGGTACACTCTGTCTTAAGTTTCCTTACTAGCCATATATTCAAATTCGAAAATTAGAAGTTATTTTGTGTACAGAAGTAAAGGTTATGTTATTAGAATTATCAATTGAAAAGATCTTGCATCCGTTTTGAAAAGAACCTTGTAAAAGGATTCAACCAATTCTCATCTTGAAATTGATATACATGCTTGTTGTCATACAATTTCCATATTTGCTTATTGGCTTTGACTTTGAAGATAGTTCTAGTTTATTTCCAAGTGATTTAGATTGTAGTTGTTAAATTCAATTTTTAGTTTGATAGGTGATTCTTGTAAAAAGATTCAACTATTATTGGTTTTGAACATTACTCATCTTATTCATTGTTTGCTTTAATTTGTTATTGAAATTACCTTGGATTTCTATGATTGGGAGAAGTTCTATTCAACAATATTCTTGTAAGGGAACGTTAGGATTTTAACCAATCATTAACACTTTGTTTTTGATATTTAGGCAATTAGAATTTCATAATTTTTTTTTAATCTAGATTGATACTTGAGTGATTGAAAAGACAATGAAGGACCTCTTGTAAGAGAGCACTGTTAATTTCATTCACTAGGTTGTCATTAGAATCTTAGATCCTTCTAGATATATATACTTTACGTGAGCACCTCTATGTGTACCTTCTCGGGTTGATAAAGGAATTAAGAGCTTAACTTACCTTAGTAAGTAAAGACCAAACAGGCACCAATTCCTCCAACACTTATGCCCCTCCTACTAGTAGCATGTCTTCAGGGTCCCAACCGGTCTAAAAAACCGTTGGTCCTCCTTATACACAGGCAAGTGCTCTAGCCCCTCAAGCATTAGCATCATAACCTCTCATGCATCCTCAGCCCTAGCAGACACTGCCTCCTGAGGGTCAATTTTTTCCGCAACAGAGTGTGACCAATCCTAAAAATTCGAAGAAAAAAATAAGAGAAATGGTAACAAGGGTAACCAGGGTAATGAAGGTAATTAACCTAGTGAACCCCAGTGGAACCAACCTAACACTAACAACTAGCAATAGGGCAGCCAACCCAAGCAGAGCAAGGCTATTCACATGAACAAGCCTTGTGCATGTTGTGGTGTACATGGCCATTATACACATGAGTTTCCTCTCTAACCCTAGATGCGCCAAATGTGGGAAGCTCAAGCAGCTTCTACAGGTCAATAATTGCCTCAGAATCCTATGCCATCTCAATCGGTACTGCCTACAAATACTTTCCCTCAACAAGAATTTTGTGTTGCTCAACCTTACCAAGGTAAAGCAGCCCATCCCCCACAACCTTCTAGTCTAGGTGACTACCAAATCCTCAGTACGAATTCTGATGTGGTTAATCCCTCTAATATCAACCTAAAAACTTGATCGCATCAATATGACAAGCCATCGAATTCGTCCGCCACTGAGTCCAAAATCAAAGCAGCTGTTGAGCCTCTTATGACATGAAATGGTCCACTACATATTCGAGGCAATTCCTAAGATCCCCAAGGGACCATTAGGCTGTAACGCAACTTCTAACCGAGATGCCCATATATACAATATAGTAGACGACTTGGCACAATCACCCGTCGCCATGTCAACGCTGGTAGTACTCCAATCGTGCCCATTTAAAAAGAAAGCTCTACTAACTTCTTTGGGCGCAGTAGATCCTTCTGACAATCATTTGATTTTCTTCATAGTTGATACATTAGAACATCCCCCATTGCCTTCATCCATTTCTTTCCAGATACCAGTTCAAGTCCGTAATGCCATCATCTCTAAATCCATTATTGATGAAGGTGCATCCACTTGTGTGATGTTCGCTACCATTTTGAAACAACTTAAGTCACTTGAGTTGTCCCACTCCACCATCTGTTTGCGTTCTTGGGATGCACACTCCTCCCAGCCTCTTGGCATGTACTGCAATTGTCCAGTGACTCTTGCGGGAAAGACTGTCCATGTAGACATTTAGGTTATTGATGACCCTTTAGATTACAACATTCCCTTGGGTCGTAGTTACACATATACCATGTCAGCCATCGCATATGCGGTTTTACCCAATATGTGCTTCCCCCATGAAGGGAAGATCGTCACCATAAATCAGTTGACATACTATGAGTCGACATCGATGACCTCCCCCATGTCCATTATCTCATCAATGTCAAATAAGAATTCTTCAACTCCTATCACTGATGTTTCACCCAAAGTCTACAAATATTCCTCGTTATTGGGTTCTTTCCCTGGTCCTCCCCCTCTCATCTCAGAGCCTAAATCTTTCATTGTTTTTATGTTACAAGTGTCACAGGGTGTCCTCAAGCAGCCTGGTACATCTGATCCACAACCAGCTCCTCAGCACCCTGTGCTTACCATCCCCGCAGAGCCTTCCAAATCCAACCCCCCAAGACCTTCTCCATTTGTGGGTGCCTCTCCTATGTTCCCACTAAGAATTGTTCTTCCAAGTCTCAACCTTCCAGGAGTTGTTCCGTCGGGACATTACCCGGCAGGCCAGATACCTTTCTTATTTCCTCCTCCAAGAATCTTTTATTTCCCTGTCATGGCTTCGTTGGAGCTCGATAACATGGGTTTGAGGATCCCAGTATGGTACATTGATCCCCCTACAATCATTTTGCCTGGTCAGCTAAGACCTTATCATGCTTTGACACCAGTTCAATAGGTCCCTCTGGTCCCTTCTGCCGCTTCTGTTCCATCGCAACTTGAACAAGAACCCACTCCTGTTGTGAAAGTACCCAGACAGGGGGGCAAAGTTAAGAGGAAAGAACCAAAGGACAAGGCTTGCTAAGCTGATCCAACCCCCAAGGCCCCAAAGCCATCACCTTTGTGCGCTTTGTGTAAAGTTGTTGGGCATGCCACGAATAATTGTCCTGAGCATCCACATCTCAAAGCTTCGGTTCATGAAACATTCCCTGAGTCAAATATTCTTGAAGTCCATGTTAACTTACCTGGTCCACCCAAGAAACTCAGAACATTACACACAAATCACCCTTGTGCCTTGTGCGGTCATCATGGTCACTACTCCCATTGTTGCCCTCGTCTCAATGAATTTCATGATTGCCTTGAGGCAATTTGTGAGTACGAGACCACTCATAGTGGATCACCTACTCCTATACCCATGGATTCTGGTACCACTAGTAAACCAAAACAGGGGGAATCTAGTCCCACCATTGTGATCCCTCCCCCCGATGTCTAGATGATGGACACCATGGGCCATATCCTTTACCATTCGTTATCATTGAGTTCCTCGCAGGAAAACCATTCTGAGGTTTTCTCACACTTTTATCGAACCCCTTTCGACATAATCTCAGGTCTCAACATCCATAGATCCTCCATCTATCTCATCATCTACCATTCTAGATGATGCGTATGTGAACCTTCTTTCTTAGTTTGATGCATCAGGTACCACCGTTGCATCATGTAGTCAGTCTTCCTCCCATCCGTTCATCTTCCATTCTGATGAGGACATCATGGAAGCTATGTCTACCCTTGATTACCCTTGCACATAGGCAAGGGGGCATGGCTTTTGGAGAATTCTGAAGGCCATCTCCTTCCTAGTTCTCCCAATGCACTCCACCTCCATAAATATCACTCATAGCATATCCATTTGATTTGCATGTCTTTATTTCTGCCATGAAGTTAGGAAGGTTGCATCATCTCATCAGTTTTATTTTACACCTTTCAGATGGATCCATCATCCACACCGTATATTGGTCACGCTGACGGTGTGATTCACTTGTCTAGGAATCTAACCTCGGCAGCCTAGGCCATTTTTACCCCGTTGTATACATTAGTCCTTTTGAACGGCGTGTGTGTTGGATTTGCAAGCAATAACCAGGCTGAATATGATGCAGTGATAGGTTTTTTAGTCAATTCCCTCGCTCATTGCATCGTTCATCTTCATGTTCATTTCGATTCTTTCCTACTTTTCATGCAAGTGAATGGTGTGTATCATGTGCATAACCAAGTCCTATTTAGAAAATATCCACGAGTTAAGCTGTTGGTACGTGAATTTGAAACCATTACTTTTAGTCATGTTCCTAGAACCAAAAATAACTAGGTAGATAGCATTGCAAATAACATTCTAGATTGGAATTTATCACATGTATACCACAAAAGGCAACCATAAAACATAACACATGGTGAACCATCATCATCATATAAAAATGCATAATCATATTATTTATCATATAAGTGTTTGGAGCCCATAACTCTAAATACATCAGACATGCCCATAGCATGTTACAAAAATCAAAATCAAAGGGACCCACATGTCCCCATATCTAGTCACTGTTTGGCGAATCCCGCACCAAAGGTTTTGATCCACCTATACGTAGATCACGTACTACCTAACCAACCATCACCATGCACCATATGATACCTTGCCACTCTAAGGGAAGGCCGATACACTCATCTGTGTATCGATCGTCAAACCCATGCCATCTGTGCTCTGAAAATCTGGTCCAGAGTACCTCACACCTACGGTGTAGATCAAGGAGTAGCACACTATCCTTTGGACCCTGACATGACAATGATGTTCCCTGATCTACAACCCTAGGCATTGCCGTTCGTCCTGTGTATCCTGCCGGTTTTACCAATGCTATGTATGAATAACAAATATTTTACACTTAGTACCATACACATGTGACAAAAATATGAAATTCACCATAAAGATAGCAACTTAACACTTACCGTCTAGTCCCCATGATCACTCGGGTGGAAGTGGTAAGTCAGGATCTCCCTGATAGTTCATCCCGCTATAAGGATAATCATCAATGTTGAGGGACACCTGATCCCAATGTGCAAAAAACACAGGTCGGAACACTCGTCTGACTCCCCCTCCTCCTCCTCTCTGCAGTAGCTGCCCCCAAAAACACATCGTGGGGTCCTGTGGGCCCCCATCTCAGATCTACACATGAGGATTGATGGTGGGTATCTTCTCAAAGAAGAATGCACACAGTACTATACCAAAAGCATAGTCATGGTTCACCTACCTCCTGCACAGACTTAACTGTCGTTTCACCGATGACAGCATCATCTAGTCCCACCCATAGTAGGTCCAGGTCAAAACACTCTGAACCAGCAACAACTGCCCACCAGTGATGTGGTGGAACGCCTAGCTACCCAAGACCCGTAGCACAGTTATAGAAATAGCCCATGTCTCTAGCCTATCTATATCACCAATTGGGATGGTCATTCCCTTCACACACACATCCTATGGACAATGGTGCTCCACAAACTCTTTAATGCTCCTCCCATGAGGCAACATCGGATGGATATCCCCCACCACTCTGAGGGGAGGGAGTTTAGTCAAGAAATAAATATCTTGTAATGTGAGCTCAATCTTGTTCCCCTACATGACAAAGACCTCCTATTCTGGATCCCAATAGCTAACAATTCTCAATAGCAAGGCCTCGCCTGCCCTCATCAATGGGTTCTCTACTAACTTAAGAACCCCATAGCGAGCCAATGCCCCTCGAACCCCCTAATCCCTCTGAACCTCATATCAAAGGGTATCCATGTCCCACTCACGCTAGTTAATATTTTTAGCTCTACCATGCCTGCAAAACACCACATGTCTTGTTAGTTTAGAGAAGAAAACACTAGTCTACATTGATCAACCTACAACCCCCACGAGGCCAATAGAACACCCCATCGTTCACTCCCAAATCATAGTTTTTTGCATAGAAAGAGTGAGATTGTAGATTTTACCTATTTCCTACAAGCCGAATTGCACTTCTGGGCCCAAAAAGTGTGATGCAACCATGAAGAGGAGCAGGGGTCTCCTAGGGTGCCTCCGAGCACCAAAAATCACAAAATAAACCACTGAAATTGAAGAGATGAGTAAGGCCATATACATGAAATTCACAGATCCTAATTCTGATGATCAATTTGTTTGCTACGATCTACACACGATTTAGTGCATCTTCCTCCTCTCCAAATTCACCACATCTCACTTAGCAAATGAATTCAAATTGGAGGGAAAACATCCTTTCATAGAAAAATCCACAATTTTTTTGTTGCCCATTGTGACCAAACTCTAGCTTAGTTTGACGAATCATCAACACCATTGGAAAGCTCTCATTGAATACTATAATGGGTCTTCCTCAGTTCTTGTTGATTTGACACTTCACCATCATACATGTTTCGAAGAAGGGTCACTTCGTCGCCTCTCAAAATCGAATTTCTTCATAAAGCGACACTTGTATTTTGAGGTCCACCTCCTCTTAATACTTGTCGTACCATGTGTCGATCTTCGTCACGAGTAACCATCATTTACTCATGTTTTCATGGTCCCCACTAGGCCTATTCTGTTTGGCAGCATCATCGAGTCACCCTTGTTCAGACCATCCACGATGGGTCGCCCATGCATCCATGGAGTCTGTTTCACATCCCATTATATCATGTCAAAGTATTCCATCCATATTTGCATAAGATTCATCCTGTGTTGCCCATTTTTTCCTCTAGTCATACCGTCCCCATCCCTTCAGAGTTGAGTCAGTTTCTCCCAGGTCAACCATGGACTTTATGCTCTGACAAGGGAAGTCATCTGTTTGTCCCTTAGTCCCACAGTTTCCATTGTTCCTAATGTCAGTTCATAAGACATATTACTATTTTCCCCCATTCCTTAGTTGAGGATCCTCATTGCCTCATCTATTGCGAGCCCGATTTTGTCGACATTAGCTCATTTACTCCAAAAGAACGACCTAAAGGGTGGTGTATCTTGGTCCATCTTCCATTCTTGTTCAGTGCCTCGGATTGAGCATAGGGACTCGTTATTTCCCTTCTACTTGATTATTTCATGTTCGCGATTCATACACTTCATGGTCCAATGATACAATAGATTGTACCAGTGATTCGCTGGTGTGTGTGAGATGTTTTAGACCTCATGAGGGGGTGGCCCTTCAGGTAGCCCCCCACATTCCTAGATGCCTTCATGCTACAACATTATATGTAGTTCCGCGGATTTCATGGGCTCGGTTCCTATTGATCATAGTGTTCATAGCATGCTTATCTCCCTCAGATGATCCATTCTGTTTTGTAGAGCCCTTCCTTGTTCAACAGGGCTTGTTCGGTTGTTCTACCCTCCCTCCCACCCATTTTTGAGGGAAGGGCCTTTATATATCATGTACTCAGTTGATATTGTATTCAGCCTTGCTCATGTTTTTTCTAGGTGTATTATGCATATGGGACACATTATATTATTTTCTGGCTCAATTATGCTAGCCTGTCACGTACCATTCAACATGTACTTCATTGCTCAGTTTTATGTTTCTCAGCGCACCATTATTTTTGTACTAAGTCATCTTGGTGGGTATAGGTATGCCTTCCCCACCTCATTGAGGTCTTGTACCACAACATAAAAGGAGACTTGCATTGGTCTCACCCGCTCTATCCCTATCCTCCTTTGCATCAACTCTATTGGTCTCTCTCTCTCTCTCTGACTCAACTTTTTTGTCTAGTGATTGTGTTTTGACAACATGCTTCGGTCATATGTTTTTCTCGTAACACTCGTATGTTGGGGGGAAGTCTGTAATCACCCAAAAATTGATCAGCTAGCCTAATTTACTAGATGGATCGAAGTACACCATGTAAAGCCAATTTTACCATAGTAAAATTGCTTTCGCTGTGAAAAATTACTTAATAAACAACCTTTGTTAAGTAATTTATAATTAAACCCATGAAGAATAATTAAATAAATCATTAATTATCTTATTTTTCTCTAAGAATAATTAATTAATCACTAATTAATTATTATTCTTTGTCAAATTTGACCAAATCCCTTAGGAATAGTTAAATAAATCGTTATTTGTTTATTATTCCTTAACCAAGTTCTTGACATGAAAAATAAATCATTTATTTATTTATTATTTCTAAATAAAATTTTAAATACTTTTTCCCTCCTAACCAAATATAATAAAATATTCCAAGTGATTATTCCATGAATGGGATTAATAATATTTTATTATTGCTCATTATTCAAGGATAACTCAATATTTTGTTATAAATAGAAGGGTTTTACATTCATTATTCACTTTTGATTATTTTCATTGTTGCACACTACTTTTCTTCCATTTGAGTTCCCATTAAGCTCAAACATTTTATTTGTTGGGTTTACACATTATACAGAGAGACTCTACACAAGTTGAAGGCATTTGAGGATAGCCAAGAACCCATCCCATAGAAGGGGACTGGTAACATTTATTTGTTCCCTTCATAGGTGTTATAATAAGATATATTCTTTGTATATCTAGTTTCCATTGGATGATTGGAGTTATTACTCTTTTTGTTTGTTGTTTAACTATGATTGTGGCATAGGTCAGGACTTTGGTAGGTTTTGTTTCTATTAGTTGCTGCATATCTACAATGTTTAACATCCATTTATATTGTTGAGACTATTTGTCATCCACAATCTTAAGTGGATTCTTTTCCTACATCTTTGAGAATAAAACACTAGAACAATACTGCAACAATGTAAAAAAGATTATACGAGGGAAGCTCCTCCCTCAATATTTTGATCAAATCAATACCCAATCTATAAAAACATAAATATTGAAGATGATGCAAAGTAAAAGGTGGTGCATAATCAGTTAAAAAAAAAGAGATTAATGGGAAAAATATGAACACGGCTATAAGCAATATGCTTCCACTAAGAACGCAATGTGTTCTATCGTCCACTTTGAATTTAAATCTCCTTCGTTTCCACGTTTCTTGAAATCTACGATTTCCTCCGTTTCTTAAATTGTTTACCATTGAGATAAAGATAACGTTTGCGTAATAAAATGAAGAAATTCCTGGGGGATTGAGTTACATTAAAATTCTGAAATTGGTTCCAGAAACTTTTGATAAATTAATTAAATGAGTCAATTTCACTCATATAATAACATTTATAAATTACATCGTAAGGCATTTCCCTTTGAAACCAACTCTCACAGTTCCTATCATGTCAATTAGTAGACCATCGATTCTATATGTTATATGATTAAAAAAAATTTAGCCTTTGGATGATTTTGGATGGAAGTTATTCTCCAATAACTGAACTTAAAAGTCAAAAAGGGTTTATATGTACCTGTTGCATTTGGCATGCCATCACAACCACTCTGCGAATTTATTCTCTCCATCATATTCGTCTTCTGCCCATTTTCATCTTTTCCCAAAGGTCCATTTGAATGGTAACAGGAGTGGTTGAGTCTCTTAGAAAATTACATGGAGATGGATTGCAAATCTTCTATGAAAATGCCTTGGATTATCATTGGTGCACTCAAAAGTTTTTCTGGTATGTTCTATACTTTGATAACCTCATAGTGTTGTAGATATGATGTAATTAGTGATCCTCGGTGATTCATTTTCTCTTTTTTTTATTATTTTTCGTGTTTGTGGTTACAGATCGTTCAAGGAATTGAAGACAACGTGGGGTTTGGGAAAGGCGCTAGCAGACTATACACGACCATCGATATGGAGAAAGCTCTAGCAGGCCGAACTTGGATCATCCGTGATAAACCGTGATGAACTCAAGAACCCATAATGGTATGAGTCCTTTCACATTTACTATGCTCACCAAGCTGGCAATGTAGTTTTCAGTGTTAAAGATGATAACCCAATTGGGGTAACAGTGGTCAGAAGAGCCTATGTATTTCAGAAGGATCACCTAGATGGAGAAGAGTTCGAAGATCATTTTCCTTGACAACCCTCTTCTTGGAGATGGTTCGAAGTAGAGGAGGATAGTGAGATTTGTTGGATGGATTGGAGGGATCGATCTGTGTGATGGAAGGTATGATACCCAATTCCATTCTCTGCTTAGGACTTTGGATTCTGTTCATCACACTGATTTCCATTAGTCGAATTTCCCTGGTGGGGCGATTGATAAAGGAGGGCCCAGAGAGCCCTGACATGATATTCATTCCAAGCTGGAAGGGCCTGTTGCTTGGGATGTGCTTTATAAGTTGAGAAGAGGTGGAGGAAGCAAGGTCATAAGGATTTTCTCTTGCCTCTGAGACAATTTAGTGATATCATTCCTCCTTTGCCTGTGAGATATGAAAATGACTAGGAGATTTGGAATGTTCAAGTCTTTGGATTGATCGATTGAGGAGATGCATTTGGGTATTCCTAAAACAAAGGATGCAGCTAGATTAGGGTTGGTTAGTGGAAAGGACTCTGAGATAGAAATGGGGGCTTACCAACCATACCATCACGCAGTTAATGGGCTAGGCAAAGGGAAAATCCATGGTTTCAGGATGTCTCTATGGTACGAATACACTAGATTTTTAGATAACTTCGTCCTTCAGCGTGAAAGCCTAGAATGTATCAGGAAAGGGAATAAAATAACAGAACGATACTTGGATTTATATAGCAGTCAAATTTTGGAAAGTGATATGCTAGCCCATTCGTTGATGTATCTTGTGGGTGTCAAAATTACTGGTGAAGTGATAGAGTTACCTTGCACAACATTATTTCCAGATACAAAGGCTCGAGTGTGACATATGCAAATGACCAGGCAATTTGGAATTTTCAAGTACTTAGATCGATCGATTGAGGAGCTGCATTTGGATTTTCCTGAAACACCAGAGGATGTAGCTAGATACGGGTTGGTCAGTGGAAAGGACTCTTAGATAGAAATGGGGACTTACCAACCATATCATTTGGCAGTTAATGGGCTATCCAGAGCGAAAATCCATGGTTTCAGGATGTCTTTGTGGTACAAACACACTGGATTTCTATATAGCTTGTTCCTTCAGCCTGGAAGCCTATAATATATTAGGAAAGTTAAAAAAAAATAGTAGAACGATATTGGGGTTTATATAGCAGTGAATGTTTGGAAAGTGATCTACCGGGCAATTTGTTGATGCATCTTGTGGGTGTCACAAATGGTGGTGAAGTGACAGAGTTACCTGGCACATAATTATTTCCAGATAAAATGCCTTGCCTGTGACATATGAAAATGACCAGGAGATTTTGAATGTTCAAGTCTTTAGATTGATAGATTGTGGAGCTGCATTTAGGTTTCACGAAAACACTAGAGGATGCAGCTAGATCAGGGTTGGTTAGTGGAAAGGACTCTAAAATATAAATGGGGGCTTACAAACTATACCATCTTGAAGTTAATGGGTCAGCCAGAGGGAAAATCCATGGTTTCGGGATGTATTTTTGGTACGAACACACTGGATTGCTATATAACTTGTTCCTTCAGCCTGAAATCCTAGAATGTATCAAGAAAGTGAACAAAATAGTAGAATGATACTAGTATCTATATAGTAGTGAAAGTTTGCAAAGTGATATGTCGAGCCATTTTTTGATGTATCCGGTGGGTGTCACAAGTGCTAGTGAAGTGATAGAGTTACCTTCCACACAAGTTTTTCCAGATACAAAGGCTCACCTATGACATATTAAAATAACTAGGAGATTTGGAATTTTCAAGTCTTTAGATCGATCGATTGAGGAGTTTCATTTGGGTTTTCCTCAAACACTAAAATATGCATCTAGATCAGGGTTGGTTAGTGGAAAGGACTCTAAGATATCAATGGGGGCTTACCAACCATATCATTTGGCAGTTAATGGGCTAGCTAGAGAGAGAATCCACGGCTTCAAGATGTCTATGTGCTACAAACACACTAGATTTCTACATAACATGTTCCTTCAGCCTGAAAGACTAGAATGTATTAGGAAAGTGAACAAAATAGCATAACGATATTGGGATTTTTGAAGCAATGAATGTTTGGAAAGTGATATGTTGGTCCATTTGTTGATGTACCTTGTGGGTGTCACAAATGTTTGTGAAGGGAAAAACTTACCTGGCACATAGTTCTTTCCAGATACAAAGGCTCACCTTTGACATATTAAAATGATGAGGAGATTCAGAATGTTCAGGTCTTTAGATCAATTGATTGAGGAGCTGCATTTGGGTTTTTCTAAAACACCAGAGGATGTAGCTAGATCAAGCTTGGTTATTGGAAAGGACTATGAGGTAGCAATGGGGGCTTACCAACCATATCATCTAGTATTCAATGGGCCAGCCAGAGGGAAAATCCATGGTTTCAAGATTTCTCTACGGTATGAACACACTGGATTGCTAGATAACTTGTTCCTTCAGCCGGAAAGCCTAGAAAATATCAGGAAAGTGAACAAAATAGCATAACGATACTGGGATTTATATAGTAGTGAAAGTTTGGCAAGTGATCTTCTGGGTCATTTGTTGATCTATCCTCTGGGTGTCACAAATGTTGGTGAAGTGACAGAGCAAACTGGCATAAAATTCTTTCTAGATACAAAGCCTTGGCAATTGGGCACCAAATCAGACTACCTACCACCCATTTTGACCACATAGAGAGTTGCAATAGGGTAGTACTCCAATAATTGTTTAGTCTTCCCATTGTTGGTATTTGCATTGAAATAAAGACAGTCGTATTTAGAGCTCACATAAAGCTTGTGGAAATATCTACTCTGGTGAAAACCTTTTCCTTTTTCTCTTAATTTTCTCTTTAGCCAAGCAGATTGTTAAAAATTATATATCGCAGAGCAATGGAACACATAAAAAATACTACAAAAATATAAACACAGAAAACACATAAAACAAGAGAGACACAGATATATGTGGTTCACCCAATTTAGGCTACATCCACGGAGAAAAAACTAGTCCTTCCTTTTATATTATCAAACAAACTGAAGAGATACAACCTACACCAGATCCGCTGTAATACCCTCTTCACTCTCATACAATCTCCTCTCTCTTTCTCACTCAGAATAGAGATCTACATAGACACAATACAATTCCCTCATATATAGTGAGGGGTTGCCTTCTAGGGAAAAAAAACCTAAATTAAACATAACTTCGACTGTCACATCTCCGCCTAATGAACGACCCAGATTGACTACGAAATTATAACATTATACAAGGAAAATTTACATCTATTTGGAGCATCGGGGGCGCTGCCCCCCAATCCCCCGTTGGGGGGTGTCCCAAATATTGCAACCACCCTCCCCTACATCCCCTTGCAGCGCAAATATTATGGGCGGCATTTCCACCACATTACGAACTGGGGTCCAATGCGGTGATACCTCTGAAAAAGGAAGATAATTAAGCTCCACACCCAACAATCTCCAACTTGGAGACTAAATTATAACAACTCCAACACTACTTGATTTGATGGACAATGACTCCACTTTATACCTTGTTATTTCTCATCTTCTTCATCATACTTGGAGATCAATTGAAATTGAGCAGAATCTCAGTTTCTCCCTGGTTACATCTTTCGTTAACATATTTGTAGGATTCTTGCTAGTGTGTATCTTTTCCAGCTTCAATTGTCCATCTTCCAATGCTAACCGTATGAAATGGTACTTGAGCTGTATATGTCTAGTCTTGGAATGAAATGCACAGTTATTTGCAATATGTATGGCACTCTGGCTATCACTGGATAACTTGCCCAACTCCTACTTCTTACCCAATTCATCCATAAGCATTTGTAACCAAATCATTTCTTTACTAGCCTCTGTAGTTGTTGGCTTGATGGGGCCTGACCTAGGTTTAGAGTTAACTAGCAAAAAAAATCCCTACACTACTGGCCCTTTCAGGAACAGCTCGCAGAGCGTGCACTAAGGTCTCACTCGAAGTAGTATGGGGGGATGTTGGAACCTAGTTTCTGCACCCTTGAGATGTCTGAGGAGTGGGTTTAGTCCAGCTGTAAATACCTTCGTGCAGGTCACTCCGTGCACTATCCTGACCTGCGAGGCCTTCGTGATCTATTATAATTCCCTTCGCGCAACCCTAACGAGGGGCTAAGGTGATTTTGCGCTGCCCTAGCAGTGATTTGCGCTACTTCCCCAAGTTACACTGCATAGGTTACTTATCTTCTTAGAAGAGTTAGTTATCTTCACATAAACAAATACTTTATCTTATATTCACTTTATCAACACATTCATATAAGTTCGCGCATCATATAAATAATAGAAATGAAATTGATATCAGATACATTCAATGCACAAAATAGGAAAAAGATACACAGAAATGATGTGAAACTTCTCTTTATTACTTCTCCAAAGGTTACAGACTCGACTCACCTAGCGCACTCAACTGCAGGCCTCTGCGCACTCAGCTGTAGAGTGTTCTCCTACTCTACGACCCAAAGACTCGACTCTACACTGAGATAAGACTCAATTCTCCTATTTTCTCAATTTATTCTCCCCTTTACAACTTAGAGCCTTGCTCTATTTATACAATCCCATGGTCTGTGGACCATGGGTAGATCTCTAAAGCCGCCATTGCATTACAAAAATGAGGGTGGAAAACCCTATGACTCATTTACAATCTTCACGCTCCGCACCCATAAAACGCGGACTCTATTCTTCGAATTTGATCAAAATCTGGGCTTTAAGCCCCATAACTTGCCTTGGGGTATCCCGTGCCCAGCAGGTCCCCAACATAGACATCGTGGCTTGCCCTTGAGTCACTCTATCAGTGCGGAGATCTTAGCGTAGAGACCTCCCAACTCTTCTTGAACTGCTGCAAGGTCAGCAGCATAGTAAGCAGCTGCCTGCTGTATCTCTTGTTGTGTTCTTCAGAAACCGCTGAACTACTTCCTTGTATCTACTCCTACGTTCCCTGCATCTGTTTATAGTCCTGCGCCTCATTTTAGCTACTTGGAGTGCTAATACTGTGCTACAGTGGACTAGTTAGGTAGCGAGGCCACCTGTGTATGGCTCCAACTGGCTACCATTCACTCTTCCTGGGAAATGTTCTCCATTTAACTTTACCAACTGCATCGCACACTTTACCATCTACATTGCGCCATCATCGGTGATTCCTTTTGTAATATATAGCCCGATCCAAGGCATCACAATGATCAACTGACAGCGGTAGCTCCTAAATTTATCAACAGAACTGTGCGCCTCCTGTCTTATTACCACGACCTTTTTATCAAGAAAGTCCTTCTTTATTCCTTCCTCAAGATTCTTGACTTCTTCTTCCGTCATGGCACTTTTCGCCCTTAACCAAACTTTTTCCTTCATGAGTTCTTGGAGCCTATGATCACCCTATTGGATCTCTTCATCAGGTCCCAAGCGTTCTTCTTCGTTCAACTGTGCAATCCCTTCTTCCAAGGCTCCGCGATCCGTCATATCTGTGGGCGCTACTATGCGTGAACTAGCAATGATAGACTCCATTGGCATTACAGTATTCATTGCATAGGTCAGCCTATAAGGCATCTATTCTGTCAGTTTCTTGCACATCGCCCTATAAGCCCATAAAATTGTTGGTACACATAGGTCCCAATCATGTCGTTGCACACTACATAACTTGTTCAATGCTTCACACACCTCCTTAAATGCTTCTGTGTCGATAACCTTTTGCATGATCGTTCTCTCAACATTTTGTCGTTCCAACCTGAGGATTCGTTTGCACAATTTCCCCCCCAACACATGCTTATTGACCGTGTCTCCCAACGTCAAGTTTATGTGCATCCGCATAGGTTGTTTTCCGTATGTCAGCATCCATCTGGCTAGATGTGTGTGCAATTTATCTTGCCCATTGAATTTATCCGTCAACCACGCTTAATGCTTCCCAAATCGCATGCGCATCATTCTCCTGCATTTGCAGCAGTCCTTAAAGCTCCCTTTGTGCATACCTCACCACCTTGTGGGTGTAGCACACAGTACCCAATTCAAGGCCTGGAAATGTTTCTTTTCCGGCACCTCCTTTTCAAGCTTATGTAGGAAAGTATCTACCTCACTTAACCCATCATAAGTAGGTAGATCCCTCACTTCTGTCGATATGCAGCACAGCGAACCTGTCATCATATTACAGTTTAGCGTGGTTACCTTGTGTAACTGGTTCTTCCATCGCTCTTTCTCCTCATCAAAATCTGACGTACAGGAGCTTTCCCAATCCCATGAGATTCGTCCGTCCGCGGTGGGATTTACCCAGTCTTTCTCTCATGTGGTTATCTTGTAGATGTAGTCAAAGTCATCATCGCTTTCATAGTTTCACATCGGCTCTATGTAGTACGGTCCCTCAGCAAGGTCTAAGTGTATAACTAAGCATAGATACTTCTTCTCAAAATTCATCTTGCACTTATTCAGATTAATCACCCCATTCACGTTAGTGGCCCAATCAATTCCTAAGAGCGCGGGGTAGGGATTGTTGTCATCAACAATCTCTATCACTTCAAAGTCTACTAGCATGCTCGCTCCCTCAATATCCACAGTGATTCCCTGCAATCTCCCCATAGGTATTATCTTCTGCTAGTTCGCCATTCACAGCTAAATAGGAGACCATTATAGCATAGGGCTCCTCATGCACTCCCATGTTTGCTTCGGCAGAACGTTCGCATCCGATCCTAAGTCTATAATTACTTGTTCCATCTCATATTCTCAAATCTACATGGTTAGCCTCATTTATCTCCCTATCTTGGTCTTTTGCTTTCCAATCTTCCTGACTACGTGCGGTTCTCCTAGCACAGTCCCAGCACATCTATTAATGAGTTCCTGCTATCCTTTTACAACCTTACTATAGTGCAATAGCTTCATGCATGTTTCCAAGAATGTTGTAAGCATAGATAGGTCCATTCTCAGCTCCAGTCTATCTTTGCTTCCTGAAGTGGAGGCATCAGTGAAGCTCTTCTTAGGTTCCCTGAAGGCTTCCTTACCGTGCTCCAAATCAAACTCTACCTCTTTCGCCGGAGCTTTACAAACCCAGGTACTATCTTCGGGTTGCCTTCCTTTATCATCTCCCATCGTGATTCCACTTCAGAGCACAATGTTCACATTTGGATCTTCCTCGCTAGCTTAGACCTCATCATCTATAGGTTCTGAGTCGAGGGAGGTGATAACGCTCCCTTGTCGCGTCTCCTAGCTATTAGCGTAGGAAAATCTTCCATCTCATGATCAAACAAGATACAATACAGATATGATGGATGCGTTAGGTTCATACAATAACAGGAATAATGTCCTATCCCTCCGCAATTGTAGCATATCAGCTGTCCATGACCTCTTTCACGTCCTCCTCCACCTTGGCCTCATCCACGCACATGAAATCCGGTTCGCGCCACTATTGCGTTCTGGTCTAGGGGCTACATTTTGGCCTGAACTCTATAGGTGGGAGTTCTATCCATCATCAGTTCATAGCTTCTACGAGTGCACTCATCGTGTCCAACCAATCTACAAAAATCACAGAACAACTGTTGCGAATTCTGTGTGTACTTCTGTAACAAATGGCAGTTGTCCATAGCATGCTTTCCTCCTATTTGACAAATCGTGCACCACAAAGTAGGTGTTGTGCTAGGTCCTTCTTGTGCTTTTAGCCTTAATGGCATCGGTCCTCCTCTAGCGAGGTAATTCACAAACACAGGGCAACGATCCTTATCATGACCCTAACCCTTGAATTTTACGCACCACAACTCTTCACGTAATTCTGGTTGGGTTGTCCTGTCCTGTTTCAGACTCTGCATCTCAAGGCATAAGTTTTTCAACTGCGTGTGGATCTGCTAAACTCCCAAGTTAGGATCCTCCATTGGGGTTTCATGCAACCTCATCGTGATCTCCAAGGCCTATTCCTGAGTCATTAACCTCTATTGTGACAACGCATTCCTCAAACGCAGCATTAGTGATGCTACAAACCATTCGCGGTGTTGTCCATCAGTCAAAGTAATATTAGCTTCGCGAATCATACACTTTAGTCTCTAATATAACTCCCAAGGAGTCTCACCTAGTAGCATTGTGATCTCTTTGAATCTAATGATCAACTGTGCTTCTGACTTCGACCTGCTAAATTCTCTGTTTAACGCAATTTGGATATCTGCAATTCCCGCATTCGGATTGTCATTAGAATGCTTAATATACCAGGTCAGCATGCAATCCTACAGAGTACTGACCAACATCGCTTTCTTTATATTATCATCTGTAACTCCCTGCGCTTCCCATATGGCTCCTATCATGAACCAAAACTGGTCTAGATCTTTATTTCCTACTCCCTTGAGCACAGGCAACTTTATTATGCTTGCCATATTAACTCACGATGGTGGCAGAGGTGACACGAGTGAAGATGGAGGTGAAGGCGGTGAAACTAGTGGTGGTGTGAGTCAGGGTGGTATGTGCGGAATCCTTTGCCTTATCAAATGGATCGCACTTCATGGCGAGACCTTTGCGAGCTCTTCCTCATCCCCTCACGAGGTGAAATCAAAGGGCTATTCTCTGGTCCCTTACTTCCTTCATTTCTATAGTTTTTCTCACTTCGCGTAGCTTCGGACATCAAGGTAATTGCATAACCCTCTTTTCACACAATACAATTTTAATCCAAGTATTTAAAGACTTTAAGTACTTACCTCGCGGTCATTTGTGAAAGAATAGCTCTGCCTCGCTATAGCTGACTAAAGTATCTACCACAAACTGAGTAATGAATCCTCCTATAATTCGATCGAGCCAATGATCAACAGTGCGCGTGATCTTATTTTGTCATGCTTCCAATTTGTGCACCAACTCTGGGGTCTAGACAATAGGATTTTCAATTTTCCACCTTCCTTGGCTATCTGCTAGCTTCGCGATCCACTCATACAGCTCAGTAGGGAAAGATGCGAAAAAGATTTCGTGGATCTCTGTGTACAAGTAGCAATCTGACCACTCTTCTTTTGTTAATTGCAAATTCCTTTTCTCCTATTCCGCGAACTCGTGAATTCTTTTGTCCAACCAACCTTCAATTTCCTTCTTAGTTGGATTCCAATGATATGACATCAGACATCTCTATGTAGATTCTGGTTCCGGAAACGGAACCATTTGTTGGCTTGATGGGGCTTGACCTAGGTTCAGAGTTAATTAGGTGAACAAATCCCTACACTACTGGCCTTTCGGCAATAGCCTGTGGAGTGCGGAGTAAGGTCTCACCCGAAGCAGTATGGGGGGATGCTGGAACCAAGTTTTCGCTCCCTTGAAATGTATTAGGGGTCGATTTAGTCCAACTATAAATATCTTCGTGCTGGTCACTCCACGCACTATTCTAACCTAAGAGGCCTTCGCAGTCTGTTATAATCGCCTTTGCGCAACCCTAACCAGAGGCTGAGGTGATTTCACGCTACCCTAGCAACGATCTATGCTACTGCTCGAAGTTACATCACGTCGCTTACTTATCTTCTTATAACAGTTAGTTATCTTCATGTAAATAGATACTTTATCTTATATTCACTTTATCAACACATTCATATAAGTTCGCGCAACATATAAATAATAGAAATGCGATTTATATCCAATACATTCAATGCACAAAACAGGAAAAAGATACACAAAAATGATGTAAAAATTCTCTTTATTACTTCTCCAAAGGTTACAGACTCGACTTTCCCTGTGCACTCAGTTGTAGGGGTCCACGCACTCAGCTACGGACGACTAGGCCTCTGCACACTCAGCTGCAGAGCCTTGTCCTACTCTATGACCCAAAGAATCGACTCTACATTTAGATAAGACTCAATTCTCCTATTTTATCCATTTATTCTCCCCTTTACAACTTAGAGCCTTGCTCTATTTATACAATCCCATGGTCTACGGATGATGGGTAGATCTCTAAAGCCAACATTGCATTACAAAAATGAGGGTGGACAACCCTATGACTCATTTACATTCTTCGCACTCTGCACCCGCAAAACGCAGACTCTTTACAACGGATTCGGTCAAAATTTGGGCTTTAAGCCCCACAGCTTGCCTTGGGGGATCCCGTGCCCAACAGGTAGCATCTCTTTATTACTTCTCCGAAGGTTACAGACTCGACTCGCCCTGCGCACTCAGCTGCAGGGGTCCGTGCACTCAACTGTGGACTACTAGGCCTCTCCACACCGAGTTGCAGAGCCTTCTCCTACTCTACGACCCAAAGACTCGACTCTACAAATAGATAAGACTCAATTCTCCTATTTTCTCCATTTATTCTCCCCTTTACAGCTTAGAGCCTTGCTCTATTTATACAATCCCATGGTCCACGGACCATGGGTAGATCTCTAAAGCCAAATTGCATTACAAAAATGAGGGCATACAACCCTATGACTCATTTACAATATTCGTGCTCCGTGCCTACAAAACGTGGACTCTTTAGATCAGATTTGGTCAAAATATAGGCTTTAAGCCCCACAACTTACCTTGGGGGATCCTGTGCCCAACAGTAGCAGCAACATACTCTTCTTTCGTTGTTGAGAGTGCAACAACACTTCGCAGTTTTGAAACCCAACTGACAACTATTCCACCTACAGTAAACACATACCCTGTTGTGCTCCTCCTATTATCTCTATCACCCACCATGTCTGCATCAACATAGCCCTGTAGAGCAATTTTTGAACCACCAAAGAATAATGCTTGATTTGTGGTACCTTTCAAATACCTAAGAATCCACTTCACCGCCATCCAATGTTCTTTTCCGGGATTCTTCATGAACCTGCTTACGACTCCCACTGCATGTGAAATATCAAGCCTTGTGCAGAACATTGCATACATTAAGCTTCCAAATGCTAATGCATATGGAACTTTAGACATATAATCCATTTCTTCCTATGCCTTGGGACACACCTCCTTACTTAGTTTGAAATGGCTAGCCAAAGGTATACTAATTGGTTTTGCATTTTGCATATTAAATCTTTTCAAAACCTTTTCTATGTACTCACTCTGAGACAATGTTAATTTTCGATTCTTCTTGTCTCTAGTTATTCTCATACCAAGAATTTGTTTTGTAGCACTCAAATCCTTCATTGCAAATGAGTTTTCCAATTTTCTTTTGAGCACATTTATTTGCTATATGTTAGAACTTGCAACAAGCATATCATATACATACAATAAGAATATAATATAGATGTCATCATTTTGCCTTTTGAGATAAACAAAATGATCAGAGTGACATCTAGTATAACCTTGTTTAGACACAAACCTGTCAAATTTTAGATACCACTCCCTTGGAGCCTGTTTTAAGCCATACAATATCTTCTTCAACATGCACACTAGTTTATCCTTCACTTTTACCTAATATCCTTGTGGCTGCTGCATATAAATCTCTTCCTCCAAATCCCCATGGAGAAAGGTTGTCTTTACATCTGACTGCTCAAGATGAAAATCTTGAGCTGCTAATAGACTTAAAATAGTTCTCATTAATGTCATTTTAACAATAGAAGAAAATATCTCATCAAAATCTATACCCTTTTTTTGTGCAAAGCCCTTCACCACAAGTCTAGGTTTATACCTTTTTCTGCCTCCATCTTCTTCCTTCAACCTGGAAACCCATTTATTCTGCAATGTTGTTTTACCTGTAGGGAACCTGACTAAGTCCCAAGTCTGGTTATGCACTAAGGAGTTCATCTCTTCTTTCATAGCTTGCTCCCACTTCTTCCTAGTTTCTACATGCACTGCTTCTTCGTAACATTCTGGTTCACCAGAATCAGTCAACAATACATAATATAATGAAGGAGAGTATCGTTCAGGGGGTCTACTTATCCTCGTAGATCTTCTAACACCACTTTTAGGTGTTTGAAGTGCTTGTTGCAGCTGTGGTTGTTGTTATTTTCTGGCTGTTGATCATTATGATTTTTAGGCACCTTCACTTTTTCTTTGATGTCATCAAGGACTGTGTATTCTCTGTTTTATTTTTCCTGTTTCTTTTCTTGCATCGGATCCTTATACAAAACTTTTTCATTGAATATGACATCTCTAATCCTAATGATTCTGTGTTTTTCATAATCATAAAAGTGATAACCAAAATCATTAACACCATATCCAATAAAGGTACATTTATTTGATTTTGCCTCAAGCTTTGTTCTATTTTCTTTATTAATGTGGACAAATGCTTCACAACGAAAAGTCTTTAAAAATGAGTAGTTTACCTTTTTCACCTGTCCATGCCTCCTCCGGAATACCAGCATCCAAGGAACTTGAAGGCCCTCTGTTTATTAGATAAACAACAGTATCTACAACATCTACCCAAAATTGTAAAGGAAATCTTGCATGCAATCTCATGTACCTTGCACACTCCATGATTATTGTGTTCATCTTTTCTAACACACCATTTTCTTGCGGTGTTCCTGAAATTGTCTTCTCTCTGCGAATTCCACTCTCTTAATAGTACCTATCAAACTCTTTGTTGCAATATTCACCTCCATTGTCTGATCTAAGACAGTTCAACCTTTTTCATGTCTCATTTTCAACCAAACCTTTCCATTTCTTGAAAGTATAAAATACATCAGATATATTTTGAATACAGTAAATCCAAGTTTTTAATGTTGCATCATCAATAAAAGTAACATAATTATGAGAGCCACTGAGAGATGATACCTGAGCAGGTCCCCATACATCTGTATGCACAAGCTCTAATTTTTCTCTCTTATTTTCTTTCCCAACTCTGAGGAATCTGACTCTCTTCTGTTTTCAATAAACACAATTCTCATAGAACTTTAAATCAACATGCTTCAAACCTGGCAACAAATTTCTTGAGTGAAGAATCTGCATCCACTTATCACTCATGTTCCTAAGCCTATGATGCCACAATTCCGTATCTTCTCCTTTATAGGTTAAAGCATTAACACAATTAGAAATACCATTGCATAAATACAATGTACCAACCTTTTCGCCTTTTTCTATTACTAGGGATCCTTTAGTGAACTTCCAGGTTTTATCTGTGAAAGTAGTCACACAACCTTCACCACCCAACTGGCGTATTGAAATTAGATTTTTTTTCATATCTAGAACATGCCTTACCTCCTTCAATAGCCATTTATTTCCATTCTTCTATTTTACGAAAATTGTACCCATTCCAATGATTTTACAGGGTTTATCATCACCCAATCGAACCTGTCCAAAATCTCCTTGAACACAATCATGAAAACGTTTCCTATCAGGTGTGGCATTGAATGTGGCCCCTAAATCTACCACCAAGGCATCAATAATATTTTCTAATGAAATAATCAAAACATATTGCAACAAATCACATGTTACATTCGCTTCGTGATTGTTTTCTTGCTGTGCGTGTCCCTCTTTTCCCTTCCGAGACTTCCAGTCCTTCTTCAAGTGTCCTTTATTCCCGTATTTCCAGCACTATCCTCGATCTGGACTTGGATCTACCTTTCCTTGACTTACTACGATATCCTAGGTTCTTTCCTCTTTCCATTTTTCTTCCCCTGGTCTCTACCATCAAAGCATTACTTGATGTCTCCCAGGAGCTTTTTTGTCACATTTCCTCGCTAAGGATTACACCAAAAACATCATCAAACTTTAAAGTACTAGATCTAGAGACAGAGTTACTAATGGCCATAACTAAACCATTCTAACTTTCTAGCAATGAGCACATAAATAAAAGAGCCCTAACTTCATCATCTAAAGTTACCCCTATAGAATTTAACTGATTGGTAACTATATCAAATTCATTTAAATGATCAACAACAGATCCACCTTCTGACATCTTCATATTAAATAAATGTTTCATAAGAAATACCTTATTTGAGGCCAAGGGTTTTTCATATAGTTTGGTCAATGCTAGCATTAAACCCTCTTTTGTCATTTCCTTTGAAATATTAAAGGCTACCGATGCCACTAGGCACAACCTTATTGTTACAAGTGCCTTTCTATTGAGAATATCCCATTCTGGGTCTGCCATACTCGTCAAATTCTTTGACTTTCTGCTCAATGGTTGGTACAGATCTTTCTGGTACAAATAATATTCCATCTGCATCTTCCATAGCTGGTAGTTTTGGCCTTTAAATTTTTCAACCCTAAACCTACCATCTTCTGCCATTGCTCCCACTCAAACCAAGAACCCTTCTCTCCTATCAGTTTATTAGCTAAATAGACCTTCAGCTCTGATACCAGTTGTTATAAAATTATATATTAAAGAGCAATGGAACACATAAAAATACTACAGAAATATAAACACAGAAAACACATAAAACAAGAGAGAGACATATATATGTGGTTCACCCAATTTGAGCTACGTCCAAGGAGAAACAGTCAGTCCTTCCTTTTATATTATTGATCAAACTAAACAGATACAACCTACATCAGATCCGTTGTAATACCCTCTTCGCTCTCACACAATCTCCTCTATCTTTCTCATCCACAACATAGATCTACATAGACGTAATACAATTACCTCATGTTAAGTCCCTATAATACTAGTGATTCCCCCATTACTATTATCGTTGTATCCCTTATTGTTATTGTTGTGCCCCTATTGTCCCCATATTTTTATTATTGTGCCCCATAGAATCCCTCTATTGTTATTTTTGTGCCTTTATATTATTATTGTTAGGCCGGCTCAGTTATATTGTGACCCCTTAGACACCTATATATGGAAGGAGGTTTTGTCATTTGAATCATCCAAGAATTATTCATTTGTGTAATGTAAAGGAGGTTTCCCCCTTGAAGAGGCTGAATTCTAAGGCGTTGATCTATCTTTTCTATCTTTTCGTTAGCTGGTTTCATAACATTTGGTATCAGACCTTTGGATTCTAGGGTTTTGCTGCTCCTAACAGGTCATCATCAAATTTTTGCTATAACGTTTTTTCCGTGACATTTCAGAATCTAAAAAAAAAAACCCATTTGAGGCTAAATCGCACTGAGCCTCAGGTCTGAATTTCAGATTTTGTCTCAATATATTTTCAGAGTTATGATCTGAGGAAGTTAGAGTTTTTGCAAGCTCCATAATTTTATCTAAAATAGGTCATCATGGAATTTTTGCTATAACGCTTTCGCTATGAAGTTTCAGAAACAAAAACAAAACCCATTTGAGAAGAAATCAGTCTAAATGTCAACTCCGAATTTTGGATCCTCTCTTTCTATATTTTCAGAGATATAATATGAGGAAGTTAGGGTTTTTGGAGACCCCCGAATTACTTTCCAAACAGGTGACCTTGGGAAAATCGTCATCACGTTCGCTCTGAGCATCACATTGAATTTTCGTAAGAACTTATAGAAAGAGAATGGACTGTAGTTTGTTTGGGTATTATTTTCGGAACCTAATATTGAAACAGTGGCCTACGGCATGTCTTACAAGCTCGCTCTATTGAATGAGTCTATACTCAGGTCATCATGGGAGATTTGGCATAACTCTTCATTGGAGAATCCAATCTTGATCAAACTTGTGGGGTTTGAAAGACTACTCAAAGGGTTATTGTAGGAAAGAATTTGAGACCTGGGAGATCCAGAATTACAGAGATACATCAGATTCAATATCGAGCTCCTACAAAGTGAAAAAGGGTGTGAATTGTCTCTTTAATTTTTGCATAAGATTGGTTTGAAAAATTAGTTTGAAGGAATTCAAAGGGCATAGTGAAGCATTATTATCGGTAATTGATGCCCCGAAGAAATAAAATGGAAACACCTAGTAAGCAACCTAATAGCTCTAGCATAACTCATGAAGAAGAGGAAGAAATGCAACATGATTTATCAAAATTACGAAACCAAGTGCAACAAATTTTACTCACACAAAAAGTAACAGAAAATAAGACGGATGGTTTAAAGAAAGACGTAGAAGCTAATATGGATGGTTTAAAGAAAGGCATGCAAGCTAAGATGGATGGTTTCAAGAAAGATGTAGAAGCTACAATGGACGGCGCCAAAGCTAAGATGGACAGTGTGGAAAGTAAGATGGATGATGTGGAAGCTAAGATGGATGATTTAAAAAAAGGCATGGAAGATTTGAAGACAGGTTTGAGGACAGATTTGACAAAGTTTCTACAAGAAATGCTTACTAATGGCGAAAGGGTAGTAAAGGAAACTCATGACGAGAACAAAATAAATGTTAATCATGATTTCATAGACTCTAACATTGGATCAAAGAACCACCATGTTCCAAAGATCGATATGAGGAAGTCTGATGGAAAGGATCTTGGAACATGGATACTACAAATGGAGCAATTTTTTGATCTCCATAATGTGCAAAACACACAAAAGGTATACATTGCAACTTTATATTTGGAACCAAATTAGTTTGTATGGTATCGATAGCTTTGATCTCGTAAAAAAATTGTCACTTGGGCTATTTATACGGATTAAATGATAGCACATTATGAGGATACAAAAAGAAACACTTTTTTTAGCCAATTGATAAATCTCAAACAAAAGGGTTCAATGATAGAGCACATTGAGGACTTCCAAAAACTGAATATAAGGGTAAAAGATATTCTAGAGGAGCATAGGATTGATGTGTTCATAGGGACTTTAAAAGATAACATCCAACATGAGGTTCGCCTTTGGGAACCAGATTCATTGGAGAAGGCATTCAGGTTGGCAAAAAAAATGGAAAGCAAAATTATGGCAACAAGGAAGACTACCACTCAAAATCATAAAGATGGAAGTGTTGTTGCCCCTAGCCATCCATAACCTACAAGGTTGACACCACAAAAATTGAAAGAAAAAAGATTAAAAGGGCTTTGTTACATTTGTGATAGCAAATACACTAAAGGTCATAAGTGTGCCGAGAAGAAATTATTTAACATAGATTGTCAAGAGCAGGAACTCTAGGAACAAGAAATGTCAAAAGAAGAGGATATACACCAGGAAAAAACCCTAGAAAAAGAAGAAATAAATCTGACCATATCTTGTAATGCATTGGCTGGAATTACCACTCCTCAAACTATCAAGATAGAAGGGCATATCAAGAAGAAAAAGGTAATAGTGTTGATTGATTCGGGAAGTACCCATAATTTTATTCATTGTAAGATAGCCAAGAAATTGAATTGCTTCGTATATCTAGCACCAGAGTGTCAAGTGATGGTTGCAAGTGGAGGAAGCATAAATTGCTTAGGAAAGTGCCATAATATCAAGCTATCCATGGGAGAATATGTATTGAATAACCCAATGCTTTCCATTCCAATGGGTGGTGCTGATATTGTACTAGGAGTCCAATGGCTACAATCATTGGGTTCAATAGCTTTTACTTTTCAAGAACTTTTCATGAAATTCTCTTCAGAAGGAAAGGAAGTTGAATTAAGGGGTATCGCAGGGAAACCAGGAAAGATAATTAGCTCTAACGGAATGACAAAGCTTCTAAAGAAAGAACAACGAGGCATAATTTCAAAATTATGTTCATTAGAGGTTCCCACATTGAAATCGTTCATTTCTCAAGATCTCCAAAAAGTCCTGGACAATGATTCCAAGGTATTTGAGACTCCCAAAGGCCTCCCACCTATTCGTGATCATGATCATGCTATTAATTTGATTCCAGGAAGTGTTCCTCCAAACAACAGGCCTTACAGATATCCCTATGTCCAAAAGAGTGAAATTGAACGTATGTTTGCAGAAATGCTAGACGCTGGTATAATTAAACCTGGTCAAAGTTCTTTCTCTGCTCCAGTAGTATTGGTTCACAAGAAGGATGGATCATGGCGCATGTGTCCAGATTATAGGGAGCTCAACAAGCTCACTATTAAAGATAAATTTCTCATTCCTGTCATTGATGAATTATTGGATGAATTGCATGGATAAATTTACTTCACCAAGTTGGATCTTCATTCAGGATATCATCGAATCAGAATGAAGACTGAAGACATTCCAAAAACAACATTTAGAACTCATGAGGGTCATTATGAATTTTTGGTCATGCGTTTTGGCCTTACTAATGCACCTTCTACATTTCAAGTTTTTGTGAATTCCATTTTCAAACCCTTCCTTAGAAAATTTGTGTTAGTATTTTTTGATGATCTACTAATCTACAACAAGTCTTGGAAGGATCATGTCCAAGATGTTTACATGGTGCTCAAACTACTGGAGGAGAAACAATTATATGCAAAAATCTCCAAATGTTTCTTTGGAGTACAAGAGGTGGAATATCTGGGTCATATTGTATCTCATGAAGGTGTTAAGGTAGACCCTAGCAAAATTAAAACCATTAAGGAATGGAAAATCCCCACATCCATAAAGCATCTATGAGGATTTCTTGGGTTGATAGGGTATTATCGTAGGTTTGTTAAGAATTATGGGAGAATAGCAACACCTCTAACAACATTATTGAAGAAAGATGCATTTTCATGGAATCTAGAAGCAAAAAAGGCCTTTAAACATCTTAAAGAGCCAATGTGACAACCACCAGTCTTAGCTACAATAGACTACACAAAAATATTTATTGTGGAATGTGATGCCTCGAGAAATGGAATTGTTTTTGTTTTAATGCAAGAAGAAATACCCATTGCTTCTGAAAGTCGTCCAATCAAAGGAAAGTATTTACACAAAGCTATTTATGAGAAGGAAATTCTCGCAATACTACATGCACTTAAGAAATGGTGACCCTACCTAATGGGAAGACACTTCAAGGTAAAAACAGATCATGATAGCCTTAAATACATTTTAGAACAAAGATTATCTTTAGAAGAGCAGCAAAAATGGGTCACAAAGATGTTGGGTTATGACCTTGAAATCATCTACAAAATAAGGAAGCAAAATGTTGTGGCAGATGCACTGTCAAGAAAGGATGAGGATGTGGAAGTATTTCTTTATGCCATTTATATTATCCAACCAAATTCGACAGATGAAGCAAAGGATGAATGGAAGAATGACGAGGAAGTATGGGCACTCATTCAAAAGATACAACAACATCCCAGTACATTTGATACATTTAGCTGGAAAAATTATTTGTTATGTTACAAGGATTGATTATACCTATGTAAGAATTCCCAACTCAAATAAAATATTCTTAGGGAATATCACACCTCTCCCTTAGGAGGGCACTCAGGATTTCTAAAAACCTACCACAGGGTTAAAAAGGATTTTTTTTGGGATGGCCTTAAATCATATATTCAAAAGTTTGTGGCAAAATGGTTTGTTTTCCAACAAAATAAAGTTGAATAAATTAAGACCCCAGGACTATTACAACTTTTATCCATTCCAAGCCAACATTGGGAGGAGGTTTCAATGGGTTTTATCACAGGTTTACCCAAGTCTGAAGGAAAGAATGTTATCGTGGTGATAGTTAATAGTCTTACCAAGTATGCATTCTTTTGTGCATTATCTCATCCATTTAAAGCGAGTACAGTTTCTACTGCATTTATGGAAACAATTCAAAAGCTACATGGAAACCCAAAGATTATTGTAAGCGACAGAGATCCCATTTTCACTGTAACTTTTTGGATAGGATTATATTTTTGTCTTGGTACTCATTTAGCTTATACTTCATCTTATCATCCTCAATCTAATGGGAAAACTGAGATAGTAAACAAATGTTTGGAAGGATATCTTCATTGCTTTGTCTCTGATAAACATACACAATGGGTCAAATGGTTGCCTCTGGCTGAATGGTGGTATAACACTTCCTTCGATATTGCAACAAAAATGACTCCATTTATGGCACTTTATGGATATCATCCACCGTCCATCACATCATCTTTAAGAGAAAATTCTAAGGTTCAACCAATGGAAGATCACATCGAGCATCAGCAACAAGTTCTCCAACTCTTAAAGGATAACCTCACCTTGGCACATAATAGAATGAAACAGTAGGTAGATCAACATCGCAATGAAAGAAGTTTCGATGTAGGTGATTGGGTATTGCTATGGCTACAACCATATAAACAAATGTCCCTCAAGCAAGATAAGCAGGCTAATAAATTATCACCAAAGTATTATGGTCCATATAATGCGTCACAAAAGATATGTATTATGGCATACAAATTGGAGCTTCCTGCAGCTTCCTTATTGCACTCAGCTTTCCATGTTTCATGCTTAAAGAAGGTTATAGGTGACAAGCTTCCAGTTCAAACAATATTGCCAGAACTTGATGAGGAAGGAAATATCATATTGGAACCCGAGGCAGTCAAAGAAACAAGAACTCGACAGCTACAAAATCGATCGATTTCAGAGTATCTCATCAAGTGGAAGAACTTACCTATTGAAGATTCCACATGGGAGGATGGCAATTTTATATAGAAGCATCCAGAACTATTCAAGCATTGAGGACAAAACTTTCTTGAAGGAGAGAGGCATGTTAGGTCCCTATAATACTAGTGATTCCCCGATTACTATTGCCATTGTATCCCTTATTGTTATTGTTGTGCCCCTATTATTCCCATATTGTTATTATTGTGCCCCATAGAATCCCTCTATTGCTATTTTTGTGCCTTTATATTATTATTGTTAGGCCGGCTTGGTTATATTGTGGCCCCTTAGACTCATATATATAGAAAGGAGGTTTTCTCATTTGAATCATCCAAGAATTGTTCATTTGTGTAATGTAAAGGAGGTTTCCCCCTTGAAGAGGTTGAATTCTATGGCGTTGATCTATCTTTTCTATATTTTTGTGAGTTGGTTTCATAACACCTCATATATAGCAAGGGGTTACCTTCTAGGGAAAAAAACCCTAAATTAAACATAACTTCTACTGTCATATCTCCAGCTAATGAATGATCGATATTGATTACGATATTACAACATCTTACAAGGAAATTTGACATCTATTTTTAGCTTGGGAGGAACTACCCCCGATTCCCCACCAGGGGGGGGGGGGCCCAAAGATTGCAGCCACCCCCGGACCCCCCTTGCACCAGAGATATTACGGGCAGTGTTTTTGCCACATTACGAACTCGGATCCAATGCGGTGATACCTCTAAATAAAGAAGATAATCAGGCTCCACACCTAATGCAGTTAATAACGAAACTAGATAACTTATATCAATATGCGTGCTAACCTCTTCTGCACTAACTAGGAATTGACCTTTTGGTCAATAGAATCTACATTCGATACCTATAGAATGTTATTTATGTATTTGAAGTTTTTTAATAACCCAATGTTCAATATTTGATATTCGAGTGCTATGTGAAACTATAATATTATGATTTTGTAGTTGATACGTTTTTTTATGGCATGTATTCATTCTGTTTGTATCCCTCCCAATTACACAGACATCGTTATTTCTTTTTCATTGTTATGTTCCAAGAATTGGCATCGTTATTTGCATATTTTCTCTATGTAATTTGATATACTGAAAACATGACAAGGCTTTGTTGTGACCTTTGTGGAAGTATGATAAATTGTGCTGGTTGAAATTAGGAAGTGGCTTATGTTGTGAACATCCCTATTCACAATGAGAGCAAAGATCTTTGATAAACATGGAGTTATATTTGAACTCTGTGTTTTGTTATCTTAAATTCAAAACCATTGTAAATGGTTATCAATAACAAGGACTGTAATTTAAGAAGCCATATTTTTTGTCATTCTCTATATTTATCGAGCTTCCTTCTTCCTTTGTTGGGTGTTTTCCAGGGGAGTATATGTATAAAATTGCATGACTCATGCGGTCTTGCATTGTGGCAATCATCCTAGTTTTGTGTTTTATGACATGGGTGATTTGTGAGTTAATTAGGGAGGGGTATAATTACTTGAGGGTTATAAAGTTGCTGTTGTCATTGAAAGTTCTTGTATACAATGTAAGTATGCCAATGTTGTCTCAAAAATGAGAAAACTATATTCATACTTGATAACAATTTCCTTCAGTTCGTTATAATTATAGATTTTGTTCGTATATTCCCTTACCTATCTAAAATAGAGGTTTTTTATTTGGTTCCTACCATTTTATTATTCCCAAGGAATTGTCTTTAAAAATAGTTACCAAGATAGAAGCAAGGGAGAAATTCAGAATCTATATTATTGTGCCAATGTGGCCAGAGGGGTACCAGAGAGTGGCTCATTGAAGGTAATCTTGGATTGGCAGAGGAGGAAAATCGAGATGATGTATACATATATTGTGCAAGATTTGGCAAATAGAGAGGTTGAGAAAAGTGGTGAGTATATACAATATGAGAATCTGGAGGAAGATTCTGACTACAAGAGAGTTCAAGAAAATAGGCGTTTCATGATTTATATGCATACCAAGATGATGGTAAGAACTCCTGAGGTTAATGCATCACCAAATTCCAATTTTCTTTAGTTCCTTTCGTCAACAACATCATATTTTGTAAATTCTTGACATTTTATTTGCGTTGGACCCTAGTTTAGCTGTAGAATAATGTGGGTCTACCATAATTAGCATATCTACTAATTTACGATGACTACTCTAGGTTTAGTTTGGTTTTCTGACCGTTCATTCTTGGAGATCCCTGAAAGCCCCAAATATCATGTAAATGTTAGTCAGGATAAGGTTACTACATAAAAAAGGGAAAAAGAATGTCTTGGAAAAATAGGTTTAAGCCTGTGTTTGAGTTTTCATAGTTCTAACATGTTTGTTATGCACCATGCAATACAGTAGAGTGTGGGGGCTATGAGAATATTAGTTGTGTTTTTGGGTACATAGAGGATGCCAGGGAACATGGGTAGGAACCAAATCACCACATTTTGGTAGCATCTGGAAGTACCATGTATTAACTTAAATGATGCAGATTTATTTATTATATATATATATATATATATATATATATATATATATATATATTAAAGCATCTATCCTTAAATTATAATTCCACTTTATAGAAACCTATGTACACACCCCACCCAAACTTAGCCTTGTTATTAATTTTATCAAGTCAAGAACCATACCACTTGTGCTAAATATGACTTCTACTAAGTTCCTTTGATGTTGAACATTATGTATCATTAATGTTCTATATATATTTAACTTTTGGAATTTTAATAATTAAGAAAGGTTCTTAATGTGGGATCCCTTGTCCTCATTAACAATCTTCACTGACAATATTTTATGTTTGGATCTACCTCCATACACTTTAGGATGGATTTTGGTGTCATTGGTAATTTTTAAAATTTTGTTGTCTTCATATGCCCAAGTATCTATTTCTATATCACGTTTGACAATCCTTAAAATTTAGAGATGTGGAGCAGCATCCACACATCCCAAAATTTTGGCAAAACCCATTGTAATCTTTTTGTTGTCATTTTATTATATTTTCCTTGCATACCTCTTTCTGTATAATTTCTGTTTTGCAACTTATAAACTTTTCAATGTACTGGTGGCATGAATGTGATTTGATAGGCTTGAATTTTAGTCTCGTGTGGACTTTTCTCAAGATGATATTCTCACTTCTCACACTTTTCTTGTTTCTTTTATGTAGTTGACGATGAGTACATTATTATTGGATCAAAAAAATTCAACCAACCTTCGATGGATGGTGCAACAAACTCTGGGATAAAAATGGCGGCTTACCAACCATATCATCTGGCAGTTAATGGGCCAACCAGAGAAAAAATCCATGGTTTCGGGATGTCTTTGTGGTATGAACACACTGGATTACTAGATTACTCATTCCTTCAGCCCGAAAGCCTAGAATGTATCAGGAAAGTGAACAAAATAGTAGAACAATATTGGGATTTATATAGTAGTGAAAGTTTGGAAAGTAATATTTCTCTCCATTTCTCGATGTATCCTGTGGGTGTCACAAATGCTGGTGAAGTGACAAAGTTACCTAGCACAAAATCCTTTCTAGATACAAAGGCTCAGGAATTTGGAAGCAAATCAGACTACCTGCCACCCATTCTGACCACATAGAGAGTTAGAGCGGTAGTACTCCAATAGCCATTTGGTCTTTCGTAGCCCATACTATATTTAGAGTTCTTGCTCTTTCTTCCCGTTGTTGGTATTTGCACTAAAATACACACAGTCATCTTTAGAGCTCACACAAAGCTTGTGGAAATATCTAATCTGGTGTTTTTTTTTCCTTTTTCTCTTAATTTTCTCTTTAGTCAAGCAGACTAATAGGAAAACTAGAAAACTAATATCAATTTGGATGGTAACCTCTTGTGCAATAATCTAATAGGGATTGTTAGGAATTGACCTTTTGGTTAATAACATCTACATTTGATACCTATATAGCTATGTTATATATGTATTTCCAATGTTTTAATAACACAATGTTCAATTTTGGCATTCAATTGGTGTGTGAATCTCTAATATTACTATTTTTGTAGTTGATATATTTCTTTATGACATGTATTCATTATGTTTGTAGCCCTGCCAATTCCACAGACATTATTATTTATTTTTCTTTGTTATGTTCCAAGAATCGGCATCGTTATTTCTTTTTCATTATTATGTTCCAAGAAAAAACAGTGAAGATTTGCATATCTGCTTTATGTAGTTTGATATACTGAAAACGTGACAAGGCTTTCTTTTGAACTTTATCAAAATATGATAATTGTGTTTGTTGAAATTAGGAAGTGTCTTATGTGGTGAACATCCCTAGTCACAGTGAGAGCAAATATCTTTGATAAACATGGATTTATATTTGAAATGTGTTTTGTCATCTTAAATTCAAAACCATTGTAAATGGTTATCAATAACAAGCACTGTAAGTTAAGAAACCATATTTTTTGTCATTGGCTATATTTCCCAAGCTGCATTTTCGCTTGGTTGGGTGTTTTATGGGGGGAGTATATGTATCAGCATGCATGACTCATGTGGTAATGCATTGCGACAATCATTTTAGTTTTAGTTTTATGACATGGGTGATTTGTGTGTTAACTAGCGAGGGATATAATTACTTGAGGGTTATAGAGTCGTTGTTTTCATTGAAAGTTCTTGTATACAGTGTAAGTATGCCAATGTTGTCTAAAAAATGAGCAAACTACAATCAAACTCGATAACAATTTCCTATAGTTGGTTATAATTATAAATTTTGTTCACATATTCCCTTACCTAACTAAATTAAAGGTTTGTTTATTTGGTTACTTCCATTTTATTATTCCCAATGAATTGTCTTTAAAAATCGTTACTAAGATAGAAGAAGGAGAACAATTTAGAGTATATATTGTTGTGCCAATGTGGCCAGAGGGGTTACCAAAGAGTGGATATCTGCAAGAAATATTGGATTGATTGAGGATGACAATGGAGATAGTGTATACATATATTGCGCAAGGTCTACTTGACAAACAAATCTACAATGCAAATCCCAAAGATAATTTGGCCTTTTTCTGTTTGGTAAATAGAGAGGTCGAGAAAAGTTGTGAGTATATCCCAAAGGAGCATCTGGAGGAAGATTCTAACTATAAGAGAGCTCAAGAAATAGGTGTTTTATGATTTATGTGCATGCCAAGATGATGATAGGTAAGAATTCCTGAGGTTAATGCATCACCAAATTCCAATTTTCTTTACTTCCTTTCTTCAACAACATCATTTTTTGTAAATTCTTGTCATTTTATTTGGGTTGGGCTTTGGTTTAGCTGTTGATTAATGTGGGTCTACGATAATTAGCATGTCTACTAATTTACCTACACTATGTATTTGCATGCCTAAATTAGCCAACTTTGGCTAGATTTTGTCTGTTTGTGGGTGGGATTTGTGTCCTACAAAAAACGAATATACCTTATTTCTAACATCAATCAAACTACAACCAGGTGGCTTATTCAACCCTCTGTCATTCATAATTCTTCTGACCTTTGCAAAGCCATCCCAGCTTCCACCTGTAGTATAGACATTTGCCAGAAGCACGCAATTTCCTGCATGTTCAGGATCTGCCTCAAGAAAGTGTCTTGCTACTTGCTCCCCTAGCTCTATATTGCAATGAATTTTGCATGTAGTAAGCAAATCCCCCCACATAGATGTGCTAGGTTCTAATTTCATCTTGTTGATGAAGTCCTAAGCTTCATCCAGTCGTCTAACACAACCAAGGAGATCAACCATACATGCATAATGCTACAATCTCGGTGTGATTTGATACTCTTGACTCATGAGATTGAAGTTTTTCCAACCTTCATTCACCAAGCCTCCATGTCTACATCTGAATAACACCCCAACAAAGGTAATATGATCTGGTTTAAAATCCTCCTGTTGCATTAGTATAAAGAGATTGAGGGCTTCCTCACCATGCTCGTGCATTGCATACCATGCAATCGTAATATTCCATATGACCATGTATTTTTGATTTATAATGTCAAACACTCTACGTGTATCTTCTACACTCCCACATTTTCTATACATGCTTATCAGTGCACTCACTATAATAGAATTTATCTCAAATGCTCATCTATTTATGTGACCATGAATCTCTTTATCGTGGTGCAATATGCTGAGTGGGCGCATGTTGGCAGAGCACTCGTAATGGTGAAGGTGTTCGACTTTACGCCTGCTAACTACATTTCATAGAAGATTTTCAATGCTTCAACACTGTACTCATTCTTTGTACACATTCAAATTATCCTGATCCATAGTACAAAATCTCTCTCAGGAATTCTATCAAATATATGGCATGCATTATCTATTCTTCCAAACATGGAATAGAAGTTGAGAAGCTTTGTCCCGATAATGACATTTGACTCAAAGCCACTTCGAATAACATACACATGAATCTCTTTCCCCTATTTCTGAGCCCCAGATGCAATACATGTAGATTATCGAAACTAGTACAAGCCTTTAGCACACACAAAAAGATAAAACTTCCATATTTCATACCATTCTCTTTCATTTCGCAATAGAGCTTAAGGGATTCCTCATACTCACCATGGTTGGAAAAATATGCAATCATAGCAACCCATGAAGGCCTGATTCGTTCAATAATTTTTTCAAACACTAGTCATGTATCCTCTATACTCCAGCACTTGGCATACATGGAAATAAGCTTAGTTTTTAGCATTCCATTTGGTTGAATCCCATTCAAACCCATGTGGGTATGGACTATTTTTTCTTCTGAAAAGGATTTCATATTGATACAAAGTTACAAGCGGGAAATATAGGGGTCTGAATCAACTATAGGGTCTTTTAAATGTTCCAAAGCTTCCTTCAATCGACACTTCCTACATAGTGCTCTCACTTCAATAGAAACATCATTTTCCTATGACTCTGGCATTTGATTTTGAGTGGGTTCTTCATATAGTGTCACAATCACAAGGGTAGTTGCGGAGATAACATTTGTCTTCAGATCATGAATAACAGAAGCCACGGGGAGCCAAAATTTAGAGTTGTAAGGGAGGTGAGTAAATCAGACTAGATGATGTGGTGGACTTTCATATGGTACTAACAGCACTGCCATGATCCTATTGCTGCTACTCAAAATTATAGTAGTCTAAAAACACCTAGAAAATAATGGTTTTTCCTAGTCAACTTTGAAGAAATTTGGGAGAAAATTTTGGAAGGTGTTTTCACCTGGAAAATAATGTATTTTCTTGTGAATTTTGATGAAATTTGACACCATACCTCAAATAGATGAACTTAATAGATTCTTCTCTTCAATCTTCATACGTGAAGCATTCGTAGGCATTACATTTCTCACAGCCAAATGTCAACTGTATCTAGAAACTACAAGTTAGAACCTCATGCACCTAGGGAAATCCTTAATATCAAATAATTTGGAAGCAATGTATGTTTATTTCACTTACAAAATGCTAATTATTAAATTTTATTACTAAACAATCATGTAAGTCCCTTAGGACACAACGCTCTGCAATTTTATGTTGCGGGCCTAATTTTTAAAATTCTATTCTTTATCTCTTTGTCTAATAACTCACATGGAGATAGTTAACAACTCTTCCCTTGATGTTGTGGATTTTCAAGAACTCCTACAGACCCACACATGTTCTATAATTTATCCATTATTCTGGTTATATATTAACTATAGGCAGAGAAAAAAGTTTTGAGTTGTGTTTCTTTTATGTGACAAGGCTAGTAATTTTGTTATCTAATCATAGTGTTGAAACTAAATTTTGTGATATTCCTTATGGCCAAGGATAATTCTCTAAGGTTGTTACAGATGAAGGTGGTCGGAAACACTTCTCCACATGGGAAGACATTATGCATTCATGTGTGGGATTTTTTCTTGTCAAATTCTAGATTGTATTCTGACCTTGAATTATTTACAGAATTCACCACAGAGACTAATGTTAAGTTGCTAAGAGAATTGTTTGAAACTGCGGAGTTAGGAACAGGTTCCATCTTCCTCAGGAACTACACTGAAAATGTAAGATATGTTTTTGGATTTCAATGAAATCGTAAGAAAATTCACTCTAAAAATCTTTGCTTAAAACTTTGCTTTGTGTGTTTGACAACGAAAGATGGGAGTTGCGCAATTGTATGGAAATATAGTTTTTCTTCTCATTACTTCCATGGGTTAACTCCATTTTAGTCTCATGAAAATATATTTGAAAATAAATAACAATGATGACCTAGAAGTTCTTTTGATATCAAATAGATGAAATAAGGAGATGGTTCTCTTCAATCTTTATACTTGAAGCATTATTGAAGATGTGGCCCAACATGTGGATTTTGTTTATCCATGTTTTTCTAGCCTTGTGTTGTAGGTGATTTTGATGATAAAAAGGTTGAGGATAGGCTCCCACATGCATTTTTTCAGAGATTATCCTAGCCCCTTTCAACACAACATTGACTTGGCATATGCTAGGTCATGTTATCATCTTTCAAAATTTTGTATTGGCTACCATGCCCATCTTGTAATTTCTTGTTGTAGCCTTCATATCATGAATATTCTAGTATATTTATAAAAGGTGTCTAACATTTCCTTGTTTTAGGAAGATATTTTTATGTAAATAAAGAGCTAAGATGGCTCCATCAGTTGTATGGTTACAACTATCTCTTATACTTTTTCATGTTACAGTAGGTGGAAGAATATGCTCTCTAGGATGAAGCCTATTTTACAAGTCTTTATATTGTTCTTTTTTGTGGTAATCAATGTTGATTGAATGATCTTGGACATTGTAAATATATAATTTTGAAACATTATAATGTTGTTCAGAGATTGCATCTATTTTACAAGACATTTCAAGCTACTAGTTCCTTTTCTACCGCCTTACAACGTTTTCTTTGCAACATCTGGTGTAAATTCTAGTTTAAGAAGGAGGTTCATAGAATCGATATAGGAATTTCCAAATGAAACTATCACATGCAATCTCAATACACATGATTTCTTCAATACAAAAAAAAACATAAAATATCCCAATTTTTATCTTAACGATTTTTACACACTTGGTATGTTAAAATAATATGATTGTGTATATAGTTTTTAGGTTAGTAATTATGATTTCTACACATTAACAAAGTTGTTAGACCTTAATTGACCATTTCAAAGTTCTTGGAAATTATGGCTAATTGAATTTGATAGGAGAGGGTGGAAGCCAGATGGGCATTAATTCTTTCCAACTTGCCCAGGTTCTCGATCCTTCCAATGCACCGTTCAAGAGACACCTGGAACTTGCTTTATTGGTAATCTCTGATGCTCATCATCCGATGACGCCTAGGGTTTCCTGGTGGGTAAGGGTAACTACCCAATTTTGCATCTCTCACCATCAGTCATTTAATCATTTCGGACTTCGAGGAGAGTCTCTCTACCAAACCCTTGCTTCGCTAGGCTTTCTATCACGGTTTATGTTATGCAACCAACTCACAAAATAGAAGAAACGATAGGTCAATGCCCTCAAAATCAACCTCTTCAAGGGAGAGACCTCCTTTGCATTACACAAATGAACAATTCTTGGATGATGCAAATGTAAAAACCTCCTTTCTATATATAGGAGTCTAACGGGTCACAATATAATCAAAGCCGACATAACAATAATAATATCAGGGCACAACAATAACAATAAGGGCTACAATGACAATAGTAATTGGGGAATCACTAGTATTATAGGGACATAACATGTCCCGCTCAATCAAAAAGGTGTTTTCCTCAACGCTTGAGTAGCTATGGATGCTTCTGTATAAAATTCTCACCCTCCCATCTGGAATCTTCAGCGGGTAAGTTCTTCCACTTCATGAGATACTCCGAAATTGATCGATTTTGTAGCTGTTGAGTTCTTGTTTCTATGAATGCTTAAGGTTCCAATATGATTTTTCCTTCCTCGTCAAGTTCTGGCAATATTTTTTGAAGTGGGATTTTGTCACCTATAACCTTCTGTAAGCATGAAACATGGAAGGTTGGGTGCACTCAGGAAGCTGCAGGAAGCTCCAATTTGTATGCCAGAGTATCAATCTTTTGCAACACCTTGTACGGACCATAATACTTTGGTGATAATTTATTATCCTTCTTATATATACTTGAGTGATAAGGTATATATGAGGGATATATACTTGGGTGATAAGGTATTATCCTTCTTAGGTTTCTTGAGGGACATTTTTTTACATGGTTGTAGCTTTGGTGATAATTTATTATCCTTCTTATATATACTTGAGTGATAAGGTATATATGAGGGATATATACTTGGTTGATAAGGTATTATCCTTCTTAGGTTTCTTGAGGGACATTTTTTTACATGGTTGTGGCTGTAGGAATACCCAGTCAACTACATCAAGACTTCTTTCACTGCGATGTTGACATGCCTCTTGTTTCATTCTATTCCATGACAAAGTAAGGTTATCCTTTAAGAGATATATGAGGGATATATACTTGGGTGATAAGGTATTATCCTTCTTACCTTTCTTGAGGGACATTTTTTTACATGGTTGTAGCTGTAGGAATACCCAGTAACCTACATCAAGACTTCTTTCACTGCGATGTTGACATGCCTCTTGTTTCATTCTATTCCACAACAAAGAAAGGTTATCCTTTAAGAGATGGAGAACTTGTTTTTCATGCTCGATGTGATATTCCATTGCTTGAACCTTAGAATTTTCTATTAAATATGATGTGATGGATGGTGGATGACATCCATAAAGTGTCATAAATGGGGTAATTTTTTTGGTAGTATGGAAGGAAGTGTTATACCACCATTCATCCAGAGGTAACCATTTGACCCATTATGTCTGTTTATCAGATACAAAGCAATGAAGATATCCTTCCAAACATTTGTTTACTATCTCAGTTTTCCCATCGTATTAAGGATGATAAGATGAGCTATGAGCTAACTAAGTACCAAGACAAGAAAATAATTCTATCCAAAAATTTCCAGTTAAAATGGGATCTCTGTCGCTTACAATAATCTTTGGATTTCCATGTAGCTTTTGAATTGTTTCCATAAATGCAGTATAAACTATACTTTATTTAAATGGGTGTGATAATGCACAAAAGTGTACATACTTGGTAAGTCTATCAACTACCACCATGATGACACTCTTTCCTTCGAACTTGGGTAAACCTGTGATAACATCCATTGAAACCTCCTCCCAACATTGGCTTGGAATGGATAAAGGTTGTAATTGTTGGGTCCCCATAATACTAGTGATTACCCCATTACTATTGTAGTTATACCCCTTATTAATATTGTTGTGCCCTTATTGCCCCCATATTGTTCTTACTGTGCCCCATAGAATCCCTCTATTGTTATTTTTGTGGCTTTATATTATTATTGTTAGGTCGGCTGGATTATATTGTGACTCCTTAGACTCCTATATATAGAAAGGAGGTTTTGTCATTTGAATCATCCAAGAATTGTTCATTTATGTAATGTAAAGGAGGTTGCCCCCTCGAAGAGGCTGAATTCTAAGGTGTTGATTTATCTTTTCTATCATTTCTTGAGCTGGTTTCATAACATTTGGTATCAGAGCTTTGGATTCTAGGGTTTTGTTGCTCCAAATAGGTCATCATGGAATTTTCGCTATAAATTTTTTTCTGCGACGTTTCAGAAGTCACAAAAAAAACCCATTTGATAAGAAATCTTGCTGAACCTCGGGTCCAAACTTTAGAGGTTGTCGCGCTATATTTGCGGAGATATGATCTGAGGAAGTTGGTCTTTTTTCAGACTCCTGAATTACATTCCAAACAGGTGACCTGAGGAAAATCATCATAACTTTCTTTCTGAGCATCGGATTGAAATTTCGCAAGAAGCTACAGAAAGAGGACGGACCGTAGTTTTCTTGTATATATTTTTTAGAGTCAGAGGTCGAAATAGTGACACGTGGCACTTCATACAAGTTCGCTCTACTGAACTAGTCTACAATCAGGTCACTACGGGAGATTGTGCATAACTCTTTCTTGGAGTATCTAATTTGGATTAGACTAGTTGCATTGGAAGGATGACATAGAAGGATACTACAAGTCACAATTTTAGAACTTGATGATTCGAAATTACAGAGATACATCAAATTCAATATTAGGCTTCTACTAAGTGAAAAAAGGTGTGTAGTTTTTTTTTAAATTTTTGCGTAAGCTTGGTATGAAGGAATTCAAAAGGCATAGTAAATCATTATTATTGGTAATTGATGCCTCAAGGAAAGGAAATGAAAACACCTAGTAAGCAACCTGAAAGCTCTAGCATGACTTATGAAGAAGAGGAAGAAATGGAACATGATATAGCAAAATTACGAGACCAAGTGCAACAAGTGTCACTTTCACAAAAAGGAACAAAATCTAAGATGGATGGTTTAAAGAAAGATGTAGAAGCTAAGATGGATGGTTTAAAGAAAGGCGTAGAAGCTAATATGGACGATTTGAAGACAAACATGGAAGAATTGAAGAAGTTGCTACAAGAAAGGGTCACTAATGGTGAAAGGGTAGTAAAGGAAACTCATGATGAGAACAAAATAAATGTTAATCATGATTCCATAGACTCTAATGTTGGATCGAAGACCTACCATATTCCAAAAATCGATATGAGGAAGTTTGATGGCAAGGATCCCGCAACATGGATATTACAGATGGAGCAATTCTTCGATCTCAATAATGTGCAAAACACACAAAAGGTACGTATGGCAACTTTATATTTGGAACCAAATCAGTTTGTATGGTATCAATGGCTTTGCTCTCGTAAACAATTTATCACTTGGGCAATTTTTACGGAAGAATTGATAGCACATTATGAGGATACAAAAAGCAACACTTTTTTTAGCCAATTGATAAGTCTCAAACAAAAGGGTCCAATAATGGAGCACATTGAGGAGTTCCAAAAGTTGAACATAAGGGTAAAAGATATTCCAGAGGAGCATAGGATTGATGTGTTCATAGGGTCTTTAAAGGATAATATCCAACATGATGTTCGCCTTTGGGAACCTGATTCATTAGAGAAGGGATTCAGGTTAGCAAGAAAAATGGAAAGCAAAATTATGGCAACCAAGAAGCATACCACTCACAACTATAAAGACGGAAGTGTTTTTACCCCTAGTCTTCCACAACCTATAAGGTTGACACCACAACAATTGGAAGAAAAAAGAGCAAAATGGCATTGTTACAATTGTGATAGCAAATACACTAAAGGTCATAAGTGTGCTGAGAAGAAATTATTCTACATAGATTGTGAAGAGGAAGAAGAAAAGGAGCAAGAAAGGTCAAAAGAAGAGAATATACTCCAGGAACAAAGCCTAGATGAAGAAAAAATAAATCTGACCATATCTTGTAATGCATTGGTGGGAATTACCACTCCTCAAACCATCAAGATAGAAGGACAAATCAAGAAGAAAAAGGTAATAGTGTTGATTGATTCAGGAAGCACCCACAATTTTATTCATTGTAAGGTAGCAAAAGAATTGCATTACTTCCTATATCCAGCACCAGAGTGTCAAGTGATGATTGCAAATGGAGGAACAATAAATTGCTCTGGAAAGTGCCATAATATCAAGCTATCCATGGGAGAATATGTATTGACTAGCCCAATGCTTTCCATTCCAATGGGAGGTGCTGATGTTGTACTAGGAGTCCAATGGCTACAACCCTTGGGTACAATAGCTTTTAATTTTCAAGAACTTTTCATCAAATTTTCTACGGAAGGAAAGGAAGTTGAATTAAGGGGTATTGTAGGGAAACCAGGAAAGATAATCAGCTCTAATGGTATGACAAAGCTTCTAAAAAAGGAGCAAAGAGGTGTAATTGCACAATTATGTTCGCTAGATGTTTCCACATCGGAATCATCTATTTCTCCAGATCTCCAAAAAGTCCTGGAAAATCATTCCAAGGTATTTGAGACTTCCAAAGGTCTCCCACCTATGCGTGATCATGATCATGCTATTCATCTGATTCCAGGAAGTGTTCCTCCAAACATCATGCCATACAGATATCCCTATGTCCAAAAGAGTGAAATTGAACATATGGTTGCAGAAATGCTATAGGCTGGTATAATTCAACTGAGTCAAAGTTCTTTCTCTACTCCAGTAGTATTGGTACACAAGAAGGATGGATCATGGCGCATGTGTCCGGATTATAGGGAGCTCAACAAGCTCACTATTAAAGATAAGTTCCCCATTCCTGTCATTGATGAATTACTAGATGGATTGCATGGATCAATTTACTTCACCATGTTGGATCTTCGTTGAGGATATCATCAAATCAGAATGAAGATTGAAGACATTCAGAAAAAAACATTTAGAACTCATGAGGGTCATTATGAATTTTTGGTCATTTCTTTTGGCCTTACCAATGCACCTTCAACATTTCAAGGTTTGATGAATTCAATTTTCAAACCATTCCTTAGAAAATTTGTGTTAGTAATTTTTGATGATATACTAATCTACAGCAAGTCTTGGAAGGATCATGTTGAACATGTTGACAAGGTTCTACAACTACTGGAGGAGAAACAATTATATTCAAAAAGATCCAAATGTTTCTTTGGAGTCCAGGAGGTGGAATATCTGGGTCATATTGTATCTCATGAAGGAGTTAAGGTAGACCCTAGAAAAATTAAAGCCATTAAGGAATGGAAAATCCCCACATCCATAAAGCATCTGCGAGAATTTCTTGGGTTGACAGGGTATTATTTCAAGTTTGTTAAGAATTATGGGAGAATAGCAGCACCTCTAACAACATTATTGAAGAAAGATGCATTTTCATGGACTCCAAAAGCAACAAAGGCCTTTGAACATCTTAAAGAGGCAATGTGCCAAGCACCGATCTTAGCTACACCGGACTTCACAAAAACCTTTATTGTGGAATGTGATGCTTCAGGAAATGGAATTGGTGTTGTTCTAATGCAAGATGAAAGACCCATTGCTTTTGAAAGTCGTCCAATCAAGGGAAAGTTTTTAAGCAAAGCTATTTATGAGAAGGAAATGTTGGCAATACTCCATGCACTTAAGAAATGAGGACCCTACCTAATGGGAAGACACTTCAAGGTAAAAACGGATCATGATAGCCTTAAATACTTTTTAGAACAAAGATTATCCTTTGAGGAGCAACAAAAGTGGGTCACAAAGATGTTGGGTTATGACTCTGAAATCATCTTCAAAAAAGGGAAGCAAAATGTGGTGGCAGATGCACTCTCAAGAAAGGATGAGGATGTGGAAGCATTGTTGTGCGCCATTTCTATTATCCAACTAGATTGGATAAATGAAGCAAGGGAGGAGTGGAAGAATGATGAAGAAGTGTGGGCACTTATTCAAAAGTTACAACAAGATTACAGTACGTTTGATACATTTAGCTAGCAAAATGATTCATTATGGTACAAAGATCGCTTACACCTCTGTAAGAATTCCTAGCTAAAACAAAAGATTCTTATGGAATTGCACACTTCTCCCTTAGGAAGGCACTCAGGATTTTTAAAAACTTACCACAAAGTTAAGAAGGAATTTTTTTGGGATGGCCTTAAATCAGATATTCAAAAGTTTGTGGCAGAATGTTTGGTTTGCCAACAAAATAAAGTTGAAACGATTAAGACACCGGGTCTATTACAACCTTTATCCATTCCAAGCCAACGTTGGGAGGAGGTTTCAATGGATTTTATCACAGGTTTACCCAAGTTTGAGGGAAAGAGTGTCATCATGGTGGTAGTTGACAGACTTACCAAGTATGCACACTTTTGTGCATTATCACATCCATTTAAATCCAGTACAGTTTCTACTGCATTTATGGAAACAATTCAAAAGCTACATGGAAACCCAAATATTATTGTAAGTGACAGAGATCCCATTTTCACTGGAAATTTTTGGATAGAATTATTTTCTTGTCTTTGTACTTAGTTAGCTCACAGCTCATCTTATCATCCTCAATCTGATGGGAAAACTGAGATAGTAAACAAATGTTTGGAAGGATATCTTTGTTGCTTTGTATCTGATAAACAGACACAATGGGTCAAATGGTTGCCTTTGGCTAAATGGTGGTATAACACTTCCTTCCATACAGCAACAAAAATGACCCCATTTATGGCACTTTATGGGTATCAACCACCATCCATCACATCATATTTAAGAGAAAATTCTAAGGTTTAGGCAGTGGAACATCACATTGAACATCAAGAACAAGTCCTCCAACTGTTAAAGGATAACCTCGTGTTGGCACAGAATATAATGAAACAACAGGCAGATCAACATCGCAGTGAAAGAATTTTTGATGTAGGTGATTGGGTATTCCTACAACTACAACCATATAAGCTAATGTCTCTCATGCAAGCTAAGAAGGATAATAGTAAGATTGGTACTATGGCATACAAATTGGAGCTTCCTGCAGCTTGTCGATTGCACCCAATTTTCCATGTTTCATGTTTAAAGAAGATTATAGGCGACAAGCTCCCAGTTCAAACAATATTTCTAGAACTTGACGATCAAGGAAAAATTATATTGGAACCAGAAGCAGTCACAGAAACAAGAACTTGACAACTACGAAATCGATCAATTTCAGAGTATCTTATCAAGTGGAAGAACTTATCCGCTAAAGATTCCACATGGGAGGATGAGAATTTTATGCAGAAGTATCCAGAACTACTCAAGCGTTGAGGACAACACTTTTTTTAAGGAGAGGGGCATGTTGGGTCCCCATAATACTAGTGATTACCCCATTACTATTGTAGTTATACCCCTTATTAATATTTTCGTGCCCCTATTGGCCCCACATTGTTATTACTGTGCCCCATAGAATCCCTCTATTGTTATTTTTGTGGCTTTATATTATTATTGTTAGGTCGGTTGGATTATATTGTGACTCCTTAGACTCCTATATATAGGAAGGAGGTTTTGTCATTTGAATCATCCAAGAATTGTTCATTTATGTAATGTAAAGGAGGTTGCCCCCTTGAAGAGGCTGAATTCTAAGGCGTTGATCTATCTTTTCTAACTTTTCTTGAGCTGGTTTCATAACAGTAATAGACCTGGGCTCTTAATTGTTTCAACTTTTTTTTTTGGCAAACGAAACATTTAGCCACAAACTTTTGAATATCCGATATAAGGCCATCCCAAAAAATATTCCTTGTTAACCTTGTGGTAAGTTTCTAAAAATCCTGAGTGTCTTCCTAAGGGAGAGATGTGAAATTCCATAAAATATTTTGCTTGAGTTGGGAATTGTTACATAGTGATAAGCGATCTTTGTACCATAACAAATCATTTTTCCAGCTAAGTGTATCAGATGTACTAGAATATTGTTGTAACTTTTGAATAAGTGCCCACACTTCTTTGTCATTCTTCCATTCATCGTTTGCTTCATTTATCCAATCCAATTGGATAATAGAAATGGAAAAAAGCAATGCTTCCACATCCTCATTCTTTCTTGGGAGTGCATATGCCACAACATTTTTCTTCCCTTTTTTTGGACGATTTCAAAGTCATAACCCAACATCTTTGTGACCCATTTTTGCTGCTCTTCTGAAGATAATCTTTGTTGTAAAAATTATCTAACACTCTCATGATCCGTTTTTACCTTGAATTGTCTTCCCATTAGGGAGGGTCGCCAGTTCCTAAGTGCATGTAGTTTTTTCCAACATTTCCTTCTCATAAATAGCTTTGTGTAAATACTTTCCTTAAATTGGATGACTTTTGAAAGGAATGGGTCTTTCTTATTTCATTAAAATAGCACCAATTCCATTTCCTGAGGCATCAGTTTCCATAATAAAGGTTTTTGTGATGTCCGGCATAGCTAAGACCTGTGCTTGGCACATTGCCTCTTTGAGATGTTCAAAGGCTTTTGCTGCTTCTGGAGTCCCTAAAAATGCATCTTTCTTCAATAATGTTGTTAGAGGTTATGTTATTTTCCTGTAATTCTTAACAAACTTGCGATAATACCTTGTCAACCTAAGAAATCCTCGTAGATGCTTTATGGATGTGGGGATTTTCCATTCCTCAATGGCTTTAATTTTGCTACGGTCTACCTTAACACCTTCAAGAGATACAATATGACCCAGATATTCCACCTCTTGTACTCCAAAGAACATTTGGAGCTTTTTTCATATAACTTTTTCTCCTCCAATAGTTTGAGAATCCTGTCAACATGTTGAACATGATCCTTCCAAGACTTGTTGTAGATTAGTATATCATCAAAAAAGACTAACACAAATTTTCTAAGGAAGGGATTGAAAATGGAATTCATCAAACCTTGAAATGTAGAAGGTGCATTGGTAAGGCCAAAAGGCATGACCAAAAAGTCATAATGACCCTCATGAGTTCTAAATGTTGTTTTAAAAATTTCTTCAGTCTTCATTCTAATTTGATGATATCCTAAACAAAGATCCAACTTGGTGAAGTAAATTGATCCATGCAAGTCATCCAATAATTCATCAATGACAGGAATGGGAAATTTATCTTTAATAATGATCTTGTTGAAAGCCCTATAATCCGGACACATGCACCAACACCCATCCTTCATGTGCACCAATACTACTGGAGTAGAGAAAAAACATTGACTAGGTTGAATTATACCAGCCTCTAGCATTTCTGCAACCATATGTTCAATTTCACTCTTTTCGGCATAGGGATATCTGTAAGGCTTGATGTTTGGAGGAACACTTTTTGGAATCAAATGAATAGCATGATCATGATCCTGAATAGGTGGGAGGCCTTTGGGAGTCTCAAATACCTTGGAATGATTGTCCAAGAATTTTTGGAGATCTGGAGAAATAGATGATTTAGATGTGGGAAGCCCTAGCAGACATAGTTGTGCAATTATGCCTCGTTGTTCTTTCTTTAGAAGCTTTTTTATTTCGTTAGAGCTGATCATCTTTCCTAGTTTCCCTGTGATACCCCTTAATTTAACTTGCTTTCCTTTCGAAGTAAATTTCATGAAAAGTTCTTGAAAATTAAGAGCTTTTGTACCAAAGGATTGTAACCATTGGACTCCTAGTACAACATCAGCACCACCCATTGGAATGGAAACAATTGGGATATTCAATACATATTCTCCCATGGATAGCTTGATATTATGGCACTTTCCAGAGAAATTTATGGCTCCTCCACTTGCAACCATAAATTGACACTCTCGTGCTGGATATAGGAAGCAATTCAATTCCTTGGGTATCTTACAATGAATAAAATTATGGGTATTTCCCGAATCAATCACCACTATTACCTTTTCCTTCTTGATATGTCCTTCTATCTTGATAGTTTAACGTGTGGTAATTCTATCCAATGCATTACAAGATATGGTCGGATTCATTTATTCTTTCTCTAGTGTTTGTTCTTGGTGTACATCCTCTTCCTTTGAAGTTTCACATTCCTTTTCTTCCTCCTCTTCATAATTTATGCAAAATAATTTCTTCTCAACACACTTATGACCTTTAGTGTATTTGCTATCACAACTGTAAAAAAGCCCTTTTTCTCTTTTTTCTTCTAATTGTTGTGGTGTTAACCCTGTAGGTTGTGGAAGTCTAGGAGCAACAACACTTTCATCTTTATAGTTGTGAGTGGTAGGCTTCCTTTTTGCCATAATTTTTCTTTCCATTTTTCTGGCCAACCTGAATGCCTTCTCCAATGAATCAGGTTCCCAAAGGTGAACCTCATGTTGGATGTTCTCCTTTAAAGTCCCTATGAACACATCAAACCTACGCTCCTCTGAAATATCTTTTACCGTTATATTCAATTTTCGGAAGTCCTCAATGTGCTCCATTATTTAACCCTTTTGTTTTATATTTATCAATTGGCTAAAAAAGGTGTTTCTTTTTGTATCCTCATAATGTGCTATCATTTCTTCTGCAAAAATTGCTCAAGCGACAATCTGTTTACGAGATAAAAGCCATCGATACCATACAAACTGATTTGGTTCTAAATATAAAGTTGCATGTGTACCTTTTGTGTGTTTTGCACATTATGGAGATTGAAATATCATTCCATCTATATTATCCATGTTACAGGATCCTTGCCATCAAACTTCCTTATATCGATCTTTGGAACATGGTGGGTCTTTTTTCCAACGTTAGAGTCTATAAAATCATGACTAACATTTCCGTTATTCTCATCATGAGATTCCTCTACCACCTTTTCACCATTAAGAAGCCTTTGTTGTAGCAACTTTGTCAAACCTTCCTTCAAGCCTTCCACATCTTTCTTTAAATCTTCAATGTTGTCATTCTTCGAATCATGATTAACACTTTTTTTGTTCTCATTATGAGTTTCCTCTACTACCTTTTTTCCATTAGGAAGCCTTTCTTGTAGCAACTTTGTCAAGCCTTACTTCCAATCTTCCATGTCTTTGTTCCAATCTTCAATGTTGTCTTTCATACCATCTATCTTAGCTTCCATGCCTTTCTTTAAAACATCCATCTTAGCTTCTGTTACTTTTTGTGAGAGTGAAATTCGTTTCACTTGGTCTCGTAATTTCGATATATCATGTCGCATTTCTTCCTCTTCTTCATGAGTCATGTTAGAGATTTCAGGTTGCTTACTAGTTGTTTCCATTTTCTTTCTTTGGGGCATAAATTAATGATTATAATGCTTCACTATTCCCTTTGAATTCATTCAAACTAACTTTTCAAACCAAACTTATGCAAAATTTTAAAAAACACAACACACCTTTTTTCACTTTGTAGGAGCTCAATATTGAATCTATTGTATCTCTATAATTTCGGATCTCCAAGATCTGAAATTGCGTCTTGTGGTAGCCCTCCATGTCCTCTTTCTAACCCTGCAAGTCTTATCAAGATAGGAATCTCCAATGAAGAGTTATGCCAAATCTTCCATGATGACCTGATTATAGACTAGTTCAGTAGAGCGAACTTGTACGAAGTGCCACATGTCATTGTTTTGACCTTATGACCTAACACCAATACACAAAAAACTAACAGACATCCTATTTCTGTAACTTATAACAAAATTTCAAGTTGATGCTCAGAAAAAAGTTATGACGATTTTCCCGAGGCTACTTGTTTGAGATATAATTTGGGATCTGCTAAAACCCTAACTTGCTTGGATCATATCTCTGAAAATATAGCGAGAAAAGATTTGAATTGCGGACCTGAGGTTTAGAAAATTTTTGGCTCAAATGGGCTTTTTATTAGCTTCTGAAACGTCGTAGAAAAAATGTTATAGCGAAAATTCCACGATGACCTGTTTAGAGAAGTGAAACCCTTGAATCCAAAGGTCTCATTCCAAATGTTATGGAACCAGCTCACAAAATAGAAGAAAAGATAGGTCAACACTTTCAAAATCAACCTCTTCAAGGGGGAAATCTCCTTTACACTACACAAATGAGCAATTCTTGCATGATACAAAGGACAAAACCTCCTTTCTATATATAGGAGTCTAATCGATCACAATATAGTCAAAGCCGACATAACAATAATAATATAAGGGCACAACAGTAACAATAGTGGGCTTCTCTAGGGCATAATAATAACAATATGGGGAAAATAGGTGCACAACAATAACAATAAGGCCTACAATGACAATAGTAATGGGGGAATCACTAGTATTATAGGGACCTAACAGTTCAATGCAGCAATGTTAATGTCAATAGGTTGCCACCAGTAGCTAACCTCACATTCATCATTTCCAGTTTCTTTTTCCCTATGGTTCATAACTGGCTGGATGACTATGGCTTGTACCAGTGGCAATAAGGTAGTAGTTCCTTGGTTACTATTTTGTTTTCTTTTTTTTTTTTAATTTTCTTTTTTTTCTCCTTCGTCTATCTCTAACATGACGAATATGACTTCCTATCATTACAGATACGGGGTTCCTACTCCTCCTTCCATCACTTGAGGTTAATATGTTAATTTCTCTTCCTTTTCACATAGATTCAGTAATATCATTCAAAATTATTCTGTTAAGTTATGGTTATATATTATCTGTAGGCTCGATATTATAGGTTTGGACTCCTTGATTTTGGTGAATATGTTGTTTTGGTCTATATTCTACATTACACTACAACCTCAGTTCTTTGTGCAACAAATTTAACGTACTCCTTACTAAATTTCCCTTCTTCGAGGGTTCTTTTAAGAGGTTCCTCTCTTGGAATTACACTTAGTGTTTCACCCTGCAAATTCTAAAATGGTTTATGTATGCTTTGGTTTTAATTATGATTTTTGCATTTTTCTAAAATAGAGCAGAGCTTCTCCTCCCTACCATTCTCTATTAAGTTTTCTTATAAGTATGGGTGGAGGGAGGGCATGGCTTGAGTTTATTTCCCCCCTAGAACTCCTCTGCAAATATGTGTATGGGTTGGTTTCCCTTTACTTGTGGCAGTGACTTACAGTCACAAGATTACTTAGATATTATTGTATTGTGTTTAGACACATCGACTGGGAATATCTTCTTCTCCCATGAAGCAAGACTAGTATAGGTATTTTAGATTTCATGTATTACACTTATTTAATGATTGTAATGGAGATCTTCACTTTTATTTTGGTATACAGTTTTGGTTAATGCATTATTCAACATGTAACTAAACATGCAATGGTTGTAATATATATAATTCCTTTATTTGTTGCTATCTTCGTGAGTAATTCCTTTTAGATGAGACTCCCTTTATTCAACTATAAAACACATTAATCTATTAAAGTTTTCTGAATTTACCTCAGCTTTAACTGATGCTAATCGGTTTATAAAAATTCATGGGTTCGATTTCATAAAGAAAAGGAAGAATCTTTGTGATCCATAGTGTTTTCTGGCTTAAATCCATCTATTATTTATCTTTATCTCTTAAGGACTCTACTCGTTCTTATTCACTCAATAGAGAATTACGCTCCAGAACCTTCCCTTAGGCTATCGGCAGTCTGACTGGGCACAAGGAATAAATCTAGAAAGAACCAATTTATGAGTTTTTTGTACAAAATTTTCCTACCATAATGGTGATTTTTTTTTAATTCTAGATTATTTCCTACCTGTTGCATTCACGAGTATATATATGTGTGTGTATGTGTGTGTGTTTTATTTTATGACTTATTTGATCCTGTAGCATGCTACCTTTACTGAGGGTTCTACAAGTATCACAAAAAAATGGACTCTGCCATTACCTACATTACATTTTTTTAAGAAAAGGAATATTTTTTGTATTCAAGCTTCTATGATCCATAGTGAATTAAACAAATTCTTTCTATAGAAATCACATGACAGAATTTTTTGGCTGACGCATTCCGAACCAACAAGTGTCGTTCATCATCTGGTCCTGATGATGAACTACACTTGTTGGTTCAAAATGCGTTAGCCAAAAAATTCTCTCATGTGATTTCTACCGAAATACTTTGTTTATAAAGAATATTACCTACATACCTTTTTTTAAGGAAAATAATATAATAACAATTGACACACTTTGTTTATGATTTAGCCTTACATGCCGCACACCATCATAGAAATAAGCATATAATTATTTTTAATAGAACACAGGTCTTACCTTTCATAATTACAAGGCATTGTCAAATAATCACATCTTCATCCAACATTCTACTGAAAAGAAATTATGATCACATATTACTTATCCATTATATCAATGACCAGAAATTTATAGACATGACCACACCACCTTTCCAATGAGAATCTTTTTGTTATGTCTAGTTTCTTCCCTAGATCTCCTCAATTCAAGAACAATCATTTAGGCAACAAATTTCTCAATTTTAATTCACTAACATTAGGAACCCTCAGTCCAACCTAGAATTTTCTACAGACCAAGTCTGAAATCTAGAGATTCCACTAGCCCTAGTTCAGCTCAAGAATAATCCTCAGATAGCATCTTTCCTTTTTCCATTTTTCTCTCTTCTAATTTTTATCCTTCTTTCCCCTCAGAGATCCCTTTCTCTCATTTATGGCGAAACAAAAGTGGAGATAACTTCCCTTAACTATTAATTTTATGGTAAAAGATAATTAATAGGGTACCCTAGGTAAATTCTAGGACTCAGCATAGTGTTTTTTCTAACAAACTAATTTATTATTTAGGATTACTCCAATTCCAAACATTTTACTCTACTTGATAAATTAACGATTCCACAAAACTGAAAGTAAATGATAAATATTTACAACAACCGGAGGTGTCACATCTCTCCCCCCTCGACTGAAACACAATCCACGATGTTTTTATTTTCTGTTGCCTTTTGGAACAATTTGGGATATGTGTCTTGCATAAATTATTTGTTTTCCCAGGTGGCTTCCTCCGGGGTAAAGTGTTTCCACTTCACATTAACCTGGATGATAGCTCACTTCTGTAACATTATTTCTCTTTGGTAGTGTATACACAAAGGTTTTACCAGAAACTCTTCATCCTGTTCAACCTGTCAATAATCATGACTTACTCATTAGTCTAATTCATTCATTGCATTAAAACTTGTATCTATTAGCTTACATCATATTTATTACTTGTACATCTTGCAAATTTATGATGTGTCTAGAATCATATACATATTTCTTTAAAAGTGAAACATGAAATACATTATGAACTCGTATATAGTCGGGTAGTGAAAGTTGGTATGCCATCTGTCCTACCCTTTCAAATATATCGAAGGATCCAAAGTATTGGAGTGCTAATTTTGCATAACTTCCCCATCTGAGGGTACTTCTTTTAGGTTTAACCCACACATAAACATGGTCACCGTCCTAAAATTATCAGTAAGTTATTTTTTTATCAACATAGGCCTTATGTCTATCCTGAGAAACTTTTAAATTGTGTCGAACTTTTTTCACTGTACTTTCCATCTCTTCTAACATGTCGAGACCTAGGACCATTTTATTCTCGGGAATATTCTAGTTAGAATGTGTTATACATCTCTTGCCATAAAGTACCTAAAAACTGCTCATTTTTAACGATTTGTGGTAGCCATTGTTATAAGAATATTCCACTGAGTGAAGGTATTCTTCCCACTTGCATGGCTGCTGCATCACATACATATGTAGCATATCCTTTAATACTTAACTAACCTGCTCAATTTTTCCATCTGTTTGTGGGTGGTATACAATATTGAAGTGGACTTGAGTACCCAATCTAGTAAAGGTAGCCTTCAAGAATACAAAGGTGTACTTTACATCCTGATCATAAATTATTACTCTTGTTATGCCATGTAATCTAAATATCTCTCTCATAAATATATCTGTCACTTGGGCATTTTGGTAAGTGAATTTCACAAGAATAAAATGAGCTACCTCGTTCAATTTATCCACTAATACCATGATGTCATAATTTTTCTTTTCAGATCTGGGTAATCTGGTTATGAAACCTAATCTAATTGTATCCTATTTTCACTCAGGAATGGGTAATGGATGCAACAAACCAGTAGCGTCCTGTTGTTCTGCTTTGACCTATTGATATTCTAGGAATTTTCCCAAGTATTCTGCAATGTCATTCCTTATTCTGGGCCAATAATATATTTTTTCAATTGCAAAGAATAATTTTTCATATCTCGGATGAGCGGTATAAGGGCTTCTACAGAATTCATCTAATAAAAATTATTTAATCGATAGTTGATTAGGAACATACATTCTCCCTTTGAAAATTATAAAATTATCTCTATAGATACCATATTCAGTTTGTCTCCCTGAATTTTGTGCAAAATTAGTTTTCTGCCAAAGATATTCATATTCCACATCTTTCAGGGTGGCTTGTTTAATCTACATGGAAAATTTAAATTCTACATGTCTATATGAAATATCAGATACATAGTGTAGTCTATTACTTAATGCATTGGATCCGCGGTTCTCTTTCCCATTAAGATGTTAGATTTCAAAGTAAAATTATCTTAGAAAAGCATGCCACCTAGCTTGACATGCGTTCAGGTTGGGTTGCTTAAAGAAACTGGTTAATCTATTGTGATTTTTCATCAGTAGGAATATTTCTCGTAGTAAATAGTGTCGTCAGACTTTCAAAGCTTGGAATAAAAATGTTTTCTCTACGTCATAAGAAAAGTAACTCTCCTTGTACTCCTTTAAACTATGAGATTCGTAGGTGATTACCTTACCTTCTTGCATTAAGACTCCCCCTACACCCTCTTGGAAAAAATCAATACAAATTATTAATTCCTTCCCCGGATCTGCAACTTTCAATATTGGTGTTATAGTAAGTAAGTGTTTCATATGTTCAAAGCTTTGTTAACACTATTTTGACCACTTGAAAATTTTCCCTTTATTTTACAAGGAGGTTATAGGGTGAGCAAATTTAGATAACTCCTATCTAAATCAACAATAATATCTAGCCAGACCCATAAAAGAATGAATATCCACTAAATTTTTTGGAACAGACCATTTCATGATGGCTTTAATTTTCTCTGGATCTACCACTATACCATGAGAGGAGATGATGTGTCCTAACCACTGAATTTGGTCCTTATTAAAAATTGCATTTTTTATATTTAGCATAAAGTTGGTGCTCTATTAAAATTTTCAATATTAACTTACGGTGTTCCTTATGCTCTTTCAAACTCCTAGAATAAACTAGGATGTCATCAATGAAAATTAGAAAAAACTTGTCCAAGAAGGGGTGGAAAATACCATTCATCAAGCTCATGAACATTGTTAGAGCATTGGTGAGTCTGAATGGAAAAAAAAAAGAAATTGTAGTTCCCATAGCGTGTTCTAAACATTGTTTTATAAATGTCTTCATCTTTTATTCTTATATGGTGATATCCAGATCATAGATCAAATTTTGAAAACATAGTATCACCCTTAACTTGATCGAACATATAATCAATTATTGAAAACGGGTACTTATTTTTCATCGTTAACTTATTTAGTTTCCTATAACCAATATAAAAACGAAGAGTGAAATATTTTTTTTCTTACAAACAAAATTAGGGCTCCCCAACGGGACACATTGGGGAAATATACCCTTTTTCTAACAGCTCTTGGAGCTGCATCTTTAGTTCTTTCAACTCAGGGATACTCATTCTATAAGGGGATTTTGATACAGGGGTGGCTCCGAGAATTAGTTCTATAGTGAAATGGATGCTTCTCTTAAGAAGCAGTCTTGTAATTTCTTCCGGAAATACATCTACAAACTCTTGGATAGCTAGTATTCTTTCCAGAGTAGATATCTTATCTTTAGAATTCGTATAGCCCACCTAAACAATGTAGATTTGGAATCCTTTGTGAATCCACTTGTATAATTGATGGACTGAAATGGGGCATAACTTGACTTCCCTTCTAATGCACTGAATATATTTTCTAACACCTTCATTAGTAAGGAAATTAATAGTCTTATCATTACAACTTACTAAGGTCGAATTCTTTTCTAGCTAATGCATGCCTATTAGCACGTTATAGGATCTTAGCGGTATCATATTTAAATTTTCCTTAACCTATTTTCCATCTATTTCAATGAAACAATCCTCAACCTTCACGGTTACTCTTCTCTTAGCTCCCATGTCCAGTTGCACTAGCCAACGATTTCTAAATTCCACACTTTTCATATGATATAAATAAATTATTTTAGGATTGATATAACTCATGCTTGCACCTGGGTTTATCAGAGTAGAAACAATATCGTTGTCTATCTTAACCTCAAGCTCCACCTTTGCAATTCGATATTCATCCTTATGATCCTCTAAGGCTGCATTAATCCTTGGTATGCTCCTTGCCACCTCACCGAAAATAGAGACTTCTTGAATGTTAGCAATTGGTTCTGATCTAGTACGATGAGGGAAGTTCTTATAATAGTGGGGTTACCCACAACCCCGCCACTCCAAGGGGGTATTCGGAGTTTTTTTGGGTTCCGGTTTGCTAGACGCTTCAGTCTATCTGGTTTCATTATGAGATCTAAACTTCTATTGATTTTTACTCGGAGGTCCACTTGACAATTTTCTGCTTGCATTCTTAATTCTAGTAGCTCTCATATTTTTCGTGTTTGAGAAATTTTTCTTCCCCTTTTTATTTATCCAACCCTTAGTACTATGCTTTTTCTACTTCTTTTGATGATAACAAATTTGGGACTTTCAAATTACTTCATCCATTTTCTTTCGGTTGTCGAATTCCAACTTGTTTTTCACGAAAGTCGGTAGGCTACTAGTAAACAGTCACACCTTCACTTTCTCGTCACAGATGTAAGTGACATATCTTAACAGAGAGTTAGATTTAGTTATAAACTGATCCATTGACTATTGTCCTAATTTTAAGTCATGAAAATATTTTTCTTTTTTGTCATAGAACCACTCTATCAGGTATTTATCTTTAAAATTCCTCTAGAATTGTTCCTAAGTAACTTCCCACTAATTGATTCATCAAATCATTTTAATCTTTTCCCACCATAAGGTGGCCTTAACTTTCGGTTGATATATTGTCAGTCTTGCTTTCAGATTATCATCTCATATATTTGAAATTATTTGTTCATATTTATTACCCATGCTTCCACTGCCTCCTCCACCTCTCTTTTTTCTCTTAGTCCTCTTTCTACTAGAAACATTATCAGATTCTTCTTCATTACCAATTCAATCTCCCTCAAATTTTTGGCTTTCCTCTCGCTATTAGTGAAACTCCTATTTATTCCCTTCATCTTGACTGGGATTCAAATTCCTTAGGTTTTTCCTATCTGAGAGGATTTTCATGATATTTCCCTATTGCAACCACAACCTTTCATTATCAGCCCTCAAATTTGTCATTTATGCTCATAGTTGTTGAACGATTTCTAATTACATTTCATTCGTGTTATGGTTTTCTCCACTGAGTTGAACCCATGCATTTGGTATGTTAAAGCAATATGATTATGCATATAGTTTTCAGGTTAGTTATTATAATGCATACATGTTACAAAAGTTGTTAGACCTTAATCGATCCTTTCCTAGTTCTTGGAAATTTTAGTTAATTGAAATTGATAGGAGAGGGTGGAAGCCAGCTGGGCATTAATGCTTGCCAACTTTTCCAGGTTCTTGATCCTTCCAATGCACCATTAAAGAGACACCTAGAAATTTTTTTACCATCGATTTATGATGGTCATAATATGACAACACCTAGGTGTTCCCAGTGGGTAAGGATAACTATCCAGTTTTGTGTCTCTCACTGCCGTTCATTTGATTATTTCCAACACTAGGGAGAGTATCTCTCCCAAACCCCTACTTCGCTAGGGTTTCTATCACAGCTCAATGCAACAATGTTAATTTCAATAGGTCGTTACCAATGACTAATGCCAGATTCACCAATTCTAGTCACTTTTCCCCTTTGGTTCATGGATGAACAAATGAGTATACTTGTAACAGTCACAAGAAGGTAATGGTTCCTTCTTGGTTACTGTTTTTTTTTTCTTGATTTTTTTAAAGTGTTTAATTTTTCTCGTTTTTCTGTCTCTAACACGAATGCTCTGACTTCCTATAGTTGTAGATATGGGGTTCTGACTCCTCCTTCAATCACTTAATGGTAATACGCTAAGTTCCATTCCCTTTCACATAGATTTAGTAATATTGTTCCAAATTATTGTGGTAAGTTATGGTTATATATTGTCTGTAGGCTCAATATTACAGGTTTGGACTCCCTGCTTTGGGTGAATATGTTGTTTAGGGTCTGTCTTCTACATCCCAATGCAACGTAGGTTCTTTGTGCAACAAATTGAAGGTGCTCCTTACTAAATTTACATTCTTTGAGGGTTTTGTTAAGAGGTTTCTCTCTTGGAATTAGACAGAGGGCTTTCACCCTGCAAATCCTAAAATAGTTGATGTATGCTTTTGGTTTTAATTATAATTTTTGAATTTTTCCAAAATAGAGTAGAACTTTCACTCACTACCTCTCTCTATCAAGTTTCGTTAATAATCTTGGGTTGAGGGATGGCATGGCTTGGGGCTATTTTCCCCTTGGAACTCCTCCACATATATAGTTATGGGTTGGCTTCCCTTTACCCATGGCAATCACTTACAATCACAATATTTCTTAGATATTATTGTATTGACCATACATGCTTCGGTTGGGAGTATCTTCTTCTCCCATGAAGCGAGACTAGTCAAGGTCTTTCAAATTTCATCTATTACCCTTGTTTAATGATTTTAATGGAGGTCTTCCCTTGTCTTTTGGTATACAATTCTAGTGAATGCATTATTTAACAAGTAGCTAAACATGCAATGGTCATAATATATAAAATCACTTTCTTTTCTTCTCTATTTTTGAGTAATACGATTTGGATGAGACTCCTTCTATTACACTATGCAACACATTAATATGCTAAATTTTCTTGAATCTACTTCAGTTTGAACTTATGCAAATGGGTTTATACAAATTCATGGGTTCAATTTTGTAAAGAAAAGGAAGAATATTTGCGACCCACAATCTTTTCTGGCTTAAATCCATTCATTCTTTATCACTTAAGGACTATACTCATTCTCATTTGCTCAACAAACCATTACTCTCTAGAACGTTCCTCAGGTTGTCAGTAGTCTGACTAGCCACGAGGAATAAATATGGAAAGAAGCCCTTTGTGAGTTTTTTGTATAACATTTGTCTACCTTAATGGTCTTCATTTTTTTAATTCCAAATTATTTCCTAGATGTCGTGCATATATGTGTGCATGTGTGTGTCTTTTATGACTTATTTGAGCCTGTAGCTTTCCACCTTTACTGAGGGTTCCATAAGTATCATAAAAACGTGAACGGACTTAGACATTACCGACATAGCTTGTTTTTTAGAAAAAGAATATAAGAACAGTTCACACATTTTGTTTATGAATTAGCCCTACAGGCCACACACCATCACAAAAATAAGTATATAATTCTTTTTAAGAGAACATAGGTCTTAATTTTCATAAATACAAGGTAATATCCAATAATGACATCTTTACCCAACATTCTACTGAAAAATAAATTATGATCACATATATACTTATTTGTTATGTTGATGATCAATAATTTACAGATGGGACCACAACATCTTTCTAATGAGAAACAGGCTATTACGTCCAGTTTCCCCCTCCCTCGAGCTCCACAATTCCATAAAAATCACTTAGGCAACAATTTTATCAATTTTAATTCATTAGCATCAAGACCGTTCAATCCAACCTAGAATTTTACATAGACCAAGTCTACAATCTGGAGCTTCCACTGGCCCTAGACCATCTCAAGAATACTCCTTCAGTAGCGTTCTGCCCTTTTTCTATTTTTATCTCTCTTTTTTTCTTCTTTTCCCTTTGATATCCCTATCTCTCATCTCTAGGGAAATAAAAGAATAAATAATTTCCCTTAACTGTTAACTATCTCAAAAAAGAGAATTACTAGGGGCCCCCTCTGTAAATTCTAGGAATTAGGATAGGTTTTTTTTTTCACAAACTAATTTAGTATTTAGAATTAATCCAATTACCAACATTTTACTCTACTTTATAAATTACAAAGTCCACAACAATAAAATTAAATAATAAATTTTTATGACACCTAGTGGTGTCAACGAAACCTTATGCAATTTATCTATTTTGCATACTTTAATGAAGAATGTTGATGGCTATTATAAATTCCTAACTCTATATATCTTGTGATTGACAATATATCCATTAAATTTTATTATGAATTAAAATGTAGTTTCATATATGATGATGGAGTGAATAAAAAATATTTTTACCAGTATCAGGTAGATGTCAAGCGTAAATGTTTCACATTTAACATTTAAAAAATTTAATCTAATATCAATGTCGGACCTAATTCAAAATCCATATAGTTATTACATGTAGAAACAAAATATAAATTCAACATTGGTTTTAAGAAAGTGAAGTAGAATTGGTTTCATCGGATAGTACGAAGTGGAATTATGTTTATGAAAAGTGTTGACACCTAACCATAGGGATTGGGTGAACAACTGTGAATAGTTTAAATAAATAATAAGAGAAAATGGAGAGTCATCGGGAGATGAAACTCAACAGTCACTCCCTCATGTATAGAAATATGAACAACCTAAATGAATAAACATAATATCATTTGAGGAGTTACCTCCTGGCCTAATATGGTATCAGAGCCAACTCCATTTTTGGCATTGCAATCTACCATTGTAACTCCCTTCTACCATTTTTCAAAAATTTGTAGTGCAGTGTGCCATATTCTTCAGTTCTCTTCCCTCTGCGTGATAACTGGTATAACACTTGGTGTACCTCCCCTTACAACTCGCAGGTCCTGGTGCACTTGTTGGAAATAATACTAAGAGGGGGGGTGAATCAGTATTAGCAAATCGGATACTTTTTCATTTTCATACTCAGATTCATATACGCTACTTCAGTTAAGGATACCCGTGTATATACACAACTGTGTTAAATGTAACTAGCATACATCCAGTAAACTTTATGATTTAGTCAGTTCATCTTCAGTGAATGCATCAGAACGTTATTAACCATATGAACAGTAAACAGAACAGATCATCACACATAAAGAGCACATATGAACACCATCATATAAGGTGGAAACCCAATGTGGGTGAAAACCACCTGCTGCAATTTTTTTCTATCTTCCTTTAATAAGAAACTTCTTTTACAATGTGCTGGTGCAGTCCTTTACCAGCACGCAGGCTTCAACTTGCAGAGGGCTACAACCCTCTCTCGTTCTCCAGCTTCTTCTAGAAGGGAGCTACAACCCCCTTAGCTCTTGTACTAGCTGAAATACTAGTACATAGGTGCTGACCTACAGAAGGCTACAACCTTCTTTTCTTCCAGGGGCCACGTTTCCTCAATTATCAGATTGGGTCCATAAATACAAAACAATAACTACTGCAATACAATCATAAACTTATACCTGCATCATAAATCTCTAAATCACCCTTACTAAATCACTGAAACCCTGTCTTCAAACCACAGTTACCAGAACACACACCAGAGCCCAGTGTTATAACTCAGGTTGTTCCCTGCCTCCTGAAGGGAATATGGCCGAGGTAACCACTAACCAGTCTTTTAGTTGCAGGTCCTAGCCTACCTGCAACCAGAGAGGGCTCTCTCTTTGTAATTTAGCTTTGTTTTGAAATATTTTAGGCTAGTTATGATGCACAGAGTTTGGTTTTTAGTTTGTTGGATGGTCATCTCAAATAGAGCAAGGATACAAGTCCAAAATAGTTTATACTATTGGGCAACGGAGTCAATGATGGTGCACTGTCGAAAGTGTTTCTTGGGTAAATGGTAATGCTAGAGAGCAAGATAGGCAGTTATGGAACAATTTTCAAACCTGGAAATTGATGGAATGACGTCAGGAAATGAAAGGCAATCAAGAATATTTCATTATGCTGGAAGAGGGGAAGTGCATGAATATTATCAAGGAGCAATAAAGAATTCCTAGGTAATATTCAAAGTAGAAGAATCAGAGCAAACATGAGCAGCTAAGAATTCTTATTTATGACTAATTCTGAAGAAAACATAATTAATAGTAGAGATTGAACACAGGGTGCATTTAAACAAATCCTGGGCTATTCTTCTTCTCTGTTACCAAGACTATGGAACATATATGAAATTTGTGAACACAAAAAACATAAAACACAATTTAGAGTAACTTATTGATCCATAGAATGACACAGTAATTCTGTAGCAGGTTCTAGAACATCAAATCCACATCCAGACGGTCAGCAACAGTGAACTTCAACATCTTTTTTATTAAAACAGTCTCAGAATTTACAGCGCAGTCCAGAGATAAAATCACCAACCCCCAATACATAGTATGGGGAGGTATTTATAAAAACAGGAAGATACAAAATATCGTGAAGATAAGTTCTGAAGTCATAACTTCCTTTACCAACTCTTAAGAAGAAGTAAATGAGGGAAATAAATGCTGTAGTAAATGTGAATGTGCTAGCTGTCCAATTTGTTAGAGGTATTTTGACTTTCTGGGCTGAGTGAGTCGGCTGGTTGCTACGTATTTACTCTGTGTTTGCTGCCTTGATGTTGCTATGTTGTAGTGTTGTTGTCTAGGCCTCGTCATCAGTGTTTAGTTTTCATCAACGAGCTGTAGTAACCATTCCATTTCTGCTTTATGTTGTTTTTAACCTTTTGACAGGTGGACCGTGCCTTTGTATTTGCTGAACTGTGGCTGACCACAAAAAATAGAAAACAAAATTACCTGAGCAATATTTCTAGCATTCCTTTCCACTAGTCCTCTGTAGGCAACTGATGTCTTTGTATTTTTATCAGTGTTTCATCAGCTTCAGTGTATCCATAAAAGTTGGGCTAGACTTCAAAAGGATGGTTTATCTCATGTTCAATGTAGAACAGATTTTCTAATTTGTCATAAAGACTCTGTCTAGAGGGAGGCCCTGTTTCTTCCGAGGTGCTTGAGGATGCTGTAATTTGATTAGAGGCATAATTATTTACTCTGTTGGCATACTGCTCATGTGATAGTAGTCTTCCAGCGCTGGTTAATAAACTGGGTAGCCCTTTTCTCTATAACGTTGCAAACTTTATTTTGAAGTCATTTATTTCTGCCTGCATTTCTTGGCATTTTCCTTCCAGAGTCTGCACAAAATTCCTTAGGGTCAGCATCCTTTTCACTAGTAAGATGGTACCTATCCCGTTCCTGATACCTATTGCTGCCAAGTGCTCTTTGGTATGAGTGTTCAGAAATTGAATCATTCTATTGGCTTGCTCAAGCATATTTCCTAATGATGCTCTAGCCTTTTGAGTTTTGAATTGAGCTAAGCCTATCAATTCCATTTGCTCATGTATGGTTTCAATTGATTGCCATTGGTCAGTAATGGATTGGCCAATTTTGGCCCACAAAATTTTCTTTACTTCAGTTAGAGTCTTATCAAGAGTAAGCTCCTTCTCCAGCTCCTTTATTCTTTTCTCCAAGGTTTTTACTTCCCTTGTCTTCTCAGCTACATCCATCATTGATTTGTCATATCTTACCTCAATTTTGGCCAACTTTTCTTTGGCCTCTTTTAATTCTGTCATCTGTACTTCCAGAGCCTTTATTTCTTTCATCATCTCCTCCATACTCAGGTTGGCCTCTTGCTCTGCTGCTGCTGTAGTTGTTGCTGAAGTTGAGGCTGGAGTTGAGGTACCTGCTGTTGATCCAGGATCAATAGGAGGGACTGCTGTGGTGATTGTAGCAGGAACAGTCTCAACAGTTAAAGCTGTTTTAACTAGCTGAGAGGCCAACTCTCCCTGTCTCCCTTGTAGTGATGCCTCCAAGTCACTCTCTGTTTCTATCAGTCTTTTATGCATCCTCATAAGCAAACTAACCACATCCTCCTCTTATTTTTGTTGTGCTACTTTTGTGGTTTGAGGATGAATTGTAGGTGGCAGCCTGAGTTTTTTCTAAGGGCTACTATGTCTTCTTTTTTCTTCTTAATTAGAGCTTCCACGCCCCTAGGATCATTGGGATCATGTCCCAACTCCATAATGATCTCCTCCAATGATTTGATTCTATTTTCCTTGGCCTATGATGAAGCTTTCTCCAATTCTAATTGGGCAGAAGTGTTGTGAAGTGAATTCTGCAGTCTGTGGGCCAGTATTGCCTTATCTGCCAGGGTGGAGTACACCATTTCTCCAGTTTGCTTGTGTAACTCAGTCTGGTCCATTAGATGGATGTCTTTAGCAAGCACTTCCAGATTGGTCCTAATATAATCATCAGCGGATTGGGGCTGCTGTACTGTAGGTCTGAAATGACTGAGGGTCATTTTCCCTTCTTGGATGTCATAGGCTACCATTAGCCTCTGTTGATTAGTGGGAGCCATTCTTAGCAACTGGTTGTAGAGCTGGAATCTTGCTGGCTCATTCCTGGCCTTGATTTCTGTGAATGCTTTCTTTATGTTAGTGCCTTGCTTGCTCTGCTGCTTGGTGGAGGTTGAGGTAACCTCCACACCTTGTTGTCTCTCTTTCTCCTGCTGAAAGGAGCTAGCTGATGTTTCCATGCTTGGAGGAATCCGTTGTTCAGTTGTTTCCTCACCTCTTTGATTGCCTGCTCTCTCCTCTATAAACTCTTCCTTAGAATAGGGGTTCAGTCTCTGCCTTTTCTCTCCTTGCTGTTCTGTGGAGGCCCCTGTAGGTGTCTCTTCCTCTCTGTCCCTTTTCTTTGCTCTTTCCTCATTGAGAGGAGTTTGGAGGACAGGGACCTCAGGTGCTCTTTCTTATGTTGAAGGGGCTTACCCTTGACTTTGTTCTTTGCTTGCATCTGGCCGGTCCGCCATTATCTCCTGCTGCTCTAAATGGTGCACCTGCTGCTCTGAATGTTGCACCTCTTTTCCCTTAGATGTCCCTGTAGGTGGAGCACTTACTTGGGCAAGTTGTTGGGAAGCCGTGGCAGATGAGGTGCCTGCTCCAAGGTGCCGAGGAGATGTGAAAAACACCTGTCCAAAAGATTCCAAGCCAACTGACTTTTCAAGGTCTTTGATTGCTTCTTCAGTAAGCTCTTCAACTAGTGTGCCCTCTACCCACTCTTTTTGATTGGCATATTGTTCAATTTGAGGGATACTATAATGCACATATCTTGTAAGCTTGTGTTTGACTCTTCTAAAGCTTATGAAATGTTCAAGGTCATATGGTGCCCAAAGAAAACTTTGTTTCAGCTTGAGTTATCCCTCAGAATGGTGTCAGCTTCCTTCCATGCTTCCTCCCTTTTGTTAAAGATAAAAGTGCCCAGTTGGTGTCTTATCTTGAGTTGTGTTTTTTTCCTAGCACCATAGAAATGGGTCAGATCTGAACTACTGAACTTCCTGTAGTATTCCAGGGCAAAGAGTCTCATAGGGACATATTTTGGTAGTTTGAAGGGAGCCATTTGACAACGATAGATCCTAATCACTGTATGGTTTTGGTAGAAGTACCAATCACCAATGTTGTATTCCTTTGATAGGTGCAAGATTTTCTGCATTTCAGTAGAGAGCCTAGCAGGAGGAGTTATTGACAATAAATATGTGGCTGGATATATGACAAGGTCAATAAATTCACAATATGTGTATGGGACATGCCAAAATGATGGAATATTGAGGACCAAAATATTACAGACCTTCGCTCCCCCTTAGCATCCAATTTTCTGAGGGGAATTGGGAAACTATCAGATTGATAGTACAACATCAAATGGTATATATATGGAGTGTATTTGAACACTCTCTCCCTCTTTGAGTTCATGAACTGCTCATGAATCTTGTTGGCTATGAAGGTGGCATAGTCATACATGACAGCAGGGGGCTGTCTTGGAGAAAACATGGACATTAAAGCAAAGGCAGTTTCATCTACAATTTCACTTGTCCTGAATCCCAAAATGTAGGAAATCATGTCTATGAGCATTTTTCCAACTTCACTGAACCAGGCATGATGGTAGGGAATTTTGTATCTGGAGTAACAATTTGGTGCCATAAATAGCTTGGAAATTCGGTCAATTTCTGCAGAGGACAACTTAGAGGCTTGGTCCAGAAAATTTTTCATGGTGAGAGGGACGAAAGGCTGAGCTGGCTTGAAGTGCAGCATCTCATTTATAGATTGAGGGGTAATGTAAAAGAGCACATTTCCAGCAGGGTCCATAACTACCCTTTGAGAAGGCTCATAATTAGCACAACACTAATGAATGAGGTGAGGGAAGACATTGACTGAAGGTAGGTAGTATATAGGCATATTAGACTCCTAGATTCTGAATATGTCAGTGTAGTTTTTATGACTATTCCTTATCTCACAAAAATATTGTAGGTGAGGCTTTTGACCCTCCATGTCATCAATCTGGAAATCCCTATCAGCTAGAGGTAATCACTCCAGCTGCTTATGAGGTGCATTCTAGGGTGCAATGTTTAGGGCTACTGGAGACTCCATGGTTTATTGTGCTTATAATTGGATTTGAGTCTATGTCTCCACAGAAAACAGGGTTTTAACAGAGGGCTTTTTAGCAGGAAATTTGCAGTTTGAGTTATGTGCGAAGGTGGCCTTACTGAGTGGAACTCAACGGGAATACAAAGTCTGCAACATTCTTCAACGAGGAAGCTTGAAAATAGTGGAAAAAGCGGGGATTTTACAGGTTTTTTGGTGTTTTTGCAGGCGAACAAGAGCTCGAATTCAAGCTTTAATGGACAATTTATTAGACAGTCATAGAATTGGCAGGTTTTGCTCAAAATTATGGTTATTCAGTGAGACAGAGCACAGGAGCCTGCGGGGGATAATTTTTTTGAGTTGAATTTAGCTGTCTTGGTGATTTTTTCTAGAGAAATTATGCAAAAACAGGGTTCATGGGAGATTCGCGGGTAAATACCTGTTTATTCGAGACTTTGCTGTGGAATGGAGTTGCAGAGTGAGCTGGGGAGTCGGGTCTGCAGGTTGAACATGCCTAGGTGACAGACTGGGACGTTGATAGTGGATTTGACGTAATTCTCATGCACAGATTTTCACCATTGGTCGCATAAAAATAAACAAAAACATCACTTTCGTGAGTTTTAACGAAAATTTGCGTTTTTTTGGACCTTTTGGCGCTTTTTGTGCTAACATCAACATGACGTCACCTTGTCTTGTAGCATGGTATGGAGGGTGATGTGGTAGCTGATGTGGATGGGTGACGAGGCAGACACGACGGACTGTACAGTAGCGCGGGCGATGATGCAGAAGCAGACGTGGGGATGACGTGCGCAGCGGGGGGGACAGGCAGTAAACCGTTTGCATCGGACCGCTTTTGGTACGGGAGTGATTTCTGTCAGAGCAGGCCCAATGCAATAGAAATGGGCCACACGTCCCTCTGTACGACGACAAAACCGCTTTCCATCGGGAGGTAACTTTTGTACTGCGGGGCGGCTCTGATATCAATGCAGGCCGTTGGATCTAGCGGGCACAATCCAACGGTTGACGGGAAGCGCAGGTGCCAGTACGATATAGTGGAGGGACCTGCCCATATTTTTTAATATTTTATAATGTCGCGGGGGTTTAAAACTTTAGATTTATGGGTTTTTGTGGTTGTGCAGGTGGGTATGGTTATTAGTTTAACCAGATATTAAACTAATCCCATTATATACATGCGCGCGAGGTTATAAGGTATGGTTTATGTGGGAGGGTTAGCATGGTTATTTATTTAACCTGAAGTTAAATAAACCCCAAGGTTTATGGATGCGGAGGGGTTAATACTAAGCTCCCGAATGGACTTAACATTTCCCTTAAACTGTATTGTATGGCTAAAATTGCCAAGGGTAGGGATATTTATATTTGTTGGGCTTTTTTATATATTTTTGTAAAATAGGGGTGGGGAAATAATTAAAGGAGCTGTACAATAAGTTAGGATGTCAATATGGATATATGGAATGAAACTGCATGAGTAAATGCAGAGTTAATAGAGTGAAAACCTAGGCATAGGGAAATGAGGGGAGTATGAAATGATGATTTTTTACACAAGAAATGTGGCTTCTTTTCACTAATTAAACTCAGAGTTCAACTTAGCATTTCTCATAGAAAGAAGTGAAATAGGACTATTGGGCAGATCCCAAGGCCCTTGAGGGGATGTTAGCAAATGATCTCTGGGGGAATGATAGGGGAATTAGTCATGCTTCCACTGTTCTTCAGCCAAACAGCTGCCATGGTCCTTGTGTCATTGATGAGATGATTCCTTCTCGACAAGGCAAAAAGATCACAACCTTGTTTCTGCAACCTCAAACTACCTACCCAGGCTAATGCACCTAGCATTTTTCTTCCTTTTGATTGGGTGCACTTGAAATTGCAAACCCTAATTTAACTCTTTTATTTTGACTGCCCTCCTATCTAGGTCTAGCCTTATCTCTTCCAAGGGCCCAGATTAAGCAGTTGGGCTCCTTAATTTCTTTACCTATCTACTTATCTGTCAAGCTTGAACTGTTTGGACATATATTCTTTCTCTATTCTACAACAATAAATTTAAATATGGAGTGGTCCATATTGAACTGTTGGGCCCTCCATTAGGTGTGATGAAACAATGTTTGCACCTTGTGAGCTTGCTTTGCACAAATAAGATGGTAGTGGCATTTTGAATGGCCACTTTCTTGGTCTTTCTTTGGGGTTCATTTTCATTTTCTTTTGTCGACCAATTTATTCTTCTTGCCCTTTGATTTTTCTTTTAGGGCATACCCTCTTTACATTTTTTTAATTTTCTTAATTTGTATACAAAATATGGAACCTTTGCAACATGGAAAGGATGATCATATTTGGAACTTCCATAGTCAATCGTAAAAAATGAAACATATTGGTAGAGGAACCTAACACGCAGAACTCTGCAACAACCACACTAGAACCAAAAGCAACTTGAAATACCAAATCTCATAATGCATATGCTACTTGACTATATCAAAACCGCTTGTATATGTGCTTTCACCAGAGACAACCCGCGTACAGATCTAAAGATAATTACTTATACCTTTGCTGCCATTTCCAACTTGAGCCAAGCATCACAAACCCATAACCAGCATCCTAGATCTTCACACTTCATCAAACATGCATTTCTTGCTCTCCCCTTTTTCCTAATGATCTTCTCCTTATATAGGTTTAGGCTTCTCTCAATACCATGGTCCAAAACCATGTAGAAACAATACCTTGGACCCAATACTTGGGATCAACATTTCGGACCAAATACCATGGACCAATACCAAAATACCACGGACCAAAACTTAGTTTTCCAACATTTATGTGCCTTTCCTCGCGTGAAAATGCATGTATACGCATACGTGTCATTGGAACGTCTAACCCATGTGTATACGCGGCTTGGTCACGATGAACCTACGTATATCTCTCTCTTGACCTGTTGTACTAAGATCTGTCCTCTCATTGAGTTACCATCACCTGTATCATACCTCTGAGAGTGTTGCCATCAAGGACAACACTTGTATCATAATGCCAACAATCTCCCCCTTTGGAATTGATGACAACCACCACACCAAGTCACTCTCCCCCTTTGACATCAAGGGCAAAGGGCAGACCAAGAAGTTCTCTCCCTCTGCTGTCCATACTCCCCCTGAGTACCTGTTGAAATCTCTGATTGGGCTCCCCCTTTGAATATGTCAAGATGTATCAATCCATCCATGCTCCCCCTGAGCACATGCAAGTTCAAAGTCCAACTATCCAATCAAGACCATGATAGTCATTAGCCCCTATCATACATCATATACGATCTGCACCATAAGCATCAACATCCAAACCTGCAATGCCATTCCTTTGATCAAACACCAAGATGTATCATGTAGCTTCATCAATGACTCCTAACCATAATGCAAACAATGCATTATTTGAAGTATATGCTCCCCTTGAGCCTGTGCCAACCGTTACATATCATGACTGAACCCTTTCCTGAGTCTATTCTGCTGTGTTTTCTTCTGAATTCCATATACGCGACTCTGCAACCTCTATCTCACATATATACATGACTTATCTTCATTATATCAGCGTATGCAAGATGGAATACTGAAGTTCTTCACTTTCAGTTTCCCCTGTGTCTATTATGTTAGCTAACTGAGTTATGTCACACCTTTCTGTCTCCAATTCTGTCTTCTTCAATCTCTGGAATTGTGATGATGTATAGTCCTCTTGTTTTGAATTTTGAAATTTGCTCCTGCATTCCCTTTCTTTATGTCCAAGCTTGTTGCATGTATAACAAATTACATGTTTCATGTTCCTTCTGTTGCAATCAATTGCTTTGTGTCCAAACGCATTGTAGGCAAAACAATATCCTATGAAATACCTGGAATGTGATGATCTTGTGGGATGGTCTTGAACCATTCTACTTCTGCATCTGGCTGCAACATGTCCAAGATTATGACATACATAACATTCAACATTATTCAATGGAGGAAATAATCATCTATCACTTCAATAGTTAGGAGCAAAGGATTTTCTTTGAGGAATTTCTTTCCTTGGTTGTTCCTTGTTGAACATTTCAGATTTCTCATTAGAGTTCCTTGCCTCAACTTGTGAGCTAGATTCACCTTCAACAGATTCATAAAAGCCAAGACCAGTTTTGATAGTAGGGGATCTTTGACTACCAAGAATTTCATCCAAAATCTTAGCACTATCTTGAAATCGTAACAATTTATCCTTTTCTTCTAATTTACTTTTTAAGATATTTACCTCAACCTGATGTTGTTCTTCCTTTTCCAGATACTGTTTCCTTATGTTTTCTTCAGCTTTTCTTCCTTCTTCCACTTGCTACTTTAATTTGATCAATTCATGTTCTTGTTTTTGAAGAGCTTCTCTATTCTACTTCTTTGATTTTTCAAGATCATCCTTTAGAGAGAGGATCTTCGATTCAAGTCTCTGAATTGTTATGCTCTGATCTTTTACTATATCCTGCAATTGCTCCCTTACTCTGGTTACTGACTCCAATTGTTCGTTTAATCTGGTAACTTCTTCTGTTTCTACATCCTTCTTTTCATATGCCATGAGACTTCTAATGTATTCACTACCATTGAATGAGTCATTACTTTTAACATGGGTATAATAGCTTCTATTACCTTCTTCAGACATCTTTCCTTTGTTATGAGGGCATCTAGCAGCGTAGTGACCAACTCTACCACATGAAAAGCATTTGAAAGGTAGCTTAGCTCTGAACCGTCCAATTCCCCGTTCAAGATTCTTGACAAAATTTACCTCATCTTCTTCTTCTGACATGTATCCTGATGCTTCGAATGCGGCTTTTGATGGTCCCTCTTTTCTCATCTCAAAAGCAGTTAAGATTCCGTGAAGCTGCGTCATGGTGATTTTCTGCAGATCCTCCTTTCCTTCTATGGCAGACACTTTGGAATCAAATTTAGCAGACAGGGATCTCAAAACCTTTTCAACTAAGACAACTTCCTTAAATTCTTCACCCAGATTCCTCATACAATTTACAATCTCATTTATACGCAGGAAGTAATTAGCTATGCTTTCATTACTATGCATCTTAAGATTTTCATACCCGATTCTGAGAGTTTGAAGCTTTGCTCTTTTTACATGTTCATCTACCTCGTAGCTTAGAATGATTTTGTCCCATATTTCCTTAGCTTATTTGAAATGTATGACCTTCATAAATTTTGATTGTGACAAACTTCCCAATAAGACAGTAACAACTTTGGCATTGAGTTCATATTGCTTTCTCTCTGTTGTATCTGTAGGAATTGCTGATGGGTATGTGTATCCTCCTTCCACGATTCCCCAAACATCTATTCCAAGTGATTGTAGATATGTCGTGGTTCTTATCTTCCAGTGGGTAAAGTTGTTCCCGTCAAAGATTTGTGCCCTGATGGATGCCTCTCTTTCTTGATTAGCCATTTTGATGGATCTTTCCTTCAAGCGATCAAGCTTCTTCTAAAGTACCTGCTATAATACCAATTGTTGGAAATAATACTGACGGGGGGGGGGTGAATCAATATTAGAAAATCAGATACTTTTTCATTTTCATACTCAGATTCATATACACTACTTCAGTTAAGGATACCCGCGTATATACGCAACTGTGTTAAATGCAACTAGCGTACATCCAGTAAACTTTATGATTGAGTCAGTTCATCTTTATTGAATGCATCAGAACATTATTAACCATATGAATAGTAAACAAAACAAATCATCACACATAAAGAGCACACATGAACACCATGTTATAAGGCGGAAACCCAATGTGGGTGAAAACCACCTGCTCCAATTTGTTTCTATCTTCCTTTAATAAGAAACTTCTTTTACATTGTACTAGTGCAGTACTTTACCAACGCGGAGGCTGCAACCTGTAGAGGGATACAACCCTCTCTCATTCTCCAGCTTCTTCTGGAAGGGAGCTACAACCCCCTTAGCTCTTGTACTAGCTGAAATACTAGTACGTAGGTGCTGACCTACAGAAGGCTACAACATTCTTTTCTTCTAAGGACCACCTTTCATCAATTTTCAAACTGGATCCATAAATACAAAAAAATCATTGTTGCAATACAATCATCAACTTATACCTGCATCATAAATCTCTAAATCACCCAATACTGAATCACTGAAACCCTGTCGTCAAACCGCAGTTACCAGAACATAGACCAGAGCCCAGAACTCTACAATGACCACTAGAACTAACAGCAACCTAAAACACCAAATCTCATAATGTATACACTACTTGACTATATCAAAACTGCGTATATACGCGCTTTCACCAGAGACAACCCGCGTACAGATCTAAAAATAATTACTTATATCTTCACTGCCATTTAGAACTTGAGCCAAGCATCACAAACCCATAACCAACATCCTAGATCTTCACACTTCGTCAGAAATGCATTCCTTGCTCTCCCTTTTTGCCTAATGATCTTCTCCTTATATAGGTTTAGGCTTCTCTCAATACCATGGTCCAAAACCATGTAGAAACAATACCTTGGACCCAATACCTGGGATCTACATTTCTGACCAAATACCACGGACCAATACCAAATACCATGGACCAAAACTTAGTTTTCCAACATGTACATGCCTCTCCTTGTGTGAAAGCGTGTTTATACACATATGCGTCTTTGGAACGTCTAACTCGTGCGTATACGCAACTTGGTCATGATGAGCCTGTGTATATCTCTCTCTTGACCTGCTATACTAAGATTTGTCTTCTGATTCAGTTACCATCACCTGTATCATACCTCTGAGAGAGTTGCCATCAAGGACAACACTTGTATCATAATGCCAACAACACTATTTGGCCCATAGAAGAATTCTTGTAGCTGTAGTCGTATTCTTTGAAAGACCACGGATAAATATTTTTTCCTGGACTGGAATCCTCTATAGATGTAGAATTATTCTATCTTCCTTCTACTCATCTGCAACATTTTATTCATGTTCTACATTTTTATCCTCATTAGGATGCACATCCATATAAATGCATTGTCGCTGCTCTATGTAATACCCACCACCGTTGCTACTTGTTTGCAATTGCACGCTGGCTCTTATTCGAAGTTTGTTGCTTCCTTGTCTTTTGACTGGTTTTTTGGACATCTTTGTTGCTTCATCTAGTGTCATATCCATCTTTTTCTCAATCAATGCAATTGTATCAGCAGTAATCACTGGCATGCTCGCCATTATATTCCGCAGATGTTATTAAAACCTAATCAAATATCGATACAAAACTTGATATAGGTAGCTTTTGCTGCTCTTCCTCCCATGTTGTCACTTCTCCCTCCAGTAAGTTGCTCCCTCCATACTGCATTTTTTACCAGAACTGCATTCTTGACCAGAATTGCACTTTTTTTCAGAATATTGCTATTACAGTGCAGTTTTTTTCTTTAACACCAGAAGTGAAAATATTTTATATATTGGCAGCAAATGTATTTTTTTTTACAGTGCACAATTTTTTTTTTTTTTAAAGCGTTCATTGATATCTATTGTGGGAGTGGTTCTCACCGGCAAGGAGAACTATCCAGAATGGTCACGAAAAATCAAACACACTCTCATTTTTAATGAATTGTGGAAAGGAGTGTGTGTTGGAGACGGAGACAAAGAACCAGAACAACCTACCTCAGACAAGGAATTCGCCATTTGGGAAAATAAGAACAGAAAGGCTTATGCCTTGATTGCAGCATCAGTAAATGAAGAGGTGAGTCACCATATTTTGCCATTTTCAAATGCTTTTGAAGCCTTACTGTTATAGACATTTTTGTTCCTTATAGCATTAAGCATGAAATGTCCATAATCCAAGGGATCCAAAGTCCCTAAACATGTTGTTCCTACCCCTAGAGGAACAAGGCTAACAAACCACAGAAATTCACAGAAGTTCTCCACCAGAAACTGCTCAAAAACAAGTCAATTCAGGATCAATTCAGAGGCTCCACTAGCTGTCTGTGTTGAAATGCAGAGATTGCACTGGCTAGGTGCACTGCAACACAGGTAGAAGCACTACCAGGGTGCGCTGAGCGGGAAGTGAGAAATGGCAAGTTCATTCAACGAGGTGGAAATACCCTGGAAGCTTCCAAAATCTTCTCCAATGACAGTTGCCTCAAGGAATTCGACTAGTGATGAGTAAGAGGCTCTTAGTCTCCAAGTGGAAGCAAGAACTGACAGAGGGAGAGGACACTAGTCAGATCTCAAGCTGACTCATCCTCTCTCCAAACATCTATATATGGATCTCTCCTCCATGAGATCTAGAGGCTGGAATTTTGTTATTGCAAAGAATTGTTGTTGGTTTGAGACTGGAATCATTGGGTGCTTAATGCTTTGAAGGAAGTTGAAGATAGGAATTTCATTTGCTGGGAAGGAGATGCTGGATTGGAGCCCTCTGGGTTGTATCTCTTCCTGAACCTTGTTATTCATCAATAAAGTTGTCTTGGTTTCTCCTATATACTGATGTATCTTTGATGTATGATTGCATTAGTATGTTTAGTTTATTTCTAATCCTGAACTAGTTATGAATATGAATCTATGTCTTTGTGTAGTGTTCTCTTCTTGTGATCTTGCAGAAACATGTTGAAGCTGGGCGAGCGAGAAGGCAAGCAGCTGGGAACTCTCAAAGAGAAGAGAAACCGGATTGAGGGACAAACGGAAGACACCGGTTAGTCCATCCATCTCTCTTCATTCTTAATTCATAAACGAAGAATACTAGAATAGCTGTTTCTGTTTGTTGCTAAGGCACTGTCACACCTTAGGTGGATAGGATCGTCCTGCATAGGCATTTTCCCCCCCAAAACTTACAAAAACTAAAGGAACTCTATGACTCACACTCTGCACTTGAAGTTGTTCACCTCATGATTAAATTTTTTAGCCTTGACTTACAAAATAATGATCCTCTTGCTCTTGAATCATAAGTAAAATATATTATGCATGATATCAAATTCACTAATGTTGGACTGGAAATTCCTCTGATAAGTTTTGTTAAGGAACTTTATCCCACTTACTCAAATTATCTTGAGTCATTGCAAGCAAATGGAAACCTCAAAGAAATTACCTTTGACTCCCTTGTAAAAAAATTTGCTGAAAGAGAGAAAGCTTTTGGAAAGAAGACAACTCCTCAGTCTTCTGAAGAGACTGTGTCTTGCACATAGAGAGAATAATCTTGCTCAATATTCTTCGAGAGGAAGAGATGGTCGAAGAGGAAGAGGAAGAGGAAGAAGAAATTTCAAAGGTAGGGGGAATAGACACTCTCGAGGAGAAAATTTAGATTTGCATTGCATACATTGCAAAATAGATGGAGAACATGATGCATCCACATGCAAGTTGCCTTGGGACAGAATTGAGCAAGAAAGAAAACAACCCAAAGCTAAAACTAATGAAAAAGAGAAAGGTAAAGCACCTGAATCTACTCACTATGTTGTGGCACACTATAATATTGGAGTAAATGAAGACTTATTTAATGCTTCACTTTCTTCTTGGAAAAACGATTGCTTTATTGATTCAAGAGCAACTTGCCACATGACCTTTAGAAGATATTTTTTTGAATAATTTACTGACATTCTTGATGGAGTAGTATACTTTGTAGACAAATCAAAACTCAAGCCATCAGGGCTTTGCACAATTAGGCTTAAATTTCCTAGTCTTCCAGACTTTCTTCTGCATCATGTTTTATATCTCTCACAACTGATGAGAAAATTGTTGTCCTTGGTCCACATCCGCCAGCAAGGACACTCCATTCATATGTATGATGGCAAGTTTGAGGTGAGAAAAGCATCAGATCACTCACTTGTCATGAAAGGGATAGAAGAAGAAAGGATTCTCAAGCTGCAAGGTACCTCTGCTCATGCACAAAAGTTCTCATACAATTCTCATTATGAAGAAGGTACATTTCCATCAAGTTTATTATGGCATGCTAGATTTGGACACTTGAACTATGACAACCTTTGCTTGTTGAAGAAAAATGGTGTTACTGGTTTGCTTACAATTCCCAAGAAACTTAAGCAATGTGATGCTTTTATTCTAGGAAAGCATAACAAATAGTATTTTCATGATTCACATTCTAGAGAACATAGAAAACTTGAACTCATTCATTCATATTTATGTGGTCCAATGCCTATTCCTTCTACAAATGGAAATAAACATATGATGACATTTATTAATGGCTATACTACAATGTGTTGGGTTTATTTATTGAAGAACAAATTTGATGCTTTTCAAACATTCAAGAACTTTCGTACATGGATTGAATGTGATGCACAATCTCATATTGGCGTTATTCGCACGGATAATGGAAAAGAATACACTTCAAATGAATTTGAAAACTATCTTTGCCAACATGGGATCAAACATCAAACAATTGTGCCTTATCATCCCCAACAGAATGGAGTAGCTCAAAGAATGAATAGGACAATCTTAAATATGGGGCACTCCATGATGTTTTTCAAGAATGTAAAATTGATTTTTTGGGTTGATGCAGTTCTATGTGTTGTAAATGTAAAGAACACATGTCCATCTAATGTTATTAGAATCAAGACTCCTTATGAAATGTGGTATGGGCACATTCCTTCGTTAAAGCATCTCAGGGTTTTTGGTTCCACATGTTGTGCCTTGGTACCAAAGGTACATAGAAACAAACTTGGTACAAGGAGTCATAAGTGTATCTTCGTGGGGTATTCAAACACCTTCAAAGCATACTATCTCTATGATGAAGTCAATAAAAAGTTTTTTGTGTCTAAAAATGTAATATTTCTTGAATCATCCAAAGCTGACAATGTTGTTGAGCGACAACTTGATCGCTTGGATATATTCACAAATGCAAAATCATTTCAATAATATGATAATCAGATTCTACATCTTCAAGGGGGGATTCCTATACTAGATCAACCTGTGGAATCTTCTTCTGAATCACTCTCTCCCCCAGATGAAACTCCAACAATGGATGATACTTTGAGTGATGTGATTGATAGAATTGGGAGACTCAATCTTCATTCGGTCCCAACTCAATCAACTAAGAAGCCTGGACCATCTCGGAAAGGTCCCCCAAAGTGGCTAACAAAGACACTTGAAAGTGTTCATCCTGATGAGGTTGGAAAGACAGGAACTAGAAATTCAACCCGGCAAAATGGAGGTGACGTAGATGACTTTGATTCACTTGTTGATATGGATGTTTCTTATGATTGTGAATTGAATTTGTCTACAGATTTTGAACCAACTTTGTTCAAAGAAGGCGGTTCTCACGATGAATGGGAAGAAGCAATGCAAAGGGAGTATGATGCCTTGATAAAGAATGACACTTGGAAGCTCGTTTATCCTCCATTGGGAACCAAACCAGTTGGCTGCAAGTGGGTCTACAAGAACAAGTATAAAGCTGATGGCTCACTTGACAAGCACAAAGCTAGGCTTGTGGAAAAAGATTTTACATAGAAGGAAGTGGTTGATTATGAGGAGACTTTTTCCCCGACAACAAAATGGGCTACCATCTGGACACTCTTTCCCCTAGCAGCTGATCAGATATTGATCCAGGACTCCAGTGATAGCTCAAGTTTCAAAGTGTTCAAAAGTGTGTCAAACCTAAACGACCGAATAGATCTTGTCTTCCTGATTCCGGCACCATGAACGATTCAGAAAACGGTCGCTGTATGAGAAAGTTATGCCAAGAAGACGAATTGCCCAATAACATTTATATTTTGAATTTTTTTCAAAAAAAAATAAAATAGAATATTCCATTTTGGGCAACGAATGGGAAGCTGCCACGTGGTAGATCCGAAGGCCGCCATGTGACTCAGATGACGTCAGCATGACGTTGACGTAGTTATAAAATAGTTTGGGTCGGATCTGGATTTGAACTCATGACCTGTGCGCTCGGACAACCACGCCTTACGAAGGCACTACCACCGTCACATTTATTATATCGGTGGCGGAAATATTTTATGAAGTTTGGCTTGTATTAAGGCGAGGCCAAAAGGGGGCCATTTTGCCCCCCCCCCCCCAACACGCTATAAGACCACAGTCCCGTGGCTGGGAACTTGTCCATAACCCACCAGCACATAACGGTTATGTGTTAAATACGTGGTCACATTATATATGGCGGACAATGTGGCTTAACACTCAATTTTATTAACTGTTCATTAAAAGGCATGGCGCAAACTTCGAGGTAAACTGCCCATTCATTAAGGTGTTCACATGCGCATTCAAACCCCAACTGCTAATCTGGTGGTTAGGTCAGTTATAGCGGCGGGTTTGGCGGAGAGCACCAAAATTGGTAGGCCTAACTGGACTCTAACATTAGCTAACTGGGAGTCTTTTCAGGGCAAACTGACAGTTCAGTAAATGAGCCATAACTTTGGCTATGAAAGTCCTTTTTGGACGATTTTTTTATTTTTATTTTGAGTATTCAAATGAGGCTGAAGCCATTGGGACAGGTTAGAGAGTAATCAGAGGTCATTTGTAGGTGTATTTTTTCCGTGGAAGTTATAGGAGCCACTAGGACCCAGCATTGTGAGAGCTATATTAGGTTGCAGGTACCCATTGGAGATGAACCAGTAGTCAATCCTGAAGGATTTGAGTGTTCTGAATCCATTTTTATAGTCTATTTCACCTGTAGATTCTTGTATTCAGTTGTACAATCATTTTGAGCTTTTAATCAAATCAAGGACATTCCCATTTGGGAGCCTTGGACCCGAAATATGTAGCCCAGGGGGGTGAACTGCATTACCAACTTCTTTTGCATCTGTGGTTGAGTTATTTTCTTGAACAAATCTGTTTTAGTATGTTAAACAGAGAAATGAATTAATTCTACTACACATAAAAAGGTCATAAACAACTGAAAAAAATCATTTGTTTTTAACGGAAAGACATGTACATCACTTAAACATGTATGTTTACTGAATTGAATACCTTGCTAAGCATTTACAAGTAGTTTCAAAATCATATCAAGATGGTATCAGAGCAGGTTGTTGCTTCTTTGTATCAAAAGCAGTCAAATAAAGCTATAGAGAGAGCCTGAAAAGAGCGAGGAAGCCTTTGAAATTCTCTTGTTATACAATTGCAAAGTAGGTAAATGCTCTTTTCAGTCAATCTCTGGTGTAGTTGTCCTTTGATTGTTTTTTTGCAAGGATATTTTGACTGTCTTGCAAGTTTTGATCACAATAGCTTGATTGTATAGCTTGAAAGGTGTTTTAAGCAGTGTTGAAGATTGACTACTTTACTACTTTGCAAACTGTATGTTGTTTGAGTTAGCAGAAGATTGGGGATAGCCACTGAATATCTAAGTCGTGGAGAAGATAGAAAGGAATAACAGATATTTTCCTTACCCCAAGGGCCTCAACACAATCCATGAAGCACAAGAAGTTTGATGCAAAATAGGTTGTTTGAATAAGAGTTTGACTCTGCAATCATTTGATTCAGGAATTTGTTAATAGATTCTGAATTTTGCTGAAGCTCTTTTGTTCATTTTTATAATGACAACTTCCATAAGTGAGTTCTCAAAATCATCCTCCTTCACAAGATTCTTTGATGAAGGCTTGAAGCAAGAATTTTTCATCATGATGAATATGGTGAGAGAAATGTATGAGGATGAAAGAAAGAGCTCTAGACTTCAAGAGCAGTTGAATTCCATGAGGGAAGAGAAGCAGTTGCTTTCTGACCAATTGCAGGAAATGGAAGCCCAACTTCATATTGCAAACATGAAGCTGGAAATGATGCATGAGTTGGAGACACAACTCCTTGTTTCCAAAGAAGCCTTAGCCAAGTATCAACTTGAAGAAGTGGTAAACGATTCTAGTTTGTCTTCAAATTCTTATAAGAATTTTTATGTTGGTTCTTTTGAAAAACATACCAGAGGCATAGGGTCCAAGTCGATGTCTAAAATGGGATATGAAGGAAAAGGATTGGGCAAACATGCACAAGGTATAGTTGAGCCAATAATGGTTGAGGTAAGGTCTAAGAATTTGGATCTTGGCTATGGACAATCTTATGGAGAAAGTTCCAAAGCAGCCATGAAGGCAATTGAAACAGTTCCTAGAAGGAGTTTCATCTCAGGTTCTCTATCTCAAGGTTGTAAAGGTTGTATCCTTGAGGATTGCAATAGTTTGAAACATGCTTTGTAGAAAGAAGGTGTGCATAAGCATGCACTTGAACAAGAAAGTTGTGAAAGCTCTAAAACCATTGAAGGGATTGATAGTGTTCCAAAGGGAGATTCTTCTTCTTTTGATTCACCTCCTTATGAAGGTAATGAAGGTGAAAGAGAAAGGTATAGATTTGATTTCTATCACACTTCCTTTGATCATGTAAAGCATGGAAAATTTCCACATAAGCATTGGAAAAGAATTGCATGTTCTTTTTGTGGTTTGGTTAACCATAGTGTTTCTATATGTTGGAAAAGAATGGCAACTTACAAGAAAATTTTGAAGGAAAGGAGGAAAGAAGCCAAAGTTCCATTGAACAATGCAAATCACGCTGTCAAGAATATGAACATGTGTTGCACTTATTGCCATAAGCATGGGCATGCTGTTAAAAGGTGTTGGACTCTGAATCCAACAATACTTCCACGAAAGTTGAAGAAATTGAAGAAAGAGTATGGCAAGAATGGGAAGGAAGATTCCATCATTGATATGTGTAAGGATGATACACATGTTGATATCGATGTGCAATTAAAGGAAGCGCCTTTGAAATGGATTGGTAAGAAATGTTTAGAATTCTTATCTAATTAAAGTTGCATGTCTTTTGATTGAATGCATTTCTTTGTTAAGGGAATGCAAGTTGCAAGATGGAAAAGCTGAGTATGAGACTCACTCTATCGCAGCAAAAGTTATATTCATTTCAACTTTGAAAGTACATGTACATGTGATTGAGGATCTTGTACTTATGATTGTACTTAAGAGAAATTTGAAGGATAAACTGCATGCATGAGAATGATATGCATGAGCACAGGGATCATGATGATTTCCTTGTACTTTAAACATGTATGTGTGATTAACTTGAAGGGTTGATTACTTTGTTTCTAACCATGCATGTAATGTAATATTGACTTGGAAAAGCTAATTTGATCTCCAAGATTGTAAAGAGGAGAAATGATGAAGTGTTTCATCTTTGTAAAAGCATCGTTTAAATTCTTTTTGTACATGCTTGACGTGAAGGGTCAAATGTTTGGAAGGCATGATTTTTTCGACTTGTGATTTAGTCGATCAATTGTAAACATGATGTATAGATCCGGTGTTGTTTCACAGGATGTGAAAGATGTTTCTTTTGTTGAAACAAGAATTTATTCATCAAGTTATTATCTTCTTTCGGCATCATCTACATAAGAAGATTTGCAGCAGCAAAATTCGCCATGGTTACATTTGTGACTTTTTTCATGGAAGTGTCTTGGAAGCAATGTTAAGCTACCTTCTGTAAATCCTAAATGAGTTCCAAGAAGACAGTTCTTGACAGGACGACAAGCGCATTTAGGAAGGGAAGTGTCGTCTACCTTCGAGTTTTTGTTGAAAGGCACTAGTTATGCAGGCAAGTGTATAGAGGATGAAAGAAGAGGGTGCTATACTCCCATTTACTATTCAGGTCAGTATATTAGTCTTTTGGGGTCCAAAAGATCCTAATGGGGAGGAGTGATCAGATATTGATCTAGGACTTCAGTGATAGCTCAAATTTCAAAGTGTTCAAAAGTGTGTCGAACCTGAATGACTGGATAGATCTCATCTTCCTAATTCCGGCGTCGTGAACGGTTTGGAAAACGGTCGCTGTATGAGAAAGTTATGCAAAAAGAGGAATTGCCCAATAACATTGAAATTTTGAATTTTTTTCAAAAAAAAATAAAATGGAATATTCCATTTTGGGCAACGAATGGCAAGCTGCCACGTGGCAGATCTGAAGGCCGCCATGTGGCTTGGGTGACATCAGCGTGTCATTGGCACAGTTCTAAAATAGTTTGGGTCGGATCCGGACTTGAACACATGACCTGTGCGCTCCAACAACAATGCCTTACCAAGGCACTACCGCCGTCACATTTATTATATGGGTGGCGGAAATATTTTATAAAGTTTGGTTTGTATTAAGACGGGGCCCAAAGGAGGCCAGTTTGCCCCCCCCCTCCCCCCCCCCCACCAACATGCCATAATACCACGACCTCGTGACTGGGAGCTTGTCCATAACCCGCCAGCACATAACGGTTATGTGTTAAATACATGGTCACATTATATATGGTGGACAATGTGGGTTAACACTCAGTTTTATTAACTGTTCATTAAAAGGCATCGCACAAACTCTGACGTAAACTGCCTGTTCATTAAGGTGTTCACATGTGCATTCAAACCCCAACTGCTAATTCGGTGGTCAAGTCAGTTATAGCGGCGGGTTTGGCGGAGAGCGCCAAAATTGGCGGGCCTAACTGGACTCTAACTTTAGCTAACTGGGAGTCTTTTCAGGGCAAACTGGCAGTTCAGTAAATGAGCCATAACTTTTACTATGAAAGTTTTTTTTGGACAATTTTTTTTTCGATTTTGAGTATTCAGATGAGGCTGAAGCCATTGGGATTGGTTAGAGAGCAATCAGAGGTCGTTTTTAGGTTTATTTGCTCCATGGAAGTTATAGGAGCCACTAGGACCCAACATTGTGAGAGCTGTATTGGGTTGCAGGTACCGATTGGAAATGAACCAATAGTCAATCCTGAAGGATTTGAGTGTTTTGAATCCAATTTTATAGTCTATTTCACCTGTAGAGGCTTGTATTCAGCTGTACAATCATTTTGAGCTTTTAATCAAGACAAGGACATGCCCATTTGGGATCCTTGGACCCGGCAGATGTAGCCCAGGAGGGGTGAACTGCATTATCAACTTCTTTTGCATCTGTGGTTGAGTTATTTTCCTGAACAAATCTATTTTAGTATGTTAAACAGAGAAATGAATTAATTCTACTACACATAAAAGGGTCATAAACAGCTGAAAAAACTCATTTGTTTTTAACTTCAAGACATGTACATCACTTAAACATGTATGTTTACTAAATTGAATACCTTGCTAAGCATTTACAAGTAGTTTCAAAATCAGATCAGCAGCTCAGAAAGGTTGGAAAGTCCAACAAATGGATGTAAAAATTGCTTTCTTGAATGGAGATTTAAAAGAGAATGTTTTTATGTCCCATCCTGAAGGATTTTTTGTAAAAGGACATGAACATAAAGTATGCAAACTTGTGAAATCCTTGTATGGCCTCAAACAAGCACCATGAGCCTGGTATGAAAAAGTAACTGAGCATCTTTTGAAACTCAATTTTAAACCATATGATCTTGATGATGCAACTTTGTTTGTCAAGAAAGTTGGCAAAATAGTTGTATGTCTTGTGGTCTATGTAGATGATCTTTTGACGAGATGGAACAATGAGATATACATTTCATCCATAAAGAAGAGATTGAGGAAAGGTTTTGAAATGACTGATTTGGTCTATGTTCATTACTATCTTGGTATTGAAGTAATTGAACATCCGAAGTCCATATTCCTTTCTGAAAAGAAGCACATTGGAGGTCTGTTGAGCAGGTTTGGCATGGATGAATGCAATCTACTCCAATGGAACAAAACTTAAAGCTCACATCCATTGAAGGAAAAGAATTTGAGGATGCAACAAAGTATAGATAGCTTGTAGTAAGTCTCAACTACCTGACTACTACCAGACCAGACATTTCGTTTGTTGTTGGAATCCTCTCCAAGTTTATGAAAAGGCCTTATGAGGGACATTGGTCTGTTGCAAAAAGAGTTCTAAAATACTCGAAGGGAACTCAAGACTTTGGACTCAAGTATACACAGGTGGGCGACTTCAGCTTGATTGGATACTCTAATTCAGGCTTCGATGGAGACAAATAAACTGGGGTATCTACTTCTGGTTATGCCATGAATCTCGGATCAGGAGTTTTCTCCTGGAGATCATGCAAATAATCAGTTCGAGTAGATTCAACAACTAAGGCAACAAAAGAAATTGTGTGGCTCAGGAAAATTCTGGAATATTTGCAGGTAAAACAAGTACATTCGACTCCTCTCATGATTGACAATACCTTGGCAATAAAGTTGGCCAAGAACCCAAATTTCCATGATCGAACGAAGCACATCAATACAAAATATCATTTGATGCGACATCATGTTGAGGCCAAAACAATCCATCTTCACCATTGTTCCACTAATGAGCAAATTGCAGACATCTTCACCAAAGAACTTGGGAGAGAAAAGCTTGAGAGATTTAGAATGATGCTTGGACTCACCAACATCCCTTGAGATTAAGGGGGGGAATGTTGACACCTAATCATAGGGATTGGGTGAACAACTGTAAATAGTGTAAATAAATAATAAGAGAAAATGGAGAGTCATCTGGAGATGAAACTCAAGAGTGACTCCGTCATGTATATAACTATGAACAACCTAAATGAATAAACATAATCTCATTTGAGGAGTTACCTCCTGGCGTGACAAAAATGGGTGAATAAATGAAAGTAAAAAAGTTAATTTAACGTTGGTGGACTCCAGATTTTGAATATAATATTTTAAAATACAATATAATATTTTTTTAATATTTTTAATAAAATTACTCAGTTTTTATTGGGTTGAGAATTGGTAATATATATGTGTGTGTGTGTGGAGTACACATAGGTAACTTAATGTAATTTAATATAATATAAACATTTTAACTTGGTTAAAATAAAATAAAAATAACCTTATAAAAATAAATAATAAGAAAAATAAAAATGACCCATGGTATACATGTGGAATATGACCTATTTAAGGGGGAAATTAAACTCGCATTGATCCTTCATAGTTTGATGTTATATTTAGATACATAATTAGAATGTTTAGAGCTTCCTCAGGCTATCAAGTGATTCGGGAAGGTGTTTTTCAAAAGTGTAAGGTTAAACAAGATTGCACAAAGTACAAAACAATAGTTATTCATTATAATGGATTCTTTGATAATCACTTGAATATAACATATGCAATATATTCTCTTAGTTTATGTGTGATATATTTGGGATGGTAAGTTTAGAAATGAATAGGATTAACTATGAAAATGAGTTGGGATCAGGGGAGGATGCAGGAGAAATATTAGGTAAAATGTAATTACTACATTTTATCTAATATTTATTCCTACTTTCATCCACATTTTACTAGCTTGCGAGAAATATTAGGTAAAATATAGTATTATTTTTACCCAATATTTCCCCTTAACTAGTTGAGTTTTATTGTAATTCTTAGTTATATTTGAATTTTAAAAACAAACAAACTCAATAATAATATTAGCAGGGTTGGGGAAATATTGAGTGAAACCTAACATTTAGGTTGTGGGTGATCATAAATATTAGATAAAATGTAATAATATTACATTTTAATTAGTGATCACCCCTAGCCACTTTTTACGTGGTGGGAGTAGTAATAAATATTGTCTTAAATGTAATACTATAATATTAAATTTTATCGACTTTATCCAAGATTTCCTCTCACCCGATCCACTTTTTATTAAAAAAAAATTATATTTGAGATTCATAAGTAAATTTTACTTTTATGTAAACATTTGATTCCATTCTGCTACATATGTTGTAATGTTTAACATTTTGAATAATAATAATAATAATAATATGTATATGTATATTTAAAATTATAATTAATAATTAAATCAGTTTAGATCCATCTTAACTCTCAAGAGATTAGTAAATTTCTTGAGATGCAAATTTCTTTTAAAGTTAAAATAGATTTCTTAAGATACACGTTATTCAACCCGTTACTTTTATTTCATTTCATTGTACAATGTTCTCTCTTCCTCCATGTTCACTTCTTGTGCCTTTCCTTATGGTTTTCACGGCTTCTCTCGGAGTCAGAGCTTCCCCATGCCAGCGAGGAATATTGGAATACTACCGAGCTACTTCCGATTTGATTCTCTTCCCAATTCCTGTAGACAAGGTTTCATTGCTATTTCGATCATACACCAGTGCTTCTACGGTTGAATGGCTTGTTGCAGGATAAGAATGCTTTTTCCCAAACTGGATTTTCTTGAACAGGTAAGATATTATTCCTAAGTTGGTCTGTGTAACATTTTCCCTCCAATTTTATACTATTTTCTAACTACTCGATTATTTCAGATGCAAGTTAGATTCGTTTTCAAACCTCTGCCACAAGGCTATGACTGGAATTCCACTCTTAGATTCTCAGCCGATGTGGCTTTGATTCTTTCCAGGTTTCCTCTCCTCTCTTATATCACGTCAGAGTTCCTTCAGAAAACCCTCATTGTGTTTTAGCCTTAAATCTCTACTTAATTAGGAAAGGAGTCTGGATTGGTCCGACAATTAAGGAATTATCACTAGGCTTGAGTTCTGTTTGATGATAGTGTTGAAATGCCACCCCATGGCTTTGCTGGGGTTACTCAGTTGAACTTTTGTCGAAAGTTTAATTTACAATGGCCAAGCCCTGTCTGGCCATATTTTCCATTGGTTGTTTGTAATGGTTTTTTGGAAAGATAATGCCTAAGTTATGCACAGTGACCTCGCGGTTCAACTTATTAGAGCTCTTCTGTGAGCGTTCAACTTCGTTTCTTTTGTATTATTACTCTTTTCCGGGACGGCATAAACTATAGTAATCGGAAATGAGCACTTTAGCATAGACTATAGTAATCAGAAATGAGCACTTTAGCATTATTAGTGCTGCTTTTACTCCTCACTTATCAACTATAAACCAAATTTGTAGATCCATATTGATAAATCATGTTATTTATACTTGAATTCGAGATAATAGAATGGGTTTGGTATATCAATTTATAGTGTAATTTCTAGAAGTCACACTGGAAATGAACTGCTATGATGTCGAAGCTCTCCAATTTCATGGATTTTCCTCCTAATAATATAGTTGTTACTCTAAGGGTTCCACGCAGAATTTTCATGCATATTTATTGAGTGTGTGTCTGTTCTGGTTTCAGCATTAATTCTCCGCACTATCATTAATTAGTAATTTGTGCTTATAATGTATAAACATACTTTTATTTTTATATCCGCGGTTATTAGTAAGCCCATAATGACGTCCATCTACTCTCCTCTTTAAGAAAGAAGATGTTATTACACAGTTATTTTCCTTTCTTTCTGTTTGTTCTTAGAGGTTGTTAGTGCTCGGCTGAAAACAGGACTTGGGCTATCTCCGCCATGTATTTCACCCGTAGGATATTATTAAATTAAGTTCCATTGATTTTGGACAACCCCCGGAGAATCTTGTACTCGTCACTCCGGAGACTCAACTGCAATTTTCTGAAGTTTTTTATAACAAGTACTTCTGGAATTAAAAGTTTATTTTTCTTTTGATACTGGCCTATGAATGTAATTACACAACACTTTTTACTTCAGTATGATTATTTTTTTATGCAGCATTATGTTATTTTTGTTCAGAACAAAATTAACTTGTTTTTTTAACATTGGCATGTAGTTTAGAAAAATAAGTTGGAAGAATTTACAAATTCTTTACTTCCATGCATAAGATTCAGGCATTTTTGTAATCTGCACTTATTCATAGACAACTAATATATATAACTTATTTTATTATAACCAGTAAAGAGAATTGTAGAGATACTTATTTGTATATGGTCTCAACCGGAAGAAAAAGTCAATTAGGAAGGCCACACTACCCAACCATAAGACCGGAAATGAACTTTGGTCTCCCCCAAATGTTTTCCTCCAGACAGTCTTAGAAAACAACCATTGAGTTATCTTATTCTAGAACCTCAAGAATTCACTTAGTCGAGTTCATAATTCTTTGCTCAAGGTTTTTCTTCTAAGGGTTCCACTAGCTTTGTGTCCAACTCAAGAACACCTCAATCGTGGAAGCGTCCTGCCAACCTTCACAACGTCATGTGTAAGGTTCTAATGTTCTGACCTCTCTTCTCTCCTCATCCTCCAACAAAAATTTTCCATCCTTGGATGTTTTCCCACTGAGTTGGGTTTTTCCTCTCTATAGGGAAAGAGAAAGAGATAATTGTTTCCTAACTTTCTAGAGGTTGGAATTTGTTACTGTTGGTATTTTCCCATGATTTTTAAACATGTCATTTTATTTGTGTTCAACCTTGTCTTTATTATAAATTTCCACTAGGCTCTTTTCACCCAGCTAAAAGTCCAATTACAAAAAAAGATAAAAATAATTAAGAAAAATAAAGATAAAAGTAACCGAGAAAAAAATTGCATCACGGGGTGTTACATCTCCCCCTCGTGCAAAACACCATCTCTAATGTTTACTCCAACCCTTTAAAAGAGGTAAGGATATGCCTTAAGTATAAGGTGTTTGTCCTCCCAAGTGACCTCTTCCACGCTAAAGTGCTTCCATTGCACTTTAACGAGGGTGACAACTTGCCTCCTTAACATTATTTCTCTCTACTCGAGAACCCATAGAGACTCTACCAGGAACTCTCCATCTGGCGTGTACCATAATCGTAGATTATCATTAGTTCATACAAATCATAATGTCCATTTATACCTTTAAATTATAAAGAAATTATTTACGTGTACATCTTTCAAGTTAATCACATGTCTAGGAGCATATACATATTTTATTAATAATGGAATGTGAAACAAATTATGAACCCGTATGTGGCTAGGTAATGCAAGTTGATATGCTACCAGCCCAATTGTATCAGAAATCTCGAAAGGTCCACAATATCAGGGTGCTAACTTTTCACAACCGCCCCACCATAAGGTTCTCCTTTTAGGCTTCACTCGTATGTACACATGATCTCCTACATGGAACTCCCTGTAGACTCTCTTTCTATCTGCATAAGATTTTTTCTAATCTTGGGGAGCTTTCAAATTCTGGCAAACTTTCTTCATTTCTTGCTCCATTTCAGCGAACATGTTAGGGCCTATCATTAGTTTATCTTTAGGGCTATTCCAATTGGTGGGTACTCTACATCTTCGCTCATATAGCACTTCAAAGGGACTCATTCCCAATGACTCATGGTAACTATTATTATAATAAAATTTAACTAAGTGGAGATATTCCTCCCACTTGGTTGGTTGTTGCATCACATCCATTCATAGCTTATCTTATAGCATCTGATTAACACACTATGTATGCCCATCAGTCTAGGGGTGGTATGCGGTGTTGAACCGCATTTTCATACCCAACCTATAAAAATGGATTTCCAAAAGGAGGAAGTAAATTTCACATCTCTACCTAAAATCACCACCCTTGGTATACCATTCAATCAGAATATTTCTTTCATAAATATATCTATAATTTCGACAATTATATATGTATATTTGATACGTATAAATGAGTTGTCTTGCTAAGTTTTTCCAGCACTTCCAAGATGGAACCTATTGCCTTTTAGACTTAGGCAAGCGTGTAATAAAATCCAAAGTGATTGTATCCCACTTCCATTCAAGTATAGGTAGTGGATGGAGTAAACCAACATGATGTTGATGCTTGGCCTTCCCTTGTTGGCATTCCAAGCACTTTGCCCAATATTTAGTAATATATTTCCGCATACATGGCTAGAAGTATTCTTTTCTTATTGCATAAAATAACTTTTGGTAACCGGGTGGGCAACATATGGACTTTTATGAAACTCATCTAACATAAAATATTTAATAGAGGCTTGGTTAGGAACCTATATCCTACCTCTAAGTGTCAACATATCATCATTGTTTATGCCATATTCAGAATGCATACCAGAGTCTTATGCCTGACTTGATTGCAACCATAATAATTTGTATTTAGGATCTTTATGAGAAGCATCATTAATTTTCTCGAAAAAAATAGTTTTTGTTTGCTAAAAGTATGTTCCCCTCAGGAAAAAATGATGTATGAACTATAACAAATCAAGAAATGTAAGAAAGAGTTGATTTGGAGGTCTCCAACAAAAGCGCAACGTGGAGCACATTGTGCTTTCTTCTCATTGATTGTGCTAAAATATGCAAAAATTCTCAGAAAAGCAAAATTACTCCAAAACTGTTCAAAATTGGTATGTGAGGTCATCAAGTTCTATTCTATGATAAGAGGGAGGCATGAGCAAGAAAATATAAATTTACCTTCCACTTTTTCTTGATTAGAGTTTCATTGAGTTTCTTCTTTAATTGCTTGAGCATAACCCTAAAAATCTGATTACTTATGTAATAATGGATAGCCATGTGTCTCTGCAACCTATTGTCTTTGTTAGCCCTCTTGAGAAGCTTCTCCAAGTGACAGTTCACCTTGTCAAGCCAAAATTCTCTATCTTCATTAGTCTCTTTTGTAATTAGGTCAACAAAGTCATCTGCTCTCTTTGAGCAAGAAAATATAAATTTACCTTCCATTTTTTCTTGATTAGAGTTTCATTGAGTTTCTTCTTTAATTGCTTGAGCATAACCCTAAAAATCTGATTACTTATGTAATAATGGGTAGCCATGTGTCTCTGCAACCTATTGTCTTTGTTAGCCCTCTTGAGAAGCTTCTCCAAGTGACAGTTCACCTTGTCAAGCCAAAATTCTCTATCTTCATTGATCTCTGTTGCAATTAGGTCAACAAAAGTCATCTGCTCTCTTTGTTGTTGAAGTGCTCTTTTCAGGCCTATGGTCCTTTGCCTTTTCCTTGCTACCTATTCCTGATGTTCATCTGAAACCTCTGCATCCATCACTGCCTTTCAGTTATATCCTCTTTTCCAATATAATCCTCGTGCTTTTCCAAAAGAAGTTGCTTCACCTTCAACTGTTGATTCTCCTACTCTAGGAATGAAATCATGAAGTTTTCCTTTGATAAAATGTCCTTGAGACTTTCTATCTCAGCATCTTTCTCAATGAGGACCTGCTCCATTGTCTCATGCTCCTTACTAGCCTTTAAGTCAACCATGTGAGTTCCAAGATGAAATGTTTCCTCATGATGTGATTGTGATCCCTGCTTTGTTGGTGCTGTTGATGTAATCTTGGCCCCTTCCACAAGATGTGGAGTAAACACAAGCCTCCTTCCTTTCTGATATGTCTGAGTTACTTCAGGCCTAGGTATCCTCTCAACTGCAGGTCTTCTTGATGAGCTACCTTTCACATGCTTAGGTGGTATTGATGATGTACTAGGGCTTATAGATTGACTAGTAGAAGACAATAAAAGATATGACTGAATGAAAGTTTCCCAAGTGATATTATTATGATTCAGCTGATGAAATACAATAACCTTGATGAGGGCATGGTTGAAAAGGCTCTTTTCATGGTCACTTACTCTATGTTGCACCTTGTCTGTGATCTTAGCTAGACTTTTGTAGAGGTAGTAGGCTAGGTTTAGTGGCTTTAACCGTGTGAAATGCATGAGAAATATGACATGGTGTTTGTACAATCTTCATAATCTGCCTTCACATGTAAAGTATTTTATTATAACCCTCATCAATGGAGAAATTTGTTCAAGGATCTGTGCAAAACGAAAAACCTTCTTAATAGTATCTCTGTAGTGGACTTTGATGAAAGGTTGATAATTTTGCAGGTCTATGCCCTGATTCTTAAACCATTTTTCTCCATTGTTGGGTATCCATGTGGTTGTTACTATGTTTTCCACTGAAATAGTGAAAGTAACACCTACAATAATGACCTTATCCCTCCTCAAATGTGTCGCATACAAACTACTCAATTTGTCATGGTATTAGACCCTTTGAACCAATTCACAAAACCCTAAACACTCTACATTCTCAAAGCACTGCTTGGACAATGGGGAAGAAATCCACTCCGCAGCGTTTCATGGTCCATATCTCAATATTTGGCCTCCTTTGTTACAAGATTTCTTCTTTCCCTCCATTTTGACTGTGAGCAAGTGAAACCCCTAACTAGGAAAATAGGGGATTGGAATGGTGGGATGGGATGGAGGGTTTAGGGAAAGGGAAAAGGGGTAGGAAAATTTAGGGAGATGAGTAGGGGTGTTAGGGATATTTAGGAAATGGAATGAGGGAAAATGAGTAGAGGGTCTAATCTAGAGAATTAAAACACAGTCCACTAGGAAAAATAGTGAAAGCACAACGAAGGGAGCAAAATAGGTTTTGCAACATGAAAATCAAGGAAGTATACTTATGGAGAGGTGGAGGTTTTTCAACTTACTTGCAGGAGGCTATTAGACACTTAAATTTGTTGAAGAATCCTTTCAGAGTAGTGCTTAGGTCTGGAACCAGGAAAACGCAGTGAATACTTGGCAAAACGCAACAAAATCGGGAAAGTGTATCGAATGCTGATAAAATGCAGTGAAATGAAGAGAAAATGTGGTTAAGCTGCATGGATCAGTTTTTGGAGTAGTTTTTCCTCTAAAAAGTTACACTGAGGAACTGTCTTTTTGGTGAAAGTGAGCTCTTTAGCACTGAATATAGAGAGAGAAGTGGAATGAAATGGTCTTTATAGCTTGTGCACCTCAATTTGTAATGGTAGGGTGGCCCACCATACATTTTCATTTTACTTTGGAAAAACTATGTAACTTGGAACTTTGAAATGCGGCTTTTAGAACATAACTTATTACATCACTTTGAAATGAATTACATTTAGAAACATAACCTTTTGATAAAATCCTATCACTACTCTTTCATTTCCCAGTTTTATGAATGGCATGACAGTTTTTGATGATTTTGACCTTAATGACCTAATGGTGACACTAAGCTAAATGAAGGCCATAGTGACATGAATGAGATGAGGATGATGATTTGTTCAATGATGGCACATCCAACTGAGTGATGGCAATGACTGGACCATGAAAACTTAAAGGAGTAGCAATAGACCTAGACACACTAGTCAGTGACCAAATTTTATTTTGAAAATGTAGTGAAATGATAAAATTTGACTTTGAGACCCCTAACAAACCTTGTAGAAGCATATTTGATCATTGGTGATAGTCAGAACTGACTGGCACTAATATTGGCCCCAGCTGGGGATGGCAGCTCCTTGGACGTGTCAAGAACACCGTAGACTAGGTAGCTTTATTCATTGGGCATGGAGTCAAAATACAAAGAATAAATTCAAACTAAAGACTACTGAAAAACTAACATCGAAAAACAATAAACAAAACAAATTGAATCCTTCAAACCAACATTTGATCAAAGAACCCTTATGGCCTTCTCGTCGGGCTTCAAACTCCCATGATATCCACTTCACACTCTAACATGAAAAGTAAACTGGTATATACAATGACTATGAAAATTTCCAAAAATTTCTTTAAGTAAGGTAGCGCTTGAGAAGCCTACCATTGATCACTCCTCCTGAATAACTTTTTCCATTGATTCCTTCAAACAGATAAGCATTCTTTCCTCTGAAAGTTGAGATTTTGTACGGTCCTTTCCACATATTTTCAAACTTACTGTGCTTACCCTTTTCTTCATTCCATGCATCCCAGTGAGGAACTAAATCACACATGTTCAAGTTATCCTTTTAGTCTTCCGATCATAAATATTTTTAATCCTTTCTTGAATATTAGAAGTATTCTGAAATACTTTTTCTCTGGTTTGTTATAAATGGATCATTTGACTTATCCTTCGTTGCACATCATTCGGTTCGCTGCCCACTTCTTGCAGAATCTTCATTATTGGTACAACAAGGGATGAAGGAAAGATAGTAGAAACCTTGTACAACAACTGAAAAGGAGGAATGCCTATGGATTTCTTGTTCCTTACTTTTTCTGCCCATAAATTGTTAATGAGCTTTTTATGCCAGTTCTTCTTATTTACCTCCAAAACTTTCTTGATTATGTTGATCAAATATTTATTGGAAGATTCAGCCAGCCAATTCCCTTGTGGATAATAAGTGGTTGAATGCCCCAATTTGATATGATAATTTTCACAGAACTCCACCATCTTTTTTGAATTAAAAGCAGTAGCATTTTTCGGTGATTATATTCTGCGGGTAACAAAATCTAGATAATATATTAGATTCAATAAACTGAATGACAACAAAATAAGTAACTTGCCTGGTTGGGATTGCTTCAATACATTTCGTAAAGTAATTAGTGGCTATTAGGATAAATTTGTATTGTGTTGAAGATGAAGGATGGATCTCCCCAACAAAATCAAGATCCCATTGCTAGAAAGGAGTTGAAATTGAAACGGGTTGCAATGGCAATGGTAAAAGTTTTCGTTTCCCCTGAAAAGTCTGGCATTCATGACAACTCATCATTGTTTTATACACATCATCAAAAAGACTAGGCCAATAAAACCAAGCCCTCAAAATTGTTTTGGCTGTAGTTTTCCAGAAGAGGTGGCCACAATAATCTCCCTTGTGTAAATCACTCATCACATCTTTTTCTTTATTTGCAAAAAGGCAATTTAACAACACACCACCTGGATCTTTCCAAAGAAAAACACCATCAAGAATGTGAGGCTTTCAACTTTAATGATATTCTTTTACCTTTGGGCACTTCAGGTGGAGTATTTAAATGCTGCAATACATAGACTATGTCAAAGTACCATGGATATGAGGTGAACATGTATGATACCTGCACCAGTGAATGTTGCGCTTCTTCTTCAGAGAGGGAATCAATCAGATTGATATCTAATGCATGCAAGTTAGATTCGACCACGAGCTTTTCCAAACCTTTTCCCTTCATCAACTTTGTTGGTTTAATCTCCAAATCATACTCTAACATCACTATGATCCATTTTCCCTGCCTGCCTTCTAGATCTGTCTGCATGAGAACTTCTTTCATTGTTGTTGTTAGAACATAAGCTACAATATGTGAGTGAAAAATGTAAACTCAAAATTCCTTAATAGATTTCACCAAGGCTAAAGCTTGTTTCTCAATAATGTTGTACTTTAGTGCTGCATCTCTTATAGTCCGACTGAAAAAATCTATGGGCTGCTCATATCTTTTTATCCCTCTTTTGCATTAGCAAAACTGTTAAAGTATGCTTATAATAATATCTGAAGTATAATCGGGAATGATCAAAGTGGGGGCAATATACAATGAAAATTTAACTGCATTAAATGATTTCTTAGCATCTTTTGACCTCCTTACCTCGCCGTCCTTCTTCAGCATATTTGTAATTTCTCTTAAGTGTTCAGCAAGGTTGGGGATGAATCTCCTCAAAAACTTGATTTTTCCATTAAATGATTGAATCTGTTTTTTGTTTCTTGGGAAATCTAATTGTTGGATTGCTTCAACTCCTGTAGGGTCAACGGGAATACCATATTTGGAAATGATGTGCCCTGGGAGCTTGCCCTCATCCATGGTGAATAAGCTCTTCTCTGGATTCAACGGGATGTCGAATTTTCGGCATCTCTAAAAAAAACTCCTAGATGATGTAAGTGCTCATCATCAGACTTGGTAAAAACTGTGAGATCATCCAAATAAATAACTATAAATATATTCTTTTAGTTAGCGACAGAAATTTCCTTTTCTCGATGAAAAGTGGCCCCTGCATTCTTCAAACCAAACGGAATCTTGGCGTACAGAAATGAACCCCATGGTGCCGTAAAATATGTTTTCAATTGATTATTTGCATGCACTAAAATTTGGTTGCAGCCCGAGTATCCATCAAGAAGTGACACCCTGCATGACCCAACTACCCTCTGGAGAATATGGTCCATCTTTGGAAGAGGATAATTTTCCTTTAAGGACACTTTGTTCAAGTTTCTGAAATCAATACAAAGACGAATCTCCCCCATCTTCTTCCTCACTAGCACAAGATTTGACATCCATTCAAAAAAATGCATTGGAACTATAATACCAGATTTGTAAAGTCTATTTACCTCTTTCTCAATGGATGGAAAATTTTTTAGATTAATCCTCCTCAGCTTTTGTCGGAATGGATTCTTATCAAGCTTGACTAGTATAGTATGCGGGATTATGTTCTTGTCATACACTTTAAGATCTGAATAATCCCAAGTGAATACATCTGAAAATTTTGTCATCATTGTAATGTACTTACTTTTCACCTTAGGGGATAAAGACTTCGACACTTTGACCATCTTGGGCTTGTCTGCTGTACCAATGTTTATATCTTCAACACCCTTCTCTGTGGGGACCATGGTGGGATTTTTGGCAACATCATCATGATCAAATAACTCTTCCAGAGGTACAAGACCTCAAGGAATGTTATTGTCTTTCAGCTGCAACATTTCAACTTCAGTAGCCTCAATTTTTGGATCATTCTCATCAGATGCATCATCAATATGGGAATTCAGGAATTCATCCTCCATCTGCAGAAAATTGTTAATCTAATTGTCATCCCAAAACACCTGCCAATATCTCAGATTGTAAGGGAAAGTTGGGTGGTTCTTAACATGAATTGAATACTTCTTATTTGAGTGGATAGGAATATTAACCATACTTGCTGCAATAGCAAGGGAATAAGCCTTAATATTCTAAGTTCTAGGAATCAAAGACAAAGTGTATTCTGAAAAAGTATTAAGAATGTCAAGGACATCATTTTGATAAGCTCGCATCCTTGGATGCTTGGCATGGTACTCCCCTTTTACCTGTTTAATTACTAACTCAGAGTCGCCATATACTGGAATTTTCTTTGCTCTGATTTTTTTCAGAATTTTAGTGCCAACAATCAGTGCTTCATACTCCACCTAATTATTTGAATAATCAAAATCCAACTTATATGAAATCAATATTACATTGCGAGGAATTTTACATGACTGATGGAAGGGACCATGAGTCCACATGCTAATATATTGCGGCCTTAGAATTATGCTACCCCAAAACGGGGGATAACCACTCTGTCTGTACGTTAAGACAACTCCTTTTCCGTTTAAAGTGGTGGCTCCGACTGGGGATAATGGTACCAGTTTCCCAGTGTGGGTTTTAAGATGAGAGTGGGGGATTCATGAGTGATTGCAATAGAATAATGATAATCTAAATGACCTATTATATCATGCAAATATCTAACTAACGTATTCTAATATAAACACAGGTATTTCTGTGTGGTATGCGATCTACAAAGATATCTACTTAACATGTGATAATAAAGATTAATCACGCATAAATAGAGATGATAACGTATAAAGATAATTTCTTTGAGTAAATAGTTAGTCAAAGAAATTTATAAAATATATCGCGTATATGATGAGTTAGATCTGAAAATCAACAGTTTCAGCTAGGCATCATACAATAGTGCAATTAATGCTTAATAGAAAGGATAAATCTCACATACAATTCATGAAAGTAAAGTGTTGTTGCTAATTAAACAAAAACAGACTCAATAAAACAAGATAATAGTACCATATGTGTGAAGTTCTGCTCATCTGACTAATGACATGGATCAACTCCTTCCTTCAAATTAAATTATCTCCCAAGAACACAATAGTGCATCAACAAAGGAAAGTAGTATGATATCTAAAAGAAATGATCATGTTCCATAATTTCACCAAAGCATTCACAAACTTACAAAAGTGCATTCTCTGCAAATGTTTTTAATAAAATTTTGGACCCTTCTCTAAATGCATGAGAAGGGTATAAATACTATTCTAACTAATGTGCAAAAATACATTATACAAAAAATTGAGGAGGTTTGAAAAAACCTTCCTCCTAACTAGTTAACTAACTCTAAAAACAAACAGTGGCTTGATGAGTAGAGGCTAAGATGATAATTTTTTGTCTGCTACCTTGTCCTTCAAATCACATATATCAGTCATTGGTTTGAGTTGAGGAGGTGCCCCAAAATGTGTCCTGAGCTGTCCTGTGAAAATCACATCGGTGAAAGGTGGCAACATCTGCTGAGTCGAATGAAGTGGGAAGTTAAGGGTCATGATTTGGCTGTGCGGCTTGACGAGGTATTGCCAATATGAATCCCAGTTGGTCTTGGTCAATTTTGCGATTTCTTCCCTTTGAGTCTTTGCCTTTTCTTGCCAACTTTTATGCAAAGCACCTAAATCGGGCATTTCTTTTAGATTGCCTTCCTTTACCAGGTTGGTGAAAAACAGTGTTGTTAACCACCTTGATTATTTTCTTTGATACCCCAGCTGCCCTTGCCACTACTAGCTCAACTTGCTTGATTCTCGCATCCCAATCTGTGAAAAGAATGTCTTTGTGTGTCTCCTCAATCTCAGGTAGATTAGATTTCCTTCCATCTTTTGTTTCCTGCCATTCGATGAACTCTGAGATTCTGGTGTTTAGATCAGTAAACTCGGTTCTTTGGTCAATCAACTTATCTATTAGCTGGTCACCAATGATCAGATAAGGAGTAATGTGTGACATCTTTTGGTAGAAGTGCTCTTGTTGTTTCATCACGAGGGAATTCAGTTCCAGCGCCTCTTTAACGAACTCCTCGGTAGTAGGAAATTCCTTATATCTTTTCATAGCTTATTGTAATTCTTGGAGTTACATGTTTTTGGCCGATATATCGGCTTCATGGCTTATCTTCAGGATCTCCATGCTCTGTTGCAATTGGAAAAGCTGCTCAGCTACTTGCCTGTTCACACTTGCTTTCTCTGTTTCGAGCTGTTGCTCGAGCTGTACAATCCTCTCCTCCTTTCCTCTCAACAAAGTAGAGACTTCAGTAGCTTTGTCCATGGTGTCCATTACATATGCTCCCATGAACTGTGATAATCTTGTCAAGTTCTCAGCTGGGTTGAAAGGAATTTCCCTCCAAACTATGTCCATTGGCTCATTTTTAGGTGGGAGCTCGGGTGTTTCTACCCTTTTCCTTTTCCTTTGTCTTCTTACTACAACCTTGTGGAGAGGTCTCTAGAAAACATCAAGTGGAGGGATTTTAGACACTTTGAAAACATTCTCTGGGGTGGGCAGATGAGGGATAATCTCAGTCGCTCGAATTTTGTTGGTTGTTCATCCAGAGGCTCAGACTGCCATCCATGGATTTGGACTGCTTGTCCATAGACTTGGACTCTGTATTCTCCTGAATATGTAGAGGAGTTCGACACTCCATTGTTTCTTGGGTATCTATGATTTTGGGAGTGCCTTGTAGTTTTTTATTAAACTGGTCCCACTCCTCCAAACTGCTACTTTTGACCTCTGAACTAATTTCTTTAGGTGGGGTGCTCATAACCTGTTTCTTGGCTGACTTCCTGGTGGACTCTGTTGTATTATATGTGTCTTGGGCCTTCCGTGTATTTATTGTTTTCTCAGTATTCACCTGAGATTCTATGTGAGAACTAGGTTCTTCACTGTTAACAGTCACACTGGGCGTAGGCTTACCTTTGATCTTGAACAAGGGCATTGGGATTAATTTGAGCCTTTCATTTCTGAATTTCGAAAATTTTTCAAAATCTTCGGGACTGAGGTTGGCTTTAGCCCATTCGAATGCTTTTTCGAAGGATTTGGCCGACTATAACTGGTCTTCAAAATTGTAATCCTCATGGTTGTATGGTTTTATCTTTATTGTAGTAATGATGTTATATGCTACCTTGTCTGGATAAAATTGCCTTTTCAGCAAACTATGAAGCCTGAGGGCTTCTATGTTTACTGACTCCTTAATCGCATGATTAAAATTTTCTGAAGAAAAAGAACCTCACTTGACAAGAAAAAAGACCATAATAACTTCTTGCTTTCTTTGAGAACTTTAGTTAGGCCTTTTCCCATGGTCTGGTGAGCAATTTCCCTTACCAACAATTTATCAGAAACATAAAAAGGAAAGACATGTGGGTCACCTGTGCTACCAAAAACTCTAATGTAGGTGAACAATTCTTCAATATGTTGGAAATAATACTGAGAGGGGGGGGGGGGGGGGGGGGGGGTGAATCAGTATTAGCAAATCAATAACTTTTTCATTTCCATACTTTGATTCATATACGCTACTTCAGTTAAGGGAACTCACGTGTATACGCAACTGTATTTAATGCAACTAACGTATATCCAGCAAACTTATGATTCAGTTAATTCATCATATGTTGATCATGATCAAAGCATCAGTACTTAATTAACCATATAAACAGTATCTAGGTGCAGTAAAAACAGAACAGACCATCACACATAAGAAACACACATGAACACCAAGGTTTAAGGTGGAAACCCAATGCGGGACAAAAACCACCTGTTGTTATCTTCCTTTAATATAAGAAAAACCGGTTTACAATCTTGTACTAGTGCAGACTCATACCAGTACACAAGCACCCACATGCAGAAGGTTACAACCTTTTCTAATTCTCCAACTTCTACTGGAAGGGAGCTACAACCCCCTAGCTCTTGTACTAGCTAATATGTTTACTAGTATGTAGGCATCGGCCTACTGAAGGCTACAACCTTCACTCGTTTTCCAGCTGCTACTGGAAGGGAGCTACAACCCCATGGATCTTTTACTTGCCGATATGTTTACCAATACGTAGGCACCGGCCTACAAAAGGCTACGACCTTCACTCTTCCTCCAGGGACCACGTTTCATAAATTTTCAGACTGAATACTCCTGGAACACAACAACATACTATGAAAGCCACGTTTCATCCAATTTTCATACTGGACCCATCAACAACATTGATGCTCAAAATCAATCACCACCGCAATATAACCATTGCATTAACCAATCATCATTCTCTGAATCACCGACAACTGAATCACTCAATTTATATGAACTTTCAGAACACAGTCAACAAAACACAGTCACTAGAACATAGAGTAAAACTCAGATCCTTGTAATAGCAATCAGAAGCAACTAATATTTCAACCATCAACTTCGTAGGGTATACACTACTTGGCTGTGTCGAACCAGCGTCTATATGCCCTTTTACCAAAGGGAACCAATGTACAGATCTAAAATAAATTACTTATACCTTCGTTGCAACTTTCTACTTCAGACATACCCAAATCATCATATATAAAGGATAAAGCATACGCCAATATTCAGATATGAACTATTCATACCATATAATGATAATTCATTTTAGTCTTCATGATCCTGGTCCATCAACCTTCATTCGCCACATAGGTGCATCCTTAGCAAAGCATCACAAACCCATAACCTGCAAGCTAGATCTCACACTTCATCAGCTATTCAATACTTGCACACACTGGCCTAATGATCTTCTCCTCCTTTTATAGTTTTAGGTCTTTCTCAATACCATGGACCAAAACCACTTAGGACCAATACCTTGGACCAAATACTTAGGGTCAATACCTCGAACCAGATACCATGGATCAATACCATAGATCAAAATACCATGGACCAAATACCTCAGACCAAAAACTTAGTTTTCCAAGATATACGCGATTTTCCTTCTGAGAAAGCGTGTGTGTATGTTATACGCTCTTTTTGGTCTCTTAACCCCATGTATACACTTCTTTGTCAAGGTGAACCTGCATATACCTCTCTTTCTTCATTCTTTGTAGTCTGATCATTAATTCTTTGCTATTGACCTGGTACACTGTGATCTGTCATCTGAGTGAGTTGCCATAAAGGACAACACCTGTATCATAATGCCAACAATCTCCCCCTTTGGACTTGATGACAACAACCACACCAAGTCACTCTCCCCCTTTGAAATCAAGGGAAAAGGGCGGACCATGATATTCTCTCCCCTTGATATACATTATGCTGTCCGTACTCCCCCTGAGTACATGCTGAAATATTTGATTGAGCTACCCCTTTGTACATGCTAAGATGTACCAATCCGTCCATGCCCCCCGTGAGCACATGCAGAGTCTGCAAAAAATATTTTTCAAAAGAATAACATGACTCTACAACTCAACTAAGTGAGTATGACTTTCCTATCACCAATGACTCATACATACATCAATTTCCCAACCAAGTGGGGATATACCATTTTTTCCTCATCCACCCAACCAAGTGGGGATATACCAAATGTTTATACATGACTGACATAGAAATTATTACATCATCCTTCCCATGCAATGTGGGGTTACAAATTAGGTCTTTGCATGACCTTTACATGAAATGATATACATGACTTTTATAACAAAGACCAACAATATAAACAAGACCATGATAGTCATCAGCAACTATCATACACCATATATGATCTGCACCATAAGCATATGTCAACAACATCCAAACCTATAACCTGTAATACCATTCCCTTGGCCAACCAACAGTAATATGCCACTTAAGTTATCATCCATGAATCTGATCTGAATACCAACACTGTGACCCCAAGTATCATAGAAAGATGTATCATTTAGCCACATAAGCATCATCACCAAATACTTTTAACCATATTGCCAACAATGCATTTTCAAAGCATATGCTCCCCCTGAACTTGTTCCATTTGTTCAGTGTCAGATCTGATCATGCATATATCAGAAAGAAGTATCAAGGCATCATCATCAATCAGATATACATCAAGTTAACTTGTGAGGATCAAAAGCACTTCTAAATAACATCTTATGAGTACCAACACATTTCCACACATCATCAACAGATTGTAACCATCATCAAATAGAGAAAATAATTGACTGAACCATATCAGACCCTTTTTCCTGAGTCTGTCCCACTGCTTTTCCTCAAACCAACATATACGCGACTGTGCAGCTTCGAACTCGCGTATATACGTGACTTGTCTTCATGAAACTTGCGTATGAGATTTAGAACACTGAAGTTTCACACTTTCAGCTCCCTCTAAGTCTGTCATGTCTGTATACTCTTCTATGCCACATCTTTCTCACTGTACTTCCTTTTTCTTCCATATCTTTGAGTGTGATGATGTTTTTTCCTTTTGGTATGGTGCCCAAAATATTCTCTTGCATTCCTTTTCTATATGTCCAAGTTTTTTACATGCATAACATCTTACATGTTTCATATTCCTTCTGTAATAGTCAATGGCTTTGTGACCAAACATATTGCAAGAAAAACAATATCCCTTAAAGTACCTCGAACGTGATGATCTATCTATGCGACGGCCTTGAACCATTCTTGTTGTTGGGAAAAGTGTCTACTCAGAACGCCCCTATCCCACTAAGGTGTGATAGTGCCTTAGCAACAAACAAGGAAAACTATTTTCGTATTCTTCTTTATGAATTGTAAACGAAGAGGAATAGGATGAACCAACCTGTGTCTTTCCCTAGCCCTTTGATCCAATCTCTCTTCTCTTTGACAGCTTCCAGCTACCTTCTCCCTTTCCTAGCTTCACCAAGTTCCTGCAAGATCACAGAAGAGGAAGACTACACAAAGACATAGATTTACATTCATAAATAGCTTAGGATCAGATTTAAACTAAACATGCAAATATAACAAAACATCATTGATACACAAGCATGTAGGAGAAACTCAAATAGTTTTATTGATATAACAAGAAGATCTAGGAGGAGATACAACCAAGTGACTCCCGATCCAGCATCAACCTCCAAGCAAAGGAATCCCTTCTTCACCTCCAACAAAGCATAAATCACCCAATGCACTGATCTCAATCTCAAAACCAACAACAATTCTCTGCAAAGTACAAAATTCCAGCCTCCGGATCTCTGGGATGAGGGATCCATATTTAGATGTATGCAGAGAGGATGAGTCAGCTTATGATTTGACTTGTGGCCTCTCTTTGCTAGTTCTTGCTTCCACTTGGAGACTGAGAGCCTCTTACTCATCCTTGGTCGAACTCAGTGAGGCAAGTGTCATTGGGGAAGATTCTGGAAGCTTCCATTGTCTGTCCACCTCGTGGAATGACATTGCCATTTGTCATTTCCCGCTCAGTGCACCCTGGTAGTGCATTTAGTTGCGTTGCAACGCACCTAGCTAGTGTACTGGGGTGCTATGCAACGCAGGTAGCTAGTGGAGCAGCTGAAATGATCCTGATTTGACTGATTCTGAGCAGTTTCTAGTGGAGAACTTCTGGGAGAAGCTGTAATTGGTTGACCTTGTTCCTTTAGGGGCAGGAACAACACTTTTAGGGACTTAGGATCCCTTTGTTTATGGACATTTCATGCTTAGAACTGTAAGGAACAAAAATGTCTATAACAGTTGCCCCCTAAAGTATGAGGCCGTTTATCGGGTGAAATGCTTTATTAGGAGGATCCGAAGTTCTTTCGATGTTGGGAGGAGACCTGTAATAAGATACAATACAATACATTATCTTCATACGGATTTCATGATCTAGCTGAGGCGGGCATTCCCATGCTCAACTTTATAAATTCATTTTTATGTACACAGGACAGACAATCGTCTGATGGTAGACTGATGATTTTGATGAAGTCATCATCCTTTTGGTAGGATGATTATCTGTGTTGCAATGTTGTACATGTCAATGTCTTTATTTTTCCTGAATATATATCGCAGCCCGGATGGATGAAACTAGATCTGGGGTCTTCAATCTCATCCGATCTTCACTTGAAGTACAAGTCGATCCATGTCAGAAATGTTTTGAAGTCGAACATGGAAAGACATCGCTTGATTACCAGTCAATGATGTAAACTGTTAACAAGCGCGAGAGGAATCACCGATAAGGATGATGACCCTCAAGGTACTGTTGTACAATTCACGTGGTGTGAATAAAGGACTTGGCATCGAACACCACACAAAATCTTTCGGTCGAATGTCATTGATGTATACCTGTCGCCGGAAGTGAGAAACTTGCCATTGAGGCATGCAAGCTTCAAAGTACTGAATGGGGTGTTCCTAGATCAACTTCTTGGATAATGAGCTGATGTCGACAAGAAGTGATCCATCAAAGGAGGGCCTTGATGAATCCCACACCAATGACACGGAGCAAATGATTTTGATGGAGGTGAAAACGATCTGATGATATATGGTTCAGGATGGCGATCATGAAGGAATGAAGTATAATGTATGGTAGTGGATGGAACACGGGTGACTTCTTTGGATGACTTCTCTTCAACATGTCGGCGACACTTATGTGATGGATTGGTAGCATTTACCCCAAATGTGGATGTTATGGCGTGACCATGGTGATGTGACCGGTGAATGAAACAACCCAACCCGACTCAGGCACGGAGTGGAAGTGTCATGTTCAAGAGCGACTTGCTACCAATAAAGATTGTTTGAGTTTCTTCCCAATTTTTCCCCAGTCATTGCTGACCAGTACCCCTTTATTTTTGTCAAGCTTGAGGAGGATAACATATGCTTGTTCTATAATTTGCCCTTCGGGAAAACCTATCGCTATGTTTTAACGAGCCTAGCGATAGTGAAACTCGTTCTCGTCTAAAGACAAGTTTGTCGCTATTAATCTTTTTAATGAGTCTAACAACAAAGATAACTCGGTCCTTTTCATTTTTAGAGAGTCTGAAAAGGTACGTAAAGTTAACTCCGGAATTCCTTTTTCGTCATCTAATCCCTTAAGTCCGAAAAAGTATAAAACAATACAGAAGGGATGAATTTTCGATAGTTTTAACGAGCCGAACAAAACAAGCGCTCGATCTTTTTGTGCAATAATCCCTCAGGTCCAAAAAGATTAAAATCTAGAGGAGGGATAGCACTTCTGGTCGCTTTAACAAGCTGGAAGGCCAAAACTCCGCAAACTTTTCATATTTTATGAGTCAGATGAAAAGATCTTAAAGAAGACTCGTCTTTTGAGGAACGAGTGATAAAATGGGTAGCAGCTAATTCCAGGTAAGGGTTGGAATTTTCCAATCACGGCAGTGTCACAAGGATGGCTAGTGAAATCACTCTTCACAGCTGTTCCTCAAAATGGGTAAACAATCAAATGGGGGTGAATGATCGGCCAATGAAAAAGCGGAGGTGACGGTGCAAACATGACGAAGGCTTTAATGGCTGATAATGCTACATTCACGGTGGTTATTTACCGGAGGATAGTTCATTTTTTAACGAGTTTAAACGCGGATTGAAACACTTGCTCGGTCTTATGTTTATTTTTTAACGAGCATGAACTATGTGCTAAAACTGCTCGGTTATCCAGTCATATGATAAGAATGTCTCATATAAAACGGCAACATTTAGATTTTTGCCCCACATCCTGTCTTTATGCAAGTTAGATAACGACTAATCCTACGAGTTTAAAGGGTTAGCCTACGGGTTTAAAGGGAGGACCTAAAAATTTAAAAAATAAATAGCCACCCCTCGCTTTCACTCCAAAAGGTTTGCATGCCCCCAGGTATAAAACAGAGTTTAGAGGTCTCCCTCTATTGGAGCTGACAAAACATACGTTTTATCAGGAAGGGTCACCCTTTATTCGAGCTGACAAAACATTCGTTTTATCAGGAAGGGTACTACCTCTTACAGGTTACCTAAAGATTGCTCTATTCGCGATGCAAACAAAACACTTCTTCGGCGATGTCTACCGAGATAAACAAAGGTGAGCAACAATGAGCGCCACTCACATAACTTTGACAAGAGAATATTTTTCTAGAATAACCCCTCTTCCACTGACGGACGGGGTATAGACTAGTCATATTCTCTCGTGGAAACCTACCCTATACCTGAATTTTTCCTGCCGAAGTAGACCAGGACGCATGCCCCCTGGGTTTCAGTCATATCGCTCAGAATTACTCGCACTCATCGGGAGGACGGACTGGGGGTTGAGACATTTCTTGCGTGAAGAGACCATTTAGCGATGGTATATGACTATTTGCGATGTGTGATTCGGGAAATGAAAGCTGGTCCACGAGCTTGACCACTCTTCCTTCGTGCGGAAAACACATTACTCTAAAGAGTGAGGAGACGATGGCTCCCCTGCAATAAATATAGTCTCGCCCAAGGAGTAGATTGTAATCTAAGGCTCCTTGGACTACCATTACGTTCATTTGAACTGTCTTCCCTCTCAATGTTATGGGCACATTGGGAAGGATCCCTAAAGGTCGACTGGTTCCTTTATCAAAGCCTGTCAGATTTCTCATCTCAAGCAAAAGCGATGGCGAACCAAGCGCTTTCCAAGCAGTAGAGGAAAGGATACTCACAGAAGCCCCCTCATCTATGATGGTACCAACCATGACCATTCTATATATTTGGACGATAATTCTGAATGGTATGCTTGCTGGTAAACAGGGTCTGCCTAGTTGATTCCAGTTGAAGGAGACAACTAGGTTGCTTGGAGGTGGGACCGAGTAGACGGCCGGGTACGGCTCTGACGAACTTCCTTCCTACGGTAAAGGAATGGGTAGGTTGCCCCCGTGTTCGTCGGAGTCTGTGTGGATGAAGAGAATTTGGACGGTGTCATCCTTGTTCTCTCCAGTCACTGTGTCATTCGAAGATAAAACCTCTGAAGGCAAGACCGGGTCAACTGCCGCCTCGACCTTTTGACTTTCGTCGGGTATGGATTCAGCTGGTTCATCTTCAATGACAGGCGCTTCAAATGACCACTTGAGCGGGCCAGCTGGATTCTCAACTAACGAAGGACTCGGCAAGAGTTTTTTATATCCAGGAGGAAGTCGTAACGGTGAAACCGGACGATGATCCAAAACTCTTTTAGCTTCATCTAAGAAGGGACAACGGTGGATGGCGTGATCGCCTTCGCACAGTTTACAGGGAGATCTAGCTCTCCCTTTTTGTCCTGGGGCTTCACTTTCGCTAGTTGACGGTGTGCTTTCAACATGGCCATCAGAGGTTGACGACACCGGATTGTGCAAACGGGGAGACCATTCCCTTAGTATCTGAGGGATGCAAGGACAATCTCTGTGAAAGTGGTCTCCCTTGCAAAAGACAAATGGTGATTTAGGCCTGGTCGGTGCAGTGTGTGGATTTTCATTAGAGGACACTCGTTTGCCCCCATTCACTTCTGGCTCCTTCTTCTTCTTCTCTTTCTTCTTCTTTTCCTTGTTCTCCTTAGGAACTTGACTTTTGGCTTTGCCAGCCCCATCAAGCGAAGAGGAAGGGGGAGAGGAAGAATTAGAGGAAGTAGAAGGTTGGTGGGTAACTCTAGACTGGTCTAACTGCTGATTCGATTGTTCAAGAATAGTGGTGTTCTGAATGACATTGGTTGAGAAGAGCCAGACTGGCAAGCCAATTGTCAGTCCTGGAAGCGACAATGTGGCCATATGGGGTGCACCAACATCTCCCCAAGAGGAGAAGGGACTAGGATTTCCACCAAGGGGAATTCCTTGGTTGGTGGACTCCATTTTCTCAACCTAAGATCAACGTAGGAAAAGGGTATGAATATTCCGTTTAAAATAAATTTTACGATGCTTGGACACAACTTGTTTTTTCAATTTTAAAGAGTCGATAAAAAACAAAAGATGACTCTAGTCTCCTTCGATTTTTAATGAGCCTTAAGTGACAAGTGCTCAAATGGACCTTTTTCGTTAAGGAGTCTGAAAAGGAACGAAAGGGACTGCTCTGGAGATCTAGGTAGAGGGTGTGCCAAACCAATCACAAAACTACAGAATACGTTTTACGGTACGGCAGTCAATCTTCTTGAATGCTGTGTTCGGTGCATTGCGATCAGTAAGGCGGCCGACACGGCTTCCTATGGATAAAATGTTTTAAGCCTATAGGGGTCTCCCAATATATACTCGATGGTACGTGGGAGCACAAGTCCGTACTGGCACTTATCGTCTCACAGTGGAGGATTCACCCAACCATCAGTGAGGACAACAGTTACCAGGCTTTACGACGCCGGAACACGTCTCTAGCCTAGACCTCTATGTTGTGCGTTAAGTTCCAATGCGTTGTTAGATTCATTCAATTTATTTTAAGTTGATCTTTCTTAGAAGTTTTCCTTTTGGGATCACCACGAGATGTAGATGTAATTCCTAAATGCAATCTAATGATGATAAGCAAACCTTTTATCTCTTTTCAACAATGAAAATCCTAGCTACAAGGGGAAAAGAAAGACGCAATCTTTTCTCAAAGAGCAAAGAGCACACTGTAATTGCACCTTTACTAAATCAAGCCAAACAGACTATCAATATGCAAATGCACATATGCATGTATTTGTTTTCACTTTCTTAATATTGATGCCTAAAAAGAAAGTTGATGTACAAATCTGAATTTGCTTTCAAGTGAAAAACACAAACGAGCTTCTTTTCGAAATCAAAAAGGTAGAGGAGATTACGACACTCTATGATTTTGAAATAAACACTCGTTTCGACACTAGAAAGTGACAAATTCAAACCAAAGGCAAAAGTAAAAGCATAATCGACTGTCAATAGCAAAGAAACTTTCTCCTAAGATCAAAATCGACACTTATGACAGATCTAAATCCAAGGACGACAGTATGACTATTTTACTCTTTCAATGGAAAACTATAAATGATGTAACAAACACACAAATAACATCTACAGTCTTTTTGTACAAAGGAGGTGGAATTAAGGCAAAGAAAAGGGGTTTTCAGACAGGTACACACACTGATAACAGGCTGCAAAAATCAGAGACAAAACTGGACAAAATGAAGCAAAGAACCTCAACTGCACAGGGCAAAGGCTGATCAGCTCACCTGTTGCACAAAGAAACTGAATTGCAGCGCAGGTAGCCCTCTCGGGACCTGTGTTGAAATGCAGAACCTCTTCACAGAGCCTGCGCTGGGGCAGAAACGAGACTTCTATCTGGGTTCTGGGTCACGGTTTGCAGTTTAATCTATGGTTTTTGGCTGAGTAAAAGCAATCAGTAAGGTACAATCAGAGGGATGATTTAAAGGAGGACTAAGAGCTATCACAAAGGGTCATCAGATCATTTTTGAATCAGCTGTTCAAATCATAAACAAATCCAGTGAGTGGATTGAAGTAACAGGTGTCTACTTTGAATTTGATAATGGCAAATGCAGTTCGATTTCCACTTCTGTGTTTATGAAACAAACAACAAGAGAAACACAAACAAACTAACTAGACACGCTCCCCAGCGGAGTCGCCATTTTGTTGTTGGGAAAAGTTTCTACTTAGAACGCTGCTATCCCACTAAGGTGTGATAGTGCCTTAGCAACAAACAACGAAAATTATTTTCGTATTCTTCTTTATGAATTGTAAACGAAGAGGAATAGGATGAACCAACCTGTGTCTTTCGCTAGTCCTTTGATCCAATCTCTCTTCTCTTTGACAGCTTCCAGCTACCTTCTCCCTTACTTGCCCAGCTTCACCAAGTTCCTGCAAGATCACAGAAGAGGAAGACTACACAAAGACATAGATTTACATTCATAAATAGCTTAGGATCAGATTTAAATTAAACATGCAAATATAACAAAACATCATTGAAACACAAGCATGTAGGAGAAACTCAAATAGTTTTATTGATATAACAAGAAGATCCAGGAGGAGATACAACCAAGTGAGTCCAGATCCAGCATCAACGTCCCAGCAAAGGAATCCCTTCTTCACCTCCAACAAAGGATAAATCACCCAATGCACTGATCTCAATCTCAAAACCAATAGCAATTCTCCGCAAAGTACAAAATTCCAGCCTCCGGATCTCTTGGATGAGGGATCCACATATAGATGTATGCAGAGAGGATGAGTCAACTTATGATTTGACTTGTGGTCTCTCTCTGTCAGTTCTTGCTTCCACTTGGAGACTGAGAGCCTCTTACTCATCCTTGGTCGAACTCAGTGAGGCAAGTGTCATTGGGGAAGATTCTGGAAGCTTCCATTGTCTGTCCACCTCGCGGAATGACACTGCCATTTGTCATTTCCCGCTCAGTGCACCCTGGTAGTGCATTTAGGTGCGTTGCAACGCACCTAGCTAGTGTACTGGGGTGCTATGCAACGCAGGTAGCTAGTGGAGCAGCTGAAATGATCCTGATTTGACTGATTCTGAGCAGTTTCTGGTGGAGAACTTCTGGGAGAAGCTGTAATTGGTTGACCTTGTTCCTTTAGGGGAAGGAACAACACTTTTAGGGACTTAGGATCCCTTGGTTTATGGACATTTCATGCTTAGAGCTGTAAGGCACAAAAATGTCTATAACAATTCTACTTCTGCATCTCGTTGCAACGTGTCCAAGATTATGACATACATAACACTCATCATTATTCATCTGATAAAATAAGCGACTATCACTTCCACAGTTTGGAGTAAAATATTTTCTTTGAAGGATTTCTTTCCTTGGTTGTTGATGGGGTTGACCTCTTATCTCCTTGTTGAGCATTTCTGGATTTGCATTAGAGTTCCTTGCCTTACCCTATGAGCTAGATTCACCTTCAACAGATTCACAAGAACCAAGACCAGTTTTGATAGAAGGAGACTTTTCACTACTAAGAATATCATCCAAAATATTAGTACTGCCTTGAAATCATAACAGTTTATCTTTTTCTTCTAATTTTCTTTTTAAGGTATTTACCTCAACCTGATGTTGTTCTTCCTTTTCCAAATATTGCTTCTTCAATATTTCTTTAGCCTTTATTTCTTCTTCCACTTGTTGCCTTAATTTGATAATCTCATTTTCTTGTTCTTTATCTGCTTGAGGTAGTTCTTCATTCTGCTTATTTTTTAATTATATCACTTCATCCTGTAGCATTTGATGTACTTTGAAGCCACACTTCAACTGAACTTTTAATCTGGTAACTTCTTCTTTGAGGGCACACTCCCTTTTGTTAAATAGATCTTGTTGATCTATGATTTTATCTGATGCTTCATTTTCTTGTTCATCTTCAATCTGGGGTGATTCAGAATCTGAATCCTTGCTTCTCCTGTTGTCACTGTTCCTTTGAGTTTTGTTCTTCTTCTAAGGCGCTTTCTTCTTTAGCTTCTTTCCCACTGTTCTATGGATCTCCTTCAAGCTTCTACCAAAGGACCTGCTCTGATACCAATTGTTGGAAATAATACTGAGAGGGGGGGGGGGGGGGGGGGGGGTGAATCAGTATTAGCAAATCAATAACTTTTTCATTTCCATACTCTCATTCATATACGCTACTTCAGTTAAGGGAACTCGCGTGTATACACAACTGTATTTAATGCAACTAGCATATATCCAGCAGACTTATGATTCAATTAATTAATCATGTGTTTATCATTAATCAGAGCATCAGTACTTCATTAACCATATAAATAGTAACCATGTGCAGTAAAACTAGAACATACCATCACACATAAGAAACACACATCAACACCAAGGTTTAAGGTGGAAACCCAATGCGGGACAAAATCCACCTGCTGCTGTCTTCTTTTAATATAAGAAAAACCTGTTTACAATCTTGTACTGGTGTAGACTCATACTAGTATGTAGGCACCCACCTACAGAAGGCTACAACCTTCTCTCATTCTCCAACTTCTCCTGGAAGGGAGCTACAACCCCCTAGCTCTTGTACTAGCTAATATGTTTACTAGTACGTAGGCACCAGCCTACTAAAGGCTACAACCTTCACTTATTTTACAGTTGCTGCTAAAGGCAGCTACAACCCCCTAGCTCTTGTACTAGCCGATATGTTTACCAGTATGTAGGTGTCGGCCTACAAAAGGCTACGACCTTCACTCTTCCTCCAGGGACCACGTTTCATAAATTTTCAGACTAGATACTCCTGGAACACAACACCATAATATGAAGGCCATGTTTCATCCAATTTTCATACTGGACCCATCAACAACATTGAAGCTCAAAATCAATCACCACTGCAATATAACCATTGCATTAACCAATCATCATTCTCTGAATCACCCACAACTGAATCACTCAATCTATCTGAACTTTCATAACACAACCAACAAAACACAGTCACCAGAACACAGAGCAGAACTCAGATCTCTGTAACAACAATTAGAAGCAACTGATACTTTAGCCATCAAGTTCATAAGGTATACGCCACTTGGCTGTGTCGAACCAGTGTGTATATGCCCTTTTACCAAAGGGAACCAACGTACGGATCTGAAAGTAATTACTTATACCTTCGTTGCTATTTTATACTTCAGACATACCGAGATCATCATATATAAAGGATAAAACATACGTCAGTATTCAGATATGAACTAGTCATACCATATAATGATAATGCATTTTAGTCTTCATGATCCCGGTCCATCAACCTTTATTCGCCACATAGGTGCATCCTTAGCAAAGCATCACAAACCCATAACTTGCATGCTGGACCTCACACTTCATCAGCTATTCAATACTTTCACACACAGGCCTAATGATACTCTCCTCCTTTTATAGTTTTAGGCCTTTGTCAATACCATGGACCAAAACCACTTAGGACCAATACCTTGGACCAAATACCTAGGGTCAATACCTCAGACTAGATACCATCGACCAATACCATAGATCAAAATACCATGGACCAAATACCTCAGACCAAAAACTTAGTTTTCCAAGATATATGCGCTTTTCCTTCTGTCAAAGTGTGTGTGTACATTATATTGTGCTTTCGGTCTCTTAACCCACGTGTATACGCTCCTTTGTCAAGGTGAACCTGCGTATACCTCTCTTTCTTCATTCTTTGTAGTCTGATCATTAATTATTTGTTATTGACCTGTTGCACTGTGATCTGTCATCTGAGTGAGTTTCCATCAAGGACAACGCCTGTATCATAATGCCAACACAATAAAATATTTGTCGATAGCTAGAAGGTCTGTAGCGGCTTCTTGGGAAAACCTAGGGGCTTTCTTATTGAAAATTATTTAATGCAGGGGAAAAATAACAACATGACATATTTTATAGAAATGGGGTATATAATGGGATTCCTATATTTTCTTATGACTGAGATGGATAGGGTAGAGGTCCTGTAAGGTCCATTTCCAACCCATGGTCGGAAATGTAGTGTAGAAACTGATGGCATTCATAATGTAGGCACTAAAATAGAACAAAGGAAGGTTCTCTGGAGAGGAGGATCTCTTCTATCGATATTCGGTAATGATGGTGGCTAGGTTATCATATAGGATGGTGGCCCAATTCATGTTGTGGAATTAATGCAGGCACCAATCATAGGAATCCATTCTATAGAAAACATAGCATTATTGGGTAACCCATATAGTCTACATAACATAGCAGCTGCATAGTTTTAGGGGTTTGCCAAAGAGGCTATAACATACATACCCGATTTGTCAAATTTTAATTTGTTCTCCAATACTCTCCAGCCCTGAATCAACTTGAAGGGGTCTTGGTTCTTCTTTGCGATGTTGGCCATGTATGTCTTGTCATATATATCCTGAGGGTCAGGTATATGGTACATTTTCTTCAGGTCCTCTGCTGTGAATGACCCCATGAGTTCCATTCTTGAATTCCTATATTGCCTATCTTCAATGGTGAGGTTTTCGACCACCCACCTGGTCATATCAGTGTATGGGAGGATTTTAGCCTGGGCTCCTATCCTATAAAGGAAAGAACATGCAGCATCCTTGAATTGAAGTCCCAAAGTTCTTATTGAGTGAGTTGTTGCTCTGGTTGTAGTAATCTTGGGACACTCATCCTCAAGCCTATTGTATATGACCTCCTAAGTTGTTGCTTCTCCGTCAGCACTACAAACTGTATCAGAGAATATAGGAGCCATCTTTGTAAACTCGGATTCAACGATGCTCCACTTTTTCTATTTCTGCGTCACCTTCCTCAATGACATGTCTTTTGTAGCTTACCTGAAATGGAGAAGATATATCAGTGCAGACGGTATCAAGAAATTAAGACTGAAAGCTTTTCTAAAATGACTTTGGATCATGAGAAAGGTTTAAATGAGATACTCAACATTAACTACCCAAAACTTGGGAAATCATTACATCTCCTCGAGCTGCTAAACATTTATTAACCTATCAATCCGTTCATTTTTTTATTAAAACACAATTATTTCACATGCTTACTGCTCTTATCCACAAATCACAATCTTTAAAAGGATGTAATATTGCATTTCCTGTTCTATAAGGTGAAATGTGATTGCGATTTCTGCAATATCCCATTTCGCAAATAGTTAATGGATGTCGTAGTGGCATAGCTTAATTACTTGCGATTTTTGCGAAGTGTGATTTGCAAAATAACAAGGTGTTTTTTATCGGGATATCACAGCGGTAGGTTTAATTGTGCATCACAATTTTTTAAAGGTGTTTTATGGTCATCGCATGGAAAAGCGCGATTTGCGATTTGCGATGAGGATCACATCCTTGGGTTCTTTTGCAAGACTTTTTCAAGGCAATTTCTTAGAGTTAGGTTTTATTATTCTAAGACTAAAAATTTAAAAAGGGTCCCCATTTATATCTCTGGTCTTAGGTATTGTTATTCATAACTGGGGGGGTTGTTTCATAGTACAACACAATCCCAACACCTTTTTTCCCCAATGCACCATCAAACTCCATGGCCCAAAGACCATCTTCTTCATCCGGAAACAGATCCTTGGAAGGCTGAACTGTCTGATTTTCTAGAGGATGACTCACTCTCTCAACAATCTATGTTTCTAGCACTAATTCAACAATTTCTTCGGGTGAATTTTCCAGCTGCAAACAGTCTGCATCATTTTTCTATTTTTCTGCAATCAAATCTTCCTGTACACTACTTATGACATCCGAAACTTCTAAAATCTCTACAATTTGACTATCATCATCAACTGGACTCAAATCACTATACAAAATGAAATACTCTAGGTTGGTATGTACAACATGGATGGGGTGATTATTGGGTTTCTCTTTGCTACTAATCATGAATTTCATTTTCTTCTCCCAGTACAGTTTCCTAAGCTACCCAAATACAGGTATAGTAGCATACGAGAAATCAAGTTGCAAGGTTCCTTTTAGCTTTACTCCCCAAGACTATGAAAGAAACATGCCAAACAGTGGAGGTATATCAATGACCACTACATGCATCAACACATTTTTGGCTGGAATTTGGTCAAGGGACACTACTAAGTCTTTGATAAGACCAAGGCATTTTACTCTCCCTAAATCAAATGAATAAATTTCATGGAAAGGTCGGGTGATATCTAATCCGAGTTTTTCCATAATATCTTTTCACATAACGTTATGTGAGACCCTGGAATCTAACATGGAATTATGGAGAATATACTCATGGAGTTTCAAACTAAGATAGAAAGGTGGGACTTCATTATCTTCAGGACTTCCCTCTATAGCTGGAGCAAATAGAATTGCAGGCTCATCATCAGAAAAATTTACCGTGTATGGAATCTGATCTACTTTCAACATCTTAGCAATCTTGGATTTCTATTTGTCATTATTAACTAGTTCAGTTAGAGGAATTGAAACTTTTGGTTTTGATACTTCATTCCCTAAACTAAACACATTGGATTTCTTGTCTACCTCTTTCGCATGGATTTCCTTCTTTTCAGGCTACCCTTTGGGATGATTCTCCTTCCTCTGAACTTCAGTTTGAGCCTCCTTGTCATTCTTTACATTGCTGGTAGAAGCTTCATTGTTTTTATCCCGACTTAGAATGACAATCTCCTTTTCTCTGTTTTGTTTTGTAGAAGCTGTTTCTTTGTCTTGTGCATCCTTCTAAGCATTTTTCCTTTTCTGATGCAATGTGACAGGCACATTCCTACTCCTCAGATTGTACTATTTTTTCAAATGGCTGAGAGCATTCTGATATCCCCATTGTTACCCTTTAGTCTGCACTGTCCATGAATCATCATTTGCAAGGACAAGTTGTTGATCACTTGGTGCAAGAGATTCCTGAGAAAACTAATCTTCCTCAGTAAGAAAAGTAGGTAGTTCATCTTCCTCAAAGAAATGATAGGCTTGAACAATTTCTTCTTCGTCTTCTTCCAGACCTTGAGTGTAGTTTTGCAAAAATGGAGTTATAACCTATCCCTGAGGATCCTAAGTTTTCTGCATTTTCTACTTATTTCTCAAATTGTCTGTGTAATTTGGATTCCTTATTGAAGGCTCCACTTGTCGATCAACGATAGTAATTATGTGTATCATTCTTTCCATGGTATTTATGAGAGTGTCCAGTTTACCATCAGTAGAAGAGGAGGACTCCCCCTTAATTGTGACTCTCTTCTCTGGTTTCTCTAATTTATTTTGGACTTCTAGATCAGTAAATTAACTTCTACACTTACAACATTTCACTACATTTCCTCTAAAGTTGTAGGATCTCTCTCTTGTTGATGGTGTTGGGCCCTCCAACAGGTCATGGGATCTCTCTGATAAGAAGTCCCAATTAGACCTCAAATCGTTTGGTATAGGAGTCCTAGTAGTGGGTCGTACGGTAATGCCTTGACTGGGGTTTCGCACAGAGGCAAGTAAGATGTCCCTGTTGGTAGCAAGGGTGTGACAGCTGTAATAAGTCAAGGAAGGTGAATGAGAAGTTATAACAAATTAAGGGTGAGGTGAGTGCGCCCCTTAGAGACCTATAATAGTACATGGCTTATAAGGGAACACACGAGCGAAGATGCATCACAAGCAGGAAAGAAAGTTAGCAAGCAATCCAAAGTGGTGGTTAAATCAACAACATATTTCAAAAAGATTCATACATACTTATACAGAATAGTCCATACATGCATGCGTAAGAAAAAAAATACATATGTTATTTAGAGTAAACAAGATAGATGGAACACAATACAATATATGCATGAAACGTGTTGGATCTGTTATATTAAGAAGTGTAAGTTCCAGTCATACAATACATCCATGTCAAACCACTAGTCTTGATAGCAGAATGTTACAACCACAACCACCTTCTCCTTCAACGAGATATACTAGCTCTACGTAGTGGAGAAGCCAAGGTGCGTTACAATACTATCCAAGCTTTCTCAAAGATATTCCTATCAAAGCTTGGCTGACGAAAATCCTTTCTAATGATTTATGAAGGACTATTTATAGCAAAGGGTGGGGTGACACTTGACATTCCCCTTTGTGATAGTTCATCTACCCTCATGACTCTTCATTTACTCTTTGACTGTTACATCCAACTCTAAAAACTCGAACTTACACTTGACAAGCCGTTACACTACAATGCACATGTACCCATGTGAGAAAAAAAGGCTTGAGCAAGTCATGCAAGACATCACTATGACTCACACAACTGTTGGAAGACCAACTCTTCGACATCCTCACAGTTGTCGACAGTAGCCTGATGCCAAGATTGTTAGTCCATGATGGGGTCTGCGTACTCTAGGGTGACATCTTTCTGGAACCTGATTCTTGCCTCCGTAGCATCTGGGTATAGTGCTCGGGCTCCACTATCCAACTCGTCTGATAGCATGTGCATCATTTCCTTAAGCACGGCCTGACCAACAACATACTTATGCATGGTGTCTGCAGTGATTGAAAATTCTAGGTTGGTGGCTATGCGCAGCAACTCATCAAAATATGATTCAAGCTCTAGTCAGACTTGTGCCTTTGTCTTCACCTAGGTGTGAGTCCCAATAGATGGGATCACTTGTGCACACAACAACATCCATACTCTTGAATACACGTGCATGGGAAGTTCGTAGATTAGTGATGAGCTACGAGAGCTCTTCATAGTTATGGATCTGACTCTGGATGCGTGCCTTCAGATTGATCGCTTCGGGCTTCATCATCTTAGGCAAGTGAAGTGGGGCTCCCTTGTATCTCATTGTCGATGTTTCCATGTAATCAACAATAGCATGCACGTTCGACAGGATCGTGCTCTTCTATCACATCACTACTTCCATCCTTTAAGATGGACAATTGCCTTATGCATGGTACCAAACTTGGAATACCATGCCCGCATGACTGGGTCAAGGGACAATACTTCATCCAATATTTCCTTCTTCAATTCTGGTCGGGCAGATGTTGTAACCAATTCTCCTCCATGTTTGGTCATCTGTATCTCCTTCGCCATTCTCTCGTATTCAGCTACCAGAAAGTGAACAATCGAGCTAGTGGCTTCGGCATCTGCTCTGGTGGCATCGGCCAATGCTGCTAGATGTTTGCACACATTAGACATGATCACTCATTCCTCATACTGCACAGGAGATGTATGATCTTCCGCAGTTGACACTCTGTGAGATTCCACAACTCTATGTTGAGACTCTTCGAATTGTATCTTGTGCACCTCTCCTTCCCGCTAATCTCCAAGGATCTTAATGTATCCTTGGTCGCTTATGACTTGCTCGTCTTCTGGATGCTGTGAAGATGGTGGGTTGACCCCTTGGTGGCGAGGCTTGAGGTTGATGTCTTGCTCTAAATTCTACCGCTCCATATCCATATCTATATATTCAAGTGTGAGCTCTCTCTCCTGAGCGAAGTCCTACTCCTACAATGGTTCACCCTATTTTCCTAGTGCCAGTTATTGTAATGAGTCCACTACCTGTATGACCGTTGTTTCATCCATCTACACGAGTTACACCCCCTGTTATACATGTTCTTTTTGCACTTCCTTCTCCTATCTAGGCAGCTCCTATTCCTTCTAGAGTTGCTCCTTCAACTCATGCAACTCCTTCTCTATTTCATCCATTCTCCATTTCTATCTCCGCCTTTGCGCGTTTCACTTGTCGTGTTGTTGCCTCTTTGCATATATAGCCATAGCTGCTTTCTCCACAAGTGGACTTGCTCGGAACTTGTAGCTTTCCTCTTCCTCCATGCGATCAACATTCTTCCTCTTGCCCTTGTCGTGCATTGGTATGTTCATCTCTGCTGCTTTTGGTGCTCTTCGGAATGCTCCTTCATGTTTCTTCGCTAATCATTCCACAACGAAGCCGACCGGTTCATTGAGTCTAGAGGAGTTGTAATAGTATCTCCATGGGTCCTCATCTACCCAATGACATGCCTCGTGGATCTATTTGAACTGTACTCTCACACATTGATCTTTCACAAGACAATGTGTGTCATACAGATTGTAACTTCAGAGGTTGAATGAATACTTCTTCAGTTGTTCTTCTTTGAGATTCGTATGCTTGAAAATCTTAATCTCGTATAACCCAATGCACAGGGGAAGAGCGGGCCAAGGTTCCTTCTTCTTCAGGTGCAGCCTAGCTATCAGTCCTACTGAGATGTGCTATGCTACTTCCTGCGTGACAAGTATGTCAAAGGAAAACTTCAATAGAACATGCGGAGGCTTCTCTACGCTGTACATCCATATGAAGGTGTCAGGCGGTGAGGCATACCAATTAGCTTTGTCTATCAGTGCCTCCATTGTTTCCTTTGACATGCAGGGTGGATCCCATTCGAATATCATCTTGTAAACCAAGGTGACAAAATCATCAGATAACCGTGTGATAACTCCTCTGAAGCTGCATTCAGACAACATCTTACAATAAGTTTTCACAATAGTCTTTGTTGATATCAATGCTCACTTTAAGCTCGGGAACTCCTATCAGGCACAGATTGCATCCAGGATGTAGGTGGACATGTAGATATCTTCTTGCATATGTTTAGGTGGATTTCGAGCCCTTGTTACCTATTCCTTCAGCTGACGAGCCAACATGCCGAACTAGTTGCATACTTTGCCTTCTCAGGCCAGTTTCTCCAGTGCAATCACAAAAAATCTGTGGGAAGGTTTCTGTACTTTCTTAGCCATACACTCGACATGAAAATATGACCAAGTATTGGTACACCTTCTGCAGTAAGTTCATCTTGTAGATGTAGTTGGGTGTCATCCTGAATTTAGCCAGCTCCTTTACCCAGTTCTTCAAAATGTCTCTGCAGTTGGCATTGCTGCAGGGTAAGTTGAAGGGTGTCTCCATGATGATCACGAGATTTGACATGTGATAGATATCATCATAATGATGTGCCCTGAAGGTAGAAATCCCCATCCTGCTAACACTTCTCAATGTCATCATCTTGGGATCAGTTTGTGATATAATCCAATGTATCATGTCCACGCACGGGAATGCGGGGTATCAGCATGCAATCTGGTACAAGCCAGAATTGTGAATGTTCACATTTACTTGGAGGTCTTTGATTTCTTCACCAAATGTGCCTGTAAATGCATCATTGACCTCATGCAATTTCAGTTTGATGTCCTTATCTACAATCAACTTGGTGTCTTCATAGATCGGTAGACTTGTAGACACTCACTCAACTATTGCTCTAGTTGCACTTCCGTCAGTGTCCTTTGATATTGCTCTCTTGGAGGCCATTGATCTTGAATTGCTAAGAGGTGGACGAACACCTGCAAGATCTGAAGACAAATCGACATGCATGGAAAGAAATATGTCGGTGAAAACTAAAGCAAACTAAGGAACGACATGCAACATACTTGGGGATTGACTGGCAAAGATTGCACAATTTCTCTTGGGAGGTTGGATGACTGGCTGCTAGAACTATGCGAAAGGTAGTCTAGGTTGTCCGGGAGGCTGAATAATTTTTGGAATTGAGCAATGCATAATCCAGGTTGGCTGACTGGCTGTTGGAATTGCACAATGCACAATTTCAATTGGAAATGGTTGTAGGTTCAGTGACTCCATTGCGCAATTTTCTAGGCCAGTAGTCACTGTCCCTCATAATTGCGCAAATCAATCTTGGAAGATAGTCACTGGTCAAAAATTCACATTTCCTAGGGGGAAGACGATGTCTTCCCTCTCAGGATTTCCCAATGCTGTCATGGTGATGCGAAGTCCGGGCCAAGGCTGGCGAGACCCGCCAACAGTCAACTGAAACAAAATGTGAAACTGAATGCATGGTGATACTCATTGTAAGAAGGAGTGAATGACCATGCATGAAAATAGTGAGTGAAATATTCAGAAAACCGAACAACATGCATGTGGGTGAAGCGAGTCACTGAATCAATGATCATTCGTGCAAGATAGTTTCATGCACGTTACATCACTTTGATGCTAACAAAAACTGAAACAGTGCTAGTACAATCTAGTATGCATGTAAACGAAAACAAGCATTCATAGAAATCAGGAAAACAACACTCACACAAGCGAAAACACAAAAAGAGACAGAAATGGTGCAAAAGACAAGTTAAGACTACCTACCCGTGAATAGTTGAGCTGGATGTGTCGGAGAGACCTAGATGTGTTGTGGGATGTAAGAGCTCTAAGATCGATGTGAAGAAATGAGCTCTGATGTGTTGAATAAATAAGTTTGAAGCTCATGACATGCATGCCACAAATCTAGGAAAAAGCGACACTTGGGGGAAGGATTCTAAAACGATCTTTGCATATAACCTTTAGCTGCTAAAAATAGCTCCGTAAAATCTAGGGATGTTTTTTACATGTTGCTTTTTTCTATTCTAGGAAAAAGCAACCCATGCATGCAAGTCAAGTTTTCTTGGTCCCAGGTGGACCCGGTCAACTCAACTACACATGCAAAAAGTCTTCTCAACTGGAAGGAAAAAATGCGCATTTATGGGAGGGACCTGGGCTGGCTGCCCAGAACATTTGTGCAATTTCTAGGTAGAGTAGCTGACTGCTACCTAGGATTGCACAATTCCTGAGCTGAGTAGCCCTATTGGGTGGAATTGCACAATTTTCTCAGTGACGCTTGAATGGCATATTTGCGCAATTCTAGAGCCCAGAAGGCTACCAGATAGAATTGTGCAATTTCTGGAGGGAAGGCTGGTTTCCCTCTATAATTTTGCAATTTCTTCAGGGAGCTTCTTAGCCTGCGATTGGACCAAGTTTGGGGAAACAACCTATGAGCGGGAGGCAACAAACTCTCATGGACAGGCTGTCATTCTACAAGAAAATCACTGAAGCTTGTGTACTTGACAAGGCAAGACATGCTGCTGTGAAAGGTTGTTAGGGAGGCTCCAAAACGAAGCTAAGATAAAATTTTGGATGGTGGTTGTAGCCGCTACAACACTTGGTGGCACACTAGTAGAACTCCAGCTCTCTGAATGGACCTTGTTTATGAAAAGAAAGCCTAACACCTCCGGAAGTATTGTTAAGTTCTCAGTTCGTCTTGGTTTCACACTAGCTTGTCTATAAGATGTAACATCTGCCAAGCTCTTAGTCGATTGACACACATTCCAAGCCAAGGGAACACAGTTGTTTCCATTGGGGTTGAGGTATTTTGGTGCACAAGCAGTATAGTCGTCAGATTCTTAGTTTCATCTCTAGTGTTGCTCCGCTGCCAGCAGGCCTGGAGAGTACCCTGGCGGAGTCACGCATGAAGACAAGCATTCCTCTGCTACCAATGAGCCTAGTCAATATCCCAGTAGAGTTACTTTCGTCACCTCTCTGCACAAGAATCCTTTCTCTTCTTTTGCCTTATTCATTTTTCATTTATTCATTTTTTACTTTTCATTTTTTCATTTTTTTCATAACTGTGCATAACACTTATTCATTTCATAGGCAAAATAGGGATCCCGACTTATTGAGAGCAGATGAGGTTGTTCCTTCAAAGAAGTAGTTTATTGTATAGCTATCACATGCCTGTTAAGGTTTTCCCCCTCAACTTACTCTACTTGACTAAGCGGACAAGTGTTAACCCAAAAACAACCGACTAGAGTAGATGACACTAGTTAGCTCACAAGCATTGTGTTTTCACCAAGGTTCACTTCGAACAGTACATATTTTCCATCGACATACCATGGAGTAAAAGTAACAAGTTCTTCATACAGAGGCAGGATGACAGATAACCAAGTAGTGATAGCTACACATGGCCTCTTGGACTTTACCCAGCTTGTTTCAAGAGTCATACATGGTTTCATGTCAAACTATCCTACGAACAAAATAAGTAAACAAATGACAAAGCAAAGCAGAAGCAGAAGCAGATGCAAAGAGAGTAAGCAGACAAGCAGGAAAACAAACAAGAAAATCAAGTAAGAAAACAAACATGCAAGCAAACAAATTGAAAGAAAACAATACTCCTACTCCTAAGCTAATGGTGCATGGGCCTGATCACATGAAGTGATATTTCCAATGCAGCCACCGGCGCATTAGTTGACCCATGTTGGTGAAGGCTTGGTTCACAAGCAACCCAGTTTGCCGAACCAGCAAACAAGAAAGATATAACAATGAAGACAAACGCACTTCATGTTTGAAAATGTCCACAAGACATAAGTGAGTGCAAGTACATGACATGTGTTCCATGGATTTGTCACGATGCTATGTGACACTACGTGAAACTTTGAAGCATATGCATACTCTTGACTATGACATACAAGAAAACAAAAGAAACAAAGAGAACTTGCACCGTGCATGTGTGCTTGCAATGTAAGATTCCACCAATGCATGAGAGATGGGATTGTGCAGTTTGGATGGAGGAAGCATGATCCATGTGTGATATTTATCTTCAATGCATACAGATGAGTGATGATGATCCTTGGGTAATTGACCAATTTCCTGATCGGAATTGAAACAAACCTCAGGACAGCAAGGGCCTAACACAACCATCAGCTTGGGCTGAAGTGCCTCGATAGTCTAGGGGGTTTCGACTTCATCATCAAATAGATCATCATGAACCAGTGGCTTTGAAAAATCAACTGTGATAGAATCATGATGATTATTGAATATGGGAGTAAATGGAGCACGACAGCCACGATCAGAAAAATCAATGATTTCATTGGCATCCTCATGATTTGATGAATCAAATAGAGAGGTAGATGAGAAGTGAACAATTTCATCCTTTGTGTTTGTGGAAAAGGCAAATGAAACATCAAGTGGATTTTCAATGAATAACTCATCCTCTCTGTTGTTAGATGATGGAATGACATCCGGTGTGTCCTGCGAGTGATCAACAATGGGTGCATCCATAGATGAAGATACACATGCGAAATCATGGATGGAAGGTTCACCAAATATGTCAGGAAAGAACAGAGGAGACTCAGATGGAAGGGTGTCATCCTTCACCGAGTGTTGATGCTCAAGCTCCTAGTCATACTCTTCATGAATGATAGTGCATGTTGGTTGTGCAACACCAACTTTGTTGATGGATTGATCCTCGTTCACAACAAGTGTAGAGTCCGGAATGGAAGAACACAAGACAATATCATCAGGAGGATTAGCCGAGTATGAAAATGGAGGTTGTGGTACAAAATTCATGACAATTCGATGGACTCACAACCAAATCTACGTGAAAATTAAGAAAAGTTATGTTGGGAGGATGTGACAACTGAACAGCTGTGTGAGCATGATCTCCCACATCACTCTACAGTGGTGGAGCTGTTTGATGAGGGGGCAGTGGATAGTCACTTGTGACAATGACTCTGTCCATCTATGATTACGAAGCTCCATCACTGAAGAATGTTGATTGAGGCTAGAGTTCAAACTTCTTCTTGGGATGAGTAGATTTCTTAAGACAATACTTGAATTGGTCCCAAAGATAGAAAAATTTCATCTGGCTCTTCGGAGCTTGAAATTTCAATTCTCGGAATCACTCCCAAAAATCCATAGGTGATTCATGCGGATTCTTCCATTGCTGTAACATTTTTTGGTCAAGATGTTCTTGATCAAAATTATAGAAAGTGTCTTCAATGAGATCACAAAATTCCTTAATCGGAGATTCGCGAAGTGCGAAGATTCGTCAGAATATCCATCTTCCTCATGAAGCATGGAAAGGAATACATGTAAGAACTCAAGCCAGGCCACTTCGCCTTCACCAACATATGTGTATGTGGACAAGAGATTGAAAAGCTCCCTCGTGATGGTAATAGATTCAGCATGCGCAAAATATCATGGAGGGAGGAGTGTGCAAGAATCCGTGATAGATATGCAAAGGTTCAAAATAGGATGAGAGGACACAACTTGTCATCTAGCCCTCCTTCTAGCGCCATAAATGTTGACGGTGTTCGACCCGCCAACATGTTAGGGGATCTCCCCAGTAAGAAGTCCCAATTACCAATTAGACCTCAAACCGTTTGGTGTAGGAGTCGGAGAAGTGGGTCATATGGTATTGCCTTAATTGCAGTTTTGTACAAAGGCAAGTAAGATGTCATTGTTGGTAGCAAGGGTGTGACAACTGCGGTAAGTCAAGGAAGGTGCATGAGAGGTTCTAACACACTAAGGTTGAGGTGAGTGTGCCCCTTGGAAACCTGTAATAGTACACAGCTTGGAAGGGAACACATGAGCGAAGATGCATCACAAGCTAGAAAGAAAATTAGAAAGCAATCGACAGTGATGGTTAAACCAATAGAACATTTCAGAAAGATTCATACATACTTATATAGAATAGTCCATATATGCATGCTTACGTAAACAAGTAAATATGTTATTTAGAATTAACAAGATATCTGGAATACAATAAAACATATGCATGAAATATGCTAGCTCTGGTATATTACAAATTGTAAGTTCTAGTCATAAAATACATCCATGTCCAACCACTAGTCCCGATAGCGGAACGTTACAGCCACAACCGCCTACTCCTCCAAAGAGATATATTAGCTCTACGTCGTGGAAAAGCCATGGCGCGTTACAATATTGTCTAAGATTTCTCTAAGATACTCCTATCGAAGCTTGGATGACCGAAAGCCTTTCTAATGAGTTATGAGGGACTATTTATAGGAAAGGGTGGGGTGACCCTTAACATTCCCCTTTGTGACATTTCATCTACCGTCATGACTCTTCATCTACTCTATGACTGTTACATCCAACTATCAACACTTGAACTTACACTTGACAAGATGTTACATTGCAATGCACATGTACCCATGTGAGACAAAATGGCTTGAGTAAGCCATGCAAGACATCACTATGACTTAGACAACTATTGGAAGACCAACTCTCCGACATCGTCACGGCGGTCTATAGTCACGAACTGATGCCAAGATCACTATTCCGCGATGGTATCCGTGTACTCCAAGGTGACGTATTTCTGGAACCTGACTCTTACCTCCATAACGTTCAGGTACACTGCTCGGGCTCCTCTTTCCAACTCGTCTGATAGCATGCGCATCATTGTCTTCAACATGGCTAGACCAACAACATAATTGTGCATGTTGTCTGCATTACAGAGCTGCAGAGCCTCTGCGTACAGAGCTGCAGAGCCTCTATCTATCTCCTAACACCCTCGACTCGGACTTGCAAACACAGAGAGAATATTTCCTTCATAAACCCATAACATTACAGATCCAAAATCCGAAAACTAACTTCTACCCTTAGAGCCTTGGTCTATTTATACCTTCCCATGATCCGCGGACCATGGGCAGGCCAACTCAATTTCTATTATCTTACATTATTCTCGGGTAGACAACCCTTTGACTTGACTTATTACAATTCATGCTTCGTGCACTTCGCGGAACCTTTACCATACTTTTACCCAAAATTGTGGGCTTTACGCCTGAAAATTGTTACGTGGGGGATCCGCTGCCCAACATGCCCCCAACAGAATCATCGCGACTAGTCCCAAGTAACTAGACTGGTACAACAATCTTCATGTGAAGGTCATCCAACAGATTCCGCGCTTCACTTACGCTCGCAAAAAATTCTTCCGCCATCTACTATACCCATTGGACGCGAGCCATCGATGCATCAGTATCAGTTTCAGTTGCTTGTCCAGGTTCATATACTTCCTACATGTGTGCTAACTTTCCCTCAATGTTGGTGGAGACTACAAATTCCTCATCAAGCCAAGGCTGGAGGCATTCCTTAAGCATTGCTTCCTTCTGTCGAGCGGCGTCAACTTCTGTCGTGAGAACCTGGGCCTCCCTCATCTTGTCCAATCGCTGCGTAATAACAACCATCTGTATGGTCCCCCTGACATTATCATAGGCTTGTTGTAACTCCTATGCTTCTGTCTCCTACCGCTGTAAGGTTGGATCTTCCTGTAGTGAAGTGACTATGATAAGTGATTGATCCAACAAGCCGGCACACTCCTGCATGGCACGTGCTATTGCTTCCCACCTGGATTGAATGATTCCTTTCCTCTACTCTGTGACCTCTGGTGGTGTAGAGGGCTGTGACTTCAGTTTCAGTTCTGTGATCTGCAAATTGAGGGAAAACTGGATCCTTGCTGCTTCTTCCTTCACTTCACGAAACCCACTCGCCAACTTGTGGATCCGTGTGCTGACAGGTAAATCTGCCGCAATCTCGAGCTCAGGGGCACGACAACATGCTTCCTCCACAATTTTCTCCAACTGCCGATTTTGTGCTATTGATTCATCACGTTGGAGGCTCAATTGTTCGATGTTAATTTGTTGCTCGCTGAGTATCTATACCACATGTCCTTCCCTAACATGGAGCTCCGTCATTGCCCCATCCTGTAGCTGGTATAAGATTTCTCGTGGGAGGACAACCAAATTTAATCCAAGTCCCTTAAGCCGGCCTGCCACAACTCTGCCTGCCACGATGTCTGTTGTCACTGCTCCTGCCTAGAGTGCGATAGTATTAGCCATTTTGGCCTGTAGCAGGTTCTCATTTGCTGACATACCCATAGCTCTATAGGTAGCGACCATTCCCGGCTGTGGGGCCCATGCTCCGAGTTCCTGGAGTTGCGCATTGAGCGCTCCTAACACAGTCTGCTGCTCCGTCATGGCCTCGTCGAGTGCCTCCCTAGTGACTTCACGAACTGTATCCCCTATGTCACATAGGTCACCTTCGGTCAATGTGATAAGTTCCCCGTCCAACTTGGACGCCTTGGTCTTCTTCCGTGACTTTGACCGTTCTGTCGCACGCAGTCGTTTTAAGGGCGAACAGGTGGTGGTTGGTGCCGCACCTTCTGTCACTGTATCTATGTCCAGCTCTGTGGTCACATTCGGGCCACTTTCGTCCTCTGTTGTAGCAGCCCCTCCTGCTATCACCTTGCCTGTGGAAGCCTGCGCTGCCTCCCAGGCTGCCCGTACTTTCGCAGCGAGTTGTTCGTTCTGCTTTTGTTGTGCTAAGAACTTGGCCTTAGCCTTCTGTTTTTGGATGGTGGTCTCATCGCGCCCTACCGCATTTGGTCCGCGCCATTCCGGTGGCCAGGTATCTAGCACTGTGAAAACACCATTGTCGATGGTGATGAAAGGAAGTGTGGTCCACGTCTGCTCTGGATCCTTTTGTGCCTGGATGTATACATGGTGCATATCTGCATTAAAATCGGCCACATTCTTCACAATGTCATATACCTCAGCAGATAGACAGGGTTGCTGGTTGATCCACTGTCGTATGCTTGTGTCCATCAGTATCCAAAAAATCTTGACTTCTCGGATTCTTCTAGCATCCCTCATCACCCACAATGATGCGTATTTCACGGCCTCTGACCAATCCTAGTCCAGGGAGGGAAACTGACTATCCTCAGGTAATTCACCTGTAACCAATAGGATGGACAAGAGAAACCATGCATAGTGAAAGGTCTTACCCTGCTCTTGAGTCTCCATACAGTTGGTCAGGAATTTGTCGCGGAGGAACTGTGCCCAATTGAACTGAACCCCGCCTACGCATTACTCAGCTAACACAACGACTGTTGTTGGGACCTCACTACCTCGGCATTTTCTCATCACTTTTCGTGCCAGCAAAACGGTAGTAATGCGGACCCCATTGTCCTGAATACTAGTAATAGCATACCCTATCTAGTTTTTCTCCAACTTGTATTTATATTTCATGGCTCCCACAAGCGTCAAGTCACCACTCATGCCAACTATTTCCATAGGGTCACTTCCTTCATAGGGAAGCCGAGAGATCCTATGAATGAGCTCCACCATGATGGGGATGAGTTTGTCTAGCCATAAGTACCCATCATGCACCAGGAAGAGCAGTTGCCTGATGACCAATATTGTAAGGGGGGTCCAATGAAAATGTGGAATTGATAGGAGGTGGAATAGCCCGGCCTCCTCCACCTTTCGAAACCATTTCTACGGCTATAGTGTCGTAACGGCCGCCTCCGTGCTTTGTTCCATCAGCTCACTAGTTTCCAAATGGGGAAACGTTTCAGTATCTGCAAGGTCCCAGTCTTCAAATTTCATAGTGGGGATGCGGCCAGTCGCCGTTCCTTCAAACGTAACACCTTTGCGGAGGGACGGGGTTATAAGTGTGTTTTTGACGACATCCAAATATTTAGGTACCTTAACCCTCCCTTTCCATGGAGGGACATACTTAGGCCGCTTTGCTAGAGCCCACACTAGCTAGATATCTTCTTCCATCTCTTCTTTTGGTTCTATTTCTTTGACAAAAGTTGGAGGATCCTTTTCCTATTCATCGCTCTCAATAGTAACCGTTTTTCCCATTTCATCCATCGACAATTTGCTGAATCGCGGATTTCGTAGAGACATCCAGACTGGTCCTGCTACCTGTGGGTCCTTCTTGGTCCGCGGCGTCTGGGGTGATTTAGGGATTTCAGCTGTCCCTCCCACCTGTGACACAGGGTTCTGCGTAACGTCCTTAGTTGTGGATATCGACCTTAGTAGGGACTCCTGCATTTCCTTTGGCAATTCTTGAAACCATGTGCTTTCTTTTATAACTGCCTCATTCATCCTGCTCCTGTCTGCTTGAACACGGAATGACTTAATATGCAAAGGGCCAAAGGTTGTTTGGTAACAAGCCACCTGTGCTTTATATACCTTTTCGAATTCAAATTCGTCCATGCCCCCCATTCGTGGCTCATTAATGCGATTTTGGCAATAGATCCTATGTCTTAATTGCCCGTCGCCCACTCCTCAGTGCCTTAAATGGAACATCTTGTCATGAACAGTATCTGCAACGGTCACCTTCCATCCTTCCCACGTGGCAGCGTAGTCCCTTGTACGCGAACGCATTCTATGCTTCATACTGGTCCTGCGCGCCACGTCCAAACCGCGCAACCTCCCTACAGACTTCTTTATAGTCCCGCGCCCTCTTCCAACTGCGTAGAGCGCTGAGACTGGGCCTCCTACGGATAGTTAGGTGGTCACACCCTTCGTGCGAGACTTCCTCTTCCCTACTAGCTCAGGTTGCAGGCACCCTTCACATACCTTGGAATCGAGTAGCGCGTCACGTCCTGTGCTCCCCAATTCAGTAGGGTGCGGTCGCAACCATGATAGCAGGGTTGTGGGTCGTTCTAGTATCATAGGAGGGTTGGCCAGGTCTAGTCCCCTCATTCTCACATTCGCGCGGCCCATTTGTGTGACTCTGATTTTTATTTTGCTAATTTCCTCATCTAGCCTCGTGGTTTTCCACCTTAGCCTTGCCCATTCTTCATTATGTTTGTGGAGTCTCAAGTTGCTACGCCGAATGGCTTCCTGCAACTACCGAATTCCTTTGTCCAGGTCCTCGCGTTTAGTCCAAACTGCAGGGGCAGTGGTCGGGGAAATTGTCTCCATGTTCCTAGTTTCTTCGTGTTTGACCGCGGATAGGGTTACCTTCACACAACCTATTTTTCTTATGGTCATATTGGCCCATCGAACCCCTCACACATGAAGATTCAGTTGGGGTGATGGTTGTACAGCATACAGCCGCACCCTTTGCTGTAGGCGGGTGCCCGAACCGCTTCGTCGTAGCTACCTCGGCTGTGTTCGCCATGGAGGTCCTCCTACCCATACACACATCCACCTACCTTCGCGCCCATTCCACCTCATCTTCCCAAGTGCATGCCACCTTGTGTAGTTGTCCCACGTAGCACACCTTCTGGCACACCGTACCACTTCTACTTTATGATTGAAGTTCTGCAGTGTTTGATGAAGTCCTCCCCATTTGTTGCGCCGTCATCCGCTGGTAGTTTCCTTACCTTGGTTGTCACATGTCGCAGTGATCTAATCATCATATTACAATTGAGCGTTGTTACTTCATGCAATCGGTTCTACCATTTTTCTATCTCCTCATCTGAATCCGACGTGGAGTAACTATCGTGCTCCAATGAGATTCTCCTGTCCGCTGTTGGATTCACCTGATCCTGGTCTTACGCTTTTATCTGGTAGATGCAGTCTAGTTCATCGTCACTGTCCTCGTCGTGCACAGGTTTAGTGTAGCACGCTCCTTCGGCTGGGTCCTGTGAAACTATTACACGGAGTGAATTTTTCTCGAATATCATCTTTCGTCTTTTCAAGTTAATGAACCCATTCATGTCCATGGCCCAATCTATTCCTAGCAATGCAGGGTATGGATTACTGTCATCAACAATTTCTATTATCTCAAATTTTGTCTGCGTACTTACGCCTTCAATGTCGATTGTCACCCCTTGTAGTCTCCCCATCGGTAAGATATTTTGTTGGTTGGCCATCCATAATTGAATAGGAGACCACTATAGCGAGGGCCTGCACATGCGTTCCCACGTCTGTATTGGAAATACATTCCCATTTTACCCCAAATCCAAGATGACTTGATCCATCTCATACTCACCAATTTGCGCTGTCATTCGCATTTCCCACACGATGCGTAAAGCATCCTTTCCAAGTTTCCAGACCACGCATGGCTCTCCTGACCCTGCGCACCTATTGATCAGCTATTGTAGTCCCTTAACTGCCTTATTGTCACGTAGCAACTTCATAAATGTCTCCAAAAAGGTAGTAAGCATAGAGGGATCCATTCCTGGCTCAAGTGGATCCCCACTACCTGGAGTAGAGGCTTCCGTGAAGCTCTTTTGAGCTTCCTTAGATGTTCCCTTCACATGTTCCATCACAAAGTCAGGAGCATCATGAATCGTCACATCTTCTCTGAGCTATTTCCTTGCATCTTCCCCTGTAGTTTCATCACTCCTAAGTACCATTTTTACGCTGGGGTCCTCTTCGCATGGTTCAAACCTCATCACTTGGATATTTTGAGTTGAGTAGGCTGTAGTACCCCCTTTTCACGCATTTGGGCAATCAGTGTTGGACAATCTACCATTTCATAGTCAAACTGCTAACAATACGAGCAAGATATTCTCTTCGGGTTAGTACAATCGCAGGTGTAGTGCCCCGGCACTCCGCAATTATAACAGATTAGTTTTCTGCGCCCTCATCCAGGTCCCATTCCTCCTCTCCATCATCCGCGTCCTTAGAATCCACCGCGTGGCCCCACGGCTGGATCGAAGCCTTGCGTATCAATCTAGATTTGATAGGTTGGGGTCCTCTCCATCATTAGCTCATAGCTTCGACACGTTCACTCATCGTGACCCACTGATCTATAGAAGTTGCAATATAGTTGCTACGGAGCCTTGGTATACTTCTACAATAGGTGACAGTTGTTTGTTGCATGCTTTCCTCCTACTTGACAAATCGTGCACCAGAGTGCGGGCGCCGCACTTGGTCCTGCTTGTACCTCGAGTGTCAATGGCATCAGTCCTCCTCCCACAAAATAGTTCACGAATATAGGGTAGTGATCCTTGTCGTGACCTTGGCCTTTGCATTTGATACACCACACTTCTTCACGTGCTTCCGCTTGGGACGCCCTATCTTGCTTCAGGCTTTGCATCTCCAAGCACATGTTTTGTAGTTGCGTGTGGATTTGCTAAACTCCTAACCCAATATCTTCTATTGGAGTTTCATGCAACCTCATCGTTATCTATAATGATTTAGCCTAGGTTGAGATCTTTTGCTGTGACAACGCCGTCCTCAGATGCGGTGTCAAAGAAGCCACAAACCACGTGTGGTGTTGCGAATCTGTCAGTGTCATGTTAGCCTCATGGATCGTACTCTTCAGTCTTTGATCCAAATCCCAAGGGGTTTCACCTAGCAACATCATGATCTCCTTGAACCTGATGATCAACTATATCTCTAATTTTGGCCGACTAAATTCTTTGTTCAATGCATGTTGGATCTCCACTATTCCTGCATTCAGATGATCGCTAGAGTGCTTTGTATACCACGTCAACGTGCGATCCTACGGTGCAGTTACCAAAGTAGCCTTTTTGATGTTATCATCCGTAACACCTTGGGCTTCCCATATTGCCTTTACCACAAACCAAAACTGATCTAGTTCTTCATTTCCTATGCCTCTAAATATAGGCAACTTGATTGCACTCACCATTCGAACCCCGGTGGTGGCAGAGTGGGTGTGGGTGAAGATGGGGTTGATGTAGGTGAAGTGGGTGACGGCGTGGACAACAGTGGTACCAGTGTAATGTGTCACTTTATTAACCATACCCCACTTCTCGGAGAGAACTTAGCGAGCTCCTTCTCGCTTCCTTGCGGTAGTGAGATCAGAGGATTGTTCTCTATTCCTTCGATACCTTCGTAGCCTCTTTCTCTCCGTGTTACCCCAGACATCAATGGATTCGCATAATCCGTTTCTCACATAACAGCATTTTAATCCAAGTATTCAATGATTTGAGGTCCTTACCCTGTGGTCCCTTGAGAAAATGTTGCTCTACTTCGCTATAGGTCATTGTCGTGTTTATCGTGAACTCAGTGATAAACCCTCCTATTATCTGATCCAACCAGTGATCTACTGCCGGTGCGATTTTATGTTCCGATGCCTCTAGTCTGTGCACCAACTCTGGAGTCCACAGGATGGGTTGTTCCAGTCTGCAGCTTCCCTGACTGTTAGCTAGCCTCGCGATCCACTCATACAGTTCTGTCGAGAAGGACACGAAGAAGATCTCGTGGATTTCCGTGTATATGTAGTGATCTAGCCACCTCTTCCTTAGATATCTGTGGAGTTTTGTTTTCTTGTACCACGAACTCGTGAAGCTTCTGACCAAACCAATCTTCAAGTTCTTTCTTTGTAGGTTTCTAGTGTTCCGACATCAGGCATCCCTTAGGTAGATCCTGGTCACGGCGATGAAACCATTTGTTGGCTTGTTGGGGCTTGACCTAGGTTCGAAAGTGTTTTAGCCAAACAAATCCCACACTACCGGCCCTTTCAGCAACAGTCTGTGGAGCGCAGGCTGAAGTCTCACCTGAGGTAGTAGGGGAGGGTGTTGGAACCAGGTTTCTGCACCCATGGGATGTCTTGATGAGGTCTGGAGGGGTCGCGAACCGATCTGTGCACTTGCGCTACTCTACACAGCAATCTGGTCTTCGAGAAGCTCTGTGATGAGGCTCTTCTTAGATTCTTATTATTAACGTGGTTATTATAGATCAGATCTACTTCTTAAGGTCTTAATCAAGGATTTCAATAGTAATAACCAATGCGCGCAATCATAGATATGCATAAATTTAGAACATAAGAAAATAGATAGATCCCCGATAAAGCACACAATAATTCAAAACCACTTATCTTTATTTATCTCCTGTTCAGTATGACCACATCTTCCATACACACTCAGCTGCAGGGGTCCACGCACACAATTACGAACTCTACCAGGCCTCTGCGCACATAGCTGCAGAGCCTCTATCTATCTACTAACACCCTCGACTTGGACTTATAGATACAAAGAGAATATTTCCTTCATAAACCCATAACATTGCAGATCCAAAAACCAAAAACTGACTTCTACCCTTAGAGCCTTACTCTATTTATACCTTCCCATGGTCCGTGGACCATGGGCAGGCCGACTCACTTTCTATTATCTTACATTATTCTCGGGCGGACAACCCTTTTACTTGACTCATTACAATTTGCGTTTCATGCACTTTGCGGAACTTTTACCCAAAATTATGGGCTTTACGCCCCAAAACCGTTACACGGGGGATCCATTGCCCAACACCACTTCTCCTCCGTACTTGGACATCTGTAGTTCCTTCACCATTCGGTCATTCTCAGCTATCACAAAGCGAACACGCGAGCTAGTCGATTTGACATATTCTCTTGTGGCATCGACTAATGCCATTGGATGTTTGCGCATGTCAGACACGATTACTCATTCCTCCTACTACGTAGGAGATGTATGGTCTTCCAGACTTGACACTCTACGAGATTGCAGAACTCTATGTAGAGACTTGTCGAATGAGATGTTGTGCATCTCTCCTTTTGGCTGATCTCAAGGATCTTAGTGTATCCTTGGTCACTTGGGACTTGCTCATATTCTAGATGCGGTGAAGATGGTGGGTCGACCTCTTGTTGGTGAGGCATGAGGTTGATGTCTTTCTCTAACTCCTGCCGCTCCATATCATTATCTATATGCTCAAGTGCTCGCTCTATCTCCTAAGTGATGTCCTGATCTTGCGATCGTTCACCTTTTTTCCCTGATGATAGTTATTCTGATGAGTCCGCTACCTATACGAGCATTGTTTCATCCATCTACACAAGTTGCACCCCCTCTTGTACCTGTTTTTGTTGCACTTACTTCTCCTATCTGCGTAGCTCCTATTCCTTCTAGAGTTTCTCCTTCAACTAATGCAACTCGATCTCTCTTTCATCCATTCTTTGTTTCTCTCTCTGCCTTTACGCGTTTCGCTTGTTGTGCTATTGACTCTTTGCCTCCATAGCCATAGCTGCTTTCTCCACAAGTGGATCTACTCAGAACTTGTAGCTTTCCTCTTCCTCCATGAGATCGACAATCTTCCTCTTGCCCTTGTCGTGCATTGGTATACTCACCTCTATTGCTAATGTTGCTTCTGGTCCTTTCCAGGATGTTGCTTCGTTAACCATCCCATGACGAAGCCGATCGTTCATTGAGTCAAGGGGAGTTGTAATAATATCTCCATGCATCCTCCTCCACCCAATGACAAGCCCCATGGATCTAGTTGAACTGTACTCTCGCTCAGTGACCTTTGACAAAACAATGCAGGTCATACGGATTGTAACTTTGAAGGTCGAATGGATACTTCTTCATCTGTTCTACTTCAACATCTACATGCTTGAAAATTTGAATCTCGTATAATCCAATGCGTAGCGGAAGAGCAGGCCAAGGTACATTCTTCTTCCAGTGCAGCCTAGCTATCAGTCTTACCGAGATGTGATATGTTACTTCCTGCATGACGAGTATGTCTAAGGAAAACTTTAGTAGAACATGCAGAGGCTTCTCCGCGCTGTACATCTGCATGAAGGTGTCGGATAATGAGGCATACCAATTAGCTATATCTATCAATGCCTCCATTGTTGCCTTCGACATGTAGGGTGGATCCTATCTGAATATCATCTTGTAAATCGGGGTGACAAAATGATCAGACAACCATCTGATAACTCCTATCAAGCTGCATTCAGAAAACACCTTATAATAAGTGTTCATAGCAGTCTCCACCAGTGTCCATGCCCATTTCAAGCCCGGGAACTCCTGTCAGTCACAGATTGCATCCAACATGTAGGCGAACATGTAGACCTTTGCTTGCATACCTTTGGGTAGTTGTAGAGCCCTTGTTACCTGTTCCTTCAGCTAATGAGCCTACATGTAGGACCAGTTGCATACTTTTCGTTCTCTGGCCAGTTTTTCCAGCGCGAACCCACCACTATGGAAAGGTTTCTGTACTTTCTTGGCCATATAGTTGACATCCAAAGATGATCAAGTATTGATACGCCTTCCACAGTATCTTCGTCTTGTAGATCTGGTTGGGTGTCATCCTGAATTTAGCTAGCTCCTTTACCTAGTTCTTCAAAATGTCTCTGGAGTTGGCATTGCTGCTGGGTAAGCTGAAGGGTGTCTTCATGATGATCACGGGCTCTGACATCTAATAGATATTATCATAATTCGGTGCCTTGAAGGTAGAAATATTCGTCCCACTAACACTTGTCAATGTCATCATCTTAGGATCAGTGTGCGAGATGATCCAATGTATCATGTTCGAGCACAGGAATGTGGTGTATCTGCATGCAATCGAGTACAATCTAGACTTATGAATGTTCACATATACTTGCCGGTCTTCGAAGTATTCTCTAAATGTGCCTGCAAATGCATCATTGAACTCTTCCAATTTCAGTTTGATGTCCTTGTCTACAATCATCTTGGTGTCTTCATAGGTTGGCAGACTTGTAGACACTCGCTCAGCTGCTGCTCCAGTTGCACTTCCGTCAGTGTCCTTTAATCCTACTCTCTTGGAGTCCATTTATCCTGAACTGATGAAAGGCAGACGAACACCTACAATCTCTGGAGACAAAGTGACATGCATGGCAAGAAATCTGTCAGCGAAAACCAAAGCCAACTGAGGAATGACATGCAACATACCTGGGGATCGACTGGCAAGGATTGCGCAATTTCTTCTGGGAGGCTAGCTGACTGGGTGTTAGAACTACGCAAAAGGAAGTCTGGGCTATCTAGGAGGCTGACTAACTCCTGGAATTGTGCAATTAGCAATCTAGGCTGGCTAAATTGCTGCTGGAATTACGCAATGTGTAATTTCAGCTGGTAATGGTTGCATACTCAGTTACTGCATTGCGCAATTTTCTGGGCTAGCAGTCACTATCCCTTAAAATTGCGCAAACAAATACTCGAGGATAGTCACCCGGCATAAATGCGCATTTCCCAATGGGAAGATAGAGCCTTTCCACTCAGGATTGTGTAATGTTGTCTTGGTGAGGCAGAGTCTAGGCCAAGGCTGGCCAGACCCGTCGATGGGCAATTGAAAGAAATTATGAAAGTGAATGCATGGCGATACTCAATGTAAGCAGGAGTGAATGATCATGCAAGAAAATAGTGAATGAAATATTCAGAAAATGGAACAACATGCATGTGGGTGAAGCAAGTCGTCAAATCGATGATTATTCAGGAAAAACAGTTTCATGCATGCGACAACTATGAGAGGCTAACAAAAAGTGAAATGGTGCTAGTACAAGCTAGTATGCATGTAAACAGCAACAAGCGTTCACATAAATCAAGCAAACAACACTAACACAAGCGAAAACACAAAAATTGATTGAAATGATGCAAAAGACGAGTTAAAACTACTTACCCGTGAATAGCTGAGCTGGATGTGTCAGAGAGTCGTGGATGTGCTGTGGGATGTCAGAGCTCCAAGATCGATGTGAAGAAATGAAATCTGATGTGCTGAATAAATAAGTTTGAAGCTCATGAAGTACATGCCACAAATCTAGGAAAAAGCGACACTTGGAGGAAAGATTCTAAAATGATCGTTGCATGTAACGTCCAACTCCTAAAAACATCTCCATAGAATTTAGGGACACTTTCTTCATGTTGCTTTTTGTATTTCATGAAAAAGCAGCCCATGCATGTAAGTAATTTTTTCTTGGCCCCGGGGGGAACCAGTCAACTCAACTGCACATGCAACAGTCAGCTCAACTCGGAGGAAAAAATGCGCATGTCTGGGAGGGAGCTGGGTTGGCTGCCTAGCAGATTTGTACAATTTCTCGGTAGAGCAGCTGACTGCTACCCACAATCGTGCAGTTCCTGTGTTGAGTAGCCCTACTGGGAGTAATTGCACAATTTTATCAGTGATGCTTGACTGGCATATTTGCGCAATTCTGGAGCCAAGTAGGCTACCAGACAGAATTGCGCAATTTCTAGAGGGAAGGCTAGTTTCCCTCCAGAATTGTGCAATTTCTTGAGGGAACTGCTCAGCCTACAACTGAGCCAATTCTAGGGAAGCAGCCTGTGAGGGGGATGCAACAAGCTCTCATGGAAAGGCTATCATAATGAAAAAAAATCATTGAAGCTTGTGTACTTGACAAGGAAAGACATGTTGCTGTGAAAGGTTAGTAGGGAAGCTCCAAAACGAAGCTAAGGCAAAATTTTGGAGGGTGGTTGTTATAGACAATTTTGTGCCTTGAAGCATCAGGCATGAATTGTCAATAATCCAAGGGATCCAAAGTCCCTAAACATGATTTTACTACCCCTAGAGGAACAAGGTCAGCAAACCAACAGCTCTCAGATCAGTTCTCCACCTGAAAACACTCAAAAACAAGCAATCCTGAAATCAAAGCAGGTGCTCCACTAGGCTTCTGCGCTGAAACTCAACTCCTCCATGGTGTACCTGCGTTGCAAAGCAGGTAGAACAAAGGCCACCTGCGCTGAGCGAGATGGGACAAGTGGCACACTGAGTCATTGCTCTGGAATCTTCCAAAAATGACACTTGGATCAGGGATTTCTCCTTGTGATGAGTCAGAGGCTCTGTTTCTCCAAGTGGAAGCAAGGTTCTCCAAGTGGACTCAAGAACTGAAGATCAACTGAAGAGAGAGAGGACACAAGGCAGCTACACATTAGTTGCAAGCTGACTCATCCTTTCTCAATTCATCTATATATTGAGCTCTCTCCTATGAGTTCAGGAGGCTGGAATTTTGTGCAAAGTAATGATATGCTGTTGGTTTCACTATAGAACTATTGGGTGATTGCTTGAAGGAGGTGAAGAGGAGAAATTCTTTCTGCTAGGAGGTGTTGCTGGATTGGGGCCTTCAATGGTTGTAACACTCTCAGAACTTTACTTCTTCCATTAATAAAAGCTATTGAGGTTCTTCTATATGCACTTGTTTCAATGATGTATTGTGATAATTGTATATTTGATTTATGCTAATCCTTGAATCAGTTATGATTGCATGCTTCTTGTAGTTTCCTTCTTTGTTATTTTGCAGGATCTCATTGTAGCTGGGCCAGCAAAAGAGCAAGGGGCTGGGAGCAAGCAGCAAAGAGAAGAGTTTGGATTCGACATTACGCGCAAGGCAACGGTTAGTGCATTTCTTCATTCTCTCTTGCTTTCATAAAGAAGTAAACCTTAAGTAGTTTTCTTTACAGTTGTTGCTGAGGTACTATCACCCTTAGAGTGGGATAGGGTCATCCGAGTCGGATACTTTTCCCTACAACAAACTGGCGACTCCACTGGGGATCGTATCTGTTTGATTGTTTGTAGTATTTTGCTATTCATTTCCTGACCAAAAGAGTACCAAATCGAAAAGCTTTTGACTATATCAAAAGCAAAGTAGAGGGCAGCTACTCTAGCTCATTTCTGAGCATGTTCATGATTTGAAGAGCTGATCTACAAGGATCCTTGTAAGCTCTTAGTGATAGCTTTTCATCCTCCTTGTCATCCCTTAGTGTGTACTTGACTGATAGCTTCTGATTTGAGCAAAAACTGTGAATTTTTGAGAAAATTGTGACCCGGAAACTGTGAAAACGCAACTTTCGTTTTCCAAAGCAGGTAGTACACAGGCTACCTGCTTTGCAACGCAGGTCCCGAAGGGGCTACCTGTGCTGAGAGCCAGACTGGCTGTGCAGCACCTGCGTTGGCCCAATTTTGCCTTGTGCATTTGGGGTTTCCTCCCTTTTTCTTGCCTGTTTTCACTATAGATTTTACAGCCAGTTACCAGTCTTCTACCTGTTCTGAAACCAACCTTACTTGCCATCATTCCACCTCTGTTATATAACGAAATTGTACTTCTTCTTTTGTATTTCTTACATCATTTACAATTTCCCATAACGAAAGTGAACTAGTCGTGCTTTGGCCTCTTAGATCTGAACCTGTGTTAGGCATTTTGCTGGTCTAAAGAGTTAGCTTGTTTGCTGTCGATAGCTGATTAGTCTTTTTACTTTCGTCATTATGGTTTGATTTCATGCATTTCCAGTGTTTAAACAAGTAAATCTTAAGGTGTCTTTTGATTTTGGACTAGCTTGTTTGTTTTCGCTTTAAATCGAAATCAAAGTTATATAACAACTTTCTTTTTGTAATACATCAACATTAAGAAAGGGAAAAGAAAATACATGCATTGTGCATTTTGCATTTGACTGTTTGCATGCTGATTTAGGAAATTTTGCATTAGTGTGTTCTCTATGATCTGTGTGAAAAGATTTGCCTTTCTTCTCCTCAGTAGTTAAGATTTTCAAAGTTGAAAGATTGAAAAGTTTGCTTCTCATCTTAGACTGCATTCAGGAATTTGTTACATACATCTCGTGGTGATCCTTAAAGGCAAACTGCTAAGCAAGATCAACATTAAAATAAATCCAATTTACTTAACAACGCTTTGAAACATAACGCAAACACATAGAGGTCTAGGTAGAGACATGTTCCGGCGTCGTTAAACATAGTGACTGTCGATCTCTACGAAGGTGGGTGATTCCTCCTGAGAGTCGGTGGCACTAATACGGACTTGTGCTCCCACGTACCGTCGCGTATATATTGGGAGACCCCTATAGGAACAAATCCTTTATCCATAGGAAGCCGTGTCGGCCGCCCTACTGATCGCGATGCAGTGAACACAGCATTCACGAAGATCGACCACCCGTACCGTAAAACGTATTCTGTGGTTTCACGAAAAGTTTGGCACACCCTCTGCCTAGAACTCCAGAGTAGTTTCTTTTGGCCTTTTTCAAACTCTATAACTGAAAAAGTCCATCCGAGCATTTGTCACTTCGGGCTCGTTAAAACATCGAAGGAGACTAGAGTCATCTTTAGCTTTTTCTCGACTCTTAAAACATGAAAAAGCAAAGTTGTGTCTAAAGCGTCGTTAATAAAATTTATTTTAATCGGAACATAATCACCTGTTATTCCCACGTTGATCTCTCAGTTGAAAAGTATGGAGCCCACCAACCAAGGAAGTCACCTTGGTGGAAGTCCCAATCCCTTCTCCTCTTGGGGAGATGTTGGTGCGCCTCATATGGCCACATTGTCACTTCTAGGATTGACAATTGGCCTACCTGTATGGCTCTTTTCAACTAATGTAGTTCAGATCACCACTAATCCTGAGCAGTCGAATCAACAGTCAGACCAGTCTAGAGCTACCCACCAGCCTTCCACTTCTTACGATTCTTCCTCTGATCCTTCATCTTCGCAAGGTAGAGCCGACAAAAGTCAGCCTCCCATGGAGAAGAAGGAGAAGAAGAAGAAAGAAAAGAAGCAGAAGGAGCCTAAGGCGAAGGCGACTGGGGGCAAGCAAAAGACATCTGACAAAAATCCACACACTGCACCGACCGGGCCTAAATCGCCATGTGTCATTTGCAAAGGGACCCACTTCCACCGTGACTGTCCTTGTATTCCTCGGATACTAAGGGACTGGTCCCCCAGGTTGCACAATCCGGTAGCATCAACCTCTGATAGACATGTTGATTGCATTCTGTCAACTAGCGAGATTGAAGGACAAAGAGGGAGACCAAGATCACCCTGCAGACTGTGTGAAGGCGATCACGCCATCCACCGTTGTCCATTCTTAGATGAGGCGAAGAGAGTTTTGGAAGATCATCCGGTTTCACCGTTACGACTTCCTCCTGGATACCAAAAACTCGTGCCAAGTCCCTCGATAGTTGAAAATCCAGCTGGCCCGATCAAGTGGTCAGCTGAAGTGTCGTTCATTGAGAATGAACCTACTGAATCCAGACCAGACGAAAGTCTAAAGGTCGAAACGGCAGTTGACCCGGTTCTTCCTTCAGAGGTTTCATCCTCAAATGACACCGTCGTTGAAGATTCATCTTCAAATGACACCCTCACTGAAGAGAACAAGGATGACACCATCCAGATTCTTTTCATCAACACAGACTCTGATGAGCATCAGGGCAACGCGCCCATTCCTTTATCGCAGGAAGGAACATCGTCAGGGTCGTATCCGGCCGTGTATTCGGTCCCACCACCAAGCAACCTGGTTGTGTCCTTTGATTGGAATCAACTAGGCAGACCCCGGTTACCAGCCAGTATCCCATTCAGAATCATCGTCCAAATCTACAGAATGGTGATGGCTGGAACTATCATTGATGAAGGGGCATCTGTGAGTATCCTTTCCTCTATTGCTTGGAAAGCACTGGGTTCCCCGGCGCTTTTACCTGAGATGAGAAATCTATCAGGTTTTGATAAAGGAACCAGTCGCCCGTTAGGGATTCTCCCCAATGTTCCCGTTACATTGAAAGGGAAGACAGTTCATATGAACGTCATGGTCGTCCAAGGACCGTTGGTGTATAACTTACTCCTTGGACGAGACTATATATATTGCATGGAGGCGATAGTGTCCTCACTCTTCAGAGTTATGTGTTTTCCGCACGAAGGAAGAATGGTCAAGCTCGTAGACCAACTTTCATTTCCAGGATCACGCATCGTAAATAGTCAAATACCATCCCTTAACGGTTTATTCACTCAAGGAATGCCTCCACCCCCGGTTCTACTTCCCAATGAATGCGAGTGATTCGGAAAGATGTAACTGGGACCCAGGGGGCATGCACTCTGGCCTGCCTTGGGCAGAGGAAACCTTGGGTATAAAGTTAATTTCCGCAGAAGAATGGGACTAGTCCATACCCCGTCCGAAAGAAGGAAGAGAGGGTTGTTCTAGGATAAAGTTCTTTTGTCAAAGTTATGTGAGTGAGATAATCAGCTTCTCGCTCCCTTTGTCTAAAAAGTAGGCTCTTCTGAGGGAGGAGATCCATTTGTGGCGGCAAGTAGCCACCATCTTTGAAGGCAAGCCTCACCCATTAAAACATATGTTTTGAAGGATAAGTAGGGGCAGCCTCCAAAGAAAGAGATGAAATTGCTGCAACAAGTAATCACCATCCTTAGCAACCTAATGATAGACATCGCCGGGAAAAAGAGTTTAATTTGCGGCAGCGAACAGAACCATTTTTCGGATAGTAAGAAAGAGGCAGCGCCTTGAAATTATACTTTATACCTGGGGGCATGCGATCCTTTTGGAGTGCAAGCACGGGACGACTATTTATTTTTTAAATTTTTAGGTCCTCCCTTTAAACATGTAGGTCTAACCCGTTAAACTCGTAGGATTAGCCGTTTCCAGCTTGCATAAAGAAAGGATGTGGGGCAAAAGTCAAAACTTGCCAAATAGGAGCATAGCTTCGTGAGATAAAGCTCCTTAAAAAATAGCTATCTCACCTGAGGCGTTTCTTGTATTATGACTGGTATATTCGAGCAGTTTTAGCACACAGTTCATGCTCGTTAAAAAATAAACGCAAGATCCGAGCAGTTTTCGCACATAGTTCATGCTCGTTAAAAAATAAACATAAGTTGTGAGCAATCTTCCCCTAGAGTTCAAGCTCACCCAGAAAAAATGAACCGGTAAATAACCTTGGTAAATGTAACCTTTGACAGCCATATTAAAAGCCATTGGTCGTGTTTATATGCCATCACCTCCATCCTTTCATTTGGCCAATCATTCATCTCCATATGTTTGTTTACCCTTTTTGAGGAACAGCTGCGAAGAGTGATTTCACTTAGCCATCCTTGTGACACTGCCGTGATTGGAAAATTCCAACCTGTACCTGGAATCTGCTGCTATCCCTGTTTATCACTCGTTCCTCAAAAGACGAGTCTTCTTTGAGCTCTTTTCTCCTGACTCGTAAAATATGAAAAGTTTGCCGAGTTTTGGCCTTCCAGCTCGTTAAACAACCAGAAGAGCTATCCCTCCTCTAGATTTTAATCTTTTTGGACCTGAGGGATTATTGCACAAAAAGATCGAACGCTTGTTTTGTTCGGCTCGTTAAAGCAATCGAAAATTCATCCCTTCTGTATTGTTTTATACTTTTTCCGACTTAAGGGATTAGATGACGAAAAAGGAATTCTGGAGTTGACTTTATGTACCTTTTCAGACTCTCTAAAAATGAAAAGGACCGAGTTATCCTTGTCGTTAGACTCGTTAAATTCATTAAATAGCGACAAACTTGTCTTTAGACGAGAACGAGTTTCCCTATCGCTAGGCTCGTTAAAACATAGCGATGGGCTTGCCCGAAGGGCAGGTTATAGAACAAGCATATGTTATCCTCCTCAAGCTTGACAAAAATAAAGATGTACTGGTCAGCAATGACTGGGGAAAAATTGGGAGAACCTCACAGCTTTAATGGTAGCAAGTCGCTCTTGAACATGACACTTTGTCCTCCGTATCACATCGGGTTGGGTTGTTTCATTCACCGGTCTCATCACCATGGTCCTCGCCACACCATCCACATTTGGGGTAATGCTACCAATCCATCACATTAGTGTCGTTATATGTTCAAGAGATGTTGTTCTGCAAAGAGTCAACCGTGTCCCATCCACTGCCATACATTGTCCTTCATCCATTTCATGACCGCCACCCTGAATCATACATCACAGTTTGTTTTCACCTCATCACAATCACTAGCTCCGTTCCGTGTCACTGATGTGGGATTCATTAAGGCCCTCCTTTGACGGATCGCTCCTTGTCGACATCAGCTCATTATCCAAGGAGTTGATCTAGGAACAACCCCTTCAGTACTTTGAAGCTTGCATGCCTCAATGGCAAGTTTCTCACTTCCGGCGACAGGTATACATCAATGACCTTCGACCAGAAGATTTTGCATGGTGGTCGACGCCAAGTCCTTTATTCCCACCATGTGAATTGTACTGTCGTACCTTGAGGGTCATCATCCTTATCGGTGATTCCTCTCGCGCTTGTTAACGGTTTACATCATTGACCGGTAATCAAGCGATGTCTTTCCATGTTCGACTTCAAGAAATTCTCACATGGATCGACTTGTACATCGAGTGAAGATCGGAAGAGATTGAAGACCCCGGATCTAGTTTCATCAATCCGGGCTGCGATATATATTCAGGATATAAAGACATTTGATGTGTACATCATTGCAGCAGATGATCATCCTTCTCAAAGGATGATAATTTCAGCAGAGAATTATCAGTCTACCATCAGACGATCGTCTGTTCTATGTACCAAAATGAATTTATAAAGCTGAGCATGGGAATGCCCGCCTCAGCTAGATCATGAAAAAGTATGAAAAATAATGTATTGTATTGTATCTTATTACAGGACACTTCTCAGCAGATTGAATGAACTTCGGATCCTCCTAATAAAGCATTTCACCCGATAAACGACCTCATACTTTAGGGGCATCTGTTATAGACAATTTTGTGCCTTGCAGCATCAGGCATGAATTGTCAATAATCCAAGGGATCCAAAGTCCCTAAACATGATGTTCCTACCCCTAGAGGAACAAGGTCAGCAAACCAACAGCTCTCAGATCAGTTCTCCACCTGAAAACACTCAAAAACAAGCAATCCTGAAATCAAAGCAGGTGCTCCACTAGGCTTCTGCGCTGAAACTCAACTCCTCCATGGTGTACCTGCGTTGCAAAGCAGGTAGAACAAAGGCCACCTGTGCTGAGCGAGATGGGACAAGTGGAACACTGAGTCATTGCTCTGGAATCTTCCAAAAATGACACTTGGATCAGGGATTTCACCTTGTGATGAGTCAGAGGCTCTGTTTCTCCAAGTGGAAGCAAGGTTCTCCAAGTGGACTCAAGAACTGAAGATCAACTGAAGAGAGAGAGGACACAAGGCAGCTACACATCAGTTGCAAGCTGACTCATGCTTTCTCAATTCATCTATATATTGAGCTCTCTCCTATGAGCTCAGGAGGCTGGAATTTTGTGCAAAGTAATGATATGCTGTTGGTTTCACTATAGAACTATTGGGTGATTGCTTGAAGGAGGTGAAGAGGAGAAATTCTTTCTGTTGGGAGGTGTTGCTGGATTGGGGCCTTCAATGGTTGTAACACTCTCAGAACTTTACTTCTTCCATTAATAAAAGCTATTGAGGTTCTTCTATATGCACTTGTTTCAATGATGTATTGTGATAATTGTATATTTGATTTATGCTAATCCTTGAATCAGTTATGATTGCATGCTTCTTGTAGTTTCCTTCTTTGTTATTTTGCAGGATCTCATTGTAGCTGGGCTAGAAAAAGAGCAAGGGGCTGGGAGCAAGCAGCAAAGAGAAGAGTTTGGATTCGACATTAAGCGCAAGGCAACGATTAGTGCATTTCTTCATTCTCTCTTGCTTTCATAAAGAAGTAAACCTTAAGTAGTTTTCTTTACAGTTGTTGCTGAGGTACTATCACCCTTAGAGTGGGATAGGGTCATCCGAGTCGGATACTTTTCCCTACAACAGTGGTTGTAGCCGCTACAACATCTCCCTAAGCTGATATGCCATATCTGGGCCAAAGGCATCAGGATAGTGGAGGAGGGCTAAACTAGGGGGAGGTTTCATATCATTAGGAATGGAATTGTACACCAAATTTAACCTTGTGGTAAATTCCTGTAATATCTCATTCAGATTTCTTTTCATGGAATTGTACTCCACCAAAATTTGTAATTGATTCTTCGTTTCTTGCCACCGAGCTAAGAACAACTATATTAGCCGCTGAGAGTTATTAATGGAATTAGCTACCCAACTACGAAACCTCTTTTTCACATCCCCAGAAAAGATTTGTGTTATTATTCTCATTTTGATATCTTCATCATCAACCTCTTCTAGATCGATGAAATCCACCAGTTTTTCAGCACGCTATTGTGTTGTGATTTCGGGACTTCCATCAAACAGAGGAAGTCTTTGGCCATAGTTTTGAGGTAGAACTATAAGTTGACTGGGAAATATTAAAGGAGCAAACCTTGCCATGACTGCTGGAGGATGTTGTATGAGAACTACAATGGGTTGTGTTGATTGAGATGATGATGTCAAAGGAGGTAGTGGTGGATTAACAATCATAGATGTGGTGGTTGATGTATTTGGAGATACAGTAGAGGATGTAGCAGTAGAAAAAATTTCAAGCTAATATTGGATATAGGCCTTTTCGGTGGTGATTTGAAGTTGGTCTACAAGGATTTGGAGCTTATCAAAGTTGGACCAAACCTTGTGATCAAGTTTAGAAAACAGAGATTTAGCAGAAGGTCTAGAAAACAAAGATTGAGAAGTAGGCAAGTAGGAATCAAACTTTATAGGGTCAAAAACTACTTCTGTAAGAAAAGACTCAGACTTTGATCGAAAAAGGGATAGCTCGAATTGAATATCAAAAGAAATATCTTCAACAGTAAACAGTTGATCAGGTAGAGAGGTGGTTCTTACCAATTTTCGAGTTCCACTTTCAGGAAGAGGGGTTTTGAGTTTTCTCAATAGTTTCTCTGGATCATCAACAACCAGAGGTGGATTTGGGTCAGGATTTGACCTCGTGTGTCTTTTAGGAGCTAGATTTTTTACACCTTGAAATTGATGTTATTTTTAAATCAACCTTCATTGAATACTGGAATCTATAACCCACATAACCAATCTTGAATGCACTCTTAAAATTAATCCTAGAAATAATATATCAGCAGTTTCCTTGGCAACAATGACAAAACGTTATCCCCCACAATGTCCCAGGCTGAGAGGACATCGAGCGAGGTAACCACGGACCAAGCTTTCTATTTGGTAGCTAGCCCTACCAAACCAGAGAGGGCTCTCTCTATTATCAAAACCAATGAATTCACTGGAAAATGAATAGATTTTAGGCTAGGTATACTAGGCTCAGATACGGTTGGAAATTTTTTAGGGTTTGATAAGGGAGAAAATCCAGGTACCTAGCTCAAAGGATCAAAGGGCTACAACAAAAAAGATATGGAGGAGTAAGGTAGCAATAATTTTGTGATGGATTTAGGGTTTGTTGGTGTAGTGTAGTGCTTGGAAGATGCAAAAGGGTCTTAACGGTCATAAGCACATGAATTCATTAAACATGAATAAAATTAACACATAATGATATTCCCATAAAAACAGAGCTTTATGCAAAGAATTTTGTTTATAAACTTTAAGAAAAACCACTGAAGAAGTGATGAATGGAAAGAGAAGATGAATATCTTTCATATAAAGCTAGAACAGAGAAAAAAACATCATAAACTTATTGCACATGAATTCCTTCATAATAGTTGCGAACTGTATCCTTTGATTTCCATAAAATGTCCAAGTACAAGCTACAATAGTTCTCTCATTAGATGTCCAACATGTTCTATGACTGAGAAAATGATACATAAATACCAAAACAACATCTCCCTTCTCTCAAGGGTCGAATGCATGAGTCTAGGAACTGCTCTATGAGGTCTTCCAACCAAAACCCTAAAGACTAGGGAGGTTAAAACAACTCCTCCAATTAACTTTGACTCCAACCACTCTCATAAATGAGGCTCAATTTACATAAAAACAACTTAAAAAAAACTAATTACTCATTATTACATCATATTTACATTAGGATTAATTAATTACAGCATCGAAATGTGAATCCAATTGTTGGCTTGTATGGACCTGACCTAGGTTCAGAGGTGATTTAGCCAAACAAATCCTGGTACTATTGGCCCTTTCGGCAACAGTCCATGGAGCGCAAACTGAGGTCTCACCCAAAGTAGTATGGGCAGGTGCTAGAACCAGGTTTCCGCATCCTAGAGATGTCTAATGGTTTTTCGGTGGTCTGCGGTTTGACGCTGCGTGCACATCACTACGCGCACCTATCAGTACCTCGCAACCTGCAATGTTGCCTTCACGCAGCTCTGTTTGAGGTGCGATCTATGTTATTACCCAAGTTCTTAACCCTATATTATCCAATGACTTAAATTTTCTATATCAGCCAAATTATACTTAACAGTGTTCAATATTCATATAAGTGCGCACGATAAACAACACAGTATAAATGCATAGAAAATCCTGCAAAACCAAATACACAGTATTTAGAATCAAACTTCTCTTTATTACTCTTCTTCTTGGGTTACAGACTCAACTTCGCCCTGCGCACTCAGTTGCAGGGGTCCGCGCACTCAATTGTGGACTCTACTAGACCTCTACACACTCAGCTGCAGAGCCTCTTCCTACTACTATGACCCAATACACTTAGACATCTTCTCTATCCACTACTAGATCATTACATTGATCCATCTCTCCTTTTTCTCCCTTTACTACTTAGAGCCTTGCTCTTATTTATACAATCCCATGGCCCGCAGACCATGGGTAGGCTGACATGACATGACATTACATTACAACACGTAGGGCAGACAACCCTATGACTCAATATACATTTCGTGCTCTGCGCCGGCAATTCGTGGAGTCTTACAACATATTTGACCAAAAATTGTGCTTTGAGCCCCAAAACATGTTGTGGGGGGATTCCATGCCCAACAGGCCCCAAAAAAAAACATCGTGACTCGCCCTCGAGTCACTTTGTCAGCGTGGCGATCTTGGCGCGAAGTCCCTCCAACTGGTCCTGAACGGCCTAAATGTCAGCAGCGCACTAGACTGCTGCCTGCTGCACCTGCTGCATTCTGTCTTTTGAGCCCTCTATTTCCGGCATGTTGCGCTACATCTATACCTACATCCCCTGAATCTCCGTGAGCCTTACTTCGATATGTACTCTGATTGTGTAGGCTTGGTCAATCCATGGTTGGACGTGCGCTTTGAGAAAGACTTCCTTATGGCACACTGTGTCCACCTGCTCTTTCATTCCCTTTGCTTGCTGCATCTTTGCAAGTCGCTGAGTAAGGACTACTGTCTGTGTAGTCCCTCTGATGTTGTCATATTGTTGCTAGATCTCGCGTGCCTCTGTCTCAAGCTACTGAATGTTGGGGTCCTCCTGCAACGTTGTGAAGACCTCAAGCACATGCTCCAACATGGTGGTACAGTCGCACACTACACCTCCAATCTCTTCCATTCCTACCGCAATAGCACTAGCGTGCTGCTCTTTGACCTTTGGGGGAGTGGAAGGTTGCGCCTTCAACTGCAGTTCGAAAATCTGGAGATTCAGCTCCAGCTGCGCCTTTTTTGTCTCTTCTCTAGCATCGCGGACTCCACTTGCTAGACTGTGAATCTGCACTCCTACCAGTAGATTTGTTGCGATAGCCAGCTCTCAGATGTGTCAGCAAGCATCATCTACAGTCTATACCAGCTGTTTATTCTGCGACACCAGCTCATCACGCTGCAAGCTAAGCTGTTCTATATTAGTCTTCTGCTCGCTCAAAACCTGGATCGTGTGGCTCTCCCTAGCGCATAGCTCTGTTGTTATTCCATCCTGTAGTTGATAGATCGTTTCTTAGGGAAGGGAAGCTAGATTAAGGCCAAGGCCTCTCATCATGCTAACCATCATTCGGTCCATCGCATCTACTGATACCAAAGCTCCTTCTGGCAACACTATTGTGTTGGCCATCCTCGTGCGCAACATCTGTTCTGTTGTTGAAGTGCCCACTGCTACGTGGGTAAATAGGATACCTTCTTGACGGGGGCACACCTTTAACTCCTGCAGCTGCATCTGAGGGCCCCCAACACATTCTGCTACTCCGTCATGAAGTCTTGGAGTGCTTCACTAGTGACATCGTGAACCGTATCGCGGAGGTAATGGAGGTCACCTTTAGTTAAGGTGATCAGGTCGATGTCTAGCTTCAAGGCCATGACCTTTTTGCTAGGACCCAATCTTTCTGTGACGTGCGGCTGTTTGAGTTGGGTCGAGGTGGTTCCTGGGTCCGCACTCTCTTCTGTAAAGTCTGTGTCCTCTGCCTCCTATTCTGCAGACACTGCTTTCCCCTCCTCTACCTGCATTATTTTAGCCTATGCTACCTGCGCTGCTACTGCTTCAGCTGCCTTCTTCTACTCCGTGGCTGCTTGTGCCTCCTCACAAGTTTCCCTGACCTTGGCTGCCACTTTTTCATTGTGCCTTTTCTTAGACAGTTTGGTGACGCGTTGCTTGGAATCATCCTTCCTTTTCTGCGCTGTTGTCTTATCCAACTCCGCCAAATCTAGGGCACGCCACTCGGGAGGCCATGATTCTAATACTATAAAGATCGTGTCGTTAGTGGCTATGAATGGGACCATGAGAAATGATCCATAGAATCTCTCGCAATCAGCTGCTGATGTTCGAGGTAAAAAACTGGTTCAAAGCACAAACTGAATGGTAAATATAAAATGGTGAAAATGACATGGTAAATTCTTGTTTTATGTTTATTTCATCATCATTAAATGAATACACTTTATAATTTACCTATTTTTACTAATGAAACAGGTGTGTTTGATCCGTTTGGTGTTTCTTTGAACAGATTTACAGCTAATACAGTGAATTTGACTTGCATGATCGCGAATTGTACTTTGACCACAGATCATACTTTTATCTCTTTTTCAAGCTCTGTTAAAGCATCGAAAAAGGAACCCCCTTGGACTCCTATTTAATCTCTTTTCAGACTCTCGAAATATGAAAATATTACCGAGCGCTTGTACTTTTCAGCTCGTTAATGAATTGGAAACGACATCTACTCAATATAAGTTTAACCCTTTTCTGGACTAAGATAGACTATTTACGAAAAATGAATACGTTGATCGAACATTGTCAATAGGTTTTCTCTCGTATTATTTTAAACTTTTTCGGACTTGAGAGACAAATATACGAAAAAGAACTTGTGGAGTTTTCTTTTGTCCCTTTTCAAACTCTCTAAACATGAAAAGGACCGAGTTATCATTGTTGTTAAACTTGTTAAAACATCAAATAGCGACAAAACTGTCCATCATGACAAGACCGAGTTTCACCTTTGCTAGACTCGTTAAAACATCACATAGCGATGGATTCACCCAAAGGGTGGAATTATACTACAAGCATATGTTATCCCCCTCAAGCTTGATAAAAAGTAAAGAGGTACTGGTCAACAATGACTGGGGAAAATGGGAAAAGGGGTAAACCACTTTATGGTAGCAAGGCGCTCTTGAACATGAAACTTTCACTTCATCTCTGTGACTACTTGGGTTGGGTTATCTGCTTGATGGTTATCATACCTATCGTCTATCATACCATCCATTACTTTGATTTTGGGTCAATGCTGTCAATTCATTCAGTGTCGCCGACATGTTCAAGAGAAGTCACTCAGTTAGATTCATCCTTTACAATACTCATAAACCTTCATTTTCATTACCACCATTCTTGGAGCTTGTGTTGTCAGTCACATTCCGTCTCCAAAAATCATTACACTCGTTTCGTGTTGTTGATGTGGGACACATCAAGGCATCCATCAACTAGTTGCCTCTTGTTGACATCAACACATTATCCAACAAGTTGACTTAGAAACACCCTTTCAGTACCTTGGGGCTTGCACACATCAATGGAAAGTTTCTCGCTTCCAACAATAGGTTGACACCACTGACCTTCGACCGAGAGACTTTTTATGGTGTTCTACATCAAAACATCCATTCACACCATGCACAATGTACTGCAGTACCTTGACGATCATTATCATTATCGGTGATCTCTCTTGCGGCTATTAACGACTTACATCATTGGCTGGTAATTAGACAGTGTCTTCCCATGTTCAACATCAGATCACATATTCCCATGGTTAGACTCATACTTGAGAAAACGATTAGACGAGATAGAAGACCCTAGATCTAGTTTCATGCATTTGGGCTGCGATTTCAGGAGAGTAATAAATCATCTATACAATGGCTTTACACTGATGGTCATCCCATCATGGGTTTATATATGTAGACAACTATCTATGTACATGTAATGAAAAGTTTATATGTTGAACATGGGTATGCCTTCCTTTAGAGATTCATGAAAAATCCAAAATATCATGATATTATGTATTGTAATTGATGCAAGTCACCATCCGCTTCAGAACCTCCTCATCACATCGTAAAGCATATCACTCGACATTATCATTTTTTACTTCATGCTTTAGGGGGTAACTGTTACAGGTATATTGGGGCACATCACTCCCATCATTCAGATCAATACTTTTAGGTCTCATCAAACCCTAATTCGGTTGCTACATGCCCTAGGAAAGTCTTCACATTGAATGTCATCATTCCTCAGATTTTCCTGGCCTGAAGACAGCCTGAAATGACTCCTTGAGGGACCAGCACAGCCTTGGTGAGGGGTAAATGTGCTATAGAGCACTTAGCCCCATTCAAGCCTACTTTGTAGAGCACCTAGGCCCACTTTGACCTGCCCTAGGCAAGATTGAGTGAAATCTTGGTAGGGTTCTAGGAATATTCCTACATTCTAGACCATTCTAGAAGATTCCCGCCTCTTATCCTCTCATATGAGCTTGAAATTGGATAGGGAATGAATCAAATAACCTCCTATACTCTCATCCCTTCCTCCATCGAAGCTAACTCCCGAATTGGAAATCCATTCAAGGCCCAATTTATGACAAAACCACCTCCATTTCCCTATAGATTGAGCACTCACCATAGTGATCAAGGGCTGGATTTTGAGAATTTGTAAGGAGATATTGTTGGTTTGAGGTTTGAGATTGTAAGAAAGATTGTCATGCTCCTGAAGTGTTGTTCTTTTGGTGTGATGAAGGATGAAACTCAAGTTGGATGAGTGACATGGGATCAGACTTCTCTGGTTGTAACTCTTCCTTCTACTTAATAAAGTTGCTTACACCTTTTCCCATATTCTTGTCTTTATGTATCATGATTATATGTGTAAATGCTTTCGATTCCATTTTCTTATAGTAGATAGATCTCTTTCTTTGATTGGTTTTTGTCCTCTGTTCATAATTGCAGGTACTTATTGGGTGGATTCCGTTCAAGAAGGAGTGACGTGAGCTATTCAAAGGAGACAAAGGGAAGCGAAAGATAACAAGTAGGTCCCTTGTCATATTTATCTTCTATAGGAAAAGGTTAAACTCTTTAAATCTATTGTTCTATGTGTATCTACCCACTTAGGGAAGTTTTGTTTATCTGTAGATGCAAAATTCCACATAACACTAGGTATCCACTCGACTACAGGTCTGCTAGATGAGCTACTTTTCACATGCTTAGGTGGTATTGATGATGTACTAGGGCTTGCATATTGATTAGTAGAAGAAAATAGAATATGTGACTGAATGAAAGTTTCCCAAGTGATATTGTTCTAAGTGAGCTGATGCAATATAATAACCTTGATGAAGGCATGGTGAAAAAGGCTCTTTTCATGGTCACTTAGTCTATGTTGCAACTTGTCTACCATCTTAGCCAGACATTTGTAGAGGTAGTAGGCAAGGTTTAGTGGCTTCACCCCTGTGAAATGCATGAGAAATCTAACATGGTATTTGTACAATATTGAGAATCTGCCTTCACATGTAAAGTATTTCATTATAACCCTCATCAATGGATGAAATTTGTCAAGGAGTTGTGCAAAAGGAAAAATCTTCTTAATAGTATCTATGTAGTGGCCTTTGATGAAAGGTCAATAGTTTTTTAGGTCTAAGTCCTAATTCTTAACACATTTTTCTCCATTGTTGGGTCTCCTTGTGGCTGCTGCTATGATTTCAATTGAAATAGTTAAAGTAACAACTGCAATAATTACCTTATCCCTCCTCAAATGAGTGGCAAACAAACTAGTCAATTTGTCATGGTATTTGACCCTTTGAAGCAATTAAAAAAAACCCTAAACACTCTGCACTCTCAAAGATTTGCTTAGACAATAGGGCAAACATCAACTCATCAGTGTTTAATGGTTCATATCTCAAGATTTGGCCTCCTTTGTTACATGATTTCTTCTCTCCCTCCATTTTGACTGTGAGAAAGTGAAAACCCTAACTAGGAAAATAGGGGATTGGAATGATGGGATGGGATGGAGAGTGTAGGGAAAGGGAAAAGGGTTAGGAAAATTTAGGGAGATGGTGAGGGGTGTTAGGGATATTTAGGAAATGGAATGAGGGAAAATGTGTAGAGGGTCCGGTATAGAGAATTAAAACACAGTCCCTAAGGAAAAACAGTGAAAACACAACGAAGGGAGAAAAATAGGTTTCGCAACATGAAAATAAAGGAAATAGACTTATGGAGAGGTGGAGGGTGTTCAACTTACTTGCAGGAGGCTATTAGACACTTAAATTTGTTGAAGAATCCTTTCAGATTAGTCCTTAGGTCTAGAACCAGGAAAACGCAGTGAATACTTGGCAAAATGTAGCGAAATTGGGAAAGCACAATGAGTGCTGATAAAATGTAGCGAAACACTAATAAAATGCAAAGAAATGCAAAGAAAACGCAACAAAGCTGCCTAGATCACTTGTTGGAGTATATTTTCCTCTGAAAATGCTGAGGAACTGTCTTGTTGGTGAAAGAGAGCTCTTTAGCACTGAATATAAGAGAGAGAAGTGGAATGCAATGGTTTTTAGAGTTTGTGGAACTCAATTTATAATGGTAGGGTGGACCACCATACATTCTCATTGTAATATATTTGAGGCTTCGACGATCTGCATTTTGTGTGGTTATGTCTTTCGGAGTCATCGCATTACTGTTTTTTGTATTGACTTTTCGAACCAACCTCTGTGGTTCATCATCAGGATTAGATATATGAAAAAGTCAGAGATCGATGTGTAAAAATAGAGGATAGGGTAGTGATGGTAATGTAAAGAGCCAACATGTTTGATAATGCTACGGTTTTAATTAAATTAATTTTATTATTAGAAATTCTTTTATTAAATTTTTTATTTTTAATTTATTTAAAAGAAAATATTTTTATTTTTAATTTCTTTAAAAGAAAATATTTTTATTTTTAATTTTTATTTATTTTTATCTTTCAATGATTATTAGCCTACTTCGATAGTTGTATGTTTAGTTTTTGGTTAAAATTTTTATATTAATTGTCAAGATCTAATAATATTAATGGTTGTGTATTAACTAGGTATTTCTTGTGTTTAATTGGTTTTGTTGCCAATAAGATATTGATTCTTAATTAGATTTATATTGCAAGATTGTCATTAAACATGTTATTTAATAATTAAACTAGTAAACTACTACTTGAATGTTAATTATGATTTTTTCTTAAACATTGATTTAATAATTATTAGAACTTAATGTTCTAATGCTATGAGATGTTAAATCTATATTAATTAATAATTATTAATAATTATTAATATATTCTAATGGAGTCCATAAGTTTTAGATGCTAGATTAATATTATGTATTGATTTATACTAGATTAATGGAAAAACTATGTAACTTGGAACCTTCAAATGCAACTTTTAGAACATAACTTATTACATCACTTTGAAATGAATTACATTTAGAAACATAACTTTTGAGCAAACCCTATCACTACTACTTCATTTTCTGGTTTTATGAATGGCATGACAGTTTTTGATGATTCTAACCCTAATGACCTAATGGTGACATTGAGCTAAATGAAGACCATGTTGACATGACTGAGATGAGGATGATGATTTTTTCAAGGATGTCACATCCAATTGAGTGATGGCAGTGACCGGACCATGAAAACTTGAATGAGTAGCAATAGGCATAGACACACTAGCTAGACCAAATTTTATTGTGAAAACCTAGCGAAATGATAAAATTTGACTTTGATACCCCTAACAAACCTTGTAAGAGCATATTTGATCACTGGTGACAGGCAGAATCTACTGACACTAACACACACAATGTACTTTTTTGATTAATGCATCTGCCACTCGATTCTCCTTCCCTTTAAGGTGTCTTATGTAAAAGTCTAATTCTCTTAAAGAGGTAGTCCATCTAGCTTGGCGAGCATTTAAATTGGGCTGATTCAAAAACCTGTTAAATTTCTATGATTATTCACTAAAAGAAATTTATTTCCCAATAAGTAGTGTTTATGTACGATTAGGGTGTGGACTACTGTGGTTAGCTCTAGATCGTAAGAAAAATATCATTCTTCATGATATTTCAACTTATAAGATTCATAGGCTATCACCCTACCTTCGTGCATGAAAACCCCTCTCACTCCCTCTTGGCAAGAATTTGTTCACACCTTGAACTCCTGTTCTGGATCTGCTACTTTTAGCACATAAGTGGTGGTCATCACATGTTTTAGATGTTCAAAACTTTGTTGGCATTAATTTGTCCATTTAAAGGCTTTTCCTTTTTTCTGAAGTGAGGTTATAGAGTATGTGATCCTAGAAAACCCCTTAATAAAATGACGGTAGTAACAAGCCAATCCAATAAAAGATTGAATATCCACAACAATTTTAGGGGAAGACTATTCCATGATGGTTTTAATCTTTTCTGGATCCACAACTATGCCTTCCATTGAAATAATGTGTCCTAAATATTGGATCTGATCTTTGTAAAAATAACACTTGTTGTATTTAGCATAAAGCTAGTTGTCGCGCAACTTTTGCATTAGTATCCTTAAATAATTCTTATGTTCTTCAAGACATTTTGAGTAAATCAGAATATCATCAATAAAAAGGAAAACAAAGTTATCTAGGTAAGGATGGAATATACATTCATGAGGCTCAAAATATGGGAGGGGCGTTAGTAAGCCCAAAGGGCAGCACCACGAACTCATAATGAGCGCAATGAGTTTGAAGCGATGTATTACAAATATCTTCATCTTTTATGCGAATCCGATGATATCCTGAATGTAAATTTATCTTTGAAAACACACTAGCACCTCTAACATGGTCAAATCGGTCATAAATTTGGGATAGGGTGTATTTATTTTTAATGGTAGTCTTGTTCAATTGTCTATAGTCGATGCATTATCGTAGATCACCATCCTTTTTCCTTACGAAAAATATAGGAGCTCCCTAAGGTGACACACTTGGGTGAATGTATCCCTCATCATGGAGCTCTTACAGTTGAATTTTGAGTTGTGTCAACTCGGGTATATTCATACGGTAAGGAGGCATGGACACAGAGGATGGTCCCGGAACCAATTTTATGGTCTCATTTAGGTGGAAAACTAGGTATTTATTCTAGAAACACATCAATAAATTCTTGAATGACTGGAAAATATTCCTAGGAAGGAGTCTTGTTCATAGAATTAGTATAGCCTACTTGCACAACATAAATTTGGAAGCCCTTCCGAATACATTTTCCTAACTTATTTGTAGTAATAGATCGTAATTTAACAACTCTTTTCACCCCTTGAGCGTCTCTCCTAAGGCCTTCTTCATTGAGGAAACTGACAATTTTCTCTTTGCAATTAACGAGAGACCAATCCCTCTCCAACCAATCCATTCCAATTAATACTCCATAGGATCATAAGGGTAACATATTTAAATCCAATTAAATTTGTTGTTCTCCTATCTTAATCAGAGAATTTTCTATCTTACCGGTCACTCTTCTCTTAGCTCCAGCAGATAGTTGCACCAACCAAGGATTTTTAAATTTAACCATCTGTAAATGACATATTTATAACAGTTTTGGACTGATGTAAGCCATACTTGCACCTAGATCTATTAAAATAGAAGCATAGTGACTAGATATGTTATCTTCAAGTTCTATAATGGTGGCTTGATATTTTGCTTGATTATCGTCCAGGGTCGCGTTCATATTTGGTACGCTCCTAGATACCTCTCTAACTGTAGAGGCTTCCTGTACATTAGCATCCTGTTCTCTACGAGCATGAGGAGGACAATTTTTATAATAATGGGGCTCCCCACAGCCCCAACATTGCAAAGGAAGTCTTTGTTGCTGATTGATTTCCAATTTTCTTACTACTTAAGGTTTCATGTTCTTATTTTGTAACTGAGATCTCTGTGGGTTCCTCCTAGAAAACTTGGTTTGTTGTTTTTGGTGCATATTTTTCCCACCAATAGTTTTTACATTCTTATTATTCGGAAAAATTTTGTGTCCCTTCCCGAATAACCCACTCCTATCATTGTCCCCTTTTGCTTCATTTGGTGGCAACAAATTCAGACCTTCCAAATAGCTTCATCTAGGGTTTTTGGGTTATCAAATTCCAACTTTTCCTTTATCAATATAGGTAGATTGCTAATAAAATGATGCACCATAACCTTATCCTCCTAGATGCATGGAGTGTACCTCAGCATGGATGTAAACTTTGTTATAAACTCATCTATTGTCAATTGACCAAGCCTCAAGCCATGAAATTCTTTAACTTTTTCGTCATAAAATAGCTCAGTCAAATATTTTTCCTTGAAGGTTTTTTGGAAATCTCTCCGAGTTTCTTCCTATTCCTCAATTCTATGGATAGTCTTGATTTCTTCCCACCACAAGGTGGCTTTACCCTGTAGTTGATATATTACCAGCCTGACCTTTAGGTTATTGTCATATTTGTAGATCTAGATATACATTTTCATATTAATCAACCATGCTTCAGTTGCTTCTTCAACATCTCCATCAAAGGTTGGGGGTTTTATATCTTTGAACTCCCCTCGAAGTTAAAGTTTCTGCCTCTTAGTTCCCTTATCACCAAAACATTATTGCACCTTCCTTCATCTTCATTCCATGCTCCTTTAGATTCTACATGATCTTCCCTCTGTCGAAATGCTTCAGTCCTGTTTCCATTTCCAGGGCTCCAATTGGGCTCCCACTGATTTTGCCTATGTGATAAGCTTGTAAAATTCTTTCTTCTTCTTACTTAATCTCTCATTATCATCTCTCAAATTAGTCATTTCAACTTGCAGTTGTTGAACGGTTCCAACAATGCTGCATTAGCCTAGCATGATTCCTCTTCCAACTGCACCCACATCGCATGATTAAGTTCAACATAGGGTGCATCTAGCCTTGTTGGCAGTCCAATTCCTCTCTACATCTTGTTTCTTTACATTCTCTATGTACATAATACATTAATTAGTTCTTAGTTTCCCAAATTGACTATAGTGTGTAAACTAGACTTTGATACCACTTGTAATATGTTTAACTTAACATAACATAATACATATGAATAAACATTTAACCTATATATGTAAAATAAAAATAAAATCACCATATCAAAATTCAATCCCAAGTAACTTTCCCTCTAAGAAATTCACGTGGGCATGATGAAATGCATAGATTACAAACTTGACATTCAGTATAGGTGTCCTGCTCAAGTGAGCGGTAATGTCGATTGGTTGATCATGAACCACATGGATTTTAAATATTTTAAAATCACATTTATTGGATATTACACTACAATGAGGTCACATGGGTTATGATGTAAATTTCTTTGTTATGATGGTACCTTATACGTTTTCCACCTGCTCGGACATCTGTGTTCATATTGCCCGTCCATGTGTTCAAGCTATCTCCTACGGTGGTAAAACAACGAGTAGGTTTTAGTAACTACCTCAGTCAACTCTGTGCCTACTCCATCATTCTGTCATAGACTGCTAGAATTTTCTGGTCTGCATCCGTTGCATTGATTATGGGTTTACAACTACCCTGCTATATTTATTTTTCAGGTAACCTTTACTGCCAACACTGCGTTATTCAACCCGATACTTTATTTCATTGTGCAGTGTTCTCTCTTCCTTTGTGTTGAATGATTCTTCCTTTCCTTACGGTTTCACAGCTATTATCAGAGTCAGAGCTTCCCCATGCCAGCGACGAATAAAGCAATACTTCCGAGTTGCTTCCAGTTTTATTCTCTTCCCAATTTATGCAGACAAGGTTTCATTTGTATTTCGATCGTACACCAATGATTCTAAGGTTGAATGGCTCATTGCAAGGTCGCAATGTTTTTTCCCAAACTGCGTTTTCTTGAACATGTAAGATATTATTGCTAAGTTTTTGTTTCTTTGTTGAAAATATAATTTCAACTATGCAACAGTTGAGCCATGCAGCAGCATGAAGACTATAGCCGCGCACTTCACCAAGGATCGGGAGGCAGAAACACTCAAAATTTAAAATTGCAGGCTTAAGGATCCACTTTAAAATCTCAACCGTTAAATCTGGCCGATCAGCGGTCCAGATCGTGTCGACGTATCGGCAAGTCGGCATATCGGCGGGTTGGAGCATCAGAGGCAGGCAGCGCCAGCGATATGAAACATCGCCGATGGGCAATCACCGATATCGCATCGGCACATCGCCATCGGCAATGTCATAGGGTCGGGGCTTTTAACATAAGTAATGTTGCGATGCGATGGAGCGGACCCGACAACATTATAAATAGTTTTTGATAAACTTTCAAGTCCGCGCTCAGGGCATTTTTATATATATATATATGATCGAAGGTATCGGTATTTAGTGCGATCGGCATATCGTAATCGGGGAAACCATGGGTGCAAAACTTTTCATATATGTGCGCTATGCAATGAAGCTCGGACCCGATGGGTTTCCGGAGCCAAACCGTATAATATTTGAAATCCGCCCAAAGGCAATTTTTGTGTTTCGCAGCGTTCATGTATGATTTCAAATATATGGAGAAATAGAGAATTGGCGCGGAAGCAGTTAAAGTGAGCATGGAGCCGTACAGTATAGCAGGCAGAAGCTTTAAATTTTTCCTGCATGGGCGAGAAGGAAGCAGGTTGCGTTTAAGCTGTTTCATTGAATTTTTCCAACAACCACAGTAAATATGAAACTTAGTCGAGGACGAGAAGGACAGCCTCGAGTAGTTCCCAGTATGGGACTCCATTTTTGTTCATTAAAAACTATTCAGATTTTGTATGCAAGTTAGACGTGTGCATTGTAGTTATTAGAGTAATAAGATAGGTGTGAATGTTTTTTTATGCAGCAGCGTAGACTGTAATAGCGTGTTCTTTTTGGTGAATCCCTCTGAGCAGAAGAGGAAGAATATTGTATTAGTCTTTTTCATTTTTTTATGAATACAGATCCTAGTTTATGAGAGTAATACTCTGTTTTGATAATTTCGCTGTGTTAAGATTCTGGAGAAAAACAGAGCATTGTCTCTGTGTGCATTTTATATTGTGTTTCTGGGATTTTGACAGAAAAATCCCCAACAGTGGTATCAGAGCTAGCTTAGGCTCTTTAAGGAAGTTAAAGAAGCTGAAGGGAGAAGGTTGTTGCTGCAGCAAAACTTCTCAGACAGACAGAAGACACAGACAGCGAAGAATTCAGGAATGGCCAGCACAAGCACTGGTATGGGTTTGTTTAACACCCAGCTCCCACAGTTTAATGGGAAGAACTATGATTATTGGTCAATAACTATGACAGCCCTGCTTGCCTCCCAAGACTTATGGGAAATAGTTGAAGATGGCTTTGAAGAACCAACAGATGAAACTGAGTTCAATGCATTAACTCAGGGAGAGAAGGATCTGCTTAAGAACAATAGGAAGAAGGACTCAAAAGCCCGTGTGTTGTTGTATCTAGCAGTAGACCAGAGTATGTTTCCAAGGTTAGCAGCAGCTAAGACAGCCAATGAAGCATGGCAAACCCTTAAGACAGCCTATCAAGGCATGGAGAGAGTGAAGACAGCTAAGCTACAATTGCTGAGAAAGGATTTTGAGAACTTGAACATGAAGGAGTCAGATAACATTGACTCATTCTTCACTCATGTGATTGGTGTAATCACACAAATGAGAACCCATGGAGAAACCATTGAAGATAGAAGAATTGTGGAGAAAATATTGAGGGTTTTACCCTCAAGGTTTGATGCCATAGTCACCACCATTGAAGAGACAAAGGATCTCTCAAGCTATTCAGTTGATGAGCTACATGCATCACTGATAACACATGAACAGAGGTTGAGTAGGAATGAAAACTCATCTCTTGAGCAAGCCTTCAAGACCCAGATGTCCTTTGGAAGAGGAAGAGGTCAAGGCAGAGGAAACCGAAGAGGAAGAGGCAGAAGCCAGAACAGAGGTGGAAGGAACAGCCCAGCAAATGCACAAGGAAGAGGTAGCAATCCAAATCAGAACCAAGGTCAAGGCAGCAGCCAACAAGGAGGACAACATCATGCTCATGGACAAAGGTATGAAAAATCCAATGTCCAATGTTATTATTGTAAAAAGTATGGGCATTATGCCAGTGAATGTAGGAAGAAACAGCATGATATGAACAGCAGACAAAATGCAAATGTTACTAGGGAAAACAGCAGCCAAAATAATGTGTTGTTAGCATGTAACATGGCTGAAACACATAGTGAAGATATATGGTTTTTAGACTCAGGTTGCAGCAACCATATGACAGGAAACATTGCCCTATTCTCAGCCTTAAATCAAAACTTGAAATCAGAGGTCACATTAGGAACTGATAGTAAAGTGTCTGTTATGGGAAAAGGGGAGATAAAAATATTTACAAAACAAGGAGAAAGGAAAACCATAGCAGATGTCTACTATGTCCCCGGAATGAGATGTAACCTATTGAGTGTTGGACAGCTTATCCAAAAGGGTTACAATGTTTATTTTGTAAATGATGTGTGCACCATCATGGATATACCACCCAGCAAAAGATGCATTGCTGAAGTGAAGATGACAAGGAACAGGATGTTCCCTCTTAGGATCCGGGCAGACTTGAAGAACAAAAGGGAAATGGCAACAGTCACCCAAGAGGCCTTCCAAAGCGTGCCAAAGGATGAGAACTGGTTATGGCACTTGAGATTCGGGCATCTAAATCTTGGAGGTCTAAACTTATTGAGCAGAAAAGGAATGGTAAGAGGATTACCATTGATAGAGAAGCCGGACAGCCTTTGTGAAGGTTGTATATTGGGCAAACAACATAGAGAAAGTTTTCCATCAGGGAAATGTATAAGGGCAAAGGCACCCTTAGAGATTATCCACTCAGATTTGTGTGGACCAATGCAAGCTCCATCATTAGCTGGCAGCCTATATTTCTTGACATTCATTGATGATTTTACAAGAAAGACTTGGATATATTTCCTCAAGAACAAAAGTGAAGTCTTTGAGAAATTTCAAAATTTCAAAGCACTTGTGGAGAACCAAAGCGGGCTGCACATAAAAGTATTGAGAACTGATAGAGGAGGTGAGTATATCTCCAAGGAATTCCTAAAGTTTTGTAGAGAAAATGGAATTCATAAACAGTTTACAACTCGGTACACCCCACAGCAAAATGGAGTTGCTAAAAGGAAGAACAGGACCATCATGGATATGGCGAGGAGCATGTTGAAGGCAAAGCATTTGCCAAATGATTATTGGGCTGAAGCTGTAAATTGTGCAGTGTACATTTTGAACAGGTGTCCTACAAAAGCAGTGATGAACAAGGTGCCAGAAGAAGCATGGAGTGGGAGAAAGCAAGGAGTCACCCACATGAGAGTTTTTGGATGTGTGGCCTATGCACACATTCCAGATCAGCTAAGGAGGAAGTTGGACAGCAAAGGGGAGAAATGTCTATTCATTGGATACAGTGAGGAATCCAAAGCCTACAGGCTGTATATCCCATCTACCAAGAAGTTTTTTGTCAGCAGAGATGTTCAATTCATTGAAGAGGAAGCTTGGGATGGAAGCATAGAGAAAACAGTGAATGTCAAAAACTGTTTGTCTCATGATGAAGATGATGAGGAGGTGGCTGAAATGCATCCCCAAACAGCAGCACCAACACAAGGACAGCAAGGTACACCATTGAGGATAAATGAGAGTGCTTCTCCAAGCACACCACAAGGAGGAAATTCAAGTGCATCTTCAAGCACTTGCACACCAAGTGAACGAGGTAAGAAGTTTAGAAATCTAAGTGACATTTATAATGAAGGAATGAATTCCTTATTTGCCTTGTATTGTCATGTTGATGATCCTATTCATTTCGAAGATGCTATTAAAGATAGGAAATGGATAGAAGCTATGGATGAGGAGATGAATGCCATAGAGAGAAACAAAACATGGGATTTGGTTGAGCTACCAAAAGGCAAAGAAGTCATTGGTGTGAAATGGGTCTATAAGACCCAGAGCAATGCTGAAGGCAAGATTGAAAGGCATAAAGCAAGGCTGGTTGTCAAAGGCTACAAGCAGCAGTATGGGAGAGATTACGAGGAGACTTTCGCACCGGTTGCAAGGATGGAAACCGTGAGAGCAGTGTTGTCCATAGTAGCACAAAACAAATGGAAAGCCTACCAAATGGATGTGAAATCAGCATTCCTAAATGGAGTGTTAATGGAAGAGGTCTATGTGGAACAGCCTCTCGGATATGAGAAGAAAGGTGAAGAGCACAAAGTGTGCAAATTGAAGAAAGCTCTTTATGGGCTGAAGCAAGCGCCAAGAGCATGGTACAGCAGGATAGATTCATATCTATTAGATAATGAATTTGACAAATGTGAAGGAGAACCCACAGTCTACATCAAGGGAAAGGATGGTAAAATTTTAATTGTTGTCTTGTATGTAGATGATGTTATTTTCACTGGAAATGATAGTTATCTTATTGAGAATTTTAAATCAGTCATGAAGGATGAATTTGAAATGACTGACATGGGTTTCTTGAGATACTTCTTAGGCATAGAAGTAGATCAAAATGAAAAAGGAATTTTTATATGTCAAGCAAGATATGTAAATCAAGTTTTGGGCAGATTTATCATGGAAGAATGCAAGGCAGCCATCACTCCCACAGTAATGGGATTAAAACTCAGCAGAGAGGACAGCAGCAAGGATTTTGATCCTAGCTTGTATAAAAGCATTGTGGGCAGCCTTATGTATTTAACAGCAACTAGGCCTGATTTAATGTATGCTGTTAGTTTGATTTCCAGGTTTATGGAGAGGCCAAAGGAGGCACATTGGCAGGCAGCAAAGAGAATCTTGAGGTATGTCAAAGGCACTAAAATGTTTGGAATTCTATATCATGCCTCAGAACATTCAGATTTGGTTGGTTACACTGATAGCGATTGGGCTGGAAGTGTAGATGATCGGAAGAGCACTTCCGGTTATGTTTTTCATATGGGTTCAGGAGCCATTTCATGGGCTTCCAAGAAACAGCCAATTGTGGCGTTGTCTACAGCAGAGGCAGAGTACGTGGCAGCTACAGCAGCAGCATGTCAAGCAGTGTGGATGAGAAGGATGTTGAGAAGCCTAGGCCAAGAGCAGGCAAAAGCAACAGTAATTTATTGTGACAATAGCTCTGCTATTGCACTGTCCAAGAATTCTGTGTTTCACAAACGAACGAAACACATTGATACAAGGTTTCATTATATCAGAGATTTGGTAAGCAATGGAGAAATCAGTTTGCAACATTGCAGCACTCAGGAACAGGTCGCAGACATCTTGACAAAGCCATTGGATCAGAAAAGCTTTGAATTTTTGAGAAAGTATTTGGGTATGATTGAATGCCCGACAGTTGAAATTAAAGGGGAGTGTTGAAAATATAATTTCAACTATGCAACAGTTGAGCCATACAGCAGCATGAAGACTATAGCCGCGCACTTCACCAAGGATCGGGAGGCAGAAACACTCAAAATTTAAAATTGCAGGCTTAAGGATCCACTTTAAAATCTCAACCGTTAAATCTGGCCGATCAGCGGTCCAGATCGTGTCGGCGTATCGGCAAGTCGGCATATCGGCGGGTTGGAGCATCAGAGGCAGGCAGCGCCAGCGATATGAAACATCGCCGATGGGCAATCACCGATATCGCATCGGCACATCGCCATCGGCAATGTCATAGGGTCGGGGCTTTTAACATAAGTAATGTTGCGATGCGATGGAGCGGACCCGACAACATTATAAATAGTTTTTGATAAACTTTCAAGTCCGCGCTCAGGGCATTTTTATATATATATATATGATCGAAGGTATCGGTATTTAGTGCGATCGGCATATCGCAATCGGGGAAACCATGGGTGCAAAACTTTTCATATATGTGCGCTATGCGATGAAGCTCGGACCCGATGGGTTTCCGGAGCCAAACCGTATAATATTTGAAATCTGCCCAAAGGCAATTTTTGTGTTTCGCAGCGTTCATGTATGATTTCAAATATATGGAGAAACAGAGAATTGGCGCGGAAGCAGTTAAAGTGAGCATGGAGCCGTACAGTATAGCAGGCAGAAGCTTTAAATTTTTCCTGCATGGGCGAGAAGGAAGCAGGTTGCGTTTAAGCTGTTTCATTGAATTTTTCCAACAACCACAGTAAATATGAAACTCAGTCGAGGATGAGAAGGACAGCCTCGAGTAGTTCCCAGTATGGGACTCCATTTTTGTTCATTAAAAACTATTCAGATTTTGTATGCAAGTTAGACGTGTGCATTGTAGTTATTAGAGTAATAAGATAGGTGTGAATGTTTTTTTTATGCAGCAGCGTAGACTGTAATAGCGTGTTCTTTTTGGTGAATCCCTCTGAGCAGAAGAGGAAGAATACTGTATTAGGCTTTTTCATTTTTTTATGAATACAGATCCTAGTTTATGAGAGTAATACTCTGTTCTGATAATTTCGCTGTGTTAAGATTCTGGAGAAAAACAGAGCATTGTCTCTGTGTGCATTTTATATTGTGTTTTTGGGATTTTGACAGAAAAATCCCCAACATTCTTATCCTTGTAACATTTTCCCTCCAAGTTGATACTATTTTCTAACTACTTGATTATTTCAGATGTAGTTTAGATTCCATTCCAAACCTATGCTACAAGGCTATAGCCGGAATTCCACTCTTGGATTCTCACTCGATGTTGCTCTGATTCTTTCCAGTTTTCCTCTCGTCTCTTATCTCATGCGAATTTTCTTTCACAAAACCCTCATTGTGTTTTAGCGTTAAATCTCTACTTAGTAGGGAAAGGGGTCTAGAATGGTCAAAACATTAAGTAATCATCTCTAGGATTATGTTCTATTTGATTATAGTGTTGAAATACCACCCCATGTCTTAGCTGGGGTTACTCAGTTAACCTTCTATCGAAATTTTAAGTTATAACGGCTGATCCCTATTTGGGCATATTTTCCAGTGGTTGTTTGTAAAAAAATTGAAAGATAATGCGCAATTTATGCACATTGACTCTACAGGTTCAACTTATTGGAGCTCTTATCCGAGCGGTCGGGTTCCTTTCTTCTATTTTATTTATACTTGAATTCAGGATAATAGATTGGGTTTGGTCTTTTAATTTACAATGCAATTTTCGAAAGTCACACTCGAAATGAACTGTTAGTCTGTCGAAGCTCTCCAATTTCATGGAGTTTTCTCTTAACAATATACTTGTTACTCTAGGGGTTCAACCGAGAATTTTCATCCATATTTATTGAGTGTGCGTTTATTCTGGATTTAGTATTTGTTCTACGCACTTCTATTAATTAGTAATTTTTGTTGTTATAATGTATACACAGTTTTCTTTTCCTATCTGCGGTTATTAGTAAGCCTAGAATGTCCTCCGAATACTCTTCTCTTTGAGAAAGAGGATGTTATTACACAATTATTTTCCTTGCTTTCTGTTTGTCCATGGAAGTTGTTAGTGCCCAGCTCAAATTGGGAACTGGGATATCTCGAACCTATCTTCCACCCATAGGGTATTATTAAAGTGTTGAAACGTGGCAACAAAAATATTGCAATTTTAGTGTGTTTTTGAGTTAAAATTGAGAATTAAAATTTGAATTTAGTCTCACTCGCTGCTTGAAAAATAATTAATTAATTCATTATGGATTAAGTAGTTGGAGAAATTGAAGCTAGAAGTCTTTGTGAAGTCATGCAATAGTTATCCCTTAAATTAAGGAGACTATCCCTTAATTAAGGAGATAAGGATGAGTTATAATTGAGTTGTAATTAGTTAGCTCAATTCACTGAGTTATGTCTAGTTAAATTAGTTTGAAATAGTTCGAGGAACTAATTGTGAGTTCAGTCAGTTAATGCATGCATGCATCAAACTAGTGTACTCTAGATAATTGAAGATTCTCTCATAAATAACTCATGCATGTCTATTCAGAGAAATACCTAGTTGAGATTAAACAGAGGGACACTGTCATATCAGTTGCAAGAATTTTCCTATAAGGACAACTCTTGCATGCAGAAGGAATTCATTCTTTGAGATTTGCATAGTTTTACAGGCTGTAAGATCAGTGTGAGTGATCAGTGTTACACTTGGTAACAATTGGATCACCTAGGAGAAATTGCGCAAGGGAATAGGAGCTTGGAGGGCAAAGGAGAAGGCACATGAGCAGTGTATTTTGTCTGTGAGCATCAGTGAGGGATTGTACTGAGAGCTGGACAACTATGAGAGCTAAAGATTTGTGTAATCTTGATATATTTCCACTTGTGTGATAATACAGATAGCGGGGTTTTTAGCTAAGACTTTCCCCTGAATATTCTTCTGTGTTTCATGTGCATTGATTATGCTTCCAGTTATACATGTTCTGCTTGATCTTGCTCAAATCTATTAAGCTTCCGCAAGTTTGATTGTAGAAGTAGATTAATGTATTTTTCTTTAGTTATATTGCATTATCAGGTTAATCTACAATGAGAATTTCCACATAAAGTAGGTTCCATTGATTCTAGATGGCCACCCGCACAAGGAAAGTTTTATGGAAAATTATCTTAAATTTTAAAAACATTGGCCAATCTCACTAGTCCCTAATATGAAAACTATAAAATGTTTATTGATGCATTTGTAAAATTATTCAAATTTATAATGATTTTATATATACTCTCTATATAATTATGATGACTTTTAAGGGAAAATAATTTTATATTGTAAAATTTTGGCTAATCAATTTTATATAAAATGGAAATTGACGAATCTTTTTTTTTTGGAAAAATCATGGAAAATTACCCCCTAAATTTTTCCATGCCCTCGCGAGTCGTGTGTTCATCGTTTTGGGGACTTAAACGAAACATTACAGTTTTTTTTATAAGAAGTCATTCTAGAACTAAAAGTTTAATCTACTTCTGTTAGTGGCTTATGTAATTACACAACATTGTTTCCTTCAGTACGATTATTTCTTTTATGAAACATTATGTGATTTTTGTTAATAACAAAATTAACTCGCTTATTTAACATTGCTATGTAGTTTAAGAAAAACAAATTGGAAGAATTTACACATTCTTTACTTCCATATATAAGATTCAACCAATTCTATAATCTACCCCTGTTCACAAACAACTAATACACATAACTTATTTTGGTATAACTAGTTAAGATACTTGCAATGTCACTTATTTGCATACGGTCTCAACTAGAAGAAAATGTGAATTAGGAAGACAACACCAGCCAACTATGAGATTGGAAATGATGTCTGGTCTCCCCCCGAGATACCTTACTCTAGATAGTCTTAGAAAACAATCATTGAGTTATCTTATTCCAGAACCTCAAGACTTCACTTAGTCGAGTTCAAAATTATTTCCTCATGGCTTTTCTTGTGAGGGTTCTAGTGGCTCTGTGTCCAACTCAAGAACACCTAAGTCTTTCAACGTCTTGGCAACCTTCAGAGTGTCCCGTGTAAGGTTCCAAAGTTCTCACCTCTCTTCTATCCTCATCCTCCACCCCACTTTTACCATCCTCGGATCTTTTCCCACTCAGATTGGGTTTTTCCCCTCTCTGAGGAAATATAAAGAGATAATTGTTTCCTAACTGTCTCGAGATTGGAATTCATTACTCTTGGTCTTTTCCTATGACTTTTCAACATATCATTTTATTTCTATTCAACATTGTCTTTACTATAAAGTTCTACTAGGCTCTTCTCACCGAGCCATGAGTCCAATGACATCAAAAAAGAAAAGTACTTTACAAGAAAAGATAAAAATAACCCACAGTAAACATTTGCATCACAGGGTGTTACAATATAGAAATAGTTTAAAGATTAAAAATTCAAGGGCATTTTGCAAAAGAAAAATTCAACATGCTTGTAAACCATATGAGTGGATTGATTTTCCTAAATAAATAAATCATGATGAAGAGTAAATGAGAAGCAACATTGACTTTACTAAATGCATGTTTACATTATTTGTTTTGATTTTTTTTAATAATATTAATGTATTTAAAGAGAGAGAGAAAATGGATAATAAAGTAATTAATGTCCAATTGTGTTGTGAAGGAACATCTAAGTTTTTAAGGCAAAAACCACTAGTAAGTCATAGAAAATGTTTAGAGAAATATTTTTTCTAGTCTTATTTAGTATAACATAAGGTAGATTCTAGTCACTATCACTATAACTTTTAATGTCTATATATATGCCTTTCTTGGAGGTCTTATTTTTTATGACATAAGGTCAATTCCAGCCACTATCATTATAACCTCTAGGTACCAACATATGTCCCTTTTGCAAACACAGGTAAATTGGAAGAATGTGAACCTCAAAGCTCCTTACACATAAAGCTTATTTTCATAAGTATTGCAAATTTAACTACACGAAAATTTATAATTAATGCCATAATTAATCATTAAAATGTAAATATATAATCAATTGTTAAAATGAAAACTTATTATATTCCGTTAGAGGAAAAGGAAAAAATTATACTTCAACTTGTAAGTCAAAGGGGGTTCACTCCATTTTGACAATGATGTGTTAGGGGACCATATCTAATATTTAATGTTCAACTTGAAAGAACATAAAATTCAGTTCGTTTTCAAATAAGTTAAATGGTGTCTTGTCGTTAATATGGTCTGATATTTTGTGCCGAAACTCATGGCAAGGGGAGTCTATTCTTTGAGCCACATACCATGGCAGGATAATATACTCAATGTGATTTGACCCCTAATCTCATGGATTTCGATCAACGAACTCAACCGCCACACCACACATCACTGTATATTTCTTATGACTATTTTAGATGATGAGGTTTGAGAGTGCATGAACAAGATAGGTAATCGTTGTGGGACACATGAACGAGGTGGGTAGCGTGAAAAATATCGCATTCCACTTAACCCGATCACAGATTTCGGTTATTGGAGGGGCCAGCTTTGAGACAAGTTGACTTTTTGACTGATCATCTCGTTATTAATGGCCGGCTTTTTTTTCACGGGAAAACGTTCAATCTCTTTTATTAAGAACAACACAAATTAGTTAGATTTCTGATTTTATAATATTTCTAATATTGTGAATTTAAAAGTTATAAATTTGATGTACAATGATAAAGTGTTTTGTTAAACTACCGTTTAATATGAAGTTTTCAATTCAATTCATATACAACTGTAACCTGACCTTAAAAAAAAAAATACAAAAAAATCTGAATTCAGAAAATACAAATACAAAAGCTCTAAGAGGAGCGAATGAACTTATAATGCTAAAGAATCAAGATCATCACTAAATGTTGCTATGGGTAACCTGAAACAAAAAACAAAAATATACTGCCGGCTTTGCTTTAGTGGCAGGGCCTCCTATGACCAAAATTTATCAAATGCGATAATATGATTTGTCCGTTTGGTGTTGAGGTATTAGTTAATATCCTTTCCGTCCTTGCCACCATCTGCTGCTGTACATTGTGAATCGATCTGATTTTGTGTGCTAGGTTTTAACTCTGTGAAAAGGGTTTGCTGCTTTGAATATTTTAAGCGTGGAAAATAAAGGATGTATTGTATAGAGTTCCTTGCATTCCCTGGTATTACATTACTTGTGCGAGATGTGATGGCCATCACTGAATTCAGTCACGAGTTTAGTTTCCAAGTTAACCGAGTACAGGCAGTGGAGGCTTAAAGACCATGGATGACAAAAATCAATGTAATTGTTTAAAAATAAAATATAATTTTTGAACTTACATTTCTGTGATCCATAATAATTATCATAACATCTTTTTGGAAGAAATCACATAATAATTATCCTAACATCTTTTGGAAGAAATCACATAAGAGAGATTCTCCTAGACGCGTTTCTAACCAGCCATTGTGGTTCATCCTTAGGAATGTGGTTTATCCTCAAAATAAAGGTGTAAAAATCTATTGATCCTAAAGAATAAATAACAAGGATGCATGAGAGCAGTTAGAAACTAGCCATTGGGAATTAGTTATTTAAGCAATAAAATAATATTTGTTAATTTTAATTAAAGGCTAGCTGTTATAAACTAGCAGTTGTTTGTTTAGAAATTATTTATTAATAATATTAGATTATTATTTATATATTATAATAACAAACTTATTCATATGGTTAATAAAATCATAAACATATTCTTATTAATTATAAATTAACCTATCATAAATAAATAAATCAATCCATAACTAAATAAATAATAATAATATATAAATATGATATTTGATTAATTTTTAGTTATAGAATTCAAAATTATTATTTTTCAAATGGTTTATACATATATGAAAATACTTATTAATAAAAAAAAATTGTTATTTATTATTTTATATATATGAAATTATAATAGCATATTTATAAATAAAAACTTAAGGGGTCCAAAAAAACAAAACGAGGAAGGATGGGGTAATAACGGTGGGAGATGATAACAAAATAGCTAGAATCAAACTTTTACTTTGTTTCCACCCATCGTCACTGTTGACATTGATTCCAATCTCAGTCGCCTCTCTTAGCTTCCTACAGTGAAAGTGATCAACTCTCGCAATGACCTTCGCATCCTCAATGCAAACATGGTGTTTAAATTTTTCTGCATGCTTTGAAAGAGCTGATGAGTGCGATCGATTATGCCTAATGTTTGTTGCATGCTCTTGGATTCTTTGTTTAATAGAGCGGCTAGTTTCCCCAATGTAGGAAATCCCACAGGAAGAAGAGATCGTGTAGACACCTTTCATGTCTTTAGGGTCTTAAGGGGATTTGAGATAATTTTTAATGGTATTAAGTGGTTTGAAAGTAGAAAAAACTTTATTCCTCTTAAGAATATGGGCAATCTTGTCCGTGGTCCCTTGGATAAACAAGAGCTGCACCTTAGAGATAGGGTTATCACGAGGAGGTTTAACCCTTGAATCTTTATGGGCCCTTTGAAAATCTTTGAGGCCTAGAGATCTGCTATAGCCATTCTTTTCAAAAACTTTAAGTGGATGATATTTTTCCACTTCTAGGTGATTCTCATCCGAAATTATTAAAGCATGAGTGGCTAGAGTACTAAGAACCCTAAATTTTTGCGCCAGAATATGATCAAAACTGGAATGAAGATATTGTTCCGTGTGAGGTTTTTTGTGAAAGACTCGGTGAGAAGTGGAACCATCATTCATTATAGAGAAAAGGATTTCAAGGAAACGAAGACACCCATCCACTTCAACCTCCATAGTGAATTTCATGTAGTTAGATTGAGAATTAAGATGGTTAAGAAACAAATCCAATTTTTCTCGACCTTTAGGCCAAACGACATAAGCATCATCAACAAAGCTCTTCCATTTCTTAGGGCGAAATTGGGATGAGGCTAATGCCCTAGTCTCAAAATATTCCTTATAAGACGATGGATCAAACGCGGTTATGTGTGACAGTGGGCAGAGATTCTTAGTTTTATGTGACGAGACGAGTCAGGCGCACCCATGTGTGCGATGGGGTTTCCGAGCTTAGTTATGTCCGACAAGACGTGTTGAGCGCACCCGCATGTGCGATGGGTGCCCTAGCTCGGTTATGTGTGACGAGTCGTGCAGAACATGCAACGAGTTGGCATTTTGGTTATTTGCGATGAGTTGGAGTTCGGTTCTGTGTGATGGCAGATGGTTGGGTGGACACGTCGGATAAGCCTAACGTATAGTGAAAAACCGGAGATGAGAAGAATCAGATAAGTATGGAAAGTACGACGATGAGCTTATATGGGCACGTGCACCAGTTGGGCTAACGTGTGGGGGCGAGTCGATGTGAACATTGGGGTTGTGACAGGTGAGTTGGGTAGGCTAGATTGGAGGCCGACACCCTGTCATTTGCAGGATAGCACGTGTATAAATGGGTGAGAGGTCGAGACACTTCAACCATCATCCGAATAGCGGCCAAACATACGACAAAGTTTGAAGAGCTCGCACGTCTGGGATTGATAAGGAGGGCGGTGAAGATAGAACCGGTGGGTAGAAACAGTGCAGGGAAGGTGAGCCACAGACCAGGCAGTGGAGCTGCGGAATTCGGGGCGCGGGTGCATTGTGGGAGGGTCTACACGACAGGCGACCCGACCCCAGTGACATGAATTGATGACCCAACTTCGTAGGTCTGCATGGCCCGCGGGCGCCGCAGGGAGACTTGACCCAAGCCTGCTGCGCAACCTGAGGGTGCCATAAGGTGACCTGACTCGAGATAACCTGAATGATCGGGCAGGGCTGAACGAAGGGACGAGCTAGGCTGAATGACTAGGCAGGGCTGCCCAGATGGACGAGTCAAGTTAAACGACACGGTTGGGTAGGGCTGCACGACATGGTGGGTAGGGTTGAACGACACGGTAGGTAGGGCTGAATGACCAATGCGATAGTGAATTTTTAGAATTTGTCAGAGGAAAGGAAACTTGGGGTTTCCTCATACTAGTGTGTGCAACAAGAATCTTGCATTTATGAGGTTTTGACACGATACTTTGGTGGATTTTGTAGGCCAAGGAAGTTGGCAGCATAAGACTTGTAAAAGCTTGTAATTATAGTTTGCACATTATTATTATATTACTGATACGTGCAAACTCTACGGGAGTTTCTCCTCCCAATTATGATTTTCTATACTTGTATGAATGTTGATTTCTGTTGCATATTGATAAATGAAGATGATGAATGTTATTCCGCTGCATGAATGTTTACACTTGAAGAATTAGAAAATTGGTTAAGTGTTGAAAGTAGGCATAGTGCATACACTCTAGGATATGGGCGTGATAGTTGGTATCAGAGCTCCATTTCTACAGGCTTTAAACGATTTGCAGATTAAATATTTGAAGCAGAGATACGATGGCAGGGTTGGAGTTGGTATTGAAGCTTGTTGTGACATGTTTAACAAGGGTGAAACATTGTTCTTAGGCCAAGCTGAATGACAAGACATGGGAAGTTTGGAAGAATGATAAGGGAGGCTCTTGCTGATCTTATACAAGTTGAGACGTATGAAATAAGAGAACCCACAGATTCGAGATAAAGTTGAAGTATTGGAAGGGAATGTTGAAGGAGAACTTTTTTGACTTGGTTTGGAAATGGAGTAGGATGTAGTTGCAGATCGCGATGATGAAGAAGAAGTCGTGATATATGAGGATGTTGTAGTTGTGACAACGATGGAGGAAGAACTTGAGGCAACATTGATTTCTCAAGTTGGACCAGGATCATGCATATTATAGACATTGATGGATGAAGCCACTCAAATGGAGGAGCCTCATGATGAAGTAAGTATTCATATTACTTCTTGTGTTTCATCAGAGCTTTTGGAGGATGATCCATATGCATGGAAGGGAAAATACAGTTTGTCGATGTGATGGACAACCTTAAAATGGATGTGTATGATGAGAACTTTTGTGGAGAAGCAAGGAACATCGATTGTTATAGAGCTTGTTAGGGAAATTTGCAACCTCATTGCAGGGGGTGAAAATTCTCTTGACAAGCGAGGAACATGCTAATCATTGTGGAGGATGGGTCATGCTTTAGCCATATGGAGAATTGGTTAAGTTCCCAGCATGACTCATGGATAGATTGGAGAGAGGGCACACCACAGTTTTGATGATTTGATACTTGGGTGGACTTCTTCATGGCTGAGACCAAGAGGCAGTCTTAGTGGACCTTTAGTGGGGGAGGCAGTGATGATGGAAGGAATCTATGACATGATATGATGTGCTATATGGTTTGAGTGAATGAGGGCACTAAACCTGATTGAGGACTACGATTAGATGACCGATGTTATGATGAGTCTACTTAGTTAGACAACATGGGCATCTTGATTCATGGACACCAAGTTGGATCGATGGAGCTTGGCAGACATTATGCAGACACATTATGCAGGAGAAGTTATAGACATTCTACTTCTATGCATCCGACGAGGAGTGCCAAGGCAGGGATGTTGTGTGGATGAATTTTTTGATGTGACATGGAGACATTTTACTTATGAGCTGATGGGGATGTTGTGCATTTTTGTACAACAAGGCCATGGACTAGTTAGAGTTTTGAGCAGACTATGGGAGTATCAATACTACATGGAGTGCAGAGGGATCTTGCAGTGGAATTTCAGGTCGAGACAAGTATACTTTCCAAGATGTTAGGTGGAGATGAATCATAGGACTTCACGATGTATTGAGATAGTTGTAGCTAATCGAGGCTTCATATTATTTGGAGTTGATGGAGTTGCAGCAATGGTGATGCCTTGGTGGCAACACTTGGGCATGGGTTGAGTTGATGAGACTTGATAACTTTTATAGACATGGTGGTTGATTGTTTTACGACCATGGGCAGCACATGAATGATGACATGGTTGTATACTTGTCCCTTTTGAGAGACTTGAGGTATGGCATATTACATATGTGATGGAGGTTCCTTCATGGACCTTGATGTGGTACATTGAGAGTTGATTTGATGAGAGGGTCTCTTCATTTTGAGTAGAAAGACCTCAAACACATATGGATGATGATGTTTGGATAGATGCGACTAATTCATATGAAGCACGTCGTCACCAATATCATGCGCAACATGTTGCGGATGATATGGAGACTACTTCATGGACCTGGGATGGCTAACTTTACATTTTGATGGAGATGGGATGGATTCTTGATCAAGTTGATGTTGTGACAGGATGCTGAGAGGAACGATCGATGATTGAGTAAGGAGGTGCATTCTCATAGGCTGAGCACGACAGTTTGATTAGCTACCCAATTAGTTCGAGTCATGGGGCTTGACAATGTAATGAGCTATGTATGAAAGATATGTCAAGGTTTTACTGAGATATGTTTGATTTGAGTGTGAGTATCATGGAAGAAGTTCACATCATGATGATACATGATGAGGCTGACATGATATATTTTTGAATTTTTTGACCGGAGAACCCACAGTAATGGAATTTATACACCAACGTTTCGAATCCCAAATGGGATCCATCATCAGGGCAAGAGAAAGATGATCGAATATGATAAAAAGAAGAGCCAGATGGAAGAAATAAATACTAATGAGGGAAAAATAATAATAAAGGAACAGCACAGGTCGGCAAGAGAGATTCTAAAAGAAACCTAAAATTGATTTTAATAATTATGAATTGATATTCATTATTTTTATTTATATCATTATGAATTAATATTATTATATTTATTTATATAAATTAATATAAATTAATTAATTTATATTAATTTATATAAATAAATATAATAATATTAATTCATAATGATATAAATAAAAATAATTTATATCAATTCATAATTATTAAAATCAATTTTAGGTTTCTTTTAGAATCTCTCTTGCCGACCTGTGTTGTTCCTTTATTATTATTTTTCCCTCATTAGTATTTATTTCTTCCATCTGGCTCTTCTTTTTATCATATTCGATCATCTTTCTCTTGCCCTGATGATGGATCCCATTTGGGATTCGAAACGTTGGTGTATAAATTCCATTACTGTGGGTTCTCCGGTCAAAAATTCAAAAAGCTCAAACCACAGATCTCTGAAATCCAATATGATATATTTTGCAGTGATAGCATGTAGCTAGAATTGGAGGGACCATCCTTCCACGGTATGCCAGCATGTGGGGATTGTGATGGATGTGGTTAATGATCATGGATTGAGAAGACTTTTCCGTTCATGGATTCATTTTCCTTTATGGTTCATGAGATGATGGAGCAAATATGGGTAGCATGGACATTTTGGAGATGTTGGAGCTAGCGACATGTTGCGATGATATGTGACAGATTTGTCTAGGACAAAAACCACTTAGAGTGGGGGAGTATGTCCCATCCACGAACAGAGCTGGGTGCGCTCATGTACGACGGTGGAACAAGCGCAATTATGTGTGATAGTGGGGAGACATTCTTGGTTTTATGTGACCAGATGAGTCGGGCGTGCCCATGTGTGCAACGGGTGCTTGAGCTCGGTTATGTGCAATGAGTCATGAGGAACATGTGACGAGTTGGTGTTTCGGTTATGTGCGATGAGTTGGAGTTTCGTTTCGTGTGACAGTGAACGGTTGGGAAGATGCGACGAATGAGCCGAACATAGAGTCGAAAAATTGGAGATGATAAAAATTGGCTAAGTATGGAAAGTGTGATGGTGAGCTTATAGGGTGGATGCATGGGAAGGTGGACCTGTTGGGCCAACGTGTGGGTGCAAGTCGACGTGAATGTTGGGGTTGTGATGCGCAAGTTGGGTAGGTCGGCTTGGAGGCCGACAACCCTTCATTTTCAGGATAGCATGCGTATAAATGGACGAGAGGTGGAGACACTTCAACCATCATCTAAACGACGACCAAGAATATGACCAAGTTTGAAAATCTTGCATGTTTGGGAGTCACAACAAGGGCAGGGAAGATAGACCTAGTGGGCAGAAAGGGTGAAGGGTAGATGAGCCGCAGACTAGCAGGCAAAGGTGCGGAACTCGGCAGGCACGGGTGTAGTGTAGGTGGGTTTGCATGACAGGCGACACGATTTGGCAACCCGACTGGGTAGGTTTCCATGACACGAGGGTGCCGCAAGGCGACCCAACTCAGGCCTACTACAGGATCTGAGGGCACCGATGGGGGAACTTGACCTGGGCCAGGCTAAATGATCGCGCAGGCTGCACGAAGGGATGAGCTAGGCTGAAATATTGGGCAGGGCTGCATGGAGGGACAAGTCATGCTGAATGACACGATTGGGTAGGGTTGCATGACACAGTGAGGAGGGTTGAACGACACAGTGGACAGGGCTGAACGACGAGTGCGACAGTGAATTTTCAGAATTTTTCTAAGGCAAGGAAACTTGGGGTTTCCTCATACTTGTGTGGGCAACAAGCAACTGGAAGGTTTGAGGTTGTGACACGACACTTTGGTGGATTTTGCAAGCCAGGCAAGTTGGTAGCACAAGACTTGTAAAAACTTGTAATTGTATTTTGTACATTACTGTTATATTACTAATATGGGTAGACTTTACGGGAGTTGCCCCTCCCAAGTATAATTGTGTATACTTGTATGAAGGTTGATTTCCGCTGCATACTGATAAATGAAGATGTTCAATTTTAATTGAAGATGAATGTTATTCTACTGCATGAATGTTAACACTTGAAGAATTGGAAAATTAGTTAAAGTGTTGAAAGTAATTGGAAAATTAGTCAAAGTGTTGAAAGTAGGCGTAATCCATACACTCTAGTATTGGTGAAAATAAAAAGTTTAGTGATGTCGCACATGCCTATTTTTAGTTGAAATACTACCACCAAGATAGGGGAATGACACTTAGCTTCCTATGCTACAAGTGATCAAATCTGGAAATGACCTTTGCATCCTCAATGCAAACATGGTGTTTAAATTTTTCTACATGCTCCGCAAGAGCTGATGACCGCGATCGATTATGCTTGATATTTGATGCATGCTATTGGATTCTTTGTTTAATAAAGTGGCCAGTTTCCCCAACGTATGGAATCCCACAAGAACAAGAGATAGATTAGACACCTTTCATGTCTTTAAGATCTATAGGGTATTTAATAGATCTGAGAGAATTTCTAATGGTATTAAGGGGTTTGAAAGTAGAAAAAAAATTATTCCTCTTAAGAATATGGGAAATCCTATCAATGGTCCCTTGGATAAACAAGAGCTACACCTTAGAGATAGGATAATCACAAGGAGGTTTAACCCTCGAATCTTTATGGGCGCTTTGAAAAGATTTGAGGTCTAGAGATCTGTTATAGCCATTCTTTTCAAAATCTTTAAGAAGATGAGATTTTTCCACTTCTAGGTGATTCTCATCCAAAATTCTTAATGCATGGGTGGCTAGAGTACTAAGAACCCCAATTTTTTGCGTTGGAAATTTTTGAGAACTAGAATGAAGGTATTGTACTCTGTGAGTTTTTTTGCGAAAGACTCAGTGAGAAACAAAACCATAATTTTCTCTAGAGAGAAGGATGTCAAGGAAAGGAAGACACCATCCCCTTCAACCTCCATAGTGAATTTGATGGAGTCAGATTGAGAATTAAGATGGTTAATAAATAAATCCAATTTTTCATGACCATGAGGACAAACGACACAAGTATCATCAACAAACTAATTTCATTTCTTAGGGCGAAATTGGGTTGAGGTTAATTCTTTAGTCTCAAAATCTTCCTTGTAGGACATTTTTATATTTTTTGAGAATATGCTTTTGGTTGATTTAAAAAAAAATAAAAAAGTCACTAGTTTTTTTAATTTCCATAATTTTAGTTGAAATTATATATATTCGCAAACTTTGAAGTCGCTCATCATAACAGTGTGAAAAATACATGTAAATACATGTAAATACAAGTTAAATTTAATCCCTTCTAGAGAATTTGACCTAAATGGGGGATAAAAATCATAAAAACCATTCCGCTTAAGCACCCAAGATAATTCCAAACTACATTTTCTTTGAAATTCATATATGTTTAAGCTATATATTAATTATTTTATAGTAATAATAATAATAAAATAATTTGGTTGTTTTTGTGAATGTTTTTAATTTTAATGATGGTGATGATGATGATGATTAATGTCCACTAAGACCAATGCGGTCTATTGGACCTTAAGCAAAAGAATAATCTAATTGTAATTTTTTAGAATCTTATTTCAATGCTAAAAAAGAAGGGAAATAAGCGCACCAAGATCACTATAGTTGGAGTGAATTAACAAGTCAAGAAGATTGGAAGTGTGACAAATGTTAGGGAAATAAGAGCGGATATGAGTAAGGGCCATGGAAAATTTTAGGGGCTAATATTCGCATATGGGCTAATCTTCCATGCATTTGCCAAAAACAAATATTCGCCAATTCCTATTTTTTCGTAAAAATGATTCTCCCAAATTTTATAAGAATTTCTTTTTTACCTTAAAAATCCCAAAAAAATTATAGAGGCTATAAGAAATCATTAGAAGTTTGAATATTTTTCCTAAAATATCACCAAACATTTTATAGTTTTTATATTATGTATTAGTAAGATTTGCCAAGGTTCGTAATATTTAAGATAAATTTCCATCGTTAAAATTTTCCTTAGTAAGGGCAAAAAATCTAAAAGAAAGTTCATTTCATCCTCCATCCTCTTAGTATCACAATGTTGAGAAATTCTATCGTCCGAGGGAGTCTTGGGAGTAGACCACTACCCGATTTCACTTCAAATCTCATGATAATTAGTTCTAATCTTAGCGATGTTCATCTTTTTCTTCGAGTTGCTCAAAACAAAAAGATAATTTTGGTTGTCAAGGTTGGGGTTATCACCTCCAAATAATATCTTAGCTTTCTTTTACCCTCCAACTCCTTATCATCCCATAACTTGTCCTTAAATTTCGAGGTCATAGCATCTTTGACACAATCCTTGCTTCTCAGGATGATCTTGTCACTTATCCCCGAATGGTTGAGCTAACACTGGGAATCCTTATGCCACCCACGCTTGAGGCCAAGGTGGGGGTTTTGAATAAAGTTAGAAGCAATTTTAGGAAGCCTCTTGGATTCCAAGTTGTAAAGCTTCTTCTTATACAATAGATACTTAAACATAGCCCTGCTTTCAATAGGGGAGAGACCAACATCGATCACGAGGATAGGACAGCAGGAATTTACCTTGATCTTCAGATTGTAGGTTATGGATTTCTTTTCAATCATCTCAATCTTTTTCCACGACTCTCTGGATATACTACAACCTGAGACTTCACAACCGTATAGGACAACAAGGGTGATGAGGGTCTCAAAGAGGAACCTTTTTTCCTCCAAATACAAAGATCGGTAACCTTACAATTGTTTTCATGCTCATAGTAAACTTTCCAGCCTCCAATAATCCTTTACTCAATGTTGTAATTCCACTTGAGCTAATAAAGAATGTCAATACACAAATATTTATAAGAAATGACATGTTTCAAGAAATTGAAGTAGGTTCTTTGATTCTTATTATGGGTTGATGCCTATTACAGGACCATCAATATAAATTAAAATAATTAGTATGAAATTTTAAAATAAAACATAAATAAATTATTTAACATAATTGATGCAGGAGCATCTGGTTAACAGGGCAGTGGTTTCCGAAAAGGACAGAGGACACAGTTCGTTGGATGGACAGTAGATCTGTCTTTGTTTTTATTTATTTATTTTACTTTACTCTTTAAATTGCCAAAAAACAAAAAAAAAACAATACTGTTATGGTTTTTAATTTTAATTAGGAACAGTAGTGATTAGGTAGCATTCTTTGTTTTCCAAATAGCCATATTACAGTTGAGAAATACATGTAAAACAGAATGTACTAACTAGCTATGGAAAAGCCCGCATATGAAACAACTGTTATAACCAACAACACAACTGACAGCAGTTACAAAACTGTTTGTATACAGTATTATAAAATGGGTGAAACAAACCATTACAGGGGTTCGACTTTGTGTAAGAGAACAGAGAGGTAATAATAAGAAAAACATTCTGTGCACATATATATATTCCTATCGTGTCTCCAGAAACTGTGTAATTGTGCTAATAGAGTATTATGCAAGACTGCCAAACGTGTTGCTACAGGTTTCGAGCCCAGAGGGAAGAATAACCAGCTGGACAACAAGCAATAGCCAAAGCTCATACAACCAGACCATTAAAGAAAGCCCTCATCACAGGTATGTGGAAAAAATGATACAAGTCCTTGCCGTTCATCTAAATTAAAATTCATACGAATACACCACACAGTCGGTCAAATATATATCTATATATATATATATATTTCCAATATAAGTTTTCTTTACATACTGTCTGCATTAAGAGCCTGAATTAAAACCACAGTCAAAGACATTAACCCCTACAGCAAACAAGAAACTGACTCGCGCAAGATTCAGCATCATACCCACGCCCAGCAGCTAACGAAGGGTCAAGCACAGATAGAGAGCAGTCTAAGACCAGTAACCAGGTTCAACAGTTAAAGTCGAAACACCCCTAAGACAAGTTGCCAAACATCAAAGAAACTACCCGTGTTTGCCGAACTGCCGAAAGCTCAAACACCGGTAACCACGAATAATCACACCTGCAAGAGCATGTGCAGGAAAGGTTAGATTAGGCGACAGTATAAACTGGATAAAAACCTTCTGAAAAGGCGAGCAGACAAAAGGCGATGGCGCCCTACCTGTTCGAAGAACCATAGCTTCCAGCCGACCTCGAGAGGACCCATGCTCACGAAGGAGCCACTACATTAGGAATAGGTAAAGAAGGATACAAATAAATTCCGACATAGAACATAAAAACTTACCGAATAAGCATGCAGAGATTCCAACTGAGGACGCCGCCATCGAGTTATCAAGGACCGTGAAGAGAAGCCGAACCAGTGTCGGAAGCAAACAGTAGCCACAGGGTGGACGTTGTCAACAGAAGAAAATTGAAATCATACACAGGGTACAAACAACATATACAGAGATGGGGACCCTCTAAGAAAAAAAAAAGAAAACTCAAACCACAGTAACGTTCGACATGCAAGCTGAGAAATAGCGCCATTCAGACTTACCAAATTACTTATAAAACGCCGAAGGAACATGGCCATATCAGACCAGACAGCAACGACTGAAGCTGAGAGGGTAACCAGGAGTCATAACAGCCGAACCGAGCAAACAAGTAATAGGAAACCGCACCCAGAGAAAAACCGCCGAGTTACAGAGCTTGCAGAGCGAAAGACTAAGCGAAATAACAAGAATGAGGTGGGCGCGAAAGGTTGAAAACCTCGAACCCTGAACGGATTCGTGGGATCCTGAGGAATACAGACGTTCAAAGGACAGAGCGTTAAGGTACAACCCTCATAAAACAAAATCCATACGGCACCGATTGCAAATCAACCCACATAACTATCCAACAGATCCACAACATTATTATATTCACTACGGTTGTTTACACCTCAGCACTTCAGCGGCGGGACCACGTGGGCTGGCCCCATCAAGTGGTATCAGAGCAGCATTTTGAGAAAGTAGAGGAAGATGGAAGTACAAAGACGAGGATGAGGAAGAGGTGCACGCAGAGTAGCAGATGAGGGCTTAAGGGAATAGTTGAGAATCCTTACTGCTCGCTTGGAAACAGTAGAGGCAGGTAGGCGAAGAGACCCGGAACTTGGAGATGACAGTGAAGACGAGGCAGCAACTGTTACAGATGGGTCAGAGGAAGAAGCCCCGGAGTTAAGACTGTTGAGATCAGTACTGTTAGCCAGCAGCAAACCCAAACCTGAGATCCCTAATTATGATGGCAGTCTGTCCGCTGATGTTTTACTGGATTGGGTGAGTGAGTTAGACAAGTATTTTGAAAATGAGGAAATCAGTGAGGACAAAAGAGTTATATTTGTTGCGACTAAGCTAAAAGGACACGATACCCTATGGTGGGATAGCATCCAAGCGGACAGAAGACGGATGAACAAGTTGCCGATAAGAAAGTGGCCAAGGATGGTGGCAAAACTGAAGGGCATATTTTTGCCTAAAGACTACTAGGTTGAACTTTATTGATGAGTGCAGAATTTAAGGTAGAAAGGTATGACTGTAAAAGAGTACACAGAAGAGTTTTATCGAGTAAATTTACGTGCTGGTTATACGGACGATACTCCAGAAAAAACAACGAGGTATGTGAATGGCTTTAGGTTGGAAATATTGGACGAGATCGGTATTCTCTCTCCTCGAAATATTGAAGAAGCCTTCCAGAGTGTTGTAAAGGCCGAAGAGAAAATTAACAGGAAACAAAATAACAGGAGAGGGAGAGGAAATGGCAGAGGACGAGGTTAGTCCTACGGCAGAGGGAGAACTGCAACTAATAGCGAAGAAGGCAGCAGTTCCAGAGCTTCAGGGGCAGTAGAGAAGGAGATAGCACTAGAGGAGGTCGACCATATTAGCGGGGAAGAGGAAATGGTCGTGGAAGGGGGACTAATGTCTAGTGCTACAGGTGCCATAAGTGGGGGCACAGAGCCTTCGAATGCCCGGAAGCAGAGCACGCTGGCCAGAGGGGAGCATTTGTTGTGCAACCTGAGGAAGCTGAAGCACAACCCCGGGAGATAGAAAACGTGGCAGAAACATGGGAAGCTTTAATTTTGAACAAAGTGTTGTTGAAACCAGCCAAGGAGGTGGCTGAACAGACCCAGCGAAAGGCGTTGTTTCGGACAGTTTGCAAATCACATGGGAAGTGCTGTAAATTGATAATAGACAGCGCGAGTACAGACAATTTGGTTGCCACCGAAATGGTAGAAAAGCTGGGACTGAAGCAGCTTAAACACCCCACACCTTACAAGGTGTCGTGGTTACAGAAAGGCCACCAGTTACTAGTTGATGAACAATGCGAGGTAGAATTTCACATTGGCAAATATCACGACACGGTGGTCTGCGATATTATGCCAATGGATGTGTGCCATATACTGCTAGGGAGACCATGGCAGTATGATCGGAAGGTGACACACGATGGGAAGACAAATTGTTATAAATTTGTGAAAGATGGGATCAAACATACGCTTGTACCCATCAAAGAGGAGGATGCAGCAGAACCGAGTGGAACAAAGGCACTGTTAATTGGAGGGAAACAGTTTGCGAAGCAGATTGAGGAAAATGAGGTCAATTATGCGATTGTAAGGAGGACAAGACCAATGTTGCTGAACACAGAAAAATCAGAACTGCCTGTAGAAATTCAGGAGTTGTTGAACGAATTCCAAGACATTGTAGTTGACGATTTGCCAGATAAATTTCCTCCCAAGAGGAGTATTAGCCATCATATTGATATTATACCTGGAGCGAGCTTACCAAACAAGGCAGCGTATAGGATGAGTCCAAAAGACAATGAGGAAATTCGTAAACAAGTGCAGGAGTTGCTGGATAATGGACTGATCAGGGAAAGTTTGAGCCCTTGTGCAGTACCCACAGTACTTGCACCTAAGAAGGGTGGAGAATGGTGAATGTGTACAAATTCGTGGGCTATAAATAAAATTACGATTCAATATAGATTTCCCTTACCCAGAATGGACGACATGATGGACTGTCTTAGTGGAGCAGCTTATTTTACAAAGACTGATCTGAAGAGTGGTTATCATCAGATCAGAATTAGGGAAGGAGATGAATGGAAAATATCTTTCAAAACTAATGAAGGGTTGTACGAATGGCTGGTCATGCCATTTGGATTGAGCAACGCTCCTAGTACTTTTATGAGATTGATGAATGAGATGTTAAAGGAATTTATTGGCAAGTTCGTGATAGTTTATCTTGATGACATTTTAATTTTCAGCAGAACAAAAAGAGAGCATCTTCAACATGTTCGAAAGGTGTTAGAGAAGTTGCAGCAGAACAAACTGCTGATAAACTTGAAGAAATGCACTTTCCTGCAGAAGGAGCTGGTCTATCTGGGATTTGTAGTTGCAGAAAATGAATTGAAAATGGACCCAGAAAAGGTTGCAGCAATTATAAATTGGCCATCACCGAAGAGCTTATTTGAGGTACGTAGTTTTTTCATGGACTGGCAAGTTTTTATCGGAAATTTATTAGAAATTTCAGTGAAATCTGCGCACCAATGTTAGAGACCATCAAAAAGGCCAGTCAGCCTTTTTGTTCGACCAAGACGGCAGAAGATAGTTTTCAGCTTTTGAAGCAGAAGATCACAGAGAGGCCAATCTTGAGGCTGCCCGATTTTAATAAAATCTTTCAAGTTCGGTGTGACGCAAGTGGAACAGCTATTGGCACTGTGCTCAGTCAGGAAGACAGACCAGTAGCATTTTTCAGTGAAAAACTGAATGAAAGCCGGCAGAAATATTCCTCATATGACAAGGAATTTTATTCAGTGGTCCAAGCTTTAAAACATTGGAGGCACTACCTGCTGGGCAATGAATTTGTTTTCTTTTCTGATAATTCGGCATTGCAATACGTAATGCAGCATCACAAGTTAAACCATAAGCACGCCAAGTGGGTAGAATACTTGCAGAGTTTCACTTTCGTGTTAAAACACATAAGTGGGCAAGTCAACAAAGTGACAGATGCTTTGAGCAGAAGAGCCTTGCTCTTACTAGAGAGTAGCATACAGGTATTGGGATTCGAACATCTGAAGGATTTGTACCAAACGGACACAGATTTCAAGGAAGCTTTTGAAGCTTGCCAAAATCCCATGTTGAGGAATGAAAGCCCATGGTTAGACTATAATTTACAAGAAGGATTATTGTTCAGAGGAGTGCAGTTATGTATCCCGGACTGTTCAATGAGGGAGAATATTGTAAGGGAAAAGCATAGTGGCAGATTAGCGGGACATTTTGGCATAAACAAAACTTTGGAGCAAGTCGGACATTTCTATTATTGGCCTAAAATGAGCAGCGATTTACAGAGATATGTAAACAGGTGTAAAGTCTGCCAACTGTCAAAAGGACACAGTCAGAATACTGGACTTTACACACCACTACCTGTTCCAAGCAGGCCGTGGGACTCTGTCGGCATTGACTTTGTTCTTGGACTGCCTAGAACACAACGGGGGTATGATTCAGCAATGGTGGTGGTAGATAGATTTTCAAAAATGGCTTATTTTATTCCTTGCCGGAAAACTAGTGACGCCACGTACGTGGCACACTTGTTTTTCATGGAGGTTGTTAGATTACATGGCCTACCCAGAACTATCATTTCAGACAGAGATGTAAAATTCACAGGACGCTTTTGGCGCACCCTGTGGAAAAAGTTGGGCATGCAACTGAATTTTAGCTCTGCGTATCATCCGCAGACTGATGGACAAACGGAAGTGGTGAACAGGAGCTTGGGGAATTTATTACAGAGTTTGACTAGAGAAAATTCACAATTATGGGATCGAGCTCTCGCCCAGGCAGAATTCGCTTATAACGATTCGCCCAATCGTAGCACCGGACTTAGCCCATTTCAGATTTTATATGGCATGCATCCTCAGGGAATACGTGAACTGCGAGATTTGGGAAAGCTGGAACGGAGAAGCGCGGATGGGGAAGACATTGCAGAAGCAATGAGCGAGCTTCATGAAAAAGTCAAACTAAGGTTGCAGGAAAGCGTACAGAAATACAAGCAGCAAGCAGACTCAGAGCGACGAGAGGTGCATTTTAATGTTGGGGATCAGGTCCTTGCGCACCTGCGCCGGGAACGGTTTCCTAAGGGCACATATAATAAGTTGAAATATAAGAAAATTGGTCCATGCAAGATCCTACGAAAGTTTTCAGCCAACGCTTACGAGATTCAGCTACCACCTGACATAGGCATATCACCTATACTCAACGTGGCAGACCTGTTCCCATATAATGCCCAGGCAGAGGATGATAGTGTGGTACAACCAGAACGGGACACCCAATTTGGAGACGGTTCTTGGAAGAAACAATTGCCCTCGGCTCAGACCCATGAGATTGAAGGGATCCTCAGCACCTAGGTAGCCAAGAAGACACGTAGGAAAGAATACCTACGTTACCTCGTCAAGTGGAGAGGCCGTCCAATGGAGGACAGCTCATGGCTCGACGCAGCGCAAATACAGAAGGCTGGCCATTCGGTAGAGGAACTCATGGAACGAAGCCATGAATTTCTTTTACCCCGGGAGCCTGATGCAGGAGCATCTGGTTAACAGGGCAGTGGTTTCCGAAAAGGACAGAGGACACAGTTAGTTGGATGGACAGTAGATCTGTTTTTGTTTTTATTTATTTATTTTACTTTACTCTTTAAATTGCCAAAAAACAAAAAAAAAACAATACTGTTATGGTTTTTAATTTTAATTAGGAACAGTAGTGATTAGGTAGCATTCTTTGTTTTCCAAACAGCCATATTACGGTTGAGAAATACATGTAAAACAGAATGTACTAACTAGCTATGGAAAAGCCCGCATATGAAACAACTGTTATAACCAACAACACAACTGACAGCAGTTACAAAACTGTTTGTATACAGTATTATAAAATGGGTGAAACAAACCATTATAGGGTTTCGACTTTGTGTAAGAGAACAGAGAGGTAATAATAAGAAAAACATTCTGTTCACATATATATATTCCTATCGTGTCTCCAGAAACTGTGTAATTGTGCTAATAGAGAATTATGCAAGACTGCCAAACGTGTTGCTACAGGTTTCGAGCCCAGAGGGAAGAATAACCAGCTGGACGACAAGCAATAGCCAAAGCTCATACAACCAGACCATTAAAGAAAGCCCTCATCACAGGTATGTGGAAAAAATGATACAAGTCCTTGTCGTTCATCTAAATTAAAATTCATACGAATACACCGCATAGTCGGTCAAATATATATATATATATATATATATATATATATATATATTTCTAATATAAGTTTTCTTTACATACTGTCCGCATTAAGAGCCTGAATTAAAACCATAGTCAAAGACATTAACCCCTACAGCAAATAAGAAACCAACTCGCGCAAGATTCAGCATCATACCTACGCCCAGCAGCTAACGAAGGGTCAAGCATAGATAGAGAGCAGTCTAAGACCAGTAACCAGGTTCAACAGTTAAAGTCGAAACACCCCTAAGACAAGTTGCCAAACATCAAAGAAACTACCCGTGTTTGCCGAACTGCCGGAAGCTCAAACACCGGTAACCACGAACAGTCACACCTGCAAGAGCATGCGCAGGAAAGGTTAGATTAGGCGACAGTATAAACCAGATAAAAAACTTCTGAAAAGGCGAGCAGATAGAAGGCGATGGCGCCCTACCTGTTCGAAGAACCATAGCTTCCAGCCGACCCCGAGAGGACCCCTGCTCACAAAGGAGCCACTACATTAGGAATAGGTAAAGAAGGATACAAAAAATTTCCGGCATAGAACCCAAAAACTTACCGAATAAGCATGCAAAGATTCCAACTGAGGACGCCGCCATCGAGTTATCAAGGACCGTGAACAGAAGCCGAACTAGTGTCAGAAGCAAACAGGAGCCACAGGGGGGACATTGTCAACAGAAGAAAATTGAAATCATACACAGGGTACAAACAACATATACAGAGATGGGGACCCTCTAAGAAGAAAAAAAGAAAACTCAAACCACAGTAACGTTCGACATGCAAGCCGAGAAATAGTGCCATTAAGACTTACCAAATTATTTATAAAACGCCGGAGGAACAGGGTCGTATCAGACCAGACAGCAATGACTGAAGCTGAGAGGGTAACCAACAATCATAACAGCCGAACCGCGCAAACAAGTAACAGGAAACCGTACCCAGAGAAAAACCGCCGAGTTACAGAGGTTGGAGAGCGAAAGACTAAGCGGAATAACAAGAATGAGGTGGGCACGAAAGGTTGAAAACCCCAAACCCTGAACGGATTCGTGGGATCCCGAGGAGGACAGATGTTCAAAGGACAGAGCGTTAAGGTACAACCCTCATAAAACAAAATCCATACGGCGCCGATTGCAAATCAACCCACATAACTATCCAACAGATCCACAATATTATTATATTCACTACGGTTGTTTACACCTCAGCACTTTAGCGGCAAGACCACGTGGGCTGGCCCCATCAATAATATAAAAATTTGTGTTTAAAAATCTTATAACCTTTTCCTATAAATAAAATTTATAAACAAAAAAATAATAAGTAAGTTGTTTAACATAATTTTGAAAATTGTACTTAGATATTTAAAACTTAAAAGTTTTTCCTACTGCAATCAATATTATTATTTCTCTTTTTAAGACGCACAAGTTGTGGGACAATGATTTTTTAATTCCACTCTATTGTGCCTAGAAGTCCAATCTACAGCGAGTATGAGGGAGGTATATGTTGGCGATCATAATAATGCAAAATATGAAAATACATTATTAGGTAGTTTTAATTAAAACAATTAAAAGTTATCAACAACCTTATTGTTGAGGCAAATTAATTACCTATCATTTAATTGTCAACCCGGGGGTTTCGTAAAACATGCAAAGCATGCGTGCACTGTATATGCTAGAAATTAACTTTCAATGTAGATCAATCTAACTACGAAACCAAATAACGGAAAAACAAATTCTAGTATTCTAATTCAACAATCAATTCAAAAAAAATCATAGTACAATTATAGTACAGCATGTGGAATTCAAATCTTAATCTTTCACACTTGTATGAATTGAAATTTCATGAAATGAAATCTACTCTAAGGGATCATGTGTGGATTATCCAATCAAGATCCTATGAAGTTAATAATCAAAACCACATGACATGAAATGAAAGCAAAAACAATAATTCTTAACCACTTACACATGAAAAGATATGAAAGAAAATAAAAATAATTGTTCTTAACATCTAGATATGAAAGAAAATAAAAAAATCACTCTTAACCTCTCACATAGGAAAATATATGAAATAAATAAATCTTAATCTATGAAAGCAATAAATCTTAATCTATGAAAATCATTAAGTCTCACACATTGTAGGTGGCCAATCCCAAAAGCATGAGAGATGGAAAGTTGAGAGGCTCCCAGTGCAAGCATTACCAATCAAGGTGAACATCACTCATGAGCACAGTGTTAAATCTAAATTCCATTCATAAGTAATATTAAATTTCCAACTGAGTATATCCAACTTTACCCATGACTTTAAAAGGATAAGGCTCTCCTATTTATACGAGAACATAAGAAGCTACCTCGTTAATGGAGGTCCATTATTCTCTCCCTAGATCCCTAGAAAATCTCATAGAGTTACAACAAAAATAGATAATGAGGAGACACATATCCTCTTTGACCTTTATCTGGATCTTCTTCGATATCTGGAAGGGAATTCGAATTTGAGATTGAAGGCCACATAAGGGTGCCTTAAAAGCTTCAAAATGACCTACACATGTCATGAAACTCAAGCCACTTTTAAGTATTAGCAAGTATATGTCATTTCTCTAAGTTTTAACCATAAATTGACTTAAAATACTAGAAATTGTTACCTTTTGGAAAACACAAAGGTAACCCGTATAATTATGAAAATGGAAGCTATTGAAAGGTTATATGTTCATGGAGTTGCGACATGTGAGTGAAATGGTGGTGATAAGGGTGAAAGTGGATGATATTTTGAATATATTTTGGAGGCTCTACATACCCCCCAACTAACGTTATTCCATGTCCTCATCCAATCTACTACATTGCTTAATCATGATTTACTTTTTAATGAGATTGGCTTATATCAATTGTCCTTAAAGTTTTCATTTGACAATTTCATTTCTTTTTGCAAAGTATTCCTTGTCATACATTGAATTGCAACATGTTTGGTTGGTTCTTGTGTGACAACCAAATGTTAATTGGTGTTGGTTCTTGTGTATGAATACCTTGTTGCTTTTTTTGTAGCAAGATTCATTGAACATATTTAAGAATGCATCTTTAAATCAACCATATAATATTCTCGTCATTTAGACATTTATTTGCAAATCACACAACTTTTTGAACCATAATGCAATCATAATTGATTAGGACAAGTATGTTAGTATGAAATGAATTGAAATGGAATGAAGTGATATGGATGCAATAATAAATGGATGTTCCTCCCCCACCCCCCACCCTCCAACTAAAGGTCTTTATGGTTTTTTTAAATGAGAAAGGAAATATGATGAAATATTTTCCAAAAATTATAATTTCAGTACTCAAAGATTTCTATGATTAAAAGCTAGAAAAGAACATACCTTTACTTACTTAGGAAGTGGAAAAACTGTGCATATGTAGAGAAGTTGTAGCAACTGCTGGATCATGGAATAGAATGTATAATTTATTCTGCTTCTTGGTTGCATAAATGGTGGATGAGGTGGTGAAAGTGGATTCTTTATTTTTGCTGCTAAATCTGTTGTATTTTCTACAAAATGTTGAAATGATATAGTCCTAACCTGCTACAAAACCCGATGGTACAATTCTAGTCATGGGAATAAATGTGTTGTTGTTGAGCATGACGACAATTCATTGGATTACCAGCCATTGATGAATGCCATTAACCAATGCGAGGGAAACTCAAAATTAATGTCAATGAGTGCCAAGGTACCTAAGTATATCTTGCAAAGTGTGAATAGATGAGTTGATGTCGAGCCACTTGCAAGATCCAACGATCAAGGGACATTGATGTATTCCCATGATTGCTGGCGAGAGAGCTTGTAATTGATGCATACAAGCCTCTAGGTACTTATAAGGACTCTGGCCCTAAACCTAGATAATGTGTTGAAGTCGATAGGCCAAGAATTGTTAGAAAGGAGGCATTATGAGTCCCCCATCATCTAACACGAGTATGGAATAATGATTTTGGAAGGACTATGGATGCAAAATTTTACAATGGATCAAGGTTTATTTAATGGAAAGGAAAATTACAGGAGGGTAAACAAGAAAATGGAAAGCAAAAGGACAAATCAGCATGTAAGCGAGACTAATGTCTTTATGAATGGAAATTACGAAAATGTGAATGGAAAATGTAAATGGAAAATGTGAAGGAAACATGCGACCCTTTGCAAGGAAAATGGTGATGAGGACGCCTAGCGAAAATGCTTGGATAACTAGTGAGTTTGGAGAGGAAAAATGATGGCATTTATGGATGATAGAAATGGATTCAATTGGTTCGTATCTCTTGAAATTGGTCGTAGGAAACAAATAATGCATAATTGGCATAAAACGTAAGTGTGTTGAAATAGAAGTGATCAATTTATTTTTGATACAGACAATTTTTTTTCATAATTAACAGGTTCATGACGTGTCTTCATTTCAAATGGTTAGTTCAATTTCACAATTGCGATAATAAATCAAATTTATAAAAGAAAACAATTTCCTCAATTTATGTTTGAATCATAGAATTTCATAAAGATAAAAAATAATAATATTTGCAAATGCTTGATGATTCCTACAAAACAATATTTGATAAAAAATTCATCAAATGATCCTGCAGATAAAGCACCTTCATAGTTCTTCTTCTTTCCTCCTTCATGCTTGAAAACATAATCATTAGACAAATCCATTAAATTTTGATCATGATTTTCTAATTAGAATGCATCGTTGACAAATAGATCATTGAGTTAAATACAAAGCTGTAGAATTTATTTTTAGCTGCAGAATTTTTTTTCAGCTACAGAGTTGTGTAGTTTCTATAACGAAAATTCTGTAAACCTTCTCTGGATGAACAATGGTAGAGAAATTTCATGTTGTTGATGTCGTAGCCTTGTTTGTTGTTCTTGTCTTCTGTTTTATGATACTTTCTTTTGTTCCTTGCTTTGATGGGTGTGTTTGAGTGGACCATCACAACAACTTTTTCTCAATTTTCTCCAGTCACTAAATGAATTTCACATCAATTTTTATGACAATTTTCCAAGGAAATTTTCTTTAAGAAAAATAATAAAACACACAAGCTAAAAATTAATGAAATATTTACGAAATTAGAAAGTAAAATAAATGTACATAAAATAAAAACATAAGAAAAAAAAACATATGTACAAATAAAAATATATATACAAACAAACAAAAAAAATCATAACAAAACCTATAACACAAATGTTATAAAAAACACATCATTAAAAAAAATAATAAAAAAAAATGAGAAAAACAAATATTATAAAAAACATACACATGCATTTTAAAAACATAACAAACATTATACATAACATATAACATTAAAAAAACACAATGTAACAACAAAAATAAAATATAACAAAAATCAATGTAATAATAATAAGAAAAAAATGAAATTGCCATGTTTAGAAAAACCTAATAATTTGAGACTATCAAACAATAGGTTCCTTCCACTAAAAAAAACTTTTGCAATGGTTGCATTCAATGCTTTTATTTCTTTCACAACTCCAACACGACCCTTAGTGAAACATCTCTTGATTTTTTCTTTAATCTCCACCTGCAAACTCCTAAATCTGAAGTAAGGCTATCAATATGGATCAACCCATCCAATGAACCAAGGCAAGCGCTCAATCAATCTATCTCAAAGCCTATCCAAATGCAGTATCTTGGAATCAACCAGGTGCGTTTCACCTCTTCATTGTGCTCCTATGGTAGTCTCCTAGTATGTCCCTCCCCCTGTCGATTCCAACAAATCAAAGAGAAAGGAGTAATTGGCTTGTTCTTTGGATGGAAGGCCAACACCGGGATATAGACCAACTCAGGTAGATTGAGATATGGCTAATGCTGGGAAATGACATGAGCCTCAATTCACATGGAAATTGGTGAAGATCTCATAAAACCAAACAATAAAATCTCCCTGCCAGATCTACCTCCTGTAGATCAGGGAGACCGGATCCTTGGCAGATTTTTGCAGCAGGAAACAAAATTTTCTCCTTCCATCATGTCCGCAACTGTCTCTGCATTTAATTAGAAACCATTTTTCTAACGCAACCTCGCAAATAAGGCTCCAGAGAACCTTGAAAATCACTGAAACGGTTACAAATTTTGAGGAAATATCTCACGCTAAACATAATTCACCCCATTCTAAGAAAAACCGATGTCTGGATTTTTGAAATTCATTTTCAATTGGTCACCAAATGCGTTTTTAAATGACGAGTCAAAACGGCTATGCATTTTTGGCAAATGCTCAGGTAATTGCTGGGTGAAGTTCATTTTTTTTTATTTTTTTTTTATTGTCTACAGTCCAGAATTTAGAAAAAGGTTAAACAAATCCCATGAAGTGAGTCCATTACAAAGGAGATAATTGAAAAGCCTCAAAAACTCCAAGAAAACGTTGTTTTTTATCGTGCATCTCTTGACAGTGAGGTATGATCCTTGATTGGCCGAGCATTGCACAACTGATCTAGAGCACTTCCATCCATGTTCAAATATTGTTGCTACCCCCATCCCAGTGCCTATACATATCGATATAACTCCAAACCTGCAGTATTCTCTACAGTGTTTCATTTCATCCAGTAAGGTTGCTACACAATGAGCCCCTGTTGCTCCAAGGGGATGACTAAGGGCAATAACTCCTCCATTCACATTTACTTTTTCGGGGTCTAGTTCCAATTTCTATCTACAGTATGTAAATTGCGAGGCAAATGCCTCATTTATCTCAAATAGATCAATATCATCAATTTCTAGCCCAGCTGCCTTCACATATGCTTATTTGGGCAAGATATGGATAATGGTAGTAGTTGTTATTAACTCAATATGGATTGGTCGTGATATGAATCAAGACACGCTTGGATATAGAAACAAACCATTTCTGTATCTTTGCAAGAACGAATCCGGATGAGAATCATGTGATTTGTTGATGTGCTAGATATGCATCAAATTCAAGAAAGATTTTGTATTTTTATATATATTTTTTGTAATGATGAATTTTGGATTTGGGTTCCAAGCTAACAGAAAAAAAAATCTTTGCAGGTTGCATGAGAGCCTAAATTGCCAATTTCTCAATTCTCTTTAAAAAAATAATTGATAATTTTTATTTAAAAATTTACATTTCCTTTATTTAAAAAACAATCTAACATTACTTTTTACTATTATTTAAAACCAAACATGATTTTTTATTGAAAATATTTTTGTGAGGTTAGTGAAAAAAATGAAAGAAAACAAATAAAAATCTAAAGATTTTAAAGTCTAAATACTTAAAAAAATGTAATCTAGAACTTAAAAAAATGCAATCAAGAACTTAAAAAAAAATGCAATCAAGAACTTTTATTTTTCCTAATTTATCTACTTGAAAGATTTATTTTTTATTTTTTTAAGTATATGAATGTTTCCAATGGATCCATTTATAGATTAGACTTTCTGTAACGTTCGCATCCTAATTTGAAAATTGTACCTTGTTGTATATGAGGATATGAGAAATCGTTTTAACCTTTAGATATTCCGCAAAGATCTCTTGAAGAATGGGTGAATGTCTTGGCGCAATCACGTTTTGGTACCATTCCTCAGTGTAGTCCTTGTGCTCCAAAGGATGTTTAATATGCATTCTAGATCCTTTGTCCATAAATGGTTAGTATCGAAATTATATATATAAATGATATGCAGCTAAATGATTTATGCATCTACATCCTGTAATCATGCATCTAGGAAAAAATTGAAAAATGAACTCTAGACTGAATGCTAGTTCCTATGCACACTTCCCCAACAACAATGCCAAAATGTTGAGGTAAATTAATTACCTATCATTTAATTGTCAACCCAAGGGTTTTGTAAAACTTGCGAAGTGTGCATGCACTGTATATGCTACAAATTAAGTTTCAATTTAGATCAATCTAACTATGAAACCAAATAACAACAAACCAAATTCACCTACTCTAATTCAACAATCAATTCAAAAGAAATTATAGTAGAATTATAGTACATGAGCTCGCGGAATTCAAATCTTAATCTTTCATACTTGTAGGAATTGAAATTGCACGAAATGAAATCTACCCTAAGGGATCATGTGTACATTATCCAATCCGGATCCTATGAGGTGAAGAGCCAAAACCACATGACATGAAATGAAAGCAAAAAAATCATTCTTAACCTCTCACACAAGAAAAGATATGAAAGCAAATAAAAACAATCACTCTTAACCTCTCACATAGGAAAAGATATGAAATAAATAAATCTTAATCTATGAAAACAATAAATCTTAATCTATGGAAAACATTAAATCTCGCAAATTTCAGGTGCCCAATCCCAATAGCATGACAGATGGCAAGTTGAGAGGCTCCTAGTGCAAGCATTACCAATTAAGGTGAACATCACTCATGAGCATGGTGCTAAATCTAAATTCCATTCATAAGTAATCTTAACTTTCCACCTCAGTACCTCCAACTTTACACATTCCTTTGAAAGGAGAAGGCTCTCTTGTTTATATAAGAACATAAGAAGCTACCTCATTAATGGAGGCCCATTATTATCTCCTTAGATCCCTAGAAAATCTCATAGAGTTACAGCAACAATAGATAATGATGAGACACATATCCTCTTTGACCTTTATCCAGATCTTCTTCCATATCTGGAAGGGAATTCGAATTTGAGCATTGGAGGCCACATAAGGGTGCCTTGGAAGCTTCCAAATGACCTACACATGTCATGAAACTCAAGCCACTTTTAAGTATTAGCAAGTATATGTCAGTTTTTTAATTTTTAACCATCGATTCACTTAAAATACTAGAAATCATTAGCTTTTGGAAAACATAAAGGTAACCCATATAATTATGAAAATGGAAGCTAATGAAAGGTTATATGTTCATGGAGTTGTGACATGTGAGTGAAATGGTGGCGATAAAGGTGAAAGTGGATGATATTTTGAATACATTTTGGAGGCTCTACACTTACTCTCACCATATTTAGTTTATTGTTGAAAATACCACTTAATATGAACAACTCGTGGTAAAATATTTTACTTATAGGGTTAACCTTAAGTAAAATATTTTGATGTCCAAGTTAATTAACATAATTTTATATCACATTTTTAAGAGATATAAAAATAATTAATATATATATATCTATATATATATCTATATATATATATATATCCACTTTTTAAGTGAGGAAGATATATCATTTTTATACTTTCTGAAAATATTTCAATACAAAAGTTAAATAAACTATGAGAATATCCATGTTAATTAATATATTTCAATATCAACTTCATATAAACATAAATAGAGAAATAAATGTTATAAAAAAAATTACTTTAAAATTTTGATAATAAAATATTTAAATATGTAAAAAAGAGAATTTAATGTTTAAAAAACAATTATTTTTAATATGAAGGATATATGTAATTCATTTAATTCTTAATATAAAATTGATATTTTACATTTGAAAATGTTATTGAAATTTAAAAAATTCATAGTACTTGATAGGTAAAATATTTCAATATAGTGGATTAAACAATGGTGACATATGTTCTAAAATATATTAATAGCAAAAGAAAAATGTTATTTTATTGAAATAATTTAGTTCATACCCATGATGGAGGTGAGTATTGAGAGGATTTGAAGCTTAGGGGGGTGTTCCCACCACCTTATACTTGATAAGAAAGTTAAAGCAGGGGGTGGCATGGTCGCCCCCTCACATGCTTAAACATGCAATGGTATTTAAAACCCTATACCATGCAGTTTAACCATGAAGCATCAAGTGAGGGAGATAAGGGTTCAAAGGATCTTCGTACTCGACAGAAGACTATTCCTCTGCTCCACAAGAGATTAATGAAAATATTTTTGCAGAGGAACTAGTATTTCCATATGGTAATTATGTCTAAGAATGTTGAGGTTGTTGGTTCAACCTATGCATGGATGGATGATTTGAGCGAACTATTGGAAAAGGTGAGAAAGATTGCCAATAAATATGGATAAGGAGAATATCTTAGCCTAGTCAAGTGCCTAATTCTAGTCATGGACTAATTATTCTAGAGCAAGACATATTTCTCGGAAAATGAACAGAGGTATATTTTTCACTACTGCTGGATAATCCTTTGCCTCATAGCTATTTCTCTGAGATTTGTCTGGTTCACTACTAGAAAAATCAATCTTTCCTAAACCATCATGGTTTTTCACATCACACTATTCTTAATTATTGCAGTACTAATTGTGACATCATGCAAGTCTTGACAGTCATGGCTTCTCATTTTAACTATATCTCTCTAAATTTAGGTCAAATTTTCTAGACTTGGGTCTCTCTATTTTGCAACCTTGATGTTATGGATCAAGGTCTGCACAAAACCCAAAGTATGTATTGGTATTATTATATGGTCTTTATCCATCCTACTATGATTTTACTCCAATATAATGTGGCTATATTATACAGTGTAATTTTTTACAAGGCTTACTCTATCGTTTGGTAGAGGAAACCTGGTGTCACTTGAAGACTCATGGTAATTGGGTGTAGAGTGTTGCTAAGTGGGTTGTGTTATAACATCAAACTAAACCTTCATTCTCCTACGAGGGCTAAAATCAGTAGTATAACTTAACCCTCACCTGACAAGTACACTCCCTCTATCCAAGGATTGTGGTGTAAGATCTTTATTTATAGTGTTTCATGTAATTGGTTGAGCATGGAGAGCTAGAGAATGTGAAATAAGTGTGGTCATGAAGGTAGAGTTCCTAAAGGCCATAGTAGATCCCATCAACAAGCTCGAGAAGTTTTTGAATGTTTGCATGCAGTTTGAAGAAAAAAAATATCTATGTGTATATTATATAAATAATTTATAAAACTAACTTCTTTTGGTTAGAACATTTCAATTAGTCTTGGTACTATGCTTTTGTTTCTTTTTCAAATATTTCCCAATTAATTTTTTCTAAAATCTAACAAAGATTTGGGGTAATTACAAGTTTAGGCTATGTAGTTTACATAACCCAAGAGCCAAAGGACATTTTCAAGGTGTTCAACCCATTTATATACTTAAAAATTCAATTGAACATTTGAATGAATTCATACGCTCAAAGATGCAATTTAAAAAACGAAAATTTCTGCATCACACACACACACACATATAACCAATATAGATCTATGTTAACCATGGATATAATAAGCCCTGAGATGGATCCAATCGCTTGAGGAGTAAAATTTCTTTGCAAATTTTTATCTCTAAAATGAGTTTGCACCTTAATAGATTTTATCCCTCTTGGTGCTTGATAGGTCTAGGGTTAAGATGGATCTAAATTGGTAATGATAAATCAATAGAAATTATTTTGTTCTTCTACTTCCCATATAAAATAATAAGTTATTAATTTAGGACCCCATGTTACTAACTCACGTCAATATAATATTTTCTAAAATCAACAAGTATATTGATCTAATAAAGAATATTGGCATTCTAATAAATGGAAAGACCATGATTATAGTAAAAACAACTCATTCCTAATGTGCCTAGAAACCCTTACATTGATGAGATGAAGCATTTGTCTAAACTAGTTCTCCACCAAAAAATTCATTAAACAAACGGGGACTCATATCCAAAGGGTATCTTTCTACCTTAACAACATAACCACCTAACCTTAAGTGCTACCCCTAGAGAAGGGCTATAGATGAGTGATGACATAAGGTAAATCACCAAGTACTCTAAAAACGTTTCTCACATTTTATGTGCAAGTTGGCTACCTAGATGATAATGGTAACATCTAATGAGGAAGGAAAAATATAGTCTTATGAAACTTATATCAAGAAGGATAGTATATACATAATGTATTTCATTTTTTCCTATTTAAAAACTCACAACAAAGGAGTAAAGTTCAAATATATGTATTTGTAATCTCTTTAAAAGGCCATCAAGCATCATGATAGTACAAGTTCTTGTTAGTCTGTTATCTTATCTTGTGCCATTGTGTGTGATTCATTTGTTTCTTAGTCGATTTTTTGGAAGATACAAAAGAGAGGTGAGGCTTAGACTAAGCCTCACCTACAATCAATTTCAGATCGATTGGTATCCGAGGAATTTTCTCCTTGAGGCATAATCTAATTTTTATTATTTTTAATGCTGATTTCTTTAAACCAATCTTTGTCCATGTGGCTGTCACATTTTCCATGTTGTATTTTCTATTCAAAGTTTTCTCTATTCAGAGTTTGTTTCCCTCACCCATATTCATTACCCACACATTCCTCTTCCTTTCCAACATTTTCAGTCTCAGTCCTCTTCCTTATTACACCGTATACAACATGCATGGCCACTTTTGTAAAAGCATGCAACAAATTTATAGTTCAGGTATATCTCTAGTGTCGTCTAGTTTCGTACCCCACCTAGAATCCATGAATTTTTATATCAGGATTATCATTCTGAGTAGGTTCCTTTTGGAGATGTGTAATCCCACCCCACTTTAGTAGACAGCTTCTTCACATTAAACATACAACATCTTACCTGGGTTCCTTTTGGAGGTGTTCCCTTTCACCCCAAGGTATGTAGGCACCTGCTACTTCATCAACAATCACCATAGTGACATTCAACTTGGGCTCATTCAGAGGCATTCCCTCCTGCCACAAGCTATGTAGCAACCTGCTTCTTCATCAATAGTCAGCATCACATCATATCAATTGGGCAACTAGGTTGCCTGGCTCATAATGGTAACATCTAATTAGGAAGGAAACATCAAGTCCTAGGAGCCATATATCAAGAAAGGGAATATCTAAATAATGTATCTAGATTTTCTTGTTGGAAACTCACAACAAAGGAGGCAAGTTCTAAATATCTATTTGTAATCTCTTAAGAAAGCCTATCAAGAAACATGATAATACAAGTGAATGTTAAATTATTTTATCTTATCTTGTGTGATTCTGTTTGATCCATTTATTTCTAAGTCAAGTTTTTGAAATATCCAACTGAGAGGTGAGGCTCTCTAAGAGCCATACCTCTGATGAATTTCATATCATTCTCTCATTGATTATACTCTCACTCGATTTAATAAACAAAATAAAGGATCCAATCTCTCTCTAATCATCCACAGCTTGATTGTGAGGATGCCAAACATCTAATTTTCCAATACCTTGCATGGTTAAGGTAAGAAAACGTATTATTACCATTATTTGATGGACACCCCTAGTTTATTAAGGAACATACTTGATAGTGAAAACCCTATGTAACGAACTTACTACCATACTCAAAAATGGTTTCCCAAAGGTCCAAAAATAATAATTACCATAGAAACAAAGAATTTACTACCACATATTGGTTAAGTACACTCCCAACCCTATCTACTTCCATATATTAGGCTAGAGGAATTATCATGCTGCTCACACAATTTCATAATTAATATGGGTATTTTCTTAATGAAAAAATTCTCACACACTATTAAGATGTTATCTTTACAATAAAATCACAGATTCTTATATGTGTAGGACATCACAATATCATGAATCATAATAAGAACTATATTGTTAATGATACATATAATTGACATCATGTTAATAGTCAAAGAAAATATTATCATAATTCTTCAGTGAACACATATGTCGCAATTGACAATATAAATAATTAACAAGCTACTTATTAGTAATTCAAAAGGGAAATTCTCATTATTGATAATAAGGGAAAATAATTTATACTATCACTAACTTAATATGCATCACTAAGTATTAATAAAATGTATATCAATAATTCACCAAGAAAATTATCATAAGCATTGGAAAGGACATAACCAATATTAAAGCACATAATAAACCATAATAATTTTCAAGATCATTAGCAATATTTAAGTACAATAACCATTATTCAAAATTGAAATGGAGATGATCATTCATAATCATGAAAGGGCAATAGTCATGAAATCCATAATCAATGATCATTATGGATAATCATCTGGGAGGAAATCATTCACAATTACAAATAAACATCAAGGGAATAATTTGCTAATGATCATCATCAAATACATACATCAAAATAACATTAATTCTATAAATTACTATGAAAGAACCTTGACATCATATGTTATCAAAAGTATATTCTTAATTGTTTTAAGTAAAACATCAATGGAAACACTAACACAATTAATAGCTACAATGGAACATAGTCCCTACCTCTACTACTAATTAATTAATTAAGGTAATGTAGGGTCCACATTTTTTCATTATTTAAGAATGATTTCTTTTTACAATCGTTCCATTTTTTATTATTCATGCCTCCACATTTCCACACAATGCAATTTGAAAGGTTCCTAAGAACCTCCACACTTCACACATGTGGCTGCCAAACCATTTTTCTTAGAATTATAATGAAATATTAATATTTTCATATTATCTATTGCCACTGCTAGTGTCAATACATTGTGGAAGTGCAGAGGTGTGCATTCATACATTTTGTGAAGCCTGAAAATTCATATTAAGCAATATTATGTGTTTGTGTTAGTTTCTTTGGGACCTCCGCACTCCACATAATGAAAACTTCATGTTCACAATGAAATATTCTTTTGCAAAATTAAAGTTTCTTTCAATATTTACACTCTTCACAATGAAATATTTCTATATACCTCCACATTCGGTATAATGAAAGATGAAATTTGAGATATGTAGTTGCTCTGAATTTCTTGAGCTTCCTTCGCATCTCCACACATGTGGCCACCAAATAATCCATCTTATAATTATAATAAAATATAAGTAGAAATAATGAGTCTTGGTATTCATGGCTTTCAAATACTATGTACATTTGGTATTCATGGCACAATATTCATACTTATTATAGAATATTAAATGAAGTGTATTTTTAATGGGTGTGATTAATAGGCGTTGTGCAAGGGAATGAGTCTGTGAAGAAAATAATATAAACCTTCATCCATATTGTTCAAACCTCTAAAATAAGTATGGTCGATGATAGATTTGTGTGAAGGGGAATGTGTGTAGAGGTGGGGATCCATACAATGTGTAAAGCCTATAAATTCATATGGAGAAAATATTGAGAAATATCACATATCATTTTATTTTTCTCCTCTTTACTTGCACATGTCCACACTCCACATAATGAAAAATTTGTGTCCATAATGAAATTTTCCTTTGCACAATCAAAGTTACGTAGCTCGTCATTTAGCATAATGAAAGTCGAACTCTCGAATATGATAGAGAAATTATGCAAAGCAAGTGCATACCAAAAAATTCATATTAAATAGATGGATTGGATAGAGGTGAGTAAAACATTAAGTAATATTATCTATTGGTTTCTTCCACAGTTCCACATTCACGAATATCTGCATAATGAAATCTTATTTTGCGTATTCACACTTCGCGCAATGAAAGATTTTGCGTTTCTTCAACATTTAAATAGTCCATCGGGAGAAAGCACATAATAAGAATAAAAAATACAAGTTTCTAAAGCTGTAAAGGAAATTGTCATTTTTGCAAACATTCTAAAATCAATCAAAAATACATGAAAGTAGTGACATGGGATGTGAACCCCCAGGATTTCGAAGAACATTTCTATCAATATCAGAAGCAGTTGTAGCATCTAAAGCTACCAGATAAAATAGAGTTGAATATTATAACAAATGATCATGTCGCGGCCTTATAAATTCTCTAAGAGCATGAATAAAATTCTAGTTCTATCTTCATGTAATGTAAAGCACAAGACAACAATTTAAACACTTGGCAATATTAATATTTGCATACTATTGTGTGAAGTGAAAATGTGCATATTGATAGATTGTGCAAATCCTACAAATTCATATCAGTCAAGTTTTGAGCATTATTATATATGAACCTCTTCCACAAATACACATTTGCGCATTCCACACAATGAAAAAATCATACACGCAATGAAATTATTCTCTGCACAATGGAATCATTCTTCACATCTATGTATATGATATACTGAAAATGCATTTCTCCACTATGCATAGTGGAAAATTTTTACTCACAATGAAATCTTACTATGTGGAATGAAATCTTTATTCACATCTATACATACACCACAATGAAATCTACCTATGTAACTTTGTTCTTAACATAATGAAAGCTAAAATTTGAGATATGTGGTTGTCCTAAAGTGAAATGTTAGTATATATTGGTTTCTTCAGCACCTTTGTATTCACGCATCTCTGCACTCTAGAAAATGAAAGCTCGATCTACACATCACAGCTTCATCTACATATCTACATTATACACAAAAAAATGTTCTGTACATTCACAATGAAATCTTCCTCCCTACACCTAAACTCCACACAATGAAAGCTTCCCCTACACATTCGCACTCGGAATAATGAAATATTTCTTTGTGTTCCATATGACCAAATATTCATCGACATATTTGTAATCTACATCTCTGTTAGGGTCCAACTGTTATGAAACCAACTCAAGAAAAGATAGAAAATATAGGTCAACGCCTTAGAATTTAGCCTCTTCGAGGGGGCAACCTCCTTTACATTACATAAATGAACAATTCTTGGATGATTCAAATGAAAAAAGCTCCTTTCTATATATAGGAGTCTAAGGAGTCACAATATAATCCAGCTGACCTAACAATAATAATATAAGGCCACAAAAATAACAATAGAGGGATTCTATGGGGCACAATAATAGCAATATGGGGGCAATAGGGGCACAACAATATTAATAAGGGGTATAACTAAAATAGTAATGGGGTAATCACTAGTATTATAGGGACCCAACATGCCCCTCTCCTTCAAAAAAGTGTTTTCCTCAACGCTTGAGTAGTTCTGGACACTTCTGCATAAAATTCTCATCCTCCCATGTGGAATCTTGAGCGGATAAGTTCTTACACTTGATAAGATACTCTGAAATTGATCGATTTCGTAGCTGTCGAGTTCTTGTTTCTGTGACTGCTTCCGATTCCAATATAATTTTTCCTTCCTCGTCAAGTTCTGGCAATATTGTTTGAACTGGTAGCTTGTCGCTTATAACCTTCTTTAAACATGAAACATGGAAAAATGGGTGCAATCGAGAAGCTGCAGGAAGCTCCAATTTGTATGCCATAGTACCAATCTTTTGCAATACCTTGTATGGACCATAATACTTTGGTGATATTTTATTATCCTTCTTAGCTTGCTTGAGGGAAATTTGCTTATATGGTTGTAGCCGTAGGAATACCCAATGACCTACATCAAAACTTCTTTCACTGGGATGTTGATCTTCCTGTTGTTTCATTCTATTCTGTGCCAACACGAGGTTATCCTTTAAGAGTTGGAGGACTTGTTGTTGATGTTCGATGTGATGTTCGACTACCTGAACCTTAGAATTTTCTCTTAAATACGATGTGATGGATGGTGGTTGATACCCATAAAGTGCCATAAATGGGGTCATTTCTGTTGCTGTATGGAAGGAAGTGTTATACCACCATTCAGCCAGAGGAAACCATTTGACCCATTGTGTCTGTTTATTAGATACAAAGCAAAGAAGATATCCTTCCAAACATTTGTTTACTATCTCAGTTTTCCCATCAGATTGAGGATGATAAGATGAGCTATGAGCTAACTGAGTACCAAGACAAGAAAATAATTATGTCCAAAAATTTCCAGTGAAAATGGGATCTCTGTCACTTACAATAATCTTTGGGTTTCCATGTAGCTTTTGAATTGTTTCCATAATGCAGTAGAAACTGTACTGGCTTTAAATGGATGTGATAATGCACAAAAGTGTGCATACTTGGTAAGTCTCTCAAATACCACCATGATGACACTCTTTCCCTCAGACTTGGGTAAACCTGTGATAAAATCCATTGAAACCTCCTCCCGACATTGGCTTGGAATGGATAAAGGTTGTAATAGACCCGATGTCTTAATTGTTTCAACTTTATTTTGTTGGAAAACCAAACATTCCGCCACAAAATTTTGAATATCCGATTTAAGGCCATCCCAAAAAAATTCCTTCTTAACCCTGTGGTAAGTTTTTAAAAATCCCGAGTGCCCTCCTAAGGGAGAAGTGTGAAATTCCATAAGAATCTTTTGTTTTAACCGGGAATTATTACAGAGGTATAAGCGATCTTTGTACCATAACGAATCATTTTGCCAGCTAAATGTATCAGAAGTACTAGAATCTTGTTGTAACATTCGAATAAGTGCCCAAACTTCTTCATCATTCTTCCATTCCTCCCTTGCTTCGTTTATCCAATCTAGTTGGATAATAGAAATGGCGCACACCAATGCTTCCACATCCTCATCCTTTCTTGAGAGTGCATCTCCCACCACATTTTGCTTCCCTTTTTTGTAGATGACTTCAAAGTCATAACCCAACATCTTTGTGACCCACTTTTGTTGCTCTTCACAGGATAATCTTTGTTCTAAAAAGTATTTAAGGCTATCATGATCCGTTTTTACCTTGAAGTGTCTTCCCATTAGGTAGGGTCGCCATTTCTTAAATGCATGGAGTATTGCCAACATTTCCTTCTCATAAATAGCTTTTCTTAAAAACTTTCCCTTGATTGGATGACTTTCAAAAGCAATGGGTCTTTCATCTTGCATTAGGACAGCACCAATTCCATTTCCTGAAGCATCACATTCCACAATAAAGGTTTTTGTGAAGTTCGGTGTAGCTAAGACCGGTGCTTGGCACATTGCCTCTTTAAGATGTTCAAAGGCATTTGTTGCTTCCGAAGTCCATGAAAATGCAGCTTTCTTCAATAATGTTGTTAGAGGTGCTGCTATTCTCCCATAATTCTTAACAAACTTGTGATAATACCCTGTCAACCCGAGAAATCCTCGTAGATGCTTTATGGATGTGGGGATTTTCCATTCCTTAATGGCTTTAATTTTGCTAGGGTCTACCTTAACTCCTTCATGAGATACAATATGACCTAGATATTCCACCTCCTGGACTCCAAAGAAACATTTGGATCTTTTTGCATATAATTGTTTCTCCTCCAATAGTTGTATCACCCTGTCAACATGTTCAACATGATCCTTCCAAGATTTGTTGTAGATTAGTATATCATCAAAAAATACTAACACAAATTTTCTAAGGAATGGTTTGAAAATTGAATTCATTAAACCTTGAAATGTTGAAGGTGCATTGGTAAGGCCAAAAGGCATGACCAAAAATTCATAATGACCCTCATGAGTTCTAAATGTTGTTTTTGGAATGTCTTCAGTCTTCATTCTGATTTGATGATATCCTAAACAAAGATCCAACTTGGTGATGTAAATTGATCCATGCAATTCATCCAGTAATTCATCAATGACAGGAATGGGGAACTTATCTTTAATAGTGAGATTGTTGAGCTCCCTATAATCTAGACACATGCACCATGATCCATCCTTCTTGTGCACCAATACTACTGGAGCAGAGAAAGAACTTTGACTCGGTTGAATTATACCAACCTCTAGCATTTATGCAACCATATGTTCAATTTCACTCTTTTGGACATAGGGATATCTGTACGGCCTGACGTTTGGAGGAACACTTCCTGGAATCAGATGAATAGCATGACCATGATCACGCATAGGTGGGAGACCTTTTGGAGTCTCAAATACCTTGGAATGATTGCCCAAGACTTTTTGGAGATCTGGAGAGATAGATGATTCCGATGTGGAAACATCTAGCGAACATAATTGTGCAATTATACCTCTTTGCTCCTTTTTTAGAAGCTTTGTCATACCATTAGAGTTGATTATCTTTGTTGGTTTCCCTGCAATACCCCTTAATTCAAATTCCTTTCCTTCCATAGAAAATTTGATGAAAAGTTCTTGAAAGTTAAAAGTTATTGTACCCATTGGACTCCTAGTACAACATCAACACCTCCCATTGGAATGGAAAGCATTGGGCTGGTCAATACATATTCTCCCATGGATAGCTTCATATTATGGCACTTTCCAGAGAAATTTATTGTTCCTCCATTTGCAATCATCACTTGACACTTTGGTGCTGGATATAGGAAGTAATTCAATTCTTTTGCTACCTTACAATGAATAAAATTGTGGGTGCTTCCTGAATCAATCAACACTATTACCTTTTTCTTCTTGATTTGTCCTTCTATCTTGATGGTTTGAGGAGTGGTAATTCCCACCAATGCATTACAATATATGGTCGGATTTATTTGTTCTTCATCTAGGCTTTGTTCCTAGACTATATCCTTTTCTTTTGACCTTTCTTTCTCTTTCTTCTTCCTCTTCACAATCTATGTAGAACAATTTCTTCTCAGCACACTTATGACCTTTAGTGTATTTGTTATCACAACTGTAACAAAGCCCTTTTTCTCTTTTTTCTTCCAATTGTTGTGGTGTCAACCTTATAGGTTGTGGAAGACTAGGGGCAACAACACTTCCGTCTTTATAGTTGTGAGTGGTATGCTTCCTGGTTGACATAATTTTTCTTTCCATTTTTCTTGCTAACCTGAATGCCTTCTCTAATGAATCAGGTTCCCAAAGGCAAACATCATGTTGGATATTATCCTTTAAAGACCCTATGAACACATCAATCCTATGCTCCTCTGGAATATATTTTACCCTTATGCTCAGTTTTCGGAACTCCTCAATGTGCTCCATTATTGAACCCTTTTGTTTGAGACTTATCAATTGGCTAAAAAAAGTGTTGCTTTTTGTATCCGCATAATGTGCTATCAATTCTTCCGTAAAAATTTCCCAAGTGATAAATTGTTTACGAGAGCAAAGCCATTGATACCATACAAATTGATTTGGTTCCAAATATAAAGTTTTCATACGTACCTTTTGTTTGTTTTGCACATTATTGAGATCGAAGAATTGCTCCATCTGTAATATCCATGTGGCGGGATCCTTGCCATCAAACTTCCTCATATCGATTTTTGGAATATGGTGAGTCTTTGATCCAACATTAGAGTCTATGGAATCATGATTAACATTTCTTTTGTTCTCATCATGAGTTTACTTTAGTACCCTTTCACCCTTAGTGACCATTTCTTGTAACAACGTATTCATATTTATCTTCAATTCTTCCATCTTATCATCCATGCCATCAATTTTATCTTCTATGCCTTTCTTTAAACAATCAATCTTAGCTTCTACACCTTTCTTTAAACCATCCATCTTAGCTTCTACATCTTTCCTTAAACCATCCATCTTAGATTCTGTTGCTTTTTGTGCAAGTGACACTTGTTGCACTTGTTCTTGTAATTTTGATATATCATATAACATTTCTTCTTCTTCTTCATGAGTCATGCTAAAGCTTTCAGGTTCCTTACTGTTATGAAACCAGCTCAAGAAAAGATAGAAAAGAAATATCAACGCCTTAGAATTCAGCCTCTTCGAGGGGGCAACCTCCTTTACATTACATAAATGAATAATTCTTCGATGATACAAATGACAAAACCTCCTTTCCATACATAGGAGTCTAAGGAGTCACAATATAATCCAGCCGACCTAACAATAATAATATAAAGCCAAAAAAATAATAATAGAGGGATTCTATGGGGCACAGAAATAACAATATGTGGGTAATAGGGGCACAACAATATAAATAAGGGGTATAACTACAATAGTAATGGGGTAATCACTAGTATTATAGGGACCCAACATGCCCCTCTCCTTCAAAAAAGTGTTGTCCTCAATGCTTGAGCAGTTCTGGATACTTCTGCATAAAATTCTCATCCTCCCATGTGGAATCTTCAGCGGATAAGTTCTTCCACTTGATAAGAGACTCTGAAATTGATCGATTTCGTAGCTGTCGAGTTCTTGTTTCTGTGACTGCTTCCGGTTCCAATATAATTTTTCCTTCCTCTTCAAGTTCTGGCAATATTGTTTGAACTGGGAGCTTGTCACCTATAACCTTCTTTAAACATGAAACATCGAAAACTGGGTGCAATCGAGAAGCTGCATGAAGCTCCGATTTGTATGCCATAGTACCAATCTTTTCCAACACCTTGTACGGACCATAATACTTTGGTGATAATTTATTATCCTTCTTAGCTTGCTTTAGGGACATTTGCTTATATGGTTGTAGCCGTAGGAATACCCAATCACCTACATCAAAACTTCTTTCACTGCGATGTTGATCTGCCTGTTGTTTCATTCTATTTTGTGCCAACACGAGGTTATCCTTTAAGAGTTGGAGGACTTGTTGTTGATGTTCGATGTGATGTTCCACTACCTGAACCTTAGAATTTTCTCTTAAATATGATGTGATTGATGGTGGTTGGTACCCATAAAGTGCCATAAATGGGGTCATTTTTGTTGCTGTATGGAAGGAAGTGTTATACCACCATTCAGCCAGAGGAAACCATTTGACCCATTGTGTCTGTTTATCAGATACAAAGCAACGAAGATATCCTTCCAAACATTTGTTTACTATCTTAGTTTGCCCATCAGATTGAGGATGATAAGATGAGATATGAGCTAACTGAGTACCAAGACAAGAAAATAATTCTGTCCAAAAATTTCCAGTGAAAATGGGATCTCTGTCACTTACAATAATCTTTGGGTTTCCATGTAGCTTTTGAACTGTTTCCATAAATGCAGTAGAAACTGTACTGGCTTTAAATGGATGTGATAATGCACAAAAGTGTGCATACTTGGTAAGTCTGTCAACTACCACCATGATGACACTCTTTCCCTCAGACTTGGGTAAACCTGTGATAAAATCCATTGAAACCTCCTGCCAACGTTGGCTTGGAATGGATAAAGTTTGTAATAGACCCGGTGTCTTAATTGTTTCAACTTTATTTTGTTGGCAAACCAAGCATTCCGCTACAAACTTTTGAATATCTGATTTAAGGCCATTGCAAAAAAATTCCTTCTTAACCCTGTGGTAAGTTTTTAAAAATCCTGAGTGCCCTCCTAAGGGAGAAGTGTGCAATTCCATAAGAATCTTTTGTTTTAGATGGGAATTCTTACAGAGGTATAAGCGATCTTCGTACCATAACGAATCATTTTGCCAGCTAAATGTATCAGAAGTACTTGAATCTTGTTGTAGCTTTCGAATACGTGCCCACACTTCTTCGTCATTCTTCCATTCCTCCTTCGCTTCATTTATCCAATCTGGTTGGATAATATAAATGGCACACAACAATGCTTCCATATCCTCATCCTTTCTTGAGAGTGCATCTGCCACGACATTTTGCTTCCCTTTTTTGTAGATGATTTCAATGTCGTAACCCAACATCTTTGTGACCCACTTTTGTTGCTCTTCGGAGGATAATCTTTGTTCTAAAAGGTATTTAAGACTATCATGATCCATTTTTACCTTGAAGTGTCTTCCCATTAGGTAGGGTCGCCATTTCTTAAGTGCATGGAGTATTGCCAACATTTCCTTCTGATAAATAGCTTTGCTTAAAAACTTTCCATTGATTGGACGACTTTCAAAAGCAATGGGTCTTTCATCTTGCATTAGAACAACACCAATTCCATTTCCTGAAGCATCACATTCCACAATAAAAGTTTTTGTGAAGTCCAGTGTAGCTAAGACTGGTGCTTGGAACATTGCCTCCTTAAGATGTTTAAAGGCCTTTGTTGCTTCTGGAGTCCATGAAAATGAATCTTTCTTCAATAAGGTTGTTAGAGGTGCTGCTATTCTCCCATAATTCTTAACAAACTTGCGATAATACCCTGTCAACCCAAGAAATCCTCGCAGATGCTTTATGGATGTGGGGATTTTCCATTCCTTAATGGCTTTAATTTTGCTAGGGTCTACCTTAACTCCTTCATGAGATACAATATGACCCAAATATTCCACCTCCTGGACTCCAAAGAAACATTTGGATCTTTTTGCATATAATTGTTTCTCCTCCAATAGTTGTAGCACCTTGTCAACATGTTCAACATGATCCTTCCAAGACTTGCTGTAGATTAGTATATCAAAAAATACTAACACAAATTTTCTAAGGAATGGTTTGAAAATTGAATTCATCAAACCTTGAAATGTTGAAGGTGCATTGGTAAGGCCAAAAGGCATGACCAAAAATTCATAATGACCCTCATGAGTTCTAAATGCCGTTTTCGGAATGTCTTCAATCTTCATTCTGATTTGATGATATCCTGAACGAAGATCCAACTTGGTGAAGTAAATTGATCCATGCAATTCATCCAGTAATTCATCAATGACAGGAATGGGGAACTTATCTTTAATAGTGAGCTTGTTGAGCTCCCTATAATCTGGACACATGCGCCATGATCCATCCTTCTTGTGCACCAATACTACTGGAGCTGAGAAAGAACTTTGACTCGGTTGTATTATACCAGCCTCTAGCATTTCTGCAACCATACGTTCAATTTCACTTTTTTGGACATATGGATATCTGTACGGCCTGATGTTTGGAGGAACACTTCCTGGAATCAGATGAATAGCATGATCATGATCACGCATAGGTGGGAGAGCTTTGGGAGTCTCAAATACCTTCGAATGATTGTCCCGGACTTTTTGGAGATCTGGAGAAATAGATGATTCCAATGTGGAAACATCTAGCGAACATAATTGTGAAATTACACCTCTTTGCTCCTTTTTTAGAAGCTTTGTCATGCCATTAGAGCTGATTATCTTTCCTTGTTTCCCTGCAATACCCCTTAATTCAACTTCCTTTCCTTCCACAGAAAATTTCATTAAAAGTTCTTGAAAATTAAAAGCTATTGTACCCAAGGATTGTAGCCATTGGACTCCTAGTACAACATCAGCACCTCCCATTGGAATGGAAAGCATTGGGTTAGTCAATACATATTCTCCCATGGATAGCTTGATATTATGGCACTTTCCAGAACAATTTATTGTTCCTCCATTTGCAATCATCACTTGACACTCTGGTGCTGGATATAGGAAGCAATTCAATTCTTTTGCTACCCTACAATGAATAAAATTGTGGGTGCTTCCTGTTGGAAATAATACTGAGAGGGGGGGGGGGGGGGTGAATCAGTATTATCAGATCAATAAAACCTTTTCAATGCTCAGAAACATATACGCTACTTCAGTTAAGTGAACCAGCGTGTACACGCTACTGTGTCTAAAGAAAACAACGTATAACCAGAAAACCTATAATTCAGTTAGTTTATCTTCAGTTAAGTGCATCAGGTCATTATTCACCATATTAAGAGTAAACAGATGCAGTGTAACAGAACAGCTCATCACACAAAAGCCACACACATGAACACCATGATATAAGGTGGAAATCCAATGTGGGTGAAAACCACCTGCTGCAAGTCGTCTCTATCTTTCTTTAATAAGAACTTCAGTTTACAATCTTTTGTACTGGTGCAGCCTTATACCAGCACGCAGGCTACAACCTGCAGAAGGCTTCAACCTTCTCTCGTTCTCCAAACTTCCTTGGAAGGGAGCTCCAACCCCCTTTGCTCTTGTACTAGCTAAGATACTAGTACGTAGGTGCTGGCCTACAATCTTCTTTCCTTCTGGTACCACTTTTCATCAATTTTCAGACTAGATATTCTTGAAGCACAACATTACAATCTGAAGACTATGATTCATTCACAAATCATTGAAGCATAAAACAACCAATACTAGCATCATCAATCTTTGAATCACTGAACCACTGAAACCCTGTCAACACCTGTCACCAGAACACAGAGCAGACTACAGAACTCTGTAATATCAGTCAGACTCAACTGCAAACCCAAAAATCATGCTTCAAAAGATATACGCTACTTCAATGAAGGCAACCTGCGTATACACGCGGTTTTACCGAAGACAACCTGCGTATAGATCTAAAAATAACTTTTCATAACTTGCAGCTGTACCAGATATCAATTATACCCAGAATATAACATTGCGTCAGTATGCAGATCTAGAAACACGCATAATCAACCATATAAAAATAGTTCATTTCAAACCATTTGATCCCGATCTCTCCTTAGATCTTGTTCTCCATCAACCGATGAGATCTCTCCTTAGCTCAGATCAAGCAATACATCATCAACCAATAACCTGCATACTGGATCTAATACTTCATCAGATATTCAAGACTTTTCGGATGCAATTGCCTAATGATTTCCTTCTCCTTATATAGCCTTAGGCCTTGTTCAATACCAAGAGCCAAAACCATAGAAATCCAATACCATCATCCTCAAAACTAGGGATCGACACGTTCGTTGAGACACCATGGTCTGAAACCATAGGCACAACTTCCAAGGAATAACCGCCAGGGACCAAAAATAAGTTTTCCACATACACGCGCTTTTACTGAAGCCAACCGGCGTGTACACGCGACTTGGGCTTGATGAACCTGCGTATATGAATTTTCTCTTCTTCTGATAGTCTGATCATCAATTCCTTGCTGCTGACCTTTTGCACTATGATTTGTCATCAGTGTGGTTTGCCATCAAGGACAATACTTGTCTCATAATGCCAACAATCTCCCCCTTTGGACTTGATGGCAACCCTAAGATCCTTAGAATTATTCTCCCCCTTTGGCATCAAGGGCAAAGGGCTGTGCTCCCCCTGAGTACATGTTGATCTCTCTGCTCTGCTGTGCTGAACATGCTCCCCCTGACTGTAGGCAAGATCTGCAAAAGATGTTCTTCAAACGAACCGAGACTTATACATTATAAAGGACCTTCCTATCACCAAAAGACGCAATGCATGCATCCATACTCCCAACCAAGAGGAGATATAACAGAAATATAATAACCAATAACATTACATCATTCCATCCCAGGCATAGTGGGGAAATCATAGGCCGTTACATGACCTTGACACTATGAAAGAAATATGGCATAGAGACAACAAATCTAGACCAAGACTTCTGAAAGACACCAACAGTATCTGATAAGCATCTTTTATATCAGCAGCCAAGATTTCCTTCTGAGCTCCTTCTCCTCAAATTAACAACAGTTGTGTACTAGAACCAAAAGCATCTAAATGCCAACAATGCTTTATGAGACTTTAAGCTGCTCCCCCTGAAACTGTGCCTGAAGAATTCTGGCATACCCATCTCAGATTGTCTCCAACCGGAGTCTACCCTTGCTGTTCAAAACTCCATATACGCGACTTTTCCTGCATAAAATAGCATATGCACGCGGATATGCTTCCTGCAGCACGCGTACACCATACACACGACTTTCCCAGCATAAATCGGTGTATATACGCAGATTTCCCTTACGTAACTTGCATATACCAACTTTTCTGTAGAACAGACAAGCTTCAACAGCAGGATGAAGCATCAACTACTCCCAGCTTTTGTCTGAGATATTCAAAAGTTTCCCTGGGTAGTGGTTTTGTGAGAATATCAGCAACTTGTTCCTTAGAAGGAACATACTCTAGCTTGACCTTCTGCTCAAGCACTTGTTCCCGAAGAAAATGGTACTTGATTGGTATGTGCTTGGTCTTTGAGTGCATGACTGGATTCTTTTAAATGCTGATTGCACTTGTATTATCACATAAGATAGAGACTGGTGGCGTGCAAGTGATTTGAAAATCCTGCAAGGTCTGCATCATCCAAAGAAGTTGTGTGCAACAAGATGCCGCAGCCACATATTCTGCTTCAGCTGTAGATAAAGCAATCAAACTATGTTTCTTGCTGAACCAAGATACTAATCTGGAACCCATGAAGAAAGCACCACCACTTGTGCTTTTCCTATCATCCACACTTCTAGCCCAATCTGCATCTGTGTAAGCATGAAGAGTGAGATCTGTATCTCTAGGATACCATAAGCCATAGTTTTGGGTCCCTTGAAGATACTTGAAGATTCTTTTGACTGCCTGAAGATGAGTTTCCTTTGGGTTGGCTTGAAATCTCCCAACAATTCCTACTGCATGCATAATATCTGGCCGGGTACCTGTCAAATAAAGCAAACTCCCAATCATGGATCTATAAGTGGGTTGGTGAACTGCTGCTGATTCGTCATTTACACTGAGGCTGCATCCTGTAACCATGGGGGTACAAACTGGCTTTGAATCTTCCATGCCATACTTCTTCAAGATCTACTTGAGGTACTTGGTTTGAGACAAGAAAATACCTCCTTCCTTTTGTTGGATTTGCAATCCAAGAAAGTATGTCAATTCTCCAAGTAATGACATTTCAAATTCTTTCTGCATAACCAAGGCAAAGTTTTGACTCATAGCCTCTTCATTGCTACCAAAGATAATATCATCTACATACACAACAAGTATTAGCAATTTGTTATTTTCAACTTTCATATAGAGATTGCTATCTGCTGATCCTTTTGAAAAACCTTGTTGGTGAAGATATTTGTCCAACCGATAATACCAAGCCCTTGGAGCTTGTTTGAGACCATAAAGAGCCTTTTTCAATCTGCATACAAGATTTGGATCATTCCCAAGAATGAAACCATCTGGCTGCTCAACATATACTTCTTCTTCTAAGTCTCCATTCAGAAAGGCTGATTTCACATCCATTTGAAATACCTTGAAGTTTTGAAAGCTTGAGAGAGCAAGGAACATTCGGATGGCCTCAAGTCTTGCTACAGGAGCAAAGGTCTCTTCAAAATCTATCCCTTCTTGCTGTGCATACCCTTTACAAACAAGTCTGGCCTTATTTCTAATTACTTCTCCATTTTCATTCAATTTATTTTTGAAGACCCATTTTGTCCCTATGACATTCTTATCTTTTGGTCTAGGAACCAGTTCCCAAGTGTTGTTCTTTTCGATCTGCTCAAGTTCTTCATCCATTGCTTTGACCCAACATTCATCTTTGCATGCCTCTTTCACATTTTGTGGTTCAGTGGAAGAGAGTAATGCCAAATAGCTTGAGGCTTCTGCAATTCTTCTTCTTGTTTGTATTCCTGCTTCTTTCTGCCCCACAATCTGATATTCTGGATGATTCTTTTGAACATATCTGGATGGAGTCTTCTCTTCTATTCTTGTCTGCTCCTCTGGTTCTTCTTGAGGTTCTTCTTCTTCTTGAGGTTCTTCTTGAGGTTCTTCTTCTTCATCATTCTGCCTTTGGGGGTAGCCTTCATCTTCTTCAATGTCTTCATGATGAACTTGCCTAGGAATATATCCCTTCTCATCAACCACTACATCAATGCTGTCAATAATTCTGCCAAGTCTTTTATTGTAGCACTTGTATGCTTTGCTATATGGAGAATAACCAAGAAGAATGCCTTCATCTGCTCTTGGTTCAAGTTTTCCAAGTTGCTCATCAGTATTCTTAATATAACATTTGCTCCCAAATATTTTGAAGTGCTTCACCGAAGGAGTCTCACCACTCCAGAGCTCATGAGGTGTTTGAGTGTTGTTTACTCGGACATTTGTTTTCTTAAGAATAATAACCGCAGCATGTGCAGCTCACCCCAGAAAGTTGCGGGAGTACCTGATTCATCAAGCATAGCACGAGCCATTTGTTGGATTGTTCTGTTCATTCTTTCCACCACCCCATTTTGCTGACGAGTTCTAGCTGTAGAAAATTCTCTTCTTATCCCATGTTCTTCAAAGAAATCGAAAAATTCGTTTGAGGTAAACTCCCCACCTCTGTCAGATCTGAGGCACTTAATTTTGTGTCCTGATTCATTTTCAACCAAGGCTTTGAAGGATTTGAATTTTTCGAATGCTTCATCTTTGTGCTTCATAAGTCCTAACCAGACAAACCTGGAGAAATCATCAATGAATAATATCAAGTATTCTTCTCCTCGAGGTGTTCTTTTTCTGAATGGACCACATGTATCTGTATGTACTAGCTCAAGAGGCATGCTAGCTGATCCTTCCTTCTCTGGAAAGTTAGTTCTGGTTTGCTTTTCAAACTGACAAGATTTGCATATAGTGTTGTCTGGAATTTTGATATCTGGAAGACCACGAACTGCCTGATATTTGCATGCTTTCCTTATCTATGAAAAGCTTAGATGCCCCAACCTACGATGCCATAGCCAGTGTTCATCATCCTTGCTCAAATAGCATTGTTGTGGTCCTTCTTCAAATATGTATAGATTATTTGGAATCCTTCTTCCTTTGATCACTGTTTTACCTGTATCAAGATCACGAACACAACATCCAGTTGATCTAAATATTACCTCTGTTCCTTGGTCGCACATCTGACTGACACTCAGAAGATTATGCTTCAATCCATCAACATACAAAACATTTCCAGCTTTGACCTTCTCTTTCAATGGAGCCACACCTTTTCCTTTTATGGCTGCAGAGATATCGTTTCCAAAGGAAACTTTCTTCCCCTTTTCTAATGCGGTATATGACTCAAGCTTTTCTTTGTCCCCTGTCATATGCTTCGAACATCCGCTGTCAATGTACCATAGACTCTCTTGACCTTCTGCATAAAAGGCTATCCCACATCTTTCTGGTTGTGGTTCCTTTATTCTCCATGTTCTGACATTTGAGTTTTTCTCCTTCTGAATTGTCTTCCAGAACCTGCTCCTGCATTCAGAGTCTTCATGACCAAAGTTATTACAAATAGAGCATTCAACTTCATTTTCAAGAACCGAAAAGTTGTTATAATTCCTTTTCATGGTTTCAGTCATTCTCCCTTGCTTTTGAGTTTCTCTAGTCATGATTTTCTTGTAGGCAACACATTGAGCTGCTTTGTGACCGAAGTTATGGAAAGAAAAGCATTGGCCATTAAAGAAACTTCTGTGATAACCAGATCTATCATCCAACCGATTGTAGCTTCTATTTATTCTTGGAGCAAATTGGGAAGATTTTACCTGTGGCTGATTGTAGCTTCTGTTTGTCCTTAAGGCAGTTTGTCCCCAAATTTCTTGATGGTCTTTATTTGTTCTTGAGGTAAACTGTCCCTGATTCACCTGATTACTTTTAATTGGTCTTTGCTCGCTTTTCCTTGCTGCATCAAGATAACTTTTAGAGGTAGAGGCTTGAGATGTTTCTCCATGATATCCAAGACCTGTCTTGATCAGAGGAGATCGCTGCACATTGATAATCTCATCCAAGGTTTCAGATCCTTTAACAAATTTAAGATTAATAGCTTTTGTTTTCTCAATCTCTTTTCTAAGACCAACAATTTCACCTTCTAGTTTTTCAAGGTGTTTTTCCTTTTCATCAATTTGAAATTGTAGAGTATCAATGATCATATTCTTTTCTTCTATACATCTCTTGAGTCTAGTAATTTCATCATAAAGATTATCCACATCTATAGCATCCATATAATCATCATCTTCAAATGCCATTAACAACTTATATTCGTTACCTCGTTCATCTTCATCACTATTCGATAGACCATCACTATCTTCATGAGTGTAGTAGCTTTTCTTATTTGCACTCTGTTTCTTGTTCCATCTGGCAGGTTCCTTTCCTTTATCCTTATAAGGACATTTTGCAGCATAATGACCTACTCTTCCACAAGCAAAGCATTTAAAAGGTAACTTACCTCTGAACCTTCCAGAACCCCTTTGAAGATTTCTGACAAAATTTGATTCTTCTTCCTCGTGGTTTGCTTCATAATAATCTTCTTTTCCTGATGCCTTGAAGGCAGCTTCTCTTCTGTCTGATGGACCTCCCTTTCTCATTTCATAAGCAGTTAGAATTCCACGTAGCTGAGACATAGTAAGAATTCGTAGATTTTCCTTTTCTTCTATTGCAGATACTTTAGATTCAAACTTGGGGGACAATGATCTTAGAACCTTTTCAACCACTATAGCCTCTTTTATTTCTTCACCCAGATTTTTCATACAATTAACAATCTCATCTACCCGAAGAAAATAGTTAGCCACACTTTCATCATTATACATCTTGAGAGTCTCATACTGAATCCTGAGAGTTTGAAGTTTAGCACGCTTTACCTGTTCATCACCTTCATAGCTCGTGACAATTTTATCCCATATCTCTTTTGTGGATTTGTAGTGCATTACCTTCATGAATTCCGTTTGGGATATACATCCTAATAGGGTACTGACTGCTTTCGCATTTGTTTCATACTTCTTTTTCTCGGCTGCATCTGTAGGTGTAGCTGAAGGAAAAGCGTAGCCTGTTTCTACAATGTCCCAAACTTCTGTACCAAGAGATTGAAGATAGGCAGTAACTCTTACCTTCCAATAATTGAAGTTTGTCCCGTCAAAAACCGGTGGCCTGATTGATGCTTCTCTCTCGTAGTTGCTCATGATGAACGATCTTCCTTCAAGCGATCAAGCTTCTCTGAAGGACCTGCTCTGATTCCAATTGTTGGAAATAATACTGAGAGGGGGGGGTGAATCAGTATTATCAGATCAATAAAAAATTTTCAATGCTCAGAAACATATACACTACTTCAGTTAAGTGAACCAGCGTGTACACGCTACTGTGTCTAAAGAAAACACCGTATAACCAGAAAACCTATAATTCAGTTAGTTTATCTTCAGTTAAGTGCATCAGGTCATTATTCACCATATTAAGAGTAAACAGATGCAGTGTAATAGAACAGATCATCACACAAAAGCCACACACATGAACACCATGATATAAGGTGGAAACCCAATGTGGGTGAAAACCACCTGCTGCAAGTCGTCTCTATCTTTCTTTAATAAGAACTTCAGTTTACAATCTTTTGTACTGGTGCAGCCTTATACCAGCACGCAGGCTACAACCTGCAGAAGGCTTCAACCTTCTCTCGTTCTCCAAACTTCCTTGGAAGGGAGCTCCAACCCCCTTTGCTCTTGTACTAGCTAAGATACTAGTACGTAGGTGCTGGCCTACAATCTTCTTTCCTTCAGGTACCACTTTTCATCAATTTTCAGACTAGATATTCCTGAAGCACAACATTACAATCTGAAGACTATGATTCATTCACAAATCATTGAAGCATAAAACAACCAATACTAGCATCATCAATCTTTGAATCACTGAACCACTGAAACCCTGTCAACACCTGTCACCAGAACACAGAGCAGACTACAGAACTCTGTAATATCAGTCAGACTCAACTGCAAACCCAAAAATCATGCTTCAAAAGATATACGCTACTTCAATGAAGGCAACCCGCGTATACACACGGTTTTACCGAAGACAACCTGCGTATAGATCTAAAAATAACTTTTCATAACTTGCAGCTATACCAGATATTAGTTATACCCAGAATATAACATTGCGTCAGTATGCAGATCGAGAAACACGCATAATCAACCATATAAAAATAGTTCATTTCAAACCATTTGATCCCGATCTCTCCTTAGATCTTGTTCTCCATCAAACGATTTGATCTCTCCTTAGCTCAGATCAAGCAATACATCATCAACCAATAACCTGCATACTGGATCTAATACTTCATCAGATATTCAAGACTTTTCGGATGCACTTGCCTAATGATTTCCTTCTCCTTATATAGCCTTAGGCCTTGTTCAATACCAAGAGCCAAAACCATAGAAATCCAATACCATCATCCTCAAAACTAGGGATCGACATGTCCGTCGAGACACCATGAAACCATAGGCACAACTTCCAAGGAATAACCGCCACGGACCAAAAATAAGTTTTCCACATACACGCGCTTTTACTGAAGCCAATCGGCGTGTGCACGCGACTTGGGCTTGATGAACCTGCGTATATGAATTTTCTCTTCTTCTTATAGTCTGATCATCAATTCCTTGCTGCTGACCTTCTGCACTATGATTTGTCATCAGTGTGGTTTGCCATCAAGGACAATACTTGTCTCATAATGCCAACACTTCCTGAATCAATCAACACTATTACCTTTTTCTTCTTGATTTGTCCTTCTATCTTGATGGTTTGAGGAGTGGTAATTCCCGCCAATGCATTACAAGATATGGTCGGGTTTATGTGTTCTTCATCTAGGCTTTGTTCCTGGAATATATACTCTTCTTTTGACCTTTCTTGCTCCTTTTCTTCTTCCTCTTCACAATCTATGTAGAATAATTTCTTCTCAGCACACTTATGACCTTTTGTGTATTTGCTATCACAATTGTAACAAAGCCCTTTTGCTCTTTTTTCTTCCAATTGTTGTGGTGTCAACCTTGTAGGTTGTGGAAGACTATGGGCAACAACACTTCCGTCGTTATAGTTGTGAATGGTATGCTTCCTAGTTGCCATAATTTTGCTTTCCATTTTTCTTGCTAACCTGAATGCCTTTTCTAATGAATCAGGTTCCCAAAGGCGCATATCATGTTGGATATTATCCTTTAAAGACCCTATGAACACATCAATCCTATGCTCCTCTGGAATATCTTTTACCCTTATGTTCAATTTTGGAACTCCTCAATGTGCTCCATTATTGAACCCTTTTGTTTGAGACTTATCAATTGGCTAAAAAAAGTGTTGCTTTTTGTATCCTCATAATGTGCTATCAATTCTTCCGTAAAAATTGCCCAAGTGATAAACTGTTTACGAGAACAAAGCCATTGATACCATACAAACTGATTTGGTTCCAAATATAAAGTTGCCATACGTACCTTTTGTGTGTTTTGCACATTATTGAGATCGAAGAATTGCTCCATCTGTAATATCCATGTGGCGGGATCCTTGCCATCAAACTTCCTCATATCGATTTTTGGAACATGGTGAGTCTTCGATCCAACATTAGAGTCTATGGAATCATGATTAACATTTCTTTTGTTCTCATCATGAGTTTCCTTTAGTACTCTTTCACCCTTAGTGACTATTTCGTGTAGCAACTTATCCATCTTATCATCCATGCCATCAATTTTAGCGTCCATGCCATTCACCTTAGCTTCCATGCCATCCATCTTAGCTTCTACACCTTTCTTTAAACCATCCATCTTAGCTTCTACATCTTTCATTAAACCATACATTTTAGATTCTGTTGTTTTTTGTGCAAGTGACACTCGTTGCACTTGTTCTTGTAATTTTGATATATCATATAGCATTTCTTCTTCTTCTTCATGAGTCATGCTAGAGCTTTCAGGCTCCTTACTATGTGTTTGCATTTTCTTTTATCGGGGCATCACTTACCGATAATAATTCTCTAATATGCCCTTTGAATTCCTTCAAAATAAATTTTCAAACCAAGCTTAAGAAAAAATTAAAGAAAATCTACACACCTTTTTTCACTTTGTAGGAGCTTGATATTGCCTCCGATGTATCTTTGTACTTTATAATTATATAGATCTGAATTTGTGACCTGTAGTAGCCCTCTGTGTCGTCTTTCCAATGCCACAATTCTGACTCAAATTGGATTCTCCAAGGAAGAGTTATGCGAAATATCCCACAGTGACTTGATTATAGACTAGTTCAGTAGAGTGAACTTGTACGACGTGCCACGTGTCACTGTTTCAACCTTTGACTCTGAAAAATATATAAAATAAAACTACAGTCCGTCCTCTTTCTATACCTTCTTACGAAATTTCAATCCGATGCTCAGAAATAAAGTTATGACGATTTTCCCCAGGTCACCTGTTTTGAGTGTAATTCAGGTGTCTGCAAAAAGACCAACTTCCTCAGATCATATCTCCGAAAATATTGCGCGAAAAACTCTGAAATTCGGACCCAAGGTTCAGCACGATTGCTTCTCAAATGGGTTTTTTTGGCGACTTCTGAAACATCACAGAAAAAAGTTATAGCGAAAATGCCACGATGACCTGTTTGGAGCAGCGAAACCCTAGAATCCAAAACTCTGATACCAAATGTTATGAAACCAGCTCAAGAAAAGATAGAAAAGAAAGATCAACGCCTTAGAATTCAGCCTCTTCAAGGGGGAAACCTCCTTTACATTACATAAATGAATAATTCTTCAATGATACAAATGACAAAACCTCCTTTCTATATATAGGAGTCTAAGGAGTCACAATATAATCCAGTCGACCTAACAATAATAATATAAAGCCACAAAAATAATAATAGAGGGATTCTATGGGGCACAGAAATAACAATATGTGGGTAATAGGGGCACACAACAATATAAATAAGGGGTATAACTACAATAGTAATGGGGTAATCACTAGTATTATAGGGACCCAACACTTACTAGGCATTTGCATTTTATTTCCTCGGGTCATCAGTTACTGATAATAATTCTCTATTATGCCCTTTGAATTCCTTCAAAATAAATTTTCAAACCAAGCTTAAGAAAAAATTTAAGAAAATCTACACACCTTTTTTCACTTTGTAGGAGCTCGATATTGCCTCTGATGTATCTCTATACTTTCCAATCATCTAGTTCTGAATTTGTGACCTACAGTAGCCCTTTGTGTCCTCTTTCCCATGCCACAAGACTGGCCCAAATTGGATTCTCCAAGGAAGAGTTCTGCAAAATCTCCCACAGTGACTTGATTATAGACTAGTTCAGTAGAGCGAACTTGTACGATGTGCCACGGGTCACTGTTTCAACCTTTGGATCTGAAAAATGCATACAAGAAACTACAGTCCGTCCTCTTTCTGTACCTTCTGACGAAATTTCAATCCAATCCCTAGAGAGAAAGTTATGACGATTTTCCCCAGGTCACCTGTTTGGAATGTAATTCAGGAGTCTATTTGGAGCAGCGAAACCCTAGAATCCAAAGCTCTGGTACCAAATGTTATGAAACCAGCTCAAGAAAAGATAGAAAAGATAGATCAACGCCTTAGAATTTAGCCTCTTCGAGGGGGAAACCTCCTTTACATTACAAAAATGAACAATTCTTGGATGATTCAAATGACAAAACCTCCTTTCTATATATATAGGAGTCTAAGGAGTCACAATATAATCCAACCAACCTAACAATAATAATATAAAGCCACAAAAATAACAATAGAGGGATTCTATGGGGCACAGTAAGAGCAATATGGGGGCAATAGGGGCACAACAATATTAATAAGGGGTATAACTACAATAGTAATGGGGTAATCACTAGTATTATAGGGACCCAACACCAACCCTAACCGTTTTTTCTATGTAATAAACCCAAGGGGCCTAGTTAGATTCATAGTTAACTAGGTTAGTCAATAAATCTTGTAAGCAATTATCTGTAATAATAATAATTGTAAGGGGTTGACCCCTATTATAGAAAAGGGACCACAATTAAATATAAATGGGCCATATTTAATAAATAAATTCCTTAACCTATATTATGTAAGGGACCACTAGTATTTAGTGTTTGGATGTCATAAAGCGATAAATAGTCGTAGATAGAAAGGGATAGTCGTAGATAGAAAGGGAAGAATCATAGAGTTTTATTTTAATTGAACTACGCTCTATTGGAGGTTGCCCCATCGAAGATGCAAGTGAACATTGTATATTTCTTCTGAATAATAAAATGGAATTGCAACTTGTCTCAATTCATGTGGCATTTTTTTGTTTCTTAATATTGTTGCATATTTCTAGCATTTTGTTATTTTCGCAGGTCAAGTGCATAACAGTCTCTATGGACATTGTTTTAATAATTTTGATTTATGAAACTTGTTGGGTGTGTGTTATATACTTTCCACAACTAGCCCCACGGATGAATATGGGGGGTTAGAGGGCGGTTGTAGCACCCCTCTACGGTGTATGGGGCAGCGCCTTGGGAAAATAGAAATTGGGCCCTATATTAGGTGCGTGGACCTACATATGGTTTTGTTCATGGATTTTGTACATGGCTTTTGGCATGACGGTTTTCTGCCCATGGTATCTTGTAGATTTGGTCAAAGGAAGTACAATTATTTTCTAATCTGGGGTTGATGGATTGGGGGTTTATGGATGCTTCGAGATGTATATATATATATATATATATATATATATATATATATATATTGTAACATTGAAAGGAATATAATGAGAAATCAATTTGGTAGTCCTAGTTTTGGTATCTAGGGGAAAATCCTTGTGTATATATATTTTATGTTTTATGCTCTCGCCATTTTTTATTTTCTATTTTCAAGAATTCGTTTGCAGGTAATTTCTATACACAGTTAAAACCTAGATTTTCGTATGAGAGTTGTTTCGGCTTCAAGAAGACATCTTTGCTACTGAGGCATTTTTCTCAGGCTTGTGATAGACCTATTCAATGGAATATGTACGGGATCGATTCTTGCGGTGAAAGAAGATGGTGAGTAGTGCAAAGATATAGATCGAGAAATTTAATGGTTAGAGTTCTGAGTTGTGGAAACTCAAGCTGGTGGAAAAAGGTTAGTGGATCACGGTACATCTAGGTACTACACCAACAACAATGTCTAATGAAGACTGGAATAAGTTGGATCAGAAAGAAAAGAGCACAATATGGTTGTCTATCTCAGATTTAGTATTGTTAAATATATCAGGGGAAGCTTCGATGAAGGCTTGGGGGGACAAATTAGGGAATATGTACCAATCTAAGTCTTTGATGAATTCAAGGTTCCTACGGAAAACGTTATATAACCCGAGGTTGAAGGATGGAGACTTGGTGATAGAGCATATAAACACATTTAATACTGTGGTAAGCCAATTTTTATTTGTTGATATTAAAATATTAGAAGAAGATAATTTCATTAGTTTGGTGTGTTCTCTACCAGATTCGTGGGATAGTCTGGTTGTTGCAATAGGTAGAAATACAACTACGTTGCAGTTTGATGAAATAGTCTCATCCCTGTTATCAGAGGAGATGAGACAGAAAAATATGGAGGGCAAGAACAGTGATGTCTTGTTTGTATGAGGATATTCCCATAATAGAAACAAAAATAAGTCCTTAACTAGGAGATCTAAATCTAGAGGGAGACCTAAATATCCAGGGAAACCTCTAAAGGTTGTTGGAAATTCGGAAAGGAAGGGCACTTCAAAAAGGGTTTTAGATATAAAGTTCTTGAGAAAGGAAAGGGATTTTATGATGCTACTTTTGCAAAGGTGAAAACCACCTCAGATAAAGGTGGGGATGTATACTTTTCTTCTTCTTCAAGTACACATGTAGATCACGAGGCATGGTCGATTGACTCAAGTGCATCCTTTCACTTCAGTCCCCACAAGGAGTGGTTTTGCGAGTATGAGAAATATGATTGTGGTGACTTCTTCTTAGGGGATGACACAGAGGATAAAATTGTCAGACACAAAAAATTCAAGATGAATTTATAGGGTAGACAGATTAGAACACTTCCTTGTGTTCTGTATATTACTGCATTGGCCAGAAATCTAATTTTTGTGAGAAAGATGTATGATGCAGGTTTAAAAACAGTGTTCGATAAGGATACCTGCAAGATGGTTCAGGGAGCACTAGTACTTATCGAGGGAGTTTGGATTGGAACTATGCACAAGCTTCTGGGTAGCACTATTATTGATGGGTGCAATAGTTTTGTGCTTTCTGAAAGTGGAGCAGGAAATCTAGTGGTGTCTCGAGAAACAAACATGCTATGGCATAAAAGGCTTGGACATATTCGAGAGAAGGGCCTCTGAATACTTCATGGTAACAATATGGTAGAATGTATGTCTAATTACTCTATGGAATTTGATTTTTGTGAAAATTATGTATATGGGAAGTAGAATTGAGTGAGCTTCCTCTCTGATGCTAAGAGGGTGAAAGAATATTAGAGCTTGTGCATAATTATGTGTTTAGACCTGTGTGGGTTCCATCACTAGGTAGATCTGTGTACTATGTATCACTCATATATGACTTCTCAATGAATACATGGATATATTTCCCCAGGAAGAAATTTGAAGTCTTTAACAAGTTTAAAGAATTTAAGGCTCCACTGGAAAACCAGATAGAGAAGAAGATAAAGGTGTCAAGGATAGATAATGGTGGAGAGTTCTGTAAGAAGGAATTTGAAGACTTCTGTAAGAAGTGTGGTATAACACGACATAATAATACTCCATACACACCTAAAAAAAACAGAGTTTCAAAAAGAATGATTAGGATGTTGATGGAAAAGGCAAGAAACATGCTCAATGGTGTCAAGTTAGGACAATAATTATGGGCAGTGGCAGTGGGGAATGCATGTTACCTTGTTAATAAATCACCTTCATCAAAATTGGAGGATAAATCTCCATAAGAGGTATGGACTAGTAAGAAACCCTCTCTTTCATATCTGAGGGTATTTGGCTGTGATGCATATGTACATGTTCAAAAGGAGAAAAGAACCAATTTGGATAGTAAATCTGAAAGGTCCATATTTATTGTGTATAAGGATGGTTTAAAAGGTTATAAGCTTTGGAACCCAGAAACAAGGAAAGTTGTGTACAACTACGATGTGGTGTTTATAGAGGTGAAAGATGTTATTAAACATGAAGTCCTACCAAAGAAACTTGAGAAGATAGATTTTGAACTAAAGGTGGAAGAATCAAACCCTATAGCAGAAGAGAAATTAGAATACGAAGAACCACAAACTCCGGTTGTGAAAAGATCAGTTCGAGAAAGAAGGAAGCCAGAAAGGTATAGTACATCTGCTTAATGTTCAAATTATTCTTTATCTATGACTGATGGTGATCCCAAAACTGTTTGGGAGGTAGTAAATTCAAAGGATCGCAAACTCTCGAAAGAGGCCATGGTTGATGAAATGGAATCTTTTGACAAAACTGAGCCTTGGGATCTGGTGGAGTTGTCAGATGGAAGGAAACCCATTGGAAGCAAGTGTGCATTTAAGAAGGAAAAGAATGCAGAAGTGAAGGTGTAGAAATAAAAGGCTCGATTGATTGCAAAAGGTTATTCCTAGGTGTTGGGAATTGATTTTTGTGATATTTTTTCTCCTATTTCCAAGATAGCTTCTATTAGATTAATTTTATCTTTTGTTTTTGCTTTTTATTTTGAGGTAGAAGAGATTTATGTGAAGACAACATTTCTTCATTGACATGAAGAAGAAGAGATCTACATGAAGCAACCTGAAGGCTTTGTGGTGAAGGGTAAGAAATAAGTGGCATGCAGTTAAAAAAGTATTTGTATGGGTTAAAAGAGTCACCAAGGATGTGGTATCAGAAATTTGATACATTTATATGGGGACTTGGCTTCACCAGAAGAAGAGAAGATCACTGTGTGTATTTTAAATTAATTGGTGACCATGTTATTTTTGGTCTTGTATGTGGATGATATGTTGCTGACTGGAAAAAGCAAAGGAATTATCCAGGATTTGAAGACCCAATTGTCCTCCAAATTCAACATGAACAATCTTGGTGCTACAAACTATATTTTGGGCATGAAATTAAATGAGATTGCGAATAGAGGAAACTCTAGTTAAACCAGAGGAAGTATGTCAAGACAATACTGTAGAGGTTAATATGCAGGATAGTAAACCAGTGAAGATTCCTATTCCTATAGGTGTAAAGTTATCTGTTCAATAGTGTCGAAAGACACAAGAAGAGGAAGAGGACATGTCTCATGTTCCATACACAAGTGTAGTCGGTAGCCTGATGTATGCAATGGCCTATACTAGACTAGACATTGCACATGTAGTGGGAGTGCTGAGCAAGTTTACATAAAAATAAGGTAAGAGGCATTAGACAACAGTGAAGTGGGTTATCGGGTATTTGAGTGGCACTAGTGATTATGGTCTATGCTATCGAGGAAGATGAGGATTGGACAGAGTTTTGGATATCCGTGGCTTTTTTAATGTAGACTGGACTAGAGATATGGATCAGAGAAGATCTATAAGTGGTATGTGTTGAGTAAGAGATAGTCTCTAGTGGTACTTTCAACTATAGAGACAAAATACATGGCAACCACTCATGAAATCGAGGAAGTATTTTGGTTGTAGAGATTGTGTTCCAGTATGGGGTTAGTACATCGAGCTATAAGGATAGACTATGACAACTAAAGTGAAATTTTCTTGGCAAATAACCCTACTTATCATTCAAATACAAATCATATCGATGTTCAATATAGCTTTGTAAGGGATATGGTTGAGGATAAAAGGGTATTGCTGGTAAAGGTGGACACTTTGAAGAATATTGGAAATGCATTGAAAAGGTCTGTGAGCACTAAGAATTTCTCTTGGTGTAGATAAACAATGGGAATTACAGGGCTGGACCAATGAATGAGCTCTCTTGGGAACCACTGTGTGGAAAAGAAAACAACAAATGGGAGAATGTTGGGTGTGTGCCATATTCTTTTCATGACTAGCCCCACGCGCAAAGAAGGGGGGTTAGAGGGGGGTGGCCAACCTTCCCTTCATTGCGCCAGGCACAACGTGGGTGAGGAAGCCCCCCTTGTCATGAGGTTTGAGGGGGTTAGTAGCTCCCCTTTTTGAGGTCCAGAGTAGGGCCCAAGGATTTTTTTTTTGGACCCTATCTTAGGTGGGCATACCTACCTATGGTTTTGTGCATGGGTTTTTCACATGGTTTTAGGCATGATGGTTTTTTCCCCATGGTATCTTGTAGATCCAATCAAGGGAACTATGGCTATGTTCTAATATAGGGTTAATGGATTAGGGTTTATGGATGCTTCAAAATGTATATATATGTACTATAACATTGAAAGGAATATAATGAAAAATCAATCTGGTACTCCTACTTTTGGGATCTAGGGGAAACTCTCAGTGTATATGTCTTATGCTCTCTCCATTGTTTATTTTTTGTTTTTAAGAACTCGTTTGCAGGTAATTTTTGTACAGGGTTGAAACCTACAAAAAATTTATGATAAAACATTTAAGAAGAATAAATAGTTAAACACTAGTCAATAAGAAAATGAATGTTCTAATATTTAAGAATACTTACAATATGTGAAAATGTGGATCGTGATTGTTTGACTATTAGTTTTTTTCGAATTCACAATTTCTTGAAAAATAATAGATTAAAACATACAACAATTTTTGAACTTTATAAAGTAAACATAGAATGGTCATGAATAAAAAACTCATCAATATTATATAGCAACCAATTTCATATCAAGAACAAAAAAATTACTACATTGATTCCATTCTCATATATGGAATAAGATTTCACTATACATAGTCTATAAGTGTGAAAGTGCACAACTGCACAAGACCCATAATGAAAGGTTACTCCGCACCTAGACATTATGAAGAAATATATTTTCTATTTCTTACAAAATATTTTTTATATAATCCTGACCAAAGTTATAAGAAAAATACGTGTAAATATAGAAATGGAATATGAACTATGGATGTTTTTCAATAGATATATAAGGCTTCATTTATTCATTTGCTCTGTAGGTTGTCTTTTAATCATGAAGATCACATAAGAACAAGTATTAGTCTACTATGAACTATAATCTCGCTATCCCACTTCCCTTGTTACTATATCAATTGATTGCTCTATTGTTTATTCCATGGAAACATTTAATAGATTCATCAGTTACTAAACTAGTGAAGTACCAATAATTGTCAAAGATGAGAATTCATTATATCTATTTTAGTAGATGTATATTGCTTGTTGGAAACCAAAAAAATCATAACAAGATCAGGGATTGTGTTCATCTATGTAACTATTATTTTATATAAAGGAAATGATTTATCAGTTGAGAAGTTGATGAAATGATTTTCTTGGAGAATGCATTCCTAATGTTTCTAAAAGATGAAAAGCGATTATGGTATTGATTTGTGGGAAATATTTGTAAAGAGATAGATACGCCTAGGATTGAATGTCTTAGTGTCATAATAATATATGCAAGAAAATTGGTATATGTTTTTTAAATCAAAAGCTTAGTTTCAAATATGTGGATTTCAATCTTGACCAAAGTACAAATTAACTTGACAATAAAAATGTTGATGCACAATATTTCAAAGTACCATAATGTAGAATGCAGGAAGCTTTGACTTTCTAGAGTGCAGGAGTGCATAGGAAGAACAATGAAATCTTTCTCCACACTTCCATACTCTGCACAAGAAAATTAACTGAATACTAAGAACATAACATCTTTCAAAGTTCAAGAGCTTAAGAAACATAACATATTTATTGTATTAGAATTATATTCTTGATATATCTATGTCTGATATTAAAAATTATTGTCAAATATTTATTTTCATTTTAATCAATAAAAAAACATTAGATATCATATAAGTGATGAAATCATATCTTATAAAACTTGTACAAAATATTATCATAGAATTGGATCAAACTCAAAATTGGAGCACAATAATCGGTCTTTATGGTTGAGAAGTATTAAAGAGTAAGTAATGTAGTTACAATAACAAGAACTATATGGATATTCAAATGCCAATCATCATAGCCATAATTCAAATATATACAAGATCATATTCAAAGCATTGCGTCAATATTTTTCCTAAAATTGGTGAAGTAAGTGAGAACTAGAACAACCAGAATTGAAAATATTGATACTTAACCATAAAAGTAAATGCATTTGACCCAATGGGGACTACGATTGAGCTCCCATGAACCATTAGATGAAAAACCAATCTATAATGAAAAAAATAGATTGTATATAGTAATCAACTTAGGCAATTATAAAACAACCAACAAAGTTGAATAATTTAATACTACTAAACTTAAAAATGAATATTGAGGGATTTGAGACCACTAATAATATGAAAATGTGTACACAGATTTTCTATATGTTAGTTTCCTATCAGTTTCATGATTTCTTCAAGAATTTTTCCACCAAAGTTTTAGTGAAATCTATGATAGGAGCAACTATAATCTCCTTTTTGAAATTTTCATTGAATATATCTTTCTCAAATTTTCTAGCCTCTTCTTGTAATTGCACAACCAAGGCATAATTTCGTGCACTGATAATGACAAAAGTAATCCTCCATTTTCTAATTTCTTCTATAGTAAAATAAGTTATGTCATCAAACTCCATTGCCTTTGATTATTTTAGCTTTTACAATTTAGCAATTTTCATGTCTATTGAAATTAATTAAGAATTTTGTATGGTGTGCGGACCTTTTAGGTCCAAAATAATACTTAGTTCCTTGAGAAAGGCATCAGATATTCTAATGCTTATTATTTCACATTCATAAATGATGTTCTCTAATATCCTGATTCATTTGATTAGCATATGGGAGTACTTTGCTTTGTTTATCTAGATCAAAGATTAATTCAAGTCTTTGACTAAAAATATGTAACCCATTGTCAACAAATTGACTGTCTAGCTCCATATTACTCTTAATGAAATTGAAAAACGCCTTAATTTAATATGCTAAACATAGTAAATCGAAAGATACTTGTCATGCATGAACAATAGTTTCTAATGTTTGGCATACGTTGTTGATGATATTTGTTCTCACTGCATTAAGATGATTAACAACTTTATTATATCTATGGAGTGTGGGAGGGGTAGAAATTAGCAATGGTTCTACTTGTATTTCCAATGGTGCCATTAACAATGGACCCATATTTATAGTGTCCTCTAGCTCTTTCATTCTTTTTTTCATTCTCATGTTCTCTAATTCATGTTTTCCAATAGGTTGTGTAAGTGCATCACTAGTAGATTGATGTATTATCATGAGCCTTGTGGATCCAATGCCATAGACATCAATATCCATTTTTTCTTGATCAATAACCTTTTTATTAAGATTTTTTACTTTTTCAATTCTCAAAATTTACTTCCCTTACAATAATTTGTATTTTTCAATGTGACAGGGTGCTCAATGAAAATAGTGACTTCATTTACAATTTGCTTCATTATTTTCTGATCTTCAACTAAACAAGAAATAACTCAATGAGGTGGTATAACACTCTCAACTTCCAGGCATATAGCTTTATCAATGCTTTCTATTTTGGAGAGACTTTTATATTTTGGTGTTTGAACCCTATGCACTTTGTCTAGAGTGAATCTCTTAGGAGGCTCTTCAACATCTCTACCACCTGATATCTCACATCAAAAATTTTTCTAGTCAAAATAGTATTATATTCCTTTGGCTGGAGGATGAAGTGCCACCAATGTCGAGTGTGGAGGTTGGAGATTGGTGTGTAAGGTTTATTCTGCTTTGATTTTATTTTAATTCCATGTTAACACTAGTTTCTTCAACACTTTTTTGAGCATCCATTATTGGTTTTTGATTTTTGGTTGGATCACTTTGAGTCCCCTCACATTCCTCTATAACACTTGCCAAAAAGTCTCCATATTTAACAGTAGCTAGGTATATTGTGAATAAGATCTCTAGACCAAAGCCTCCATTGGGTTTATATTCCCTTAACATAAAGTTATCTAAAGAATTTGTAGACTCTGCAACAAAAACCACATTCTTCATAGTGACTTGTTGAGTAGTAAACGGGAAATAATTTTTTTTCTTCTTTATGCGTTCAAAAATAACTATCTAGTTATCGTATTGCCTACCGCAATAGGATCCCGGTAAATGACTTCTGTTGTTGGCGGTTAGGGGTATCTGGGCAAGGTGGTAGTAGGCAAGCATTTCAGCATAAAAATACTTATAAATAACAAATTTTGGCTACAACAATGACTTACCTTTAAATACATAATTTTGAATAACCGTATTATTTTCTCTATCTTCATGAATTCATTTTCCCCAGGGAAAACTTGGCCTTGCATAGATATTTGATGTGGCTCTTGTCCAGTTATCATGTAAATGATATGCTTTACAAAGGTATCTCGGATTAGATAAAGATTTAAAGAAACTTTATGCTTTGAAATTTTTAGACATGATAATTTCTTTGGTTCTTCATTAAAATTAAAATTAGCTTAATAGGGTAAGTCATCAAAGAGATGGCATCATAAACAATCTATTGTTGTTGGACAAATTGACTAACTAAAAAGCTAATTCATTGGACATTAAAATAACGTAGTTGAATATATAATATATTTTTCATAAGTGATAAAGTAAATAGAGAATGGGCTTTGGGACATTCACTATAGCTCATCGACCCATCAAGCGAGCAAAGGTCCATAAAAAATCATTGACCATTGTGCAAACAAAGAAATGTCTAGGAGAGAAAGATGGGAAGGAACCTGGGAAGTTGGGGAAATGATTTGTCAAATAGTGTTAACCCTACCTACTTTTAACTTCATGAAGCTATCTGCTTGATACAAATTTAAGCACTTATTCTCTACTAACATAATTTTTCTTTTGCTTTGATTAAAATTCGTACAAATAAACAATTTTTCTGCAACCAGAGACTTCTAAAACACATGCCACATTCGTCAATTCACTACTCCAAAAATTATTTTCATTCTTCTCCTTCATTGGTGGGTTCACATACTTCCTATATGTGATTGACCACTAGAATTTCCCATGCATAATAGAAAATGTGTTAATTGTGTTAATGCAAATAACTTATTTTGTTCCTCTATCAACCATTTCTGCATTGTAGTTATGAACAATTAGTTAATCAATAATGTTCTCAATGTTGTTTAACTATAGATTTCTCGATATGCTATATAATCACCAACTACTAATATTTCGAGTGTGAAATATGTTACACATCACACTCTCAATAAGTAGTAATTTAAATTACCAAAGCTGATCTTTATGGGAAGTAATGGAATTAAATCTCCAAAATTTCAAAACCATCTCATTCATTTAATTCACATTTTGATACTGCTTTAATATCATCGACATATATGTACTAAGTGGCGAAAATTTACAAACTAAAATGAATATGAATTCTTTCTCATCATGATAGTTAGCATATAAGCTATTAATACGACCACAAATAAATATTGTGCGGAGATGGGGTCATCTATCTCTACCACAGAATGAATTAATTGTTGAGCAGGTATCCACTACTATGTCTATGTCAACATATTCTATTTGATATAAATGGTATTTTCTACATGGTGTCATCTCTCACTCTTGCAATCTTGTTTCACAAATAATTAGTGCAGAGTGCATAGTGGACTGGTTACATGTCAATTAGCTAAAGAAATGTTGAAACATTTTACACTTAATTTGTTAATATCGGGTATAGAGTCCTATGTAGCTTCTTGCTTTGTTTACAACTAGATATCATTACACAATGCATCAGAATAAATCCTATTAAGCACTTGAATGATGTCCTTATTACGTGTCAATTAAGTACTATTTGCATTATCACATCCCTTGTATTATCTCTATATACATTTAAGAAGTATATTTACATTTATAGACAATCTAGATTTTGCTAGCCATAGAATTAATCATTAGTTAATTTTTTCATAGACATTAGTGTGTACTTCCAAACATTGATTATGTGTATATGATATTATGTATGTTTCAAAAAACTATGAAAATTGATGCCTTAGGGTCATGCATGGAAAAAGAGAGAAAAATCAGATCAATCTAATACTATTGATCCAAGTTTATGAGAAGAATGAAAAGAAATAAAAATTACTAACCCAAGACAGAGACTAAAGCAATGGAAATGTTTAGAATAAATGTTGTACAACCTTAATTTGTACAAAGGGGAAATGTCTGTGGAGACGTGAAAAGTGAAATGTAAAGTTTCTGCTGTACATTCATTATTCCACATCTGACCTTTCACATTTGAAAGAAAACACATATCTATGATTAAAATTCAAATTATAAAATTCATTTGCATTTTCTTAAATTGTATTACAATATAAAAAATTTAAATGGTAATTCACTTGGTGTGAATGAATTTCCATCAAATTACTATTTTTTAGTGTAATTGTATGACACGGTACTTTCCTTATATTGTATTTCAATGTATATAGCAACAATTAGTGTTATTCTTTCATTCTTCTAAGTATGGAGGTGCAGAAGAAGCTTTTGTTGTGTAGAGTATGGAAGAAGCATAACGAAAGCTTCATCTCCATTTCCGCACTCTGCAATATGAATTTAACTCAATTAAAAATAAAGGATTTAAATATATAACATTTCTTGAATTTAAAAAAATGAAAACATATAACTATAGGATTTTGGTACTCAAAATAATAAAATTTTCCCTACACTATATGTTTTCATTGGATTTTTTATTGACTAGTGCAACAACTTGTAGTGATTGATACTAAGGGCATTACAAAGGGCTCCACATATAGTATTAAGAAATTAATTATGGTTTTCCCCATAAACTCACATAGATTAGAATCATTTTCAAATCCACCTATGCAGAAGGTAATTGGAGGTTAGCTTCTATTTATAATATTCTAATTAGTCATATAGAAGCATGGAAAAAAAATATGCAATATACACCTATGCAACGAATGTGAGGAGGTGAAAATGTCTACAGATAACTATATTTCAATTTAAAATTCAATTTACATATCAAAAATATCAAAAACAAGAATGTTTCACATTTTCTAATGTCCATTGACTTATGTTGGAAGTTCTCTCACTCAAAGAGAGCTTACTAGCACTAACATTGGTAAAAGTAAGGGATCGGCACAAAAAGATGTGTGAAAACTAATGCATCTATCAGTAAAAGTCTATGTGGAGGGGAAAATGTGCATTGATGGTTTTTTTGTAATTCGAGTAAATGTTTTACACTAATGTCTTTGACTATTAACCCAATCACCTAGAGTCTCATGTTACGTACAAGATGAAATTTTTTATTACAGTCATTTGTGAACTAAGCAATATCTAAAATAAGACATGTGTGAAGCTAAGTAATATATGAATTAAATACTCTCAAACCAAGATTTTTTTAGAGCTAAAAAATCTATGCAAACAACACATATTATATTTGTGAAGGGTGAAATGTAACTCTAATAGCTTTGCAGAGTTTGGAACCGAATATTGAGATGATCAAGTTATTATCAAATTTTGTAGAATTGTTGTATGGAAAGAGAATGTGTGAACAAAATATACAAAGTGTGTTGGGAATAATACTGAGAAGGGGGTGTGAATCATTATTTACAAATCGATAATTGTTTCATTTCCATAATCAGATTTATAGACACTACTTCAGTGAAGGGAACTCGCGTGTGCACGCAATTGTTCTTAAGGAAACCATCGTATATCCAATGAACTTATGATTTAGTTAATTCATCATATCTTGATATTTAATCAGTGCATCAATACTTTATTAACAACTAAACAGTAACCATTTGCAGTAATAACAGAATAAATCATTACACATAAGCAACACACATGAACACCAAGATTTAAGGTGGAAACTTAATGCGGGAGAAAAACCACCTGTTGTTGTTGTCTCTGTCTTCTTTTAATATAAAGAATAATCTATTTACAATCTTGTACTGGTGCAGACTCATACCTGTACGCAAGCACCCACCTTCAGAAAGTTGCAACCTTCTCTTGTTCTCCAGCTTCTACTGGAAGAGAGATGAAACCCCGTAGCTCTTGTACTAGCCAATATGTTTACTAGTACGTAGGCACCGTCCTACAAAAGGCTACAACCTTCACTCGTTCTCCAGCTGCTACTGGAAGGGAGCTCCAACCCCCTTATCAAATCACCAACCACTATTGGCAAGAAGCTTAGACTTCCTCACTGAAGGTTCCAACCCTCAGTATCCTCCAAGGAGCACGTTTCATACATTTTCATACTGGATACTCTTGGTACACAACAACAAAATATGTAGGCCACATTTCATCAAATTTTCACACTGGACCCATCAGTAACATTGAAGCTCAAAATCAATCACCACTACAGTAAATCCATCAAATACATCTACATCAGCCAATCACTTAAACTCAATCATAAATCTCTGATATAACTGAAACCCAATCATCAATCTCTGAATCAACCATAACTGAATCAACTAGTCACTGAAACATCTGACATAATGAATCAAACAATCACTAAACCTCTGACACAAATAAATAAATCATTCACTGAAACCTCTAACATACAGAATCAAACAATCACAACTGAATCAACCAATCATTCTAACTTAATCAAATTCAACCAGTCAACTAGAACAGATAGATCACTGTAGCCACTACACAGATCTGAACCCACAACACTACATCAACAACCAGAACCAAATGTAACATAAAAAGTCATGTGTTAGAAGGTATACCCTCCTTTAATGAAGCCAACATGCATGTATATGCTACTTCCTTTAGTCAAGCCTGCATATAGCTGTAAAGATACTGAATCATAAAAACTCTTAATCACAACTTTACCAACTAGTAACAATCTGAAGATCTATTGTCAAATTACAAGTATCTAAATAGACAACAACAAAGATCACCCTTCTCACTTAGTCAATCAATGACTCATACTCAATCTCCTTATGTAGTCAATTCTACTTTTAGATCTAAGAAGACATCACTGGCAGACAACAGTAAAACAGCAACACTAATCAGATAGCTCAGTCATCTTTGAACAACTTGCTTTTATTTTTCATATGCTACATGGAAATGCTAAACCGGCGTGTGTATGTGCCTTCACCAAGGTGAACTAGCTTATATATCTGCAATTACTTACTTATAACTTCGCAACCATTCCAGACTTCAGACATACCCAGATCATGACATATAAAGGATAAAACATTTGTTAGCATTTAGATCTATCTTATCCATTATCAGGTCACATAATGATAATTCATTATGATCTTGATCCATTATTATATCTCATCCATCATCAAACACTCAGGTGCATACTTAGTTCAGATTAAGAAAAGCATCAGAAACCCATAACATGCATAATTACTTTTGATCTAACACTTCATAATATATTCATTACTTGTGCAATTAGCTATTTGATATTCTCCACATATAGTTTTAGCCTTTCTCAGTACCTCAAATCAAAAAAACACTTAGAGCCTGTGGTATTCTTGGACAGGACTAAATAACCATTACTCTACTCAATATTGTGGGCTAATACCATGGTACTGACCATTGGTATTCTTTAATCTTGAATTTCCTTGATTTTCCAACCCATACACGCTTTTCATCTTGTGAAAGTGTGTGCATACGTATATGCTCTTTTTTTATAGTGAACCCATGTGTATACACTCTTTTTGTACAGTGAACCCGCGTATACAACTTAACATACTCGAAAATGTCCTTTTTCTTCAACTTCTTGATTCTGATCTGTAGTCCTTTGTTCCTTCTTCCTATTCTTTTGTACCATTACCTCATTCCCTCTGAATAGACCTGTTATAATGTGATTTTCCATTGTACATTACTTCTCAACTGATTCCTTTGAACTACCCTACATTTTGTCACATTCGTAAACACAACTCACATGCATTCTGTCACATATGATATTTCTCCTATAGATTCATCTAGTTACCATATACAAGTGAGTTGTTCTGCTATAAGTGGGTTGACATCAAGCACAACACATGCATCATAATTCCAACAATCTCCCCCTTTGGACTTGATGGCAACCATATTGGTGTTGATTACTTCAAGTTGTAGAACTTGTTAGATGTATCAATGAACACCAAGATATTGTCCACCTTTGATATCAATGGCAAAGGGCAGACCAATATATTCTCTCTTTTTGAGATCAAGGGAATAAGGCTGACCAAAATGAAGACTTCCATATCTAAACAACTAAATATGAACATTCATCATGCTCCTCCCAGGCACATGCTGAATTCTATGATTGAACTCCCCCTTTGTACATGATGTGATGCACTAAACCATCCATGCTCCCCCCGAGCACATGCAAAGTCTGCAAAAATATTTTCCAAAAGAATAACATAACTTTATAACTCAACTATGTGAGTTTGACCTTCCTATCACCAATGACTCATACACACATCAATCTTCGAACATAGTGGGGATATACCAAAAATGACTCATCCACCTAACTAAGTGGGGATATACCAATTGTTTATACATGAGTGAAATATAGCAATTATTACATCATCCTTCCCATGCATAGTGGGGGTACAAATTACATCATATGACCAAAATGGACTCATTAAAATATTATGACAGACAGAGAGATATTATTACATTATGGGCCTTTACATGATCTTTACATGACATTTATAACAAGTACCAAAGATCTAAACAAGACCATGATAGTCATCATCAACTATCATACACCATATATGATTTGCACCATAAGCATCTATTAGCAGCATCCAGGCAAGCAACTTGTATATATCCATCATCAATTCCCAAGATATGACAATGTAAATATCATCAACATGTGACAAAGTATGTTGCATATCAACTCATCCTCTTGATCTCATCAAGATGAACTTGCTTTGTTTCCTTAGTAGAAAGAGCCTTATCATAAACTTCCATGTCCAAGCAGTAACACAGAATCATTCACATCATATCATATGTATGTGAAAATGCCATAGTCATCATCTATGATATCAACATCATCATCAAGAACTGCATGATCTTTCCACAAGAACAATATATCAACCATGTATCATCACTAGGGAACATCCCACATCTGATAACCGTCAAGCATGATAATCAACATATGTGAATATCAAACCTATCATCCTAAACTAAGAAGACATCATCATTATGTGACTAAGTAAGCCATGTCTTTGAATATCCATGTCTTCAAATATCTATGTCTTCACGAGACCTACAATAACACCATTCTCTTGGAAAACCAACAATATTTATCAATATGCAACTTAAGCAATCATCAATGTATCCAGCATAATGTGCATCCATCAAAGAGATAGCAATATGTATCTAACAAACCATGAGCTCATAACTTCATTTGTCAAGATTTCATGATACCATCAACAATAGCAATCGTCAACAATGTGAGAGAAAAGAACTATACGAATTCTCATCCATAAGTGCACCATATGAAGTTTATGCATCCTTGAAGGCATGATGACAACACCATAAAAGAAATGACACTTATCAAATAATGAAGTTGTGTATTCAAGCTTTGTTCTTCTCCTTGTCCTTATAAATATCACAATGTAAGAAACATACCATATGTATTGTATGCATCATCAAAAGGGTCATCCAAAATCATCCATAAATCTGATCTGAATAACAACTATGTGTCTCAAGAAATATAAGTATCATTTGAGATTTCATCATAGGAAACTTATGACTGTAGCATAGCATGATGTATCAATTAAACACTTCAACAACATAAGTACCAAAGACTTCTAAACATAATTCCAACAATGCATTATTAGAAGCATAACATATTCTCCCCCTATACCTATGCCAACTATTCCTTGTCAGATCTGATCATTGCATATATCAGTAAGGATCATCAAGGCATCATCATCAACTACTTATACATCAAGTCATAAACAACTTATGAGGGTCAAAATCACTTCTACATATCATCAACATACTGTAATCATCATCAATCAGAATAGAAAGGATAATTCATAATTGACTGAACCATATTAGACCCTTTTTCCTGAGTCTGTCTTACTGCTTCTACATCAAACCAACATATACGTGATTGTGCAGCTTCTAACTCACGCATATACACGACTTGTCTTCATGATAACTGTGAATTAGAACACTAAAATTTCATACTTTCACTTCCTCCTGAGTCTGTTATATCTGTATACTGAGCTATGCCACATACTTCTGACTATACTTCCTTCGTCTTCTATACCTTGGAGTGTGATGATGTATGTTCTTTTTGGTATGTTGGCCGAAATTTTCTCCTACATACTTTTGCTATATGCCAAAATTTGTTACAAGAATTAACATCTTATATGTTTCGTATTCCTTCTAGAGCAGTCAATGGCTTTGTGACCAAACATATTCCAAGAAAAAGAATGTCCCTTAAAGTACCTGGAAGCTTATGATCTTTCTGTGTGATGATTATTAGCTTCAACCATTCTACTTCTGCATCTTGCTACAACGTGTCCAAAATTATGACATAAAAAACATTCAACATTATTCATCAGAGGAAAGAACTGATTATCACATCCATAGTTAGGAATAAATGATTTTCTTTGAAGTATTTCTATCCTTGGTTGTTGATGGGGTTGACCTCTTATCTCCTTGTTGAGCATTTCATATTTTGCATTAGAGTTCTGTGCCTCATCTTGTGAGTTAGATTCACCTTCAATAGTTTCATGAAAACCAAGACTAGATTCGATGATAGGAGACCTTTGACTACTAAGAATATTATCCAAAATCTTAGTACTATCTTGAAATCAGAACAATTTATCCTTTTCTTCTAATTTACCTTTTAATATATTTACCTCAAGCTGATATTGCTCTTCCTTTTATAGATATTTCTTCTTCATGATTTCTTCAGCCTTTATACCTTCTTCCACTTGTTTCCTTAATTCGGGAGCCTCATTTTCTTGTTCGTCATCTTCTTGTGGTAGTTCCTCATTCTGCTTATTTGAATTTTCAAGATCTTCTTTTAGAGAGACCATCTGAGCTTCAAGACTTTTATAGTAACTAGATCTTTCTATAAGTTTCTTGATTGTTGTATCATTTTCATTTACTTCATTTCGCAATGATGTCACTTCATCCTATAGACTTTGACATTGATCTTCCTTTTCCTTGTATTGCTTCCTAACTTTGTTTTCTTCCTCCAACTGAGCTTTTAACATGGTAACTTCTTATTTGTAGGCAAATTCCCTTTTATCAATTAGATCTTCTTGATCTGTAATTATGTCTGTGAGATTTTTAAATTATGCCTCTATTTGATTTCTTTCTCTTTCACCCATAAGAGAAAATTCAGTTGTTTCACTGTAACATTCATTATCTTCAAATGAAAAGAGAAATGTATCACCAAAGGACAACAAATTCGTACCTAACAATTATTTTTCTTGTTCTTCTTCATTCTGACGTGATTCAGAATCTAAAGATTTGCTTCCACATAATGGACAATCGTCTCTCCCACTGTCACATTCCTTTCAGATGCCTTCCTCTTTTGAGGTGCTTTCTTCTTTTGCTTCCTTCCCATTGTTACTGCGGATCTCCTTCAAGCGATTAAACTTATGCCAAAGGACCTGCTCTGATACCAATTGTTGGGAATAATACTGCGGGTGGGTGAATCAGTATTTACAAATCAATAACTTTTTCATTTCCATAATCAGATTTATATACGCTACTTGAGTGAAGGTAAATCGCATGTGCACACAACTGTTCTTAAGGCAACAAGCATATATCCAGTGAATTTATGATTCAATTAATTCATCATATGTTGATCTTTAATAAGTGCATCAATACTTTATTAAACATTAAAAAATAACCATGTGCAATAATAACAGAATAAACCATCACACATAAGAAACACACATGAACACCAAGATTTAAGGTGGAAACCCAATGCGGGAGAAAATCCACCTGTTATTGTTGTTGTCTCTGTCCTATTTTAATATAAGGAATAATATGTTTACAATCTTGTACTGGTGCAGACTCATACCAGTATGCAGGCACCCACCTGCAGAAGGCTACAACCTTCTCTCATTCTCTAGCTTCTACTAGAACGGAGCTACAACCCCCTATCTCTTGTACTAGCCAATACGTTTACTAGTACGTAGGCACCAACCTACAGAATGCTACAACCTTCACTCCTTCTCCAGCTGCTACTGGAATGGAGCTCCAACCCCCTGATCAAATCACTAGCCACTATTGGAAGGAAGCTTCAACTTCCTCATTGAAGGCTCCAACCCTTAGTATCCTCCAAGGACCATGTTTCATAAATTTTCATACTGGATACTCCTGGTACACAACAACACAATATGTAGGCCACATTTCGTCAAATTTTCACATTGGACCCATCAATAACATTGAAGTTAGAAATAAATCACCACTGCAATACATCCATAAAATAGATCTACATCAACCAATCAGTGAAACTCAATCATCAATGTCTAATATAACTGAAACCCAATCATCAATATCTAAATCAACCATAACTGAATCAATCAATCATTGAAACTTATGACATACTAAATCAAACAATCAATGAACCTCTGACACAACTGAATCAATCATTCATTGAAACCTCTAACATACAAAATCAAAAAATCACAACTGAATCAACCATTCATTCAAACTTAATCAAATTCAACCAATCAACTGGAATAGAGAGATCATTATAGCCAGTACAAAGATCTGAACCCGTAACACTGCATCAACAAACAAAACCAATTGTAACATCAAAAGTCATGTGTCAGAATGTATACGCTCCTTCAATGAAGCCAACCTACCTCTATACACTACTTCCTTTAGTCCAATCTATGTATACCTCTAAAGATACGAAATCATAAAACCTCTAAATCACAACTGTACCATCTAGCAACAACCAGAAGATCTATTATCAAATTACAGGTATCTAATTAGACAGCAACAAAGATCACCCTTCTCACTTAATTAATTAATGAATCATACTCAATCTCCTTATGTAGTCAACTCTACTTTCAGATCTAAGAAGACATTTTTGACAGACAACAGTGAAACAATAGCATTGATCAAAAAGATCAGTCATCTTTGAACAACAAGCTTTTATTTTTCATATGCTACGTGGAAATTCCGAACCAGCGTGTATACACGCCTTCACCAAGGAGAACCAACGTATATATCTGCAATTACTTACTTATTACTTCACAGCCATTCTAGATGTCAGACACACCCAGATCATGACATATAAAGGATAAAACATTCATTAGAATTCAAACCTAGCCTATCCATTATCAGATCAGATAATGATAAGTCATTATGATCCAAATCCATTATTAGATCTCATCCATTATGAAACACTCAGGTGCATTCTTAGTTCAGATTAAGAAAAGCATAAGAAACTCACAACATGCATAATTTCTTTTGATCAAACACTTCATAAGATATTCATTACTTTTCCACTTAGCCCTTTCACCTTCTCCTCCTTATATAGTTTTAGTCTTTCTCAATACCTCGGATCAAAACAACACTTAGAGACTGTGATCTTCTTGGACAGGATCAAATAACTCTTACTCCGCTCAATATTGTGGGCTAATACCATGGTATTGACTCTTGGTATTCTTTAATCTTCAATTCCCTTGATTGTCCAACCCATACACACTTTTCCTCTTGTGAAAGTGCGTGCATATGTATACGCTCCTTTTTGCATAGTGAACTCACGAGTATACGCTCTTTTTTTTACAGTGAACCCACGTATACAACTTAACATACTTGAAAATGTCCTTTTTTGTCAACTTCTTGATTATGATGTGTAGTCCTTTGTTCCTTCATTCTATTATTTTGTACCATTAATTTGTTCCCTCTGAATAGACCTGTTATAATGCAATTTTCCATTGTCCATTACTTCTGAACCGATTCCTTTGAATTGCCCTACATTTTGTCACATCTATAAATGCCACTGCCATGCATTCTATCACATCTGATATTTCTCCCGTAGATTCATCTAGCTACGTAGATTCATCTAGTTACCATATACAAGTGAGTTGTTCTGCTAGAAGTGGGTTGCCATCAAGTACAACACATGCATCATAATGCCAACAAAGTGCATAATGTGTACGAAAGTGCAAACTTTGTGCGTATTTGAAATAACTCCTTTGTGAAAATAGGTATATTGAGGAAGTCTACGAGGATGGAAATGTGTGCGAAAAATCAAAATTGAGTATGTGTAGCAAAGGGAAAAATGTAAGGTGCATAATAATGTGTTGAGCCAATTACTACGCTAAATCAAATCATGGTAGTGGCTAAGGTCTATTCCAAGGTAAAGAATGTACGTAGGTA